>OX421978.1:47406625-48606625 GCA_949128135.1 Parasteatoda lunata | reverse complement strand
TTATTAAGGTGCTAATTGTAAAAATTGAATTTTTTTTTTATACATTGAAATAGATTTAATCGGACTTTGCAATCAAAGTTCAATTCTTTATAAACATTCCTTTTAAAATTTTTAACTCCAAGACATACATAATATAAACAACATAATATAAACTATGCAATTCTTACTTTAAAAAAATAAAATGACAATCTTTTTATGGGTTTTATTTAAACATTTCCAGCCATTAATTTGAAGGCCACGTTGAATTTCCAAAAATTATTATTGCAACAAGCCCTTTGTATTTTCTAAAATTTTGTAGCAGTTATAATAGGTTTTCCAAAATCACAACTTTTGAAGATTTACAAGATGCAAAGTATTTTATGTAAAATATTAAAGTGTAAAGTTAAAAGCAAAGCAAAATGTAAAGTAATGTAAATAAATAAATATTTGTTGAAAACAAAGAGAGAAAGAAATATTTGTTCAATTCAAAGAAAGAGCAACATTTATAGATAAGACAAAGAACAGAATAATTTAAAGAACAGAAAATATAATTCAAAGAGAAAAATAAATATTTCTATAATCCAAAGAGAGAAAGAAATATTTATTTAATGCAAAGAATAAAAGATATATAAGTGCAATCCAATCCAAGAACTTAGCTTTTTTCACCCCAATCTAAGCTAAATTCCTCAAGTTAATACATTTTTATAACTTCCGATTCCAAGATACACATATTATAAACTATAAAATTATTTTTAAGTAAAAAAAAATAAGTAAATAAGTTGCATACAATTATTTTATATAAACATATTTAGTAGCATAATTTGGCAGACACCTAAAGAATCCACAAATTCTTTTTGGAATCAACCCTTCCTGTTTTATGAAATCCTAAATTGTAAAATTAATTACTTTTTATACTTCAATTTTAATAATACAATGTCATAATATTCTGAAAGAATAAGACATTCAAAAATAAATTATGTTTACAAAAGTAGTGTTGGAATAAATAATATACAATGCTTCATAATTGAAAAATTCTTTCAGTGAAATTCAATTTAGCAATTGAACATTTTGTCAACTTTAATTCTAAGTTTAATATTTATTACCTTCATTTTCAAAAATAGTTCCTCATAAACTTGTTGAATGGCTATGATTTTCAATGCCAACCACATATTTTGTGGTAATAATGTAAAAATTCATTTAAATAAATTATTTTACTAGAGCCAAACTAAAATAATTTTGACAATTCTGGTGTTTTATTTTTAAAAATATTTCTAGTCCCTCAAAGAGTTAACATTATGAGATATTTAAAAAGCAAAAATGAATCCAAACAGTATTAAACAAGGCTAATAACATAACATTAAAAAATATTTTCAATATAAAATAAAAGGCTTATAACCTGCTATATAATTTTTCATCTGGTGATTTTTCTTCTTTTTGCTAAAAGTAAGATTAAAAAAATTAAACAATGATAATGAAATAAAAATGTTAAATGTCCAAAAATAAAACATAGCTAAAGAGAATAATAAACTAGTTTCCTCTGCACATTTAGCAGAAGTATAGTCAAACATTAAATTAAACAAAGAATATTAACAATCATCAAAAATAAATTCTCTACTAATAAAAAAAATCAGTTTTAATTATAGGTCATTATATCAGATTTTAGCTTATAAAAAAAATGCACTTTTAACACAGTTTTAGTAATTTTGAATACCACGATTTCTTTACACACTATGAATAAGTAAGATTTTTTACTGCTAAATATAATAAATTAATATAAATATAACTTTTAAAATATTACCTTATCCTGTTTACTTTGATCAGGGTCTATTTTTGTAGAATTTATATCACTTGTATCCTTAGAACTGAAGTATCTAAAGAACAAAAGTAATTGTAGTCATTAAAAAATTAAAGATTATGTGATGAAGAAAAATAATTTAAAAAACAATTTGATAAAAAGAATTAATATTTGTTAAATGAAATATATTGTAACAACTTTTAATAATTTTTAAACTAAAAACAATTGTAATGGTTATTGAATTGTTTTCCGAGTATCTAGATCAATTAAATTACACAGTCAGAATATTTTTCTAAATTTTACAAATAATGAAAAATTTCTCAGATGTGCTAAACACATGCAAAAAAGAATTATTTTTTATATCTTTTTTGCTTTTACCTTTAAGGAATTAAATTGATAATAATTCATGAAAATTTTCTTTATTTGCCAGAAATATTGCTTGAGGTGGATATTTAGAGATTTGAGGAGAACGTAAACCGACTGTCCTACCTCCGTTAAACAAGCCCATATTTAAAATCTAAGTTGAATTTTGTTAGTAAATAAGATGAATTTGGCTTAAAACATAATCTCTGTACATTTTACATGAAAGTTTTATTATTCAATATATATAGATATTTATATATAAATATATATAGCAAAAGTTCCTTATAATAAAAATTAACTATAGCTGACAAAATAGTCTGCATTGTGAGCTTATTGTTATAAACAAATATTCATTAATGTTAATGACTAACTGTTGTGATTTAAATTGCCTATCTAACGGAGCTCAAAATTAAGAGCGATCCAGGACCACTTAATTTTGACAACGACTGATATAAATATTAGTAGTCCCCCGTAACAGCAATCAACTAGTTTTCAGTTTAGTGTAAGAATAAAGAAGAAAAATTTTTTAATGAAGTGCAATAGCCTTACACGATGTTGATAACACTGCAAATACTCAATATTAAGCTGAAAAGAAAAGCAGAGATGTAAATAGCAACCCAAGGCTGTCGACTTTCTACGCTTCTTGGGAAAATTTCTTCTGGTGGTAGCTAAGTTTATGTTTTAATGAATAATTCTTTGTTTTTCAAATTAGATTTAAAGTTATTTCCCACACCACTACACATAAATGATTTAAAAGTTTAGATAGAAAGCTACTTTTTCTAACTCTTTTCCAAAACTTTCAAAATGTTAGTGAAATTACGAAAAATTCTGAAAGTTTTAGTTTTTACTTACCATTTGATAAAAAATTTTGAAGAAACCTAACAATTGGCAGTTCTGGAAACTCTTGGAACATTAGAGATTAATAATGGTCAAACACTATTTCATCACAAGTGTTCCATTAAAAAATTTTTTTTGCAATACCGAAAGGCTAGCAATGTTTAGCTTGTCATAAGCACACAACTTTTGTATCTATAATATTAGCTTTATCCTGGTCACTTGAGAACTTGAAGTAGTAGCATATTTTTTGTAATATGCTCTACTTGTTATTTTTACTTTTATTGTGTTTGTATATTTATTAAAATGAACTCAAATTTGAAAATTCTGAAATTAATTTTTTTCTGAAACAAAGGAGTCAGCAAAATTTTTTTTATTCTCTTAAGTTTTGTCATATATTAAATTATCTAAGAGTTTTAAATTTAAAACAATGTTGCAGAAATTATTATCTTTTCAATTCACAAAAAGAAAACAAAAACAACAACCTCTAAATAATATAATGGTAACTCGGGGTCTTAAGCTCTAGAATTATTCTTGACAACAGTGATATTTTTATAATTGCCATAACAGTTACCTTATATAAGTATTAAAAAACATAGGTACTATGGGGATTTTTTTTTTTTTATTTTTTTTTACAGATTCCAGAACGAAAAAGTCATACGAGGAGTGCTGTTATTTTTCATTATTATTACAGGCATCCTGTATTGACATTTTAACATACAACAACAACAACAAAAAAACATTAAATCATTTTTATAATTAGTTTAATATCGAATTTTCTTGTAATGAAGTCTTGGTTATTGAATTTTTTTATAACTAGAATATAAATTTCAAATGAGACCACTCATGTATTATTTTTGTGCTGAACAATCTAATGGAAATAAGATATATTTTTTATATAATATGAAACAAATGTAGTATGTGAAGGATATTAAATACAGTACGGATGTAAAAATAATAAGTTTAATAAATACTTGAAGCAAGGAGATGCATATCCTCTTAAATAATTCTTTAGAATTCTATTATTTAAAACAGAGTATTTAGTAGGAAAAGTAGCCATTTAATACTATGTACTTAAGTTTACTAAGCCGGTAAAACAATTTTTCTTGTATTTTTCATAGTTATGTTATGTTAACATAATAAATGCACATAGGACATAAAAACGTTTCCGGTTGCTCTTTTCTGTGCAAATGATACGTGCTATCGGACAGTGAATTCACGATCGCAGCGCTCGAATGCACTATCGAGGGAGAACCATGTGCCTCACCTTCTCCACTGTTAAGATGTGTGAGAATGTATTACAATATTTTTCAATTCCATTATACTTTTCGTAGTTAGATTACCAAAGTATACTTTTTTAAGTCTGCAATGCTTACTTTAAGTTTAATATAGTTTTGAATCTCATAAAGTTTCCAAACTTAATAATTTAATTCAGGACGGAAACTATCGTACTTTCAATTTTTATGACTATCCATTCGCTACTGTTAAAAAAATACAAAGTGTTAAACACTTACACTACATAGAATTGCCTTAGACGGGCTTGCGAGAGTTTAAAAAAGTATCAGGTAAAAGATAAGTGCTCGTGCTTGCGTGAACTGTATTGACGCATAATCGTATATGGGCGAATCTCAGGAATCATTAATTGAATTCGATCTATTCTCTAGGTTGTCTAGACAGTAGCCCTGTCAAACCGTAACCTCAGGATTAATTAATTGAATTTAACATAATAAAGACATCAAAATTTTCGATGTTCACGATTATTTTCTGATGTTTTACACATTTTCAAAAACTTCTGGAGGTGTAAAAATAGTGTGCCTATTTTTTTTATTATTATCAAAATTTAAAGGTTTTAGAGATCTGCACATATGCGAATCGCATGCTATGAGAATGCTTCATTACAATAGGTAAAGAGTTCAGCTATGCACTTGCATGAATTCACCTCTTTGGTTTAATGACACAAAAGCTGGAAACAGCTATGCTACGCTAAACAAAGGATATTGTTTTATGGAAACACGAGTTTTAACTCAGCATTAATTAATTGGTCTAATTATTAGTCCAATAAATTACAAAATATTGAAGAACGAAAATACATGCTATAGTTTTTGTATTTGTGTTATAAAAAACATATGATCAAAATTAGAGACTTCCATCTTCTTAAAAACGTGTTATTTTGCATTGCTTTCAATTCTGGGCTGACTAATTAACTATCGCTATAAAGACAAAATGTCGAAATGAAATCTTCTAATTTTTCAATTTATCTCATAAAGAATACAAGATCCAAACTTAACCATTCTGACTTCATAGGAAGAGGGAGAATTAGTGAGTGAGTGGGCTTTTCATTTTTTACTTACAGATTACTATTATTATTTTCTTTTTAAAAAAATACATGGCGGAAGCCTAATTTTCGAATAACAATTAAGCACTTTATTGTGTTTGTACTCAGTAAGTATGGAAAATCTCGTTTATCTATGTAAAAATTAACATTCGAGCGGAAATAAATAAATAGTTTTACATTTAATTTATTAAAGGAATAATTAGTTCAGTTATATTTAATTTATTTATAAATTCAATGGCCTTATGTACTTGTACCGAAACTTACCAGTTATAGCCTTTTTGCTATTAGCTCGAAAGTTATACTTATCGCAAGTTATATTAATTGTAATATGTTGAGAGAGAAACGTTGCATTATGCGAATAATAAAAATAAAATAATAGTTATATTAAAGAGTTATCCATAAATTATGTCTCGTTTTTTTTCTTCTTTCAATATTTTAATATTTTCTCTTATGATACAATAGGGATTATAAATGTACTGATATCGCACGAAATAAGATTAAGGGTCTCAACAAAAACATAATTGATAAAATTATAGTTTTATATATTATAATAGTATTATATATTTCGTTATAATACAAACGCGCTTTTGCCGATCAAAGGAATTGCTGAGCAGTTTTGCCATTTCTCCATCTCATAATTTTGGAGAAAACGGTGTCTATAAAATACAAAATAAATAAATGAAATTTCGCATAATAGAATAAATTCTTATTTTTGTCTTTATATATATATATATATATATATATATATATATATATATATATATATATATATATATATATATATATATATATATATATATATATATATATATATATATATATATATATATATATAAAAATATATATATAAAAGAACATTTTCTCGACAGGTAGATGAACTTTTCAGACGAGAGCAGAGATACAATCGTGATTTCTACTTCCATTTTGATAGTTATAATTTTTTTTATATTACTATATTAAAAAAATGATGTCTTTTCCAAATAAGTAGAAAAACTATTTCTGATGGAATAGCACGTGCATTTTACCTAAAGAATGACTGAGGTCTTCTTTATTACAGTTATAGTTCATAAGATTACTTGGTAGATATTACAAATATTACAAGTCGATTTTAAGTTCATGTATTATAGTCAGTCTCAAAAAGTCTGGTAACGTGAGGACGATGGGGTAGGAGCTAAGACCTTAAGACAGTCTTCTTGTCCTCCCCTATCTCTCAAGGGTGTTAAATAACTTTCCATACGGACACAAACGAAATACTTGTCCCTCTGAATTTTGTGAGCAAAAGTGAACAAGAAGTTGGTGGTAAAGGGTAAGTAAAAAGATCATACTTTATGTTTTTAATTTATTCTCATTTACAAAAGAAAAAAAGAAAATTTTTTTAAAAAAATGTAATTATATTTCTTTTTCCCGACGATTTTTAAGTTCGTCCCGATAGGGGGTGCACGATGCCCGACAGGGGGACAATTGACCCCCCCCCCTCTTCTGACACCCAACTGACACCGCCCTTGAGAGTGTTCTAAAATACTTATTTTCTTTCGTAATTTATTGTCAGTACCTGAAACCTATGAAAGTTTTTAACTTTATTCCTATGTATGAAAAATCGCATGAACTAATTGCCCCCAAAGTTACAAAATAATCCTTTAAGTATTTTTTGAATAATTTAAAAAAATGTCAAAAACTGAAAGAGTCTCTTCCATTATTGTAGGGTATTTATATATTACGCATAGCATCAAATGCACCCCACAATTCGGAGTTCTTAATTCTCCTGATATCCCTGAAATTTTATATAAAAAAAGATTGCTCTGTTTATGAACTTAAAAATAATATACATATATATATATATATATATATATATATATATATATATATATATATATATATATATATATATATTGTTATTATTATTATTATTAGTTCGAAAATTATTAATTGTTAAACTCGTATTAAAAATACAACGGTGTACCACTTAGCAGAATGCGTAACCGAAATTTCAGAGATACTGAAAGGGCCCTTTATTAACTTATAAAAGTTTTTTTTTTCATTCTCATTTCAATTTGTTTTATCGAAAGTTAGAACCACTTTTTGCGTTTTTTCGTTGTTTCTTTCACTTCTTTTGCATTGAATAATTTCTATTTATCCATTCTTTTTTTCTCTCGAAACTTTCTTACGGTCGCACTTGACTTCATGTCAAAAGTTTCTTAAAAAAAATTAAAAAAAATAATTATAAAGCACTATAAGAGTGTGAGATTTGATGCTAATAGATATAAAGTTAATATTTTTATCTAAATTTTTTAACAATATAAACTGCTCAAAAGAAATTAGAACTACGTCAAATTTTAACAGTTATATGATAGAGGGTTATATTTAAAAAATTTTAACAAGTAAAATTAAATATTATCAAAATATTAGCAAAATATAACAAATTAAATATTAAAAGAGTAACGAGTATTTTAAAAACCACATGATATTTTTTATACGATTTTTAAGAAGAAGCAAAACTGAAATGATTGAGATATAAGTATAGGAGATGTTAAACGAAGCGATAGTAAAATGAACCTTCTAGTAATTAAAAAAAAAGTTGCTGTTTTATTTGAATTTCCTTAAAAACTCGTTAGTTAGTTAGTTAGCCAGTTAATTAGTACTTAGTTTTGATAATTTCTTAAAAATGTAATACGGATTGTATGTAGTTTATATACTTTGACTATGATAAAACATAGTTAATAATTAATATTTTCAAAAATATAAGTTAAATCAATAATAGAGAATAGAATTAATTTAGTAGACTTTTAATTTTACTTAATTTTTTAAACTACTCGATTTTTTAGAATTTGACTTCGTTTGGATTTGAAAGTAAAATATCGTGTATTATCAGCATACAGAATCATATAGAAAAATACATCATTACAATTAAGTAATAAACATAATCATTGTAGAATATTCCATTAAAAAACAACATTGATGTAGTTTTAAATTTCAGGGAAGATAAATAGTTGCATTAAAAAAGAAAGGTTGTTCACTTTTTATATTGGGAATACATTTGAACAAGGTTAATAATAATCAATCATATTAGAAATGAATGAAGAAAATTTTTAATTGTTAGGATAATTAATACATTGCAGTTCTATAAATATTAAGAAGTTTTTCTTATCAACAGATATTTTGACTGGTACTTGTTTCATTCAGCGTCGCCATTTTTTTTTTTTTTTTTTTAAATCTCCGCACGTTCTTTGTTGTAACATTTTTCTAACTACAAATTATTAAAGACAACTATTTTAAACGTCATTCATAACAAGGCAAATATCATGATCTTAACAATGGAAAAGAAACATTACCCAAGAAATATCATTCCGTCTGTATTTGGCTTTATCTTGTTTTTCTGGGCGCACGCATAAAATTTTTCCGAAGTCTATATTAAACTGTTAGAGGAGAGTTAATCCATTACCTACTAGAGAGGGATCTGGGAAGTATTGGTTAATCTAAGTCAGGTGTGCGGGGTGCTTAATTATGGGGCTAGATTCTGGAAAGAACCACAGAGGAAAAATAGGGCTGCACCCATAATTTAAGTTAATAAAATAAAATATTAATTAATTATAAAACCGACTATTTGTAGATGTATCCACTTCGTAGCAAAGTTTTACGTTAATCACTCTACATCCAAACAGTGATGCCAAATTTCTATTCGAGTAATTTTTTTTAAAAATTTAGTTTAAAAAAATCCAATAATAACAACATATTTTTATTTATTTAGAAGTGTAAAACATTTTCTAAGATCATGCAAAATATTTGTTTATAAATTATGCGATTTATATTATTTTGCAAAAATGTTATAATACTCCACACAGTACCTGGAGCGGGCTGGGTCAACGCCTCCTATAACTGAAAGCCTCCACACGGTATTTTATAGGTAGTCCGATCAGACCATTGTGAAGGATGTCCACTTTCCGAACGAGTCAGTTAATACAAAATCTAGTTGAAATAAGAAAGTGGTAGCAAATATATGACTAAAAATTTGTTTTATTTATGAATATTATTGGTTTGCCTTATTCACTTGTCAACCACTACAGATTCAATTCTCAAATATATATGATAAATTTCTCTCAATTACTTTTATAAAAGGTTTTGGGTTCATGCGCACAACTGGTTCACTTTTGAAACAGCCTGCGCGGACTACTTATAAAAGACCGTGTGGAGGCTTTTTGATGTAGGAATTGATGGCTGTACCCATAATTTAAGATAATAAAATAAAAAATTATAAAACCGACTATTTGTAGATGTATCCACTTCGTAGCAAAGTTTTACGATAATCACTCTACATCCAAACAGTGATGCCAAATATCTTTTTGAACGATTTTTTAAAGAAATTACTTTTTAAAAATCTAATAATAAAAAAATATTTTTATTTTTTTAGAAGTGTAAAACATTTTCTAAGATCATGCAAAATATTTTTTATAAATTTTGCGATTTATATTATTTTGCAAAAATGTTATAGTACCCCGCACTACACCTGGTTCGGGCTGGGTACCCGGAACCGGCTTGGTATAAGATTCAATTTTCAATTTTCACTCTAATCTCAACATTTGTTTCATTTAATGGAGTGTCAAGCCAGACATTTTTTGTGGGCGGTCCCTGTTATTGTTAAAAATTTACATTTGCACTTTTAATTAATGAACACAAAAGCACAACGAAAAACTGCAAAAACATTGTTGAGTTCCAAAATTAATGAAACTAAACGAACTAAAGGCTAAAGATGCATCAATCAGACTGAGCAAAATACTGTAATAAATAACAAGGTTTCATCGTATGGCTTAAAGGAGTTTTTCTTGTAATTCTTGAGAGCTCTCACTTATTCTTTCCTGTGATCCACTTTTTCGTTCGAACGAAAATAGTTGCTTAGATTTTCTTATTGAGCAATGTCCTTGAACTTGATTGGGGCGCTTTTAGTTTGCTGCGCTTGAGGGATCATTGTTAAAGTAATTTTGATCGTGATTTTCAAATTTTTTGCAAACACAAAAATGAACACACATTAATGCATAAAGAATTAAATTCAATCGTCAATTTTTACTGTAAATAATTAAACATTTAAATTTATTTACCAGTTTTTACTTCATAAACATTTGAATTCATTTATCAATTTTTACTAAAAACTAAAATTTCGAAATTTATTTATCAATTTTGTATGAAAGCACAATTAATGTTAAAAGTTTATTTTTCAGTTTTTAATGAAAACTGAATAAGCATTAAAGTTTATTTAAAAATTTTTAATAAAAACTGAAGAATATTAAAATTTATTTATCAGTTTTTAATTAAAGTTGAATGAATATTTAATTTTATTTTTAAATTTTCAATGAAACTTTTATTAATATATAATTAAAATTGAATGAATATTTAATTTTATTTTTAAATTTTCAATGAAAATTTTATTAATATTTAAGTTTGTTTAATGAAAACTTAAAAAGATTGAAATTTATTTACCAATTTTTAATGATAACTGTATAAAGATCTCAATCCATTTATAAATTTTTAATAAAAAATGAATAAACATTTAAATTATTTATCCATTTTGAATGAAACTCAATTAATGTTAAAGTTTATTTATCAATTTTTAATCAAGACTTAATAAACATTAAAATTGTTTTAGGATCTTGGAAAACTGGATAAACATTAAAATTCAGTTATTAATTTTTTAAAAAAAACTGAATGAACATCTGATATTTATCAATTTTGAATATAATCTAAATAAGCACTGAAGCTTATTTATCAATTTTTAATAAAGACTGAAACATTAAAATTCCTTTCTTGAATTTTGAATGGAAACTGAATAAATACTTGATTTTTATTATCAATTTTTAAGGAAAACTAAATAAGCATTTCGATTTATTTTTCAAATTTTAATTGAAGACTTATTTGACTTATGAGCATAATCGACCATTAGCTCATTGGCCTAAGTGGTTAATCACATCAATCTAAGAGAGTAAAATCATAATTTAGAACTTGTGATTTTTCTCATTCTTAAAATAGGGATTATCTTTCCTTTAGAAAACTTGAATTACTGGGTTATTCATTATCAAAATTACTGAAATTGTATATTTTCCTTCTTATATATTAATTCTGATAATTTTGTATCACACCCTATTTTCCGACACATGAACTGGTTACCTTTAAACAAAATGCAAATTTTATAGTTTGTAAAGATAAATAGAGTAATTTTTATTAAAAATTATAATGATATGAATTAAAATAAATAATAATAAATTAAATTACAGATTAAAATAATAAAACAATTTTTAAAAAAATCTTATTTTTCTCAGTGCCATAATAGAGCACCGTACTTTTATTTAAACAAACAAATGTAATGTTTGTAAAATTATAAAAAAAATTAAGCATCATCGCAGCAGCCCATTGTAAGACAGGAAGTCAGTTAAGGTTACTGTACCACAATTTTTCCAATCAGTGTCATGAGGTTGGTCAACGCCTCCTGAACTGAAAGCCTCCACACGGTTTTTTATAGGTAGTCCGATCAGACCATTGTGAAGGATATCCACTTTCCGAACGAGTCAGTTAATACAAAATCTAGTTAAAATAAGAAAGTGGTAGCAAATATATGACTAAAAATTTGTTTTATTTATGAATATTATCGGTTTGCCTTATTCACTTGTCAACCACTACAGATTTAATTCTCAAATATATATGATAAATTTCTCTCAATTACTTTTATAAAAGGTTTTGGGTTTATACGCACAACTGGTTCACTTTTTAAATAGTCTGCTCGGACTACTTATAAAAGTCCGTGTGGAGGCTTTTTGATGTAGGAGGTGATGGGTTTGTTATGTGTCAGCATTGCGCACAAGCCGCCTTTACTTCGCAGACAAGTTGATAACCATTCATCTGATTGGAGTCCTTCCAGCTTCAGATTAACGAATAAATAATTCCTTAATTAATATTTTTTTCGTTTAAATGTAAACTCACGTGTATTTGAAAAGCACCACTGCTCGGTGCCATTTCAAAACTGCCCACTTCCACGTAATAGAGAAGTGGGAGCACTAAGCATTCACTTGAGTAAATGTCAAAAAATTTTCCTTACATATTATTAAATTGCTTAAAACAGTTATACAAAGAGAAACCGATTGCTGATTTGAAATTATCAATGCGAGAATATCAAAAATTCCTTTAAAAAATTTCATGCAGCAAAAACTTTGAAAAAAAAAATGAACAGTGTAATTAATCGTTTTAACTGAATTATTATTTGTTTTATTCTTTTTTTTAATGTATTTGCAATAGTTTTGTTTAAATTTTTTAAAAATTTAATTACTGTATATATCCGATACTATAGCACCCTTCTAATTTTTAAAACTAATTCCTAAAAAAGAGAAGAAAAAAAATGTAACCCCTGGTCAGGAGCAAGCTTTTGAAATGTATATCTGGAGAGAGAAATTATATACTGTGTTATTCAATAACAACAGTTATTTTTATATATATATATATATACACATACCTGCCGACTTTTAATCCTTTCAAAGAGGATTTTCCACAGTGGTAGTAAGTTTAAACTGCAATTTTAGTCAGTACAGTAACATTCGCCTTATTTTGAGCAAGCTTATGCGGATTACTACAGTCTTAGTCTTATCGGTGGTTTGGGGTGCCTGAGGCCGGAACGGCCCTTTACCCCTTCATCGTGTGATGAGAGTCAACAAGGTAATCCCTTGTGGTTGGAATGCAGATGAAGTATTAAAAAGATGAAAACCTACGTCAGTGGAGTAAGGCATGAGCTGAGGTGTGAAGATCATCATTGGGATGGGGAACGGATTACTACAATAGTATTGCGTAATAATATATATGCTTAATTTTTTTAAAAATAGTGGTGGATTAAGAATACTATACATTAAGTTTATAAATGCAAGGAATATATAGAGAGCATATATTTTACTACCACTTTAAATATAGAAATAAAATTTTATGCCAAATGCGTAAAAGTTGGCAGGTATATATATATATATATATATATATATATATATATATATATATGAAAAAAGTATTTACATTTGCAATAGCTTTCGCAAAAATTCAAAAATTTTTTTTTTTCATTAAATTCATAAATGAAAATTTTATCATGTCTAATTTAAACTCTAGTTTCATTTCAGCAGGCAGTAGATCAGCACACATCTATTTCTTTACAACAGTTGATAGTTCTCAAACTAATTATCGAATATTAAAATTCAAAAATTCTTTCCCATTATACTCCTTGTACATTTTTATACCTACTTTCGGAGTTACAAGTCATAATCAATACTTTCGGACAAATTAAAATTCTAAACAATAATCTTGCTAAATTTATTAACAAAAATGACCCAACTTCTAAGAAATCTACCTTAAATTGGTTCTGATACCATTTTTTCGACATGATGGTCGACATTTTTTGAGTTCAATTTGCCTTCGTACTTCAAAAATTTGTCAATAGAATTCGTTAAAATAGGAAGTACGAGACTGCCAAGGTTAATGTCTTCTTTTAGCAGGCGGTCGGCTTCTTCTTTTAGTTTTTTGTAGATAAAAGAAAAGTTTGGAAAGTCAATTTCTTTAACAAACGCTTCCTCTGCGATTTTCATTGCCTTATAAAACTCTTCATCGTTTTTGAAGTTTAAGCTCATAGTTTTGTTCTTAGTATCTTCGGATAGATGGCTTTTGACTTTCTCACCGAATGGAGTCAGAGGAGGATCATAACTTTTAGCTGATTCCAAGAAGGACGGAGATGCCAGAAAGTAAGCAATAATAAAATTTAAGAAGTACATCTTTCTATCCTTCACCTTGGCTTTAGTAATTGAAAAGTTTGTGAGTCGGCTATTTATATAGTATTTATTCATTATTGAGATCTTATCAAAAATGAATTTAGGATATGTATTCAAATGTTCAAACAAAAATAAATTACTATACTGAGATATAATAGAATGCGTGAGTGTAAGATTTATTTTTATCTACATTTCCAATATACCTGCTTGAAATGAATAAAGTGTTATTCTATACCGATCTATTTTTATTATTTTTACAGCAAATCAGGGATGCCACGTTTGCCTAAAAAAGCAACAAATGGTAGAAACTTAATTCATTTATCTTTATTTAATGTATTATTAGTATTTACTTATTTAATCGAAATTACCACCATGACTTATTTTGCAAGCTATATGCATGTAAAAAAAATATTCTGTATGATTAATCGCATTTGTAAATTTGAAGGGGAAAAAACGCTAAAATTTTTCTAATTTTAATCTTTTTTTAATGGATTTATGCTTATTTAATATTCACTACTTTTTCAGCCCTGCGAACTACTACGCTTTTTGTAAAATAATTAATTAAGTGGTAGACAGTTAAAACTAAAGCTTACTGAATTTTTGGTAATTTTACCAGCATTTTACAAGCATCACCATGAAAAACTAGATCGAAGTGGCGTTGCATATGAACTCTTAAATCAATTATATATAGTGACGTGGAAAATAAGTATAAATAAATAAAAAATAATACATTAAAACATTTTTTATAATGTATAATAATACATTAACTCTTTAGGGGGCCATTTATTTCTGATAAAGGTAAATTAAAGAATTTTTGGGATTGTAATTGATATAAGAAAAGAAAAACTAATTTAGCTCATAAAAAATTAATTTAAATTTTAATGCCATTTTTTTTGGTGGTAAGTATATTTACCACGACCTATTAGGAACTTATTGCCTTTTATTTTTATTTATTTATAAAATAATTTTTATAAATGGTACAAACTTCAGAAGGAATTATGCATTTTATAACTTTTATACGTTTTCTTATACTAAAAAAATGGTCGACAATTTTATTCAAACGCACCTCAAGAAAGCTGAAGTTATTAACAAATGGAAACCTAAATTAAAAGTGGTAGAAAAGTTAACATGGGCTTTAAAAATAGGTGGTAAGTATTCTTACCACGGCCTTAAGAAAGGGTTAAATATATTATATAGCTTTAAATAATTTGAAAATTTTAGATAATTTTTGATTGTTTTGTTATGAAACTGTAAAAATCTTTTAAACATTTTCCTATAAACATTTCAGTCCTTAGGTTCCCATACTTTTTGACTCACCGCTCATTTTCCAATAAAATTTTTTGCAACGACGCATTTGAATTTTTTTTTTAACATATAGTTATTAAACAAAAAAAAAATTTTTTTTCTAAATATTTCTTGTATTTGATGAGCTACATGATTCAATTGTTGTTGTTTTCGTGTCCATGGATCTTCAGATAACATCAAAGGTCTAAACTACTTCGGCTTCTTTTGACTGTAGAGAACAGTTCTTAGATTGACATAATTCGATTTTATTCGATATATCAACCATACTGTTAATTTACTAAAAATTCCTACCGACAAAGGATTTATATTTCATTTTTTTTCGCAATTTTTTTATATCAAACTACAACAAGCATCAAACTTTAACTTTTTTTTTTAAAATAAAAATATATAAATAGTAATAGGCACTAATTGAAATAAAGAAAAATGCGCTATGTTCTAAAAATTAAATTTAATGGTGAAATGATACTAATTCATTTGGGAGAAGCTTAGAAAATCTCTACGCTGTTACCGACGCTTAAGATACCTAATTTTTTTTTGGAAACATTTTCTAAATAAAAAAATTATTAAATAAAAAGAAAAATAAGCAAATATTGGGAAAATGGTACTAATTCGTTTCGCCTTGGAGAAAAATAAAAACTCACCATACTAATATTTTTGACGCCAATGATGCTTAATTAATATTGGTAACTTATACTAATTGAAGTAAAATTATTAGCTATGCACTAAAAAGCAAAACTAAAGGAGCGATAGTCCTAATTTGAGCGGGAAAAGCGTAAAAAATCGCCATGCAATCGTAATCATCATCCTCATAAATAATAATTAAGTTAAGCAAATGGATAATTTATGATAAATACTCGTTTGTTTTAATGGCCCAGTCAGCGATGTATAGTATGCAATACATGTGAAGCTATACTCCAAATTCATGTAAAGATAAAGCTATACTCCAAATACATGCAAAGGTAGAAAATATGAGTCATGGCCTTCAATTCTGAACCTTCTATAACGAAAATTGTAATGCTTAAAACTATGAATAAAAAGGATGGAGTATAAAGAAATGAAAAATTATAATAATATTCAAATGTTAAGACTTAATAGGACGTAGTTCAGTTAAAAAAAATTATTTTATTAAGAAAATGTAATTAAATTAATGTTTTTAAAGAGTGAAATAACATTTCCCTGCTTTTATTTTAATTTTATAACCGGCGTGAAACAGTCGACCCATTTTTTTGAGTTTACTGCTGTTATTTTTCAACCTCGTATCTTTGTTATTTTGAACCCTACCTAGAAGACAAGGGATCTCCTGGATCAAGCAATGGGATAAACCAGTTTTCGTGGTGGAACCAAGCAGCATTTGCGTTAAATGGGGAGGATAAATATAGAAAGACCACCCACAGTTAGCCCGACAGCAAGGGGATTCCAAGCCATGTGATGCGTTTACTACTGAGGCTATTTCGCTCCAGCACTCATTGTGGTCAAAACGAGCCGGAAGCATCAAGCAGAATTCAAGTGAAATATTTATCTGCTTTTATGCAGTGTTAATTCTTTTCAGTAATAAAATTTATGGTCTCTCAATTCAGAAATCGTAATTGCGGTCAACGCTGTTTTGTTTGTTCAACTTTGAAGCATTTTGTTTTGCTGTTCGAAAACTGTAACACTTACTTACAGAGCTAAAATTGGATGTTCTCGAAGGACGAGTTTAGTTGGTGAATTTGACGTCCGTTTTTTTTATTTTTTTTAATTTTTAATTTTCGAAATTTCAATCTGCTTAAAAGTTATTATAATTTCCAATGCATTCTTCCGCGAATTGTTTTTCTCACTATTTGTCATAAACAACTATCCTTTATCCAACGCTGTTGGAAAAATAAACTTATCATATATATAAAGTTAAAAATGAGCTTATGAAATGAATATGTATATATATATATATATATATATATATATATATATATATATATTTATTTATTCCATAAGCTCACGTTTAACTTATTATCAAAAGTAGCAAGACAAAAAAAAAAAAAAAAAAAAAAGAAAGAAAAGAGAGAGAGAGAGGGAGAGAGATTTGGACTTAAATGATATTACATGACTACTGCACGAGCAAAACTATTTCATATTTATTTATTTCCAATATGTAGACAGATTCTGTTCCTGAATCTTAATCTTTTTCCGAATCTTAATAACTAGGCAAAGATTAAGATTCAGATCCCATTTATTAAGATCTCCTTAATCTTTTTCCCAAGTGAAGTTGATTGTTTTTCAAACCCAGGCAATTTTTCTTTTCATTAAGATTTTTAAGCAGATTTCAAATTTCGTTTGCCATCGTTTGCGGCCAACTAAATTTATCATTAAATTCGTCTAATAATGATATATTAAGTATAATTGCTATGTTCGCACGACGAATTCAGCACATTTTAACCATTTGCGGTCATGTAAATTTGTTTTAAAATCCATCCGGTTGCATAATATTAAGAATAATTACAATGTTTCCTAGATGAATTCAGCACATTTTAATCGTTTGTGGCCACATAAATTTGTTATTAAATCCATATGAAAATAATATATCAAGGAAAATCTCAAAGATCCCATAATTTTATAAATTTCATAAGACGAATTTAAACCTACATCTTTGCACTGAATTTACACGATGTGACTTTCATGTATTGTGATTGACTTGGATCAGTGTTTACAGTCTCTGGCCAAATTATTAGACGCACTATAAGATTCTATGTAAAATCTTAATTATCAGATGATACTATACAGCCTTATTGTTTTTATGTGACTGAAACCGGTTTGCACTTGTTAGCTTTAGAGCACAATTGTTTAAATTAAACGATATGTAATATAAATTTGACGATAGGATAAATTAGACGATATATTATACAAATATAGAATATTTACTATATCAAGCATTATATTAGTATATTATAATGAGATCAAATTATTAAACGCAATGTAGTTTTTCAATAATTATATGACTTGCACGAATTATTATGCAAATATTTTATATTTAAACACGCATGTAATGGACTTTTATTCAGATATTTTTTTTTATATATTTATGTACTTCCTATTTGTATTTATTTTTGATACAAATAAGAAAAGTTGATATATTGTTTCAAATTCAATTGATATGCATTTAAAACTACTACTTTTGTTACTATTTTGAAGAATTAAAAGAAAATTATATAAATAGCTTGGTAAATATTCTACGAACTGAAAAACGCCACATTAATTAAAAACTGACAATTTAATAATTATTCCGAATTAAATATTTCATGTCAGTTAGTTTTATTTTATGCATAACAAAACAGACGAAATATTTAAAAATTTTATTAGCAATAGAAACTAAGTTAGTAACTAAGTTAGTATTATTATTTAAATTATATTTTAAATTTCCACTATTCGGACTTACAGTCAGTAAAAATGTGCAATGTATTCAAAATTCTATTATCAGCCTATAAATAAAAATTCATCATCTTTTAATAATCTCTATAGGTAAGATGGAGGTAGCACGCATAATTATTATTATTAATAGTAGTAATAATAATAATATTCATATAATGGCACTCTTCCCAAAAACATTGGCCACATCTGTGTCAACTGTACGAAGTTACTTCAGTTAGTAACATATCTGTATAACGCACTAACGTATATCCGTATAATGCACTTCGCCAAGATCCGTATAACGCTCTGACCTACAAGGGTTGGATAAAATTATGGAAACACTTTTACACCAACTCTTTGTAAACAATCTTTATTTTAACAACAAATGTTTTACAGGATTTTACATGGCAAAACTGTTGGTATTATTTAAAAGATTACGATGGAAGCTTTTAGAAATAATACGATTTTTACCCATACAAAATTTAGATCGACCAAATAACTTCTTTTTAGCTTTAATACCAGTTATTTTGAAGGATTGGCGAAATTTATATTAGAATGCTTTTTTTTTATTATAGTATGGGGGACAAGGAAAATAAGCTTATTAACTTCCTCCGCTCATTTCGGATAATGCAAATTTTGCATGGAAAAATAGGACACCATTTCTAAAAGCTTAAAGTGTGATTTAAAAAAAAAAAAAAAAATTGCCATGTAAAATCTTCCAAAACATTTGCTGCTAAAAGAAAGATTGTTTGTGTGGAGTTAGTATACAAGTGTTAACATACCTTTGGCCAACGAACGCATAACCGTATAATGTACTAACATAATCAGGTAATACCATATTATCTTGAATTTTTTGAAAGATTTTCTTTTTATATCTAGGACAGTGGAAGAAAAACGTAATTCAAACAATTAACAAGATACCAAGATACATTTAAGTTTTGGACATATAGCTGTTGACCCGGTATTAATATGCATTATATTTCAAGATGCATGTTATTCAATGTGTACAGTGCGACAAAAAAATTTAAATAAAAGACGGACCACCCTGAATAAATTTTGATTTAATGATCGGATCTTCACGTTCTAGGATTCAATCTTAATGATTCGAGGGGGGGGGGAAAGCTAAAATATGCTAATTAATAAGTGCAGACTACATTTTCAGCTATAAAATTCAGACACAAAATGTACGTTCTCTGAATAAACATACCTTTTTTTCGACGGACTCGGATTTTTGAGCCCTTAGAAATGGGGTTAGTCACAATTTAGGATACATGGTTCAATAGTTTCGTCAGGAGAACGCTCCAAAAGACCCCTAAATGTTAATGTTTCTTTTCTCGTTATTTTCTTATAACTCGAGACCTAAAAATTTTTTGCACAATATTCTAAAATTCCTTTATCTAAAGGTAATTCTGTCAGAAAAAAACTTTTAGTTAATATTTTTTTATTTTTTTAATTTAATATATGGTCAAAAAAAAAATTTGAATTGAGAGGTACGCAATTTTTTACATCATTTTAAAGAATATAATTTTGCATGGCAAAAATTATATTCTTTAAAATTAAATATCAGTAGATTAGTTTCTGAGAAATTGAATTTCAAAAAAGTCAGATATTTAAAATTCGATTTCTCAGAAACTATTCAATCGAGTTTGCACAAATTTTGTATTATGACTTGTAAAATTATATTCTTTAAAATGATGTTAAAATTTGCATACCTTACAAGTCAACATTTTTCGACCATTATTAAATAAAATGAAAATAATAAATATTTATTAAAATTATTTTTTAAGTGGGGTAACTTTGCATAAACGAATTTTATTATTGCTTGCAATTTTTTTTAAAACTCTCTTAGAAAGTTCTCGAGACATAGCGAAATACGCAAAAAGTAAAATTAACATTAAGAAATTGTAAAAAATAATTACTTACTGTTAATTTTAATTATTAAAAGTAATTATAATTGTTAATTTTTTATTACTAAAATAATTATAATTGTTAATTTTAATCATTAAAAGTAATTATAATTGTTAATTTTAATTATTAAAAGTAATTATAATTGCAATGTAATTAATTATTAAAAGTAATTATAATCTCTCCCCTGACCAAATTACGGGGAACATATTTCCCAGATTGCGGCCACCCCCTATATTTTGGGGGTCGGAAATCTAAATCTGTCGAAAAAGTTGTGTGATTATTTAGAGAAACCACGTCTTTATATCTGATTTCGTAGCTTAAAATATCATCTGCAGCTATTCATTAGCATATTTGAGGTCACACTCTCAAGCTATTTAAATTGAGTACTAGATCAATCATTAGATCAAAAGTTATTCAGGGTGGTCCGTGTTTTTGCACGCATAGTACATCTAAGGTAACTATTAGTTAAAAAATACATATGTGACAAATTATTCAATGTTAAAAGGCTCATATCCCTGCTCGCTTCGCTCAACAACCACTCGATTGCCTCGAATTTTATTTTTCCTATTTATTGTCGATAAACAGATTTTCACATCAAAATTAAAAATTATTCTTTGAAAGTTACTAGTCCCACCGATTTAGTTTCCTCTTCTATTGGAATAAAATTTAAACCTTATTATCTTGTTCGGTTATCGTAGCAAACTCGTAGCGTTTTTTTTTCAGTTCTTATTTATTTTTTGGTCATTATAATAACTCGTGTAATATTTTCAGCCAAAGATACTACTTAGAAATAGTACACAAAAAGTAAATTTTCAATAAAACTTCAGAATTTTAAAATTATTTTAATTGTACGTTAACTTAAACACAGTTTTACTTATTATTTATACTAAAAGTAAATAGAGCTTTTTATTAAGTTAAAATAACTTGATTACTGTTTAATAACTCTAAAACGGTGACCTAAATATCTTTATTTTAAAATGCTGTATAATAAGTTATTGTCCTGTAATAACTTTAGTACAAAAGAAACGCTTTTTCAATTTCAAGCGTTTAAGTTTGAATAACAATTAAAAGCGAAGTAATAGGACTTTAAAAAAGGATGATAAATAAAAGTTGTGGTATATACCGTTAAATGCGAAATAGATAAGTTTTTTACAGGGAAATACCGTAATAAATTTCATTAATTTTTAACTGTTGTTAACTAAAGGTTCGTGGAACTTCTTTGTTCATTAATGATTATATCGCATATTTCTCTCCAATGGGAAAGCACAAAATGGTGATATCATTATTCATATCTAGTTAAAAATTATCTTTTTATAACTTAATTAATTAAAAATTATTTTTTATATTTAATTAAAAATTATCAACTCATTTAGTGAGAGAACGCATAAAAATTTAAGTGAGAAATTTAAGTGAGATTTATCAATATGCATTTAGGCAATATGTACACGATCCCCATTATAGTTTCGTTTTATTTTCCGTTCTTTGACCTAAAGCTGCGAGGCATGACGGATGCCACGTGATGAAAACAACATATTTGAAAACTTTACGGAATCGTCTGCTTATTCCGCATGTCTACGAATATCGTTAATATTGATAGTTATTACTTATTTATTATGTCTTACTATATCGCTAAATTTGTGAAATATGTCAGATCGCCAAAAAAATTATTTATTTCCGTAGCAATGTTTTTTTACCGGTGGTTTACTGGATATTTTATGGATAAAGTATTTAACTTCATTAATGGTTTCGGAAGAAAACCTTCTACTCTGCCTCCTGTGAAAAATCCATTATTATTGGATTCTGCTATTAATTTGGCTACCAAAATTAGAAACCGGCAGGTATGTTTTGCTTTGTTTATTTAATTAAATTATTGCATATATTGTAAATTTTATCAATAATTAGTTTAAGAGGTTTTTATAAATTAGAAGTTTTAATTTTGATTAAAAAATATTATTTAAATACAAAAGGTATAAAAATTTAAGCAATTCTTTGAATCTGACAGTTTTTTCTTTGATGTATGATTCTGTATCCTATAACGCAAGAAAAATATTAAAATTTTAAAAAATTAGACCGTGGATTTGAAATCTTTTCAAATAATTAAGCTAACATTTATGTTTAGAAAAATATCAAATTTATATTGAAAACTTTTTTTTGTTGTACGTGAATACTATGCATTACTGCTATATTTAATTCTATGTTTTTAAAGATCTTACAACTTAGACCTTTAACTTTGACTTTGATCTTCAACTAGAAACTGATTAACAGTGCGAAAATTTTGTTTCTACATAAGTTTTTAATAGTCATATAAGAAAACTATCATATTTAAATTGAAATCTTGTTTTTACTAAAGTAAAAATTAAATAAATTCATAAATTCTTAAGATTTTTGCTATTTATTATTTTGTATATTCTTAGGATATTTTACTATTCAATTTTACAAGGTATTTTTTGTCATATATTACTACTTAGAGCTTTGATTTTATAAAAAGAACTGATTAAAAAAGCGAGAGTTTTACCATTAAACTCATTTTATTTAAAAAAAAAAAAAAAAAATCAAAATTATTAAACACACGATCTCTTAATAACCCGATAAGACCGAATTCGCATAATTGTGCAGGGTTTATAATTATCCAGTTAGTTAAAAGTGATAATATAAATGTTTTGGACCATGCTTAAACTATATGACTAATGCTAAAAAACCATGTTTTTCTGTCTTTTAATTTTGCTACAATTAAGAAAAATTGTGGATTCAACATTTTTATATTCTTTTTCTTCTGTATTATGCCATTATGCCAGTCACTTTGTATGAAATAGTGTTCAACCTTCATCCCCTAATTATGCAGGATGATACAAAACTATAGGATCAATTTTCTAGAAGAACTCATAGAACAGAACTATAAATTCAAAACGATAGATTATAAATGAGATTATTCCTTTCACTTATCTAAATAGAAGAGTTTAGACTATTTCTCCCTTTTTTTTTTTTTTTTTTTTTTTTTTTTTTTTTTTTTTTGTGAATACTTATATATAATTTTAAACTATAATGTCAGAGTAATAAATACTTCCTTTGGTAAAAATAAAACACGCTTATATTTTGATAACAGTGATTCTATATTGCAAAGATAATTTAATTTGTTTTTGTTCGCAACCTATTCCATAACTATTAAATGTTAAAATAAATATCAAATTGACTCAAATAATAATAATTCAAACGATACAGGGGGTAATGGCACTTGTTTTTCTACCAGAGTAACGCTTCTTGCTTTAAGAAATTCAAAGGGAAAAAAAATAGAGCATATCTTATTTTCATAACAAAATCTGACAAATTCTGTATTTAAAACCGAAACAAAATATTAAGGAAGTTAAACTAATTCCAACTATATTCTGCGGTTAAAATAAATATAATTTTACGTTAACGAAATTACATCTAGTTTCCTATGAACCTAGTGCAATTAGAAAACTATAATGTTAAATAGAAACTAATATAACTATTTTTTTTATTAAATCAACCAATTGTTGTTATATCAAGCGATTTATTTCTGAATTTCTTGAATATATTACTTAATACTCGTATTAATTTTAATTCGAAGACAGGCTTAAAAAGAAAACAACATTTAACAGCTATGAACAGCGTTTTTGTAGCCTTGTGTTGGCAACATTAACCCTGCCAACATAACGTAAATGTACGTGTAATCTAATATAAAAGCGAGCATGCACAGTAGTTTCAAATCTTTCATACGGCAGTGTACGGAAGCTAACATAAAGTGCGAAATCTTCCTATTATTTCATATGAAACTGGCAGAGTTTTTTGTAAACTTTATATCTATGTCAATTTCATAGATTTTTACTATTATTAATGCATTCTTGTGGACTAAGGATTACCTTTTATTTCCGAGATAATGCTCGCAAAACTACTTAACAGTTACTTTGCTATGAAATTAAGTAATTTAAGTATTGTGAGGCACTTTGTTGAAAAAAAGTGGTACGGGAATTGAAGGGTAGCCATTTTCTAGAAAAAATTAAAAAATGGTAGTCTAAGATTGAAAAAACGATGCATTTTAACCAAATCCTTTTGATAAAAAATAATTATAAATTAAATGTTTTTGTTATAATTGACCAATTAAATTCTTAACTGAAGTCTAATTTAAGCCTGCATAATTTTACGATAACCTCATTAAACAGTTGTCACCACTTTTCAAATTTTCAGGCCCACCCTGAATTAGCGCTTAAATTAATCTGATAATTTATGTTGTGATTACCACTTTAGCTGTAAACAATATTACAAATGCATAATATAATATATATTAATATTATTTATATTTGTTGACGCTTTTTTTTATCGAGAAAAATTTTATAAATTAAACAATTACATAACTAGCTTATACCTTTTAGAAAAAAAGTTCACTAAAAACTGTTGAACTTTGACAGTTAATTGGTTAAAAATATTAATATTTTTATTTAGATTTGATCAAAACTAAAGTGGTAGATAAAAGAAAGAAAACTCCACATAGTTTAAACACATATTGACTACCACTAATTATATATTTTTTTATTTTATTACCGGTGTTGAGCAGCCGATCTAATTCTAAGTTTACGACTATCTAAGTTCAACTCCATAGTTTTATAATTTTGAACTTAACTCAGAAAACAAGGAAACTCCTGGATCAAGAACTGGGGCAAATTAGTCTTCGTGGAGGAATTTTTGATGGAACTAATATTTGCGCTACATGGAGAGAAAAGTCTCGAAAACTTCTCATGGATAGCCTGACGGCAGAAGAATTCTAACCCATAACACTTTTTAAGTAAACACACTTTTAACATTATTGCAATGTAAAATCCAGTCATTAACGGGTTAAAACAGCGTCTCCTATAACTGAAAGCCTCCACACGGTCTTTTGTAGGTAGTCCGATCAGACCACAATGAAGGTAAACCGAGTAGTGGAAGAACCATTTAATATGAAATCTATTAGAAAGTGGTAGCAAATATATGTCTAAAAATTTGTTTAATTTATGAATATAATTGGTGTGTTTTATTCACTTGTCAACCACTGAAGATTCAATTTTCAAATATATATGATAAATTTCCCTCAAGTACTTTTAAAATAGAATTTGGGTTCATGCGCACAAGTGGTTCGATTTTTAAATAATCTGAGCAGACTACTTATAAGAAACCGTGTGGAGGCTTTCTGATGTAGGAGGTGATGGTTAAAACGTATTCGTTCTATTCAAATACGACTCCGTCTGGTCAAGTAAAATTAGATTCTGAATCCTTGAAGGGTCTCGTGAGGCTCCTTAAGTAAATAGTAAAATAAGTTTTCCTGAAACAGCCCATTATGAACCAAACAGGTCATGAAACTTAAGGCTCCACAATTTTGTGATCAACATCTTGATCGTGGCATTATGGTTAGAACTACACACCAACCTTCATTACTTCTGAGACAAGCTGGTGCCCATTGATTTAAAGCTGGGTGGGCTTCAAGAGGCCAGTAAGAGTTCAATGCCTTTAACGGTGCAACTCATCACTGCTCTTTATTAAGAAATGATGCTATAAAAAACTCTGAATAACTTTTGACCCAATTATCGAAGTTTCACGTATTTTTGCGCCCATGATTCGAGTGCTTTACCTTAAGGCTGTTTTTCAAAGGTTCTGTAGCCTCTGAAACTATGATTTGTTTTTGCAAAGAATATGTTATTTTCATAATTATTGTGAGTTTGCAACAGTTGCTCATGACCATTAGGTCAAAGTTTAGCCTATCTTTAGCTAGAGCTGCCTAGGTTTATTCTGAAAATATTAACATTAAGATGGAACATTATGGATGTAATGTAATGCCGATGGAATGTAACATTAAGATGGAGAAAAGCCACAGTTTTGAGAGAATGAAAAGCGAAAGCGTTTGAGGTCTAATTTTTTTAATATTTAGAAACTTTCTTCAATGTTGGCGTATCTGGTCTTATAAAAATTTGCAAATATGGGAATAAGCTATTGATTTTGATAATTTTCACCTAGGAGGAAATATGTCGCCAAATTGGCGATTCTAAAAAAATGAATAACTTATAAAATATTTTAGTTATTTGTCCATTCTAAAGCACAGATAATTCTTTGGAGCAAGATGGCATATACAGTTTAGAATTGTAGCTTTGCTTCAAGTGTAAGGTACTTAAACGGACTTTTTTATTTTCCTGGGTGAAAGTCCTTCGAAAAACCATGTTAAATAAGCAGATTAATTTGTGCAAACGATATTTTGGATCAGGAAATCAGTCTCAGAAAAGTACTTTCGCTATATAAACATGCTTTTTTTTCTTTCATCAGATTCGGATTTTTGACCCTTGAAATATGAAGGGTGGTTGTAATCCCGAAAACATGGTGCAAGTATGAGCTAAAGATTGGTCTGAAGCTTAGATCTCTTAATGTTAATTTCACTTTTTAGGTATTTCGCTATTTCCCAAAAATCTTTTTGCACACATTTATAAATCATCTTGTTATACCATTATAACCATTTTAGGTAAGCTGTGTAAATGTGGTAAGAGCTTACATTCAGAGGATGGATGAGGTGAACCCATTGATAAATTCTATAGTTGATGACAGAAACACTGAGGCTCTCCAAGAGGCTAGCCTTATCGATGATCTGGTGTTTTCGGGAGAAAAAACTATGGAGGAACTAGAAACAGAAATGCCATTACTAGGAGTTCCATTGAGTGTTAAAGAAGCAATATGTGTGAAAGGTATCGCACTTTCTTAAATTTCTCAGTAAATTTCCAAATATTTGATTGAATTTTTCCTTTTGTTGATCAAAATGAGCAGTTAATGAATGCTCGAAACCTATTTTCATTTTTATTAGTAATACTTTGTACCTCCCAAGACTTTCATATTTAATGTCCATTTCGACAAAATCCTAGTATATGTCATACGCTTGGCGTGATTTTAAATAGTGTCGCCAATGCCAAAATGACACAATAACGTTTGTCGCCAAACTGTTGCCAACGCCATATTGACGCTCTTATGATTGTCGCCAATAGTTGGTGAAAGCAAAAACATCATCAAAAATCGTAACCTGGAAATGGCAAATACATAAGCATACCATGAAAAAAAAATCTATAATCCATATTTAAGCTGATGAATTTATAAATCTCAAGGTCAACCACTAAATTACACCATGAATTCCAAAATGCAAATGAAAAAGGTCTAAAAATAATTAACCCATCGAATCTCACCAAATCTGCAACTACAGATTGCATTCTTTCTCGCCTTTTCAAACATCGTCAAATCCACCTTTTAACGTATATAAAGGGTTAATCTCTCATTTCATTCGGATGATGTGATCTGTTGCTAGTGGAGCAACCTTCAAAAATTGAATTTAAAACCTTATTTATGAGAAGACATTCTTTACAATGAAATTAGAAAAGGTCAGATAGATCATTGGTTTAATTTACTTTTTTTATATCTGTTTTTACTATTTGCAAATCGTGGTGGACAAAATTATTTTAATTTTAATTTATTAAAATATTAATATAAGTTGAAAAAGTTGTAGTAGGTACTACGTTTAAATAAATTGTTCTCTGCCTAAAACATCATTTAGGAATAATTACTAAGCATTTTTGAAAACAAAAGCCTTCAATCAAAGATTTCAAAATGTTCACTTTTTATCCTTTATGGTATCTAAAATTTTTAATTCAGAAATTTCACCAGATATTAAATAACTAGTAAACACACTAGGTTTTTAATTTTTCGAATAAAGACTTTTAGAGAAATACTTTTCAAATATTTTCAAAACAGACAACTAAAAGTTTATCGACTTATAAAGGATAACATCTCCCAACAGATAACATATAAGATATCGATAACTCAAGCATAGAGGATTACTTGAGTATCGGACAAGATAATGATGATTAGCTTTAGATGATGTTTTGTAGAAAAACGATAGAGATTGTTTTATGGGGTGGGGAGGCTGGCAGAAAAGAATGGTAAAAACTGTAAAGAGATGTTTGTGCAAAATAATCATAATTTTTAGATAGAAAATTTAATTACAGCTTTGGTCTGAATTGAAGCGACCAACTACAGCCCACTACTAAAACACCAAAACGGAAATGATGGCTGAATTGAAGCCTTGACACTAACAAATTTCATCGCAAAAAATTAACTTCGTTTTGAACTTACTTTAGACAGGGACAAGTACCACCATCTAATGTTTGGACAACAAGCTCTATTAGATTAATTTTGGTGGAAGATGGTCAAAAGAAGATTATTAGATTTGAAAAGCTATCATGAAGTTAGAAACACAAAGAAAATATTTAAAATAAAGGAATGAGCTGCAGTACTGATCTCCTGGCAAAACGTTGTGCATGCCAAGTGTGTAAGACATCAATACCTGGTAAATAATACCTGGGTGAGACGGATTTGTAAGAAATTCCGTTTGATGTGTGGGGTCAAGGTCTTGTCGCATCTATTGCAACTGGTCATTCCCCTGGCGATAGACCAAGACGAGAAGGATATGTCGAATCCAATGTTCGAGGATCACAGAAGTATAGAATAAGACTGAAAGGTTTATGATTAGTTTCATATGACGTTTTATTGGGAAACGAGAGATACTTTTTATAACAAAAAAATAATAATAATAGTAATAATAATAAAACGAATAAATAATAATGACCTTGTTTTTTTGATTTTGGAATGCTAAATTTATGCCATATTTTTATAATATTTCTTTGTGACACTCTTTTTTCCTTCAATTTCTTAAATGTAACTTTGTCTAAACTTTTCCTTACTTACTACGAATCAAACAACACCTCAATATATAAAACTGAATACGTGTGATATCGTGAGAAATGCAGTGCAATGAATGCAGCAATTTTGATTATAAATTAAAATAAAGTACCATTTCCTACACTTTTATAATTTCTAATGTATTCAAGGAAAATAAGTCGGTACTTAATTTACGTCGCACTAGAGTTGCCCAATGGGCTATGGGTGACGGCCTGGAAAACATCTCTTAGGATATTCCGAAGACATGCCGTCACAATTTTGATCCTCTGTGGAGGGGGTCTTACGTATTCAAACTACTACCTGAGTATTTCTTCGTTAAATTTTTCTTTAATTGTTTTTATTTACAGGTATGCTTTTTACGACAGGAGTTGTTAGAAGGCGTGGAATAAGAGCTAAAGAAGATGCAGACGTAATAACCTTATTGAGAAAAGCTGGCGCTATTCCAATAGTTGTGACTAATACAAGTGAACAGTGTTTTTGGATGGAAACTTACAATAATCTATATGGACGAACTAATAATCCATACGATCTTAAGAAAACAGCTGGAGGAAGCAGTGGTAATTTGAAAACAGTAAATCACTCTTTTAATTGTATTATTTATAGATAGCTTCTATTTTCTTCGTTTATAACCTTATTATTCTTAATGGTTAAATAATATTCCAGTAGCAAATAAAGAACGATTTTTTTTTTAATTTACTCAGTATTTAAAAATTCTAATCCATGGTTATCAAGCATAATAATAATCCACGCATGGCTATCAAGCATATTTGTCGAATTGGTATTATGTAATTTAGAATATTTATGAAAATGGGGTTTTTCTGACCGAGCGGTATCGTCACAAAATTCTCCAGCTTTCCACAAAATAGTATATTTTTAACTCATTAAAAAGTGCCTCTCTATCCACTGCTCATTTAAATTTACCTGAAAGTCCTCCATAATCACTAATTTGTCCCAATGTTTGATGTAATTTAAATTTTTGATATGCAGTGGTGGAAAAATTACTTGACATGAAAATTAATAAACTAAAAATGACTTAAATTCTGTAACAAGAAACTTTTTTTTTTTTTACAAAGCAGAGCAAGTCGGCATCTTTGATTACAGATGTACCATATAATATCTCAAGGCCATTAAATATAATGGTTATTAAAATTAAGATGTAAAAATTGTAAAATTTAAAGCAGCAATTTTCAGTTTTTGATACGGAACCCTAAATGAGATCGTATTTCTTTTAGAAGAAACCCCCGACTTAACAAATGTGTAAAAAAAAAATTCTTTTTTTTTAATGGCGAGCATTTGGCTTTATTTCCCATTAGCCTCAGAATTGTTACTGTCTTATCGATACCAAGTGGGCGCCCGTGGCTAAGCCACGGCGATGCTACAGCGACCCCCACGTCATACAACCACAAACCTGTTCATAGGGCGATTTACATTCACACAGAAGAAAGGACACAGAGTGAGAAAATTACATCCATACCTACGGTGGGATTCGAAACCGCAACCACTGGCTCCGTAGACCAGTACAGAAACCACTAGACCAGTACAGAGGTTTGTTAGCAATTTTAAACATCTTAACCTAAGAATTACTAATCATTTTGAAAATAATATTAATTTTTTCATCTTTTACCAATATTTATCAAAAATTAGGTTTCATTTTAGTCAGTTTAGACTAGAGCACATATAATCTTGTTGTAAATTTTAAAAAGTGGTAACAAAAATTAATAAAATGTCGAAAATTTAGTTTCTGTGTAACCACCACTAAAAATTGTTTTACAAAGAAAGTAAATGTGCATGAAAATCCGAGCTTCAAAACCACTTAACAGCAAAGTGGTATATTAAAATAAGAAATATATGCTAACATTAACCTTAATTTATTATCACTACTAAAATTTTCCAAGGACCGCGGGAAGCCTGTTGTTGTGAGTTTGTTTTTGGTGTATGCACGAAATGAAGATTAATTTGAAAAAAAAAAAAAAAAAAAAAAACTAAATTGATAATTTTAATTTTTTTTAATAAAATGTTGAATTTTATTAGTCAGCACTTTTTGTATTTTCAGTCACTCGCGGCAACCCTATTATTTGAAAATCAGAGGAAATGAAGTAATTACCGCTTAGAGTTACAGGAAATGAATTGTTACTACCAATTTCAATTGCCTCACATATAGTTTCTCTAATATATTTCATAAAAAACTTGCACAATATATTAGTGTGGAGAAATAAAGCAGAAAAAAATAGAAACTTATAATTTTTTTGTCAGAGCATAATAAAATGACCATCAGTATATTTAACGTATTATATCTGTATAAACTATTTATACGTATAGTGATGTATAAACTTCTTTGACTGCCATCGGTGACTATAAATGTAAAAAGTGTCACTTTTATTTACGTTTTTCTCTATAAATTTTTAATTGTAACTACCTCATTAAACCAAGAATCACCATTGATAAACTACCACTTTAAAATATATATTTGCTGTCCAGAGCAAGTTGGCATATCTGTAAGTGTTGTTATATGTATTCGTTCTTGCGTCAAATTGACGCGTGTTTGTAGAGATAGGGATATGAGAAAGGTCTGTAAACCTAGTGTGTGTTAAACAACAGATAACAGACATTCAAAGTGCAAAAAAAAAGAAAAAATTAAGTGTAAAATAATATTATTTTCTGGCTATCGGGTATTTTGATTATATTGAAATTTTTTAATTTTATTTTAAATAAATCACCAGTTTATTTTTATAAATTTAAATTATATATAAATACAAAAACCATAATTTAATGAAGTAACATGCCAAAAAAAAACAAAAAAAAAAAACAGCGCCCAGAGAGATCTACTTCAGTGAAGTTTTATGCCCAGGGTACGAATTTAAAATTAAGGTCGTTCGTTTTAAAAGTACAACCATGTCTGAAGATTGACGACTTAGCTTTGTTTGATTAGCACAGGAGTTGAAACCAAAATTAATTAAGGCATAAGAGTGAGGACGTATAACGATCTAGATCCAATTCGTTCCAACGAAATGACGCATTTTTACAGTTCTTAACTTTTTAATGTGTGTACAGCTATAACTTGAAAAAGTGGTAGTTAATCGTTTTTGATTGAAGTAGTTTTGACTACCGTTCAATTAAAGAATTTGGCATACTTGTTACAATTTGAAAATAATTAGAAGATTAACACTTTGCAAGCGAGGCCGTAAAAATACCTTTTTGAAATTTCGTAATTCAAACAAAAGTTTAAAAAGTGGTTGCAAAACTACTTCATTTTTGCTCTGTTTTTCAAAGAAATTACCCATTCATGATTAAAATAAACATAAATGATTTAGTACATATGTAATGATCAATACTACAATCGTTTGTAGTATTTTTTTTAAAATTGAAGTTGTAGTTATATAACACCTACCGGTTTTTTAAAATTGTACTCTATGACAGCTGTAATAAATTTTTCTGGAAAAGTTGCTCTCATGAAATGTGTTTAAGATGCATGTTTCGTTGTAGAAGCTAATAAATGTTGTAAATTAAATGCAAATATTTCTTGGTAATAAGTCATAAAGTTACGATCAGTTTTGAATGCATTTGAAAATTAATTTCATTTTTTAGCGTTTTTAACCTATTATTATTTCATTTTCAGGAGGAGAAGCATCTCTTCTTGCTTCAGCTGGATCAGTAATAGGAGTTGGCAATGATATTGGCGGTAGTATTCGAATGCCATCTTTTTTTTGTGGCGTGTTTGGCCACAAACCCTCAAGAGGTAAATATTTGAATTTAACTATATTGACTTAACTAAGTTATATATATATATATATAAATTATTTGTGTTATTATTTTTTTTAAACATTTAAAAAATCGTTCCATTTTCATTTCATACTAAATAAATATTTTGAAATAATTTTCACAAAATTTCACATTACTATTTATAGGATAATTTATAAGAAGATGTTACAATAAAGATTATATACTTTGTTCCAACATATGAGTTTTATGCAAAACCCATTATTTAAGTTTTTGTGTTATCTTTTTTAATGTTTATTAAATAGAAACTCATCCTTTAATATAATTATCTAAATTTTTTATATGTAGTGGTAGACATAATTAATTATTTCTAATTTATTAAATTATTAATACAATACTTTTGGTCCCACTGAAAAAAAAAAAAACATTCCGAGAAAATGCGAAAAACCCGTATTAGTTGCATAAGAGCAATTTGTTTTTTGAGGATAATAGCGAGCACTTGAGTCTATTTACCATTGGCCTCAGAAATGCCAGAATTGCTACTCTGTTATCGTTACCCAGTGGAGACCTATGGCTAAGCCACGGCGGTGGAGTATCGTCAACCACGTCATACAACCATAAAACCCGTTTACAGGGCGGGTTACATTCACACAGAAGAAAGGACATAGAACAGAGAGAGAGAGAGAAAGAAACATCCATGCTCTGAGCGGGATTCGAACTCGCAACCATCGTCTCCGCAGTCAGGCACGCTAACCGCTCAGCCACCTGGTCGGCTGTTACATAAAAGCATAAGAGTATGAAAATATTTTTCTTAGTTCTCACCCGCACTTTAAGATATCGTGGGAAGAGAATGATTATCAGGTTTTATATTAAGTTAAAATATGTTCAATAATATTATCCCAGTAAATAGTTGAATTCTCAAAATCATGCAAAAATTTTATTATTGTTTAAAATTATTGCAAGTCAAATTTCTGGAACAAAGAAAGCAATATTAACGTAAAACTGGAAAAAAAGATTTGCTGAAATGGAGAAGTTGGCACCCATATTAAAGTATTTTTTAGGGTGTTTCATTTATTCTATATAAAGACTAAAATAAATTTGCGGGTGAAATTTTGTTTTTAATTTTCTCTGGAGTTTTAAATTTTATAGGAGATATCCCCAATCTTCATTTTGAAAATAAAATAATAAATGGTTCAACATATCAGCTTTAATTTGTTTTAAAAGAAACTTTATGGTGATGTATTTAAATATTCATTAGTTTTAACAAAATAATTACTCTGAATAAAGTTAGACCATATCCTGAAGCCAATTAAACTGTAATTATTTTTATAGATAATTGTTTTTATAGTCACAAGCAAAAGTCAAAGCGCCCTATAAAAATTAAAAAATACTAATCAATTTATCCTTACAGATAACAGTATATTTCAATTTTAGCTTGCATTTTATTTTATAAAAACACACTTAGCAACAGTTTTAGGATTAAATTTAATTGCCATCATACTCTGGTAGCTTAAACTATCATCTAACGTAATATTTTAAAATTTTTGGACTTTCAAAGTGTGTTTTTAAACAATTAATGTAAACAAACTGATTTCAAATTACATTCCTCTAGGAATCATTCCAAACCGAGGACATTTTCCACCAACTGAGCAAGTTTTGCAACAATATATTGGAACTGGTCCAATGTGTAGATACGCTACCGATCTCAAAATGATGCTTCAAGTTATGGCTGGAGCTAATGCTCCTCTATTACAACTAGATAAAAAGGTCTAGTGATGCATTTCTTATGTCAATATTGTTGTTTTATTAAACAAACGAATTAGAAAATATTTCTGTACCGTTAAACCTAGAAACCCATCAGCAAATTAATTTTTAACGAAAACGTGTAGGAAATGTTTTTGTATGAAGAGTATTTTTTATGAGATATTGTTGTCTATTTTTTGGGTAATTAATTTTCTCTATCTCTATATTTCGCTAAGATGAATTTATTTTGTGTTTACTTTTGAGTCAGGATGGTTCAGAAGAAAAAACAGTTTGCTTTTGACTTTAATTTCCCAGATTTGAGACTCGGTTCTACTGCAACTGCTGGACGTGTATAGTGGACAATTAAATCCAGAGAGTCTTGACCAGAGTATTGATACAAAAAAAAAAAAAATATGTACTTTATGGAAACTGAGGGTCATAATTGGCTATGCATAGTGATAAATGGTTTATGTGTTTGATTTCCTTTGCTTTCGCCTCACTATTGGATGTTAACTTGGTTTACTTTTCCATGGTTTCGGTTTAATTTAACCAAAATAGGCGAGTTCTTATCTCGATATTTCATTCAGTTCTTTTGATTTCTTCGTTGTATTTAAAAAATTCGGACATAGAGACTAATTGTTACAAATTCACTGGTTGTTCAATAACGATGTACATTAAAATAAAACATCTTACTTTTAATGTCTGCAAAGTTTAGTAAAAACAATTTCTGTTGATCTGTTCTTTTTGATTCTGCTGATATTTAAATAGAAATATTTGATATATAGATTAATTGTTAGAAGATTATTGAAAATATCATGAATAGGGAAGATTAAAACGGGAAAATGGATATTGGCTAACTTAAACAGACCTGTTGATTTGTTTAGACAAAAAGCTGAAGAATTTTCATACAAAATGATTTAATTAGAACATTTCTTCATCATTTAATTATAAATATAACGATATTTAAAGGATTTACAGTTACATATAAAAGACCAAATATTCATTCAAGACCCCATTTCGAGGAAACTAATGGTTTAAGTAATTTATTTATTAGATTTATAAAGTACAGTTCTGCACTGATACCTGTTTACACATTTAACATTGCTATTCAGGCAAATGAGGTATTGTTTTCTGAGTATTTTTTGTGTTGAATTTAATAAGATTAAAACAAAATCGATAGAACCAATAGTTGTATTAGTAGTAATAGTAATGCAGTTTTTAATTTAAAACAGCAAATAGGATGGGAAAAACTTCTTTAAGAAATAGATGAAGTACACATGGTCAATTCACACAAAGTTGGTTTAGTTTAGCTTCAATATGTAACGAGTACATAATGAGTATATATATATATATATATGATAGCCTGGTTGGTAGGGCGTTTGTCCATGTCTGAAAGGTCGTGAGTTCGATCCCCACCGTCAAAAGACTCTTAAGTTCTCTTAGTTCCCATAACAAATTAATAACTCTGGGGGTAATGGATTGCATCATGTCTGAAAAACTAGCAAAAATTGTTTTAGTTATGATTTATCCTTATTTTGCGCAATAACTTTAAGGAACTACTAAATTTGCATTCTTGATTAATTTATGCAACATTTTATTCTAGGTTACTCTTAAATCTTTAAAGATATATTACATGGAAGACAACGGAGACGGAAGTTTTTCCCTTCCTGTTAAACAGGCTGTAAAGAGTGCTCTGCAGAAAGTAAGAAATCTATTTTTGTGTACAATACATCATGATATTGTTTACGTATATGAAAATATTTAGTATTTATAATATGACGCAAAAACTTAAACATTTAGAAAAAAATTCTATGTCTTTATTTTTGTTTATTATTTCACCATACGTGGAATGTGAGAAAAATATTGATAAAAAATCAGCTATTATTTCAAAAGGAGAAATAATAGTTTAGCCAAAAATATTACATATTATCAACGGGTCAAAAGTTATTACAAATTTAATAATGAGCTAGTATTAACACTTTACAAATTCATAAAATATGGTATAGGGCAACAGCTTCGACTTCATCATTAGGATTTTTCTTTTTCTTAACTGTAGTGGTGTGTTTGAGCATTACGTTTGGGACTCCAAAACGTGCCAGCTGTTCTTCCGCAAAAAGAATTTTTACACAAAATTGCTCCTAACCTACTTCAATCCTGACTCAATCTGAACTACCTCAAATGAAACGTTCTTTCTTGAATATTGTGCTAAATCTAATCCACTCTTTCTTAGGATTGTACTAGTCCTCCTCCAATTTGTTTTCGAAAGTAGAAAATTGGAAAATTTAGTTCTGTTTTAACATTTATAAATTATGCTACACTAAAAAAACTTTGTTTATATTATTTTTACAACCTTCGTTGCACAGCCGACCCAATTTTTTGGGGTTTTCGACTACTAATGTTCAACTTCACAGCCTTGCAATTTTGAACCCAATCCAGAAGACAAAGGAACTTCTGGATGGAGTATTGGAAGAAATTTGCCTTCGTGGAAGACTCTTTGATGGAACTAACTTGCATTTGGTTTACGTGGAGAGGAAGTCTATGAAAACCACCCAGTGGTCGATGCGAGCTGGTTGCGGAATTCGTATCGACCAGCCGTTGCTGAGATTCGAACCCGATTCACCTCATTGGAAGGCGAACACTCTATCCCCTGAGCCACCACTGCTAAAATCATTATTATTTTTTCAAGTAAAACAAAATTATTGGCCTGAACTTACTAATCAGTCATTATAAATAGCTCAAATAAAGGGAATCGCCATTCTAAATTGCTTTAAAATATCGTGGTCATAATTTGAAAAAAATTAATAATAAACTTTAATTTCTTCTTATTTTGGGAATTCAATTGGCCAGTTCTAACACAGATAGTTAATTTACAAATATTATCACTCGATAATTAATTAAAAACTTAGTTTCATCGATCTTTTTCTACCAGGTTTTAAATTTCCCTGGCAAGTTGCTAACTTATAAAATCAATAAAAGATACATTTAGCCTGCACCAATATATACTCAAAAATTCTATAGGCCTCGCATGAAACTGAATTGTACTCGTCAATTCAATATAAGCTCTCATTTAAAAACAACCCATGTATTAGGATTGTACTGCTATCACATGCATAACTACCAACTCTTCCGGTTTTCCCGGAAGATTTAATTTTCAGATTTAAAGTGATAGCGAAACTCTTTTTTATTCCATTAAACTTTTTGAATTATAATAATAATAATAAATGAGTTTGTGATCAATATAATTATAATAAATATACTACTCTCATCATATTATAATAAATATCACAATACTCTCTACGAATACCAGAATTCAACTTGGTCAAAATATAAATATATTCCTACGTTTGTTTTTCGGAAATTGTTTTATTACCACTTGGAAAGTCATTCTGGAAAAGAGTGAAAGATGGCAGGTACGCACATGATATGTACAATCAAACTCAATTTCATATATTCTTATACCCAATTTTGTATTAAATAATCGTCCAATTTATATTTATTTGACACATGTTTATTGTAAATTATACATCTTAGTACCGTACCGAGTGTAATAATTTGTTCAACTTATTTCACTATTTAAAATTTCAAGATTAGGAATAACTAATATCACCTGTTTAATTTGTTGTAATTTACTTTGCATTATAATCTTTTTAATTTTACCTGTAATTACATGGTAATAAATTTATTGTCTGCAATTTCTAGAATAATCTATTAAAGTTTGTGTTTATTTTACTGTAATTTAATTTGTATAATAATCTGCTAACACTATCTTAATATAAAAAAATATTCATAAATTGTTTTAGGTCATTTCTCACTTTCGAAAGATCTGTGATGTGCCACCTCAGAAGGTCAACATACGTGGTCTCAAGCATGGTTTCAAAGTTTGGGCTCACGCCGTTTCGGCAGGAGTTGTTGATGTAGCAACAGTAGAATCTCGAGTATTCGGCGAAGATTGCAACAGCAGTGTTTGGAAAGAATTCATCTTCAGTCTTTTTGGATGGTCCGACTATTCCTTTCCTATATTAGCAACAGTATTAGTCGAGAAATATCTTGGGCCGAAAGAAAAATCAGTCGCCGAACCTTTCATTCGCATTCAGAGACGTATGGAAACAGACTTTCAGAGACTGCTTCAAGATGATTGCATTTTCATCATGCCAACAATGCCTGAGCCTGCTGCTCACCACTATGCCAACACGTTTAGAGCTCAGAACTGCGGTTACGTGGCAGTCTTCAATATTCTTGGTCTACCCGCTACTCACTGTCCGGTTGAGCTGGATGAAGAGGGTATGCCGGTTGGTGTGCAAGTTATAAGTGGTTTGAGAAATGACTATCTGAATTTAGCGATTGCTAGAGAAATCGAGAGAGAATTTGGAGGCTGGACGTGTCCTGGTCCTATTATATGAGATTTAACTCTAAACCGTTCCTTCTCCAAGTGGTTATTTGAGATTATACTATTTTTAAGACGGGTGAAAAATTTAGCAGTTTTAACTGATGTTTTGACTCAAGCAATATATAAAGACTATTTTTTATTTATTGAATTTTGTAATAGTATTTTGCAAAAGTAAAACTTTCATTTTTTTTTAAACTTCAAAAAGTCTCTCTTCAGATATATATGCACAGTGTGTCTCAGAATTTCATATCTTACAGGGATGGTAAAGAACATAGTAAGGAATCACGAAAATACAATGCAGGAACGTTGACGTCACGTGACTCAAAATCACAGTAATAAGACCAGGATACGGAATGTCATGTTAAGCGCTTTAAAACACATTAAAGAGAGTATTATGTGCATAACTGACCAACCTTATCGATTTTATTTGAACTACTCTTATTGGTATAGATGAACGCTGATATAGTACAGGTGACTTCTGCCAATTTTTTATCTTTTCGAGGAGGATTTTTCAAGTGGTAGTAAAATTTAAATTAAACTAAAGTCATTAACTGAAGTATATTTATTTGTTCGTAACAGCTTCTACCCATCCTAGTCCTAGTATTTTGTTTTTTTCTGGGCACTTGTGCTGCGAAGCTGTCCCTCTTCCATTCATCATGGAATTTTAGCACTGTTTTAGGTTGGACAATGAAGTTAGCAGGCAGTGGGGTTGCTTTTTACTTTGCTTGAATACCAAAACCATCTCGAATGATTATTTTACTTCTATATGTATGTTAGATTTACAAGCAGAAATTAAATTTATAAACTCAGGAAATAAATAGAAAGCATAAATTTTACTACCGTTTATGTATAAAATTGAAATTTTACGCAAAAGTTGGCCGTTATTCACATATATGACATGTTTGGCTATGCAAATGTATGACATTGAAACCGCCCCAGACGAACTTGGAAACTCACACTCAGCGCTTGATTATGTCCATGTTTTCATAAATTATTATCGTTCCCTAACCTCCCTTTTATATTTTTATACAAAATTTAATACATAAAATATCTTAAACATAAAAAAAAAACTCAAACAGTTTTAAGTTATAAATTTTGGGATAATTTTATATGTTTAATTCTCAGTAATTTAAGTTACATTGTTTATTTAACTAGTCACACAGTTTTGTATTTACTGTTTTGAGATTCATTAAGCAAATGTAAGTTTATTTGTTCATGTATAATTGTTTAAAAAAATAAAATGTCAATTATGTTCCCAATTGTTCAATATCTAAAACTTCTTTAATTGAAGTAGAAATTTAAGGCAATTTTTTAATGTTTAATCAAAAGTGTAAGTTTTTCGAAAATAAATAAATTTTGAATACGAACCACAAATTTAAGCTTATTTTCGGTTAATTCTGCCATGTTTTATCGAGTAGTTGTAGGAGTTTACTCACGTCACACTAGGGCTGCACAATGGGCTGTTGGCGAAGGTCTGGAAGACATCCCTGATTATGATCAGAAAACCATTACAATTTTAATCCTCTGTTGAGTGGATTGCTCCCTAGCTTTAATATAGTTCGTTCACCAGGAGTTGACACTTGGCTTCGCCTTCATCACGTGGTATCCGATGATACTATTTCGCTTTTTTGGGGAGAAGGATATGAACAAGGTTGCTATTTGGCGATCGTATTACAAAAATATTTATTTCGCAATCTTCATATGCATTTTATTTCATAAACTTAATAATATTTCTCTCTTTTTATTGAATAGTTTGTTCTTTTTGAGATATTTTGCTGGAAAAAAGTTTTTAAATATAAAATAGTTAATTAGCTAGAGTAACGAAAGGTATAATAGGTGATGATAAAGCGAAGAAAGTGACTGAAAAAGAATTCACTGTTTGTGTTTGGCCATCACCTCCTACATCAGAGAGCCTCCACACGATTTCTTATAAGTAGTCTGCGTAGGCAGACTATTTAGAAAGTGAACAGTTTGAGCGCATGAAACCAAATTCTATTTTAAAAGTGACTGAGAGGAATTTATCATATATATTTGAGAATTGAACCTGTAGTGGTAGACAAGTAAATAAGACAAATTTATCATATTCAGAAATTAAACAAATTTTTAGACATATATTTGCTACCACTTTCTTATTTTTATTAGATTTTCTATTAAAGGGCTGTTTCGTAAACTGGTTTACCTTCATAGTGGTCTGATCGGACTACCTATAAAAAACCGAGTGAAGACTTTCAGTTGTAGGAGGTGTTGGTTTGGCGCGCATTAAAGGTTATCTCGATTTCAAGCGTGGAGATGATTTTCCTCTTACTCCCCGGCGCTGAAATGAACTCTGCGTCCGAGGAGGTGAAGCCAAGTGCCAACTCCAGGTGAACGAACTATAGTCCAACAACATGCGCGCGAAGTCAAGCTTTTTACGGTAGGACAGTTGAACGGGATCGATACCGCACACCCTCGGTCCCTTCGTAGACTATTCAAAGTGGTCACCTACCTTCTAACTGACCGCAGTCAGTGATGCTTGACTTCCGAATTCGACTGGGAATCCTGTCATTACAATCAGTCCACTGAGGGACTCATGTTCGATCCAATGCATTATTAGAAATCACGAAGAAGGTAAGAAAACACTATTTCTTTTTTTTATCTACGTCAGCAATGTAGCTAACAGATTTTACCAATTTTTACACCTACACAAAGTTAACCTTTCTCTGTACATTTTTCAGTTATGCACATTCTTAATTGAAGACAAGAAATATTAATAATATAATATTATGAAATGTAACACCATAAAAAACTGCATCAAAGAAAAAACACATATGTGAATAATATTTAGTAATGTTTAATTTTCAAATGAAAATAATACAAATTTCTATACAAAAATGTAAAAACAGCGTTTATGTGGGGTAACATGTAAATAAAACTTCCAACAAATTACATAACAAAAATATCACTTGGAAAAATGTTTGGCACAGGTAAGTTTCTAATATCAAGAAATTACGATATTTTTTCCCCTAGACTCTGAGGTAATTTTTAGTTAATGATAATTTTTAATTCAATTAAAATTCAAATAATATTACAATAAAGAATAAAAATTATGAGGTAATAATAAAGTATGCGCATAATAAAGAAAATAACTTGTAATTGTTTGTAAAATTATTATTATTTTTACACCCGACCATTTACTTAGAATTTAATTATTAATTCAAGAATAGTCAGTCTTTATGATTTTGAAACGAAAAATGGTAAAAAAAATATTTCTATCTTGTCAGAATCACAAAAAAATGTTAAACTTAAAATTTCATTACAAAAAGTTTAAACAATTTAAATTCGTGATAGACTCCGTTAGACAATTTATCTTTTAGGAGAAAACTTAAAAAAAGTATTTAATAAAATACATAGTAAAAAATAATAATCAAAATATGCATATTACAATTAATAAAACTATTTACTGTATAGACAATCATTCAAGCGGAATTCAGAAAGAGATTGTAAAATAAAAGTCTCAAAAAAAGAAGAAAAAAGAAAAGGCTTTTCCTTTACTGGAAAACAGTTTATATATGAAAAAAAAAAAAAAAAAAAAAACATATTTTTAAAGACTACTACAACAATATTTAAAACAAAGAGCTCTTATTAAACACGGAACACTAGCAAGTTTAAAATTTTGTACAGTGCGTAATAATAATAATAATGTGTAATAATAATAATAAACGATACACTCTGAATAAACTTATGATCGGAATTTCATCAAATGAGTTTCAATCTTAATGGCTTTAGAGCATCATCTTAAATATGAATAATTAGTACAAATGATATTTAAAATTACGAAATCAGACACTTAAACGTACTTCTCTGAATAAACCTTATTTATTCCTTATTTTCGATGACTTTTGATTCTTGACCATCGAAATAGAGCCCCCCCCCCATTATTTTAAAGTTGCAATCTGGAAAATATGGTTCCATTTGTTTGGTTAAGAGAGCGGTCGAAAATTTGGAAAACTTTATCATAATTTTACCTTTTGCGTATTTCGTCCCACCTCGAGATTTTTTTAAACGAATCGAAAAATATTTGCACAAAATTATAAAATTCGTTAATTAAAAGATCATGTCATGCAAAAAAGTTTTTCACTGACATTTATTATTTTATTTAGTAACAGTTGACAAAATTTTGAAATGTTGGGTGAACAAATTTTTGCTTCATATCAAAGAATGTAATTTTATATGGCAAAATACAAAATTTAAACGCAATCTGTCTAATAGTTTCTGAGTTCTCAAATTTTAAAAAAGTCTTTATATTTAAAATCTGATTTTACCAGAACTGTTCCACCAATTTCGTTAAAATTTTGAATTTTGCCTTATAAAATTACATTAAATTTAAAAATAGACAACTATAGAAAAAAATTTATATTGTATCTCATTTTTTCGTGTGTGAATTAGAAATTGTACAATAATAAAATTAGAAAATTTGATTTGTATGTATTTATGCATGCTTCAAAATCTTCTAACATTGCCTCTTTCTAACATTGCACTGGTTTTGGCGAATGCTTAACTTCTTCATACTATGCTGTTTTTAGGAACCTTTTATTTAAGTATCAAAATTTATAATGAAATATTTATTTATTTGTTCCCCAAAGCAATTTTAGCTCTAGTATATATAAATACATATTTTTTTTTTTTTTTGAAATGTAGTATGGACTGTATTATGAAATTTTTAACCTATTATGTTAAAACGATGAAATTACAAATTTACAACTTAAAATCGTGCGTTAGATAATCATTTCGGCTGTTTTATCAAGCAAAACTCTTTAAGATCTACTAAATATCATTAAATATCATCCTAATTATCTTAAATTAATAGCCATAACTACTAAATTAAGATTCTCTTAAATAATCTTAATTATTCCCAACCATAGATCATCTTCGAGCAAAATTATTGAGTTCAGTCATCACCTCCTACATCAAAAAGCCTCCACACGGTCTTTTATAAGTATTCCGCGCAGACTATTTAAAAAGTGAACCAGTTGTGCGCATGAACCCAAAACCTTTTATAAAAGTAATTGAGAGAAATTCATCATATATATTTGAGAATTGAATCTGTAGTGGTTGACAAGCGAATAAGGCAAATCAATAATATTCATAAATAAAAGAAATTTTTGATCATATATTTGCTACCACTTTCTTATTTTAACTAGATTTTGTATTAAGTGAATCGTTCGGAAAGTGGATACCTTCACAGTGGTCTGATCGGACTACCTATAAAAAACCGTGTGGAGGCTTTCAGTTATAGAAGGCGTTGGCTCAGTTCAGTTATTGATGTTAATATTTAAGTTTTCTATTAAGATTTTAACAGAAACTACACTGACATTTTTCAAAACTTAATAACTGACCAGATATAATAATCGTTTCATAGTTAATTAAAACCATTTCTGACTAAAACACATTCGAAAAACTGCTCTGGATTCTGCACATAGCGTTACATTGTTGATGAAACATTTTAGATCATTCAAAATCAACGGAAATGTAAGTTTTAATACTTTTTCCTTCCAAAATTATTTATCGTCCTCAGTTTCACTTTGACCTCGTATGAATTTTCGATGTTGTTTCAAAACTTCAGGTTCGTAATTAAACATCTTTAGCTTTACACAATTTGGATCGACGATGCGTTGACCTTTGTGTTTGATGCACTGTTTTGCACATCTCGGGCCGTTGTAAAGTCCAGGCTCCCAATGCTCGACACACATGGCGCAACTGTTCAGGCATAGATACAATTTGTTCTTATTGTCAGCATTCATTGAGACAAAGTATCCTTGAAGTACTGTGAAAGCGATGATCATGATGTGATAGAAGAAATGTATTACCTTCAAATACTGCATCATCCACCGAATTCTGTAATTAAAGAAAATGTTATGAAAAATGTATACAAATGCATAGAAGGCTACAAATGTAGATGACACTCTTAACCTTTTTCGAGACGAGCCAGTCATATGTGAATTCTCATGCAAACTTTGGCCACTTTTTTTTAAACACGTATTGAATTAAATTTTAATTTTCAATCTCGATACTTTTGTTTTTAATATAAAAACCTGTATTATTATTGTTTGTTAACATAATGGAAATTATTCAAAGCAAATTAGTTTGTTTTCTAAATGACAGAAAAATGACAATTGTGTCAAACCTTGATATTTTTCACTTTTTGTCATTGTCTAAAGCAAAAATTGAATTTAAAAAAAATGGGATAACGACTCAATTAAAACTAAATCGTATCAACCAACTTTCGTGTAAATTATTACCAAAAAAACTCAGAATCAAGTTCAAAAAGAAAAAAAGTGGCTCATTTAGTAAAAAATATCACATTTGAAATAAAATCTTTAGGTCTATAATTCTAAACTGAACAGCTACACTGTTGTAATATGTTGTTTTTTACAGAATATAACCGTCTTAGGCCAAAATATTAAATTAAAGTAAAGTTACATGCTATAAAATGGCGAATTCGTTATTACCCTGGCTGTCATTTTCCTGGTTTATGAATGACATAAAATTGAAACAGTTACCAGAAAATTTCTTAAACTGGTGAATGTAAAGCAAATATTAACCTAATATCAAGTTTATGTAAGATTGTTATATGACTGAATGTAATCAAAGTTTTTTTTTATTATTTAATGATAGATTACTACGCACAATTTTATTCTGTACATATCAGCAACAAAAACATTTTTGATTCTTTCTACAGTGGATAAAATAATTAGTTTAGGCAATTCATGGTCCACCTAACATAAAGGCCTAGGTTTTGTTACTTACTAATAGCTTAAAATGACTGTTTTTTCAAATTTATAAGCTAATATGTCTTTCAAGATTTGGTGAATTTCAATTTTTTTTTTCTCGAGCAAATGTCAATAAACTACACTGCTGTCTCTAAGGTATTAATAAATGTAACTAAAGAAGTATACAAAAAAAATTTAGATTATTTTGAAGACTTTGAATTTGAAGAAATTTTTTTGGTCCGAATTGTCATGTTTCGTGAGAATCACCAATATATCATTCTGTTCTATATCATCGCAATGAAAATGAGAGAGAATTAGTAGATATTCCAAATTTCTCCAGACTTCCGCTTCCGTTATTGCCTAGTCACCCTTTCAGGAGAGGCATTATTTGTTTTAAAGTATTATTTGTATTAAAACGGTCAATTATTGTCATTAACATGATTAGTGATATCCACATGTATGTTGGTTAAAATCATTTGTATTCACCATAAAATATTTATAATAATAAGTATCATACACATTAGGAATTATGCTCATATTCTTTAGTTTAAAGTGATCGCTCACCTAACCATCACCTCCTACATCAAAAAGCCTCCACACAGTCTGTTATAAGTAGTCCGCGCAGACTGTTTAAAAAGTGAACCAATTGTGCGCATGAGCCCAAAACCTTTCATATAAGTGAGTGAGAGGAATTTATCATATATATTTGAGAATTGAATCTGTAGTGGTTGACAAGTGAAAAAGGCAAACCAATAATATTCCTAAATAAAACAAATTTTTAGTCATATATTTGCTACCGCTTTCTTATTTCAACTAGATTTTGTATTAAGTGACTCGTTCGGAAAGTGGATATCCTTCACAGTGGTCTCTTCGGACTACCTATAAAAAACCGTGTGGAGGCTTTCAGTTAAAGGAGGCGTTGGCCTAACTCTCGCTTACTTTAAGCGTAACCACTTTTGTAAATGGATCATTTTTTAAATGGCTTCAGTATTGAAATTCTTGCACTACTGTGCGAAATACTATTTAAATTAATTTTACAATAATTTTAAATTACATAATTTGAATAAAAAAATATTGTACTGGTATGTAAAATATTGTAAAAGCTAATTTCACTCATTTTCACGAACGGCTTTCTTTAAATAGTTTATTAATATGAGTTTAGTTTTTAGTGGTGTCTTTCCTATATGTATCTTCATTTATTTTGATATCATTATTATAAACTTCTGTCTACGCAAGTTTAAATATCCACTAATCCTCTCAAAAGATGCCAACTTCAAATTTAAGGCAATAATAATACAAAATAAGATATCTGATATAGATATGTTTAATCAAATGAATAAAAGAGTTTTAAATTGTTTTCTTTTTAAATAAAAAGGAGATTTGTAACTATATTTTTATTATTAATACAATAAATTTTTAAACGCATCCAAATAAAAACTAAACAAGTCATTTGATAAACATGAGCGATTGTGAATATTTAAATACAATTTAGTTTGCACTGGAAAAATCAGCAAGAAAAATGAACTTAAAAGTGAATGTGGAGAAAACAAAATATATGTATTGTGGTACAATGGAAACCATCCCTAAATTATTTGAAATAGATTCTTTTAAATTTGAATCTGTAAAAATTTTTACTTATCTAGGATCAGAAATAAACTTTCAAAATGACATTAATCCTGAAATCAGAAAAAGAATAATCGCAGCCAATCGCTGCTTCTATGGTTTAAGATCATTATTAAAATCTCACTTAATAAAAAGAAAGACGAAGATTTTACTTTATAAGGTACTAGTTGTACCCTGCGTGCGTTGCAACGCTTTCAGTTTGAATTTTTATTTTGTATTTAAGTGTGTAAATGAGATTTGCGATTATGATTTGAAATGAGAATTTTATTTAATGGTGAAAAAAATCAGTGATAGTCTCTCAACAGTTAATTCTCTAGGATATCGTTAGTGCATTTTCAAACAGACATGTATGGTGATGCACGCGGACCACGAAACATATTTTGGCTGATGATCTGAAAAAAGTTTGAATCAATGGCGACATCAGGTATTTCTGTTGATATGAGCTGGCCAATTTGTCATGGTGTGATTTTTTCAATAAGCCAAATCATGTGGCAATTCTCTTTCTTTTTTTTTCTTTTTTTCTTCTTTTTTTTGCCATTACATAAAATACATCAAACACCGTGTCTCTCCAAAAACATGAAGCTTCGCAATAAAACCAAGTATAGAGCTTAATATTTGTTTTAACTCACGTGCGGTAATGCATCATGAAGATCTGATGATGTTCGCCTAGTATACAAAAGATCTTTAATTTTAGCTCAAGCAGGATTGCATGTGAATGTAATAAATAACTCTGGCTGCTCATATGCGCACCGATACTTGTAGCACCGAATGAAGTCATTTGGAAACACGAATATACCGGCATTTTTTCGCCAAGAAAAGTTTCTATTATCTTGCTTGACCAACACCTCCTAGAAAGAGTAGGCCTCAGCACGGGTTACCAAAAATTTTCTTTAGTAGTCCAAACGTACTGACATATTTCGTATTTTCAACCACTGCGCAGCTTAGTACCCCGAACGTAGAGACATCTTTCTTATTTTTCAACAACTGCGCAGTTAACTTCGTCATATCGGACTACTAAATTTATCCGTGCTGAGGCCTTTCTTCTTCTAGGAGGTGTTGGCTTGACCCGATAACAACGTTGATAATAGCTCGGCGGGTGACGTTAAATCGGGTAGTTTCACTTTGCCTCCAGAAGAGCAAATTCCAGCTGTTTCATTCTTAAATTTTAGAGCACTACAAAACATACATAATTGATCCATTTTTCCGATGATGACGCTTAGGTGAAGACTATAGTTGGTTGTCGGTTCATAGTGAAATGTACTGAGATTCAAATCAGAGTATTGGCAGCGAATTGCGTTCTTGATTGATTTTCCTTCCTGCATCCCGTTGCTCTTATGTTTCCGACGAACGGGCTTGAGTAGTGCGTTCTCGATCGGATTTCATTCTTGCTTCCCGTTGCTCTGATGTTTCCGACGAACGGGCTTGAGTAGTGCATTCTCGATTGGATTTCATTCTTGCTTCCCGTTGCTCTGATGTTTATAGCACCGAATGAAGTAATTTGGAAACACGAATGTACCGACATTTTTTCGCCAAGAAAAGTTTCGATTATCTTGCTTGACCAACACCTCCTAGAAAGAGTAGGCCTCAGCACGGGTTACCAAAAATTTTCTTTAGTAGTCCAAACGTACTGACATATTTCGTATTTTCAACCACTGCGCAGCTTAGTACCCCGAACGTAGAGACATCTTTCTTATTTTTCAACAACTGCGCAGTTAACTTCGTCATATCGGACTACTAAATTTATCCGTGCTGAGGCCTTTCTTCTTCTAGGAGGTGTTGGCTTGACCCGATAACAACGTTGATAATAGCTCGGCGGGTGACGTTAAATCGGGTAGTTTCACTTTGCCTCCAGAAGAGCAAATTCCAGCTGTTTCATTCTTAAATTTTAGAGCACTACAAAACATACATAATTGATCCATTTTTCCGATGATGACGCTTAGGTGAAGACTATAGTTGGTTGTCGGTTCATAGTGAAATGTACTGAGATTCAAATCAGAGTATTGGCAGCGAATTGCGTTCTTGATTGATTTTCCTTCCTGCATCCCGTTGCTCTTATGTTTCCGACGAACGCGCTTGAGTAGTGCGTTCTCGATCGGATTTCATTCTTGCTTCCCGTTGCTCTGATGTTTCCGACGAACGGGCTTGAGTAGTGCATTCTCGATTGGATTTCATTCTTGCTTCCCGTTGCTCTGATGTTTATAGCACCGAATGAAGTAATTTGGAAACACGAATGTACCGACATTTTTTCGCCAAGAAAAGTTTCGATTATCTTGCTTGACCAACACCTCCTAGAAAGAGTAGGCCTCAGCACGGGTTACCAAAAATATCCATTTTTCCGATGATGACGCTTAGGTGAAGACTATAGTTGATTGTCGGTTCATAGTGAAATGTACTGAGATTCAAATCAGAGTATTGGCAGCAAAGTGCGTTCTTGATTGATTTTCCTTCCTGCATCCCGTTGCTCTGATGTTTCCGACGAACGGGCATGAGTAGTGCGTAGTTGATTTGTTAACAGTCTTCTTTCCCGTTGCTCTGATGTTTGCAACGATCGGGCTTGAGTAGTGCGTAGTTGATTCGTTAACAGCCTTCTTTCCCGTTGCTCTGATGTTTCCGACGAACGGGCTTGAGTAGCGCGTAGTTGATTTGTTAACAGTCTTCTTTCCCGTTGTTCTGATGTTTCCGAGGAACGGGCTTGAGTAGCGCGTAGTTGATTCGTTAACAGTCTTCTTTCCCATTGCTCTGATGTTTCCAACGAACGGGCTTGAGTAGTGCGTAGTTGATTTGTTAACAGTTTTCTTTCCTGTTGCTCAGACGTTTTTAAGGAACGGGCTAAAGCATTGTGTTCTCGATTAGTTTCAAGTCTTTTTTCCCGTTGCTCCAATGTTTCTGAAACACGGGTAGTTCTCTTTTTGCTTGCTTGAGATGTTGATTGACTAAGAGCGATTCGTTTAGGCGGCATATTTTTGCAAATATTCTCTCTCAAACAAAAAGAAATGTAAAAGTTGACAGTGGCCGCAAATTTGCTAAATCTAAAATTCACATATTTATTTTAAGTAATAAAAAAAGCAATAAAAATGAAATAATTTAAATAAAAAATATAAAAATATATTTAAAACAAAAATCTATTTTTTAAATGGGAAAATTGGGAATTCGAAAAAAAAAAAAAAAATTGGGAATTCGAAAACTTTGTAGTAATAAACATTCTAATAGTTTTCAAATGACAATTGTCAGCAATGAAACCTTCAAAAACTATATTTAATTGTGCTAACCTAAAATTGCATAATAGATATAAATAATTATTGAAAACGTGCAATTTGAATGAAATTTGCTTTCACCTTTATTTTTATTAAGCAGTTTTCACAGTACCAAATCCGTGATACCACCAATAATTACGAAATCTATTCTCGTTGATTTTACGTGCTTGTGCTCACCTGACATAAAGAAACTTGCCAGAATTATAATTAAATATTAAAGAATATGTAATTTACTTTTATAAAAGAATAGAGCTATAAGATAGAAAATATCACTGTTGTTATCTTCAAGATATTTGAAAACTGAATCGCTTATAGCAAAATTTAAAACAATGGCTAACTTTTAACCAATCAGAAAATTCCATTTCGACTTTCGCTGATATCGCTGGAACGGTTTGTCGCAGAATGTTCTAATGTCGATATAAACCTTCCTCGTGCTTTGAACTATCTGTATGCTAAGTTTCACAGCTTTCTGTCGGATGGTTTAGGAGTCTATAGGTGACAGACAGACACACATTCACTTTTATATATATAGATTAATCAAGTCAGTTGTGACTTATGCTTCAGAGACATGGACTTTAACAAAAAGGGAAGAGAAGTTATTAGCAACCTTCGAAAGGAAGGTCCTACGAACCATATTTGGCGCTATCCTCTATAACAACAACTGGAGAAAAAGATATAATTTTGAAATATATAAGATCTTTAATAGTGATGATATCATTAAATCTATTAACTAAGTAGAATGAGATGGGCCCAGAACGAACAGCCTTAAGAGTCTTTAATGCAACCCCCTCCAATAAAAGGTCAAGAGGAAGGCCCAAAAAGAGATGGGAAGACTACGTGGATGAGGATTTTGCCATACTAAAAGTTAAGTACTGGAAATCAATTGCTGGGAGAAGGGCAGAATGGGAAAAGCTTTTGAGGAAGGCCCAGGCTCACAAAGGGCTGTCGTGACAATGCTGATAATGAAATTTTCTTTGATAAATCATTCTTTATTAATCACTTTTTAAAATTACCTTTGAAATTATAAAACATATTTACAAATAATTGATCATTGTACGCAACACAATAGTATTTTTTTATATAAAAAAAAGCATATCGGTTCCAATTTTTGTATTCTCATGAAAGTTATTTTTCGGCGGTAGTTGCGTAACTAATATCTATCAATATGGCAGAAATTGCAGCATTTTTTCAACATTTACAGACTAAATACATAATTATCTGGTTATACATATGTTTTACAAATTTATAAATTTACATATTTTAGTATTATCATTTATATATTATTTATTATATAAATATGTAAATTTACATATTATCCTTTCAAATCGCATTTATATTCAAAGTCTCAACTTTTTTTCCACTGGTTGTTGTTGTCGTGAGCCATTAAGGCAAGTAGTGCGATTATTCGTGTTTTTCACTGGCGCCATCTATGGCCAAGAATTAGACTTCTGTCACACCCTTTTTTATAGAGTGGACCCATTTATACACCCACAGATCGTGATTTTGACCTGACCGAAGAACGATCTATCTCCAATTCAGTACTCCCGGAGGTATAATTTGTTATGGAAACATGGAGGGCTTTGTGACCCAACAAATTTAACGTGCACCAGTCACCATTTACTCTTCGGCCAGCTGGACTTTCCGTTCTCCCGAACGTGCGTCCAGCACCCTACCAACCAGGTTATCCCTGTCCTATTTTCACTGGTAAACATTTCTTTCTTTCTTTTTTTTTTCTTTAAAAGAAAATGACAGTTGGAAAACGATTTTTCCTTCATTAACATTTTAAATGTGCAGTGCGACAAAAAATTAACCATCCTGGATACCTTTTGTTCTAATGATCGAATTCTAAATTTCTATAACTCAATCTTAATGGTTCGAGGAGGCTATATGCTAGTTAATTAGTGCAGAAGATATTTTAAGTTACGAAGTCAGACACAAAAACGAACATTTCTGAACAATCACGCCTTTATTTCGATTAATTCGGATTTCTGACGACCAAAACACGAGGGATAGCCACAATCTGAGAAATATGGTCCCAATAGTTTAGTGAGGAGAGCGAACCAGAGTTTGGACCCCTTAAAGTTAATTTTGTGTATTTCGCCATATCTCGAGAACTTTAAAAGCGAATTGAAAACTTTTTGCACACAATTATAAAATTCGTTTATCCAAAGATTATTTCCATGCAAAAAAAAAAAAAAACATTAAATAAATAAATACATTTAGGTTAATATTTATTATTTTTTAATATTTTATTTAATAATTTGCGAAAAAAATTTGAATTGAGAGGTATACATTTTTTACATTTTTCTAAATTATGTAACTTCACACGGCAAAATACAAAATTTGAGCGAAATGGATTAAATAAATCCTGAAAAATCGATTTTTAAAAATACTACTTTTTTATGCAGTTGGCACATCTGCTTATAAGCCTTAATGGTAACCAACCAGCACAGCTGTATTTAAATAGTATAATTTTTCCACCTCTCCTCTAATCCCTACCCCTTGATTAATTTTAAATTATTAAACCAATCAAATTTTTTCACCGTCTATATGCTGCCCGCAACTTTTCCCGGGGGGTTTTAGAAAAGCAACACGCTTTTGACAGACCGGTTTTACGCACAAAAAGTGGCGTTCGTGTCGTCCTAGGGATTATTTTCTGACATCCCCGCCGTACCTTAATTAAAAAGCAATTTAATTTAAATTCTAAATTTTTTTCATTTCTGTAAATCAGTATATAATTTTGTATATTGCTTAAAGATGTCTATTCATTACTTATAATTTATTTGTATGTTTATTGAAGTTTTAAAACCATAGATCATTCAAATTACGAACAATTATATACTATAGTTTCGTTTTTGTTTAGTTTCGGTTTTCAGAACTTGGGTTAATTAAAACCGAAGGAAGGATATTTGCTTATTCAACCATAGTTATTAGTTTGAAGCGTCTGGTTCTATTATAACTGAAGTATAGATGCTTATATTAGCATTTTTTTATATTTGAAAATTTGATTTAACAGAACGAGTTCAAAACTAAAATCCTTTGAATTTTGTAAGTTTACTATTATTGTTTTAAAATTTTTATAATTAAAAATGCACATTAATGACACATTTTTTTAAACAAAATATAAGCCATGCAACCGTACATTTGTTAAATTTTCCGATGATAATTAAAAATAAAAATCTTTTTCATCAAAATAATTATTCGTAGCATTTGTTATGAATTCGATTGTATTATCTTTCAATTTCCGATCTTTATTAATGCCTTTGCACGAATAATTATTCAAATTATAATATATATATATATATATATATATATATATATATCCGTATCAAAATCTCCCAATTCATATCTTAATGTCCGCGTAAGACTATCTACCTTGCTAATTAATTGCCCAAAATCAAATGCTCTTCATTCTGTTTTGATTTAACAAGGAATAAAGATAAAATAACTAATAATTTATGTAAGTATTTAAACATTGCTGCCTTTATGAATGTTTTTTTTAAAGAAAACAATCATATTTTGCGTTACACGTAAAAGAAAACCACGAAAATATCATGCAGATTGCTTGACGCTTAAAGAGTTCCAGCGAAATGCTCAGTAATCGCAATGAATTTTTTTTATATAATAAATCATTTTTTTTAGCGTCTTTGACAGACAGTCAATTATTTCGGTGAATATAGCGAGATGCTCTTCATATTTTTTGTAATTTTAAACTCATTCCAAAAATCAAAGTAACGTGCAATTTAAATATCGGCGTAAAAAAATGTTTATAAAAGTTATAAAAATAACTTATTTTGACCAAGATTAAGTTGAAATTAAAATAATCAAATGTTGCGTTAAATACAAAGGAAAACCACGAAAAATTCTTTTAGATAACTGAACAATAATAAGATTACAGCTAAATGTTCATTATCGCAATGAATATATTTTTTTAGCCATTAATTTTTTTATCATTCTTGACAGAGAATTTGTCATCTTAGGCGATGTTGTGAAATACTTTTCTTATATTTTTAACTTTTAACACGACCCAGAAATCAAAGTAACTTGCAATTTAAATATCACTGTAAAATCATGTTTATAAAAGCTTTTGTAGTAACCTATATATTATTTAAAATTAAATTAAAATTTAGACAAATCAAATGTTGCGTTAAATGCAAAGGAAAACCACGAAAAAGTCTTTTTTAGATAACTGAACAATAATAATATTACAGCTAAATGTTCATTATCGCAATGAATTATTTTTTTAACCATTAATTTTTTTATCATCCTTGACAGACAATTTGTCATCTTAGTGGATCTTGTGAAATATTTTTCTTATATTTTTAACTTTTAACACGACCCAGAAATCAAAGTAACTTGCAATTTAAATATTGCAGTAAAATCATGTTTATAAAAGCTTTTGTAGTAACCTATATATTATTTAAAATTAAATTTAAATTTAGACAAATCAAATATTGCGTTAAATGCAAAGGAAAACCACGAAACAGTCTTTTTAGATAACTGAACAATAATAAGATTACAGCTAAATGTTCATTATCGCAATGAATTATTTTTTTAACCATTAATTGTTTTATCATCCTTGACAGAAAATTTGTCATCATAATAGATGTTGTGAAATACTTTTCTTATATTTTTAACTTTTAACACGACCCAGAAATCAAAGTAACTTGCAATTTAAATATCACAGTAAAATCATGTTTATAAAAGCTTTTGTAGTAACCTATATATTATTAAAAATTAAATTTAAATTTAGACAAATCAAATGTTGCGTTAAAGGCAAAGGAAAACCACGAGATTTGAAAGATTTTTTTGAATGAAAATAATTAGAATTTCCATTACAGACAAATGAAAACCAAGAAAACGTTTTGCTAGCAAACTAATTGAACGCTCACAGGCAATAATGAGACTATACAATTATTATCATTTTCCAATTTCTTGTGCTTTATATGAAATTTAATGTTTGGACTAGCTTGGAATGTTTACTAAAATGTTCTTTATTTTATTTATTTTTTGTAAGTACATAAATTGTTTTTTATTTTATTTCAAATATTTGAATTTCAGAATGATATAAAGAATTAAATTTTAAGAACATATTAGTTTTTTTTTTTTTTTTTGTGATTTTAAAATTTACAAATTTTAAATCTTTAAAAAAATCTGAAAAAAATGTATCATAAAATTTGCGAATTTCCGATTTTTCTGGTAAAGAGACTGAATGTTATCAATTATTATTAATTTTATAAGTTGTAAAACTTATAAAAATCAAATAAAAAAAGAACAAATTATGTAGAGCTGCAATAAACAAACACCGCAGTTCACTAGAGGGCGTGGATATAGAGTACAAACTAGTTCCTTGACCAGTAATGTCAACGTTCACCGTGACGTTTGGTCGAGTGATTGATCTTTCTATGGATTAAGGAAACTTTAAAACCAGCATGAAACTTCAAAAATGAACGTCTTTCTTGTGAGGCTCAAAGTACCATTTTTGGCGTATAGGTATTTCAATGAGTACTTATTTTACTAATGATCAGCATAATGATATGATAATGATTTTAATAATTAGCATAAAAGCATGACATTTTGATACCGCGCACCTAGTAACATTTTAAGGAATTATTAGAGTATGGAAGTAGCAGCAATCTGGAAAATATAGACCCAATAGTTTAGGCCAGGGATGAGCAACACCGGGCTCGCGGCCCGTTAAACATGTTTATGTGGCCCACCAAGCATTTCTAAAATTGAATTTATTTTATCGACTTTCTCCCATCGTATTGTTATAAAATTAATTATAATAAAATTGTAGTACATACTAAACCGAAAAATTTTTTTGTGACGAGTTACTCACTTGTCGGCGACTTGTTCCGGAGACTTGTTGTTGATCGGCGCCGCGTCTGTGCTTGTTTGTGTTTGCTTCTGTCATACAATCAGTCAGACTGGTAAGCTGTTAACTAGCAATTTTAGCAATTCTTGTGTTTCTTGAAAGACGTGAGTGCAATATTAGTGCAATCCATAATAGCATGTCGGAAAAAAAACAAAAAAAAAAAAACGGAAGGTTGCAGATGAGCACAGGCATTTTCAAGAATAGTGGAAATTCACTTTCGTCAAAGATAAAGCTGTATGCTTAATATGCTCAGAGACTGTGTCGACATTAAAAGAATATAACATAAAAAGGAATACGATACAAAACATGAACAACAATATAAAGACTTAACAGGACAACTCCGGATAGATAAGTTTAATCAAATAGAGAAAAACTTGGGAAACCAACAGGCTATTTTTAAAATTCAAGCTATTTTATCAAATACGGCAGTAAAGGCTAGTTTTGTTGTCAGTCAAATACTGGCAAAAAAAATGAAACCCTTTGCGGATGGAGAGATGATAAAAGAATGTCTGACTGCTGTTGTAGAAATAGCATTTCCTGATAAAATAAATATTATTTCAAACATTAGTTTATCAAGATTCACCATTACAAGGAGAATTGAAGACTTGCCCGAGAGCATAGCAACAACGCTTCGGGAACGCATTGCAAAATTCGAATACTGTTCTTTGGCACTTGATGATAGTTGCAATACAGCACAACTGGCTATATTTTTACGTGGTGAAGAATTGTGCTCACTGATTCCAATGCAAGGGACTACAACCGGCAAAGACCTGTACGATGAACTAATGTCTGTGTTGGAAAATTTTTCAATTTCATTAGGAAAGATTATTGGTATATCGAGAGATGGAGCACGAGCAATGTCAAGCATGAAGGTAGGAGTATCGGGAAGGCTATTTCAAGACATTAAGAAGGTTACAGGAAGGGAAATATTCGTTAACCACTGCATAATTCACCAAGAAAATTTGTGTGTGAAAAGATTGAGTTTGTCAAATGTCACAGTACCAATAATTAAACTAATCAATTTTATAAAGTCACACGAGTTAAATCAGCGTGAATTTAAAGAATTCCTGAAAGATTTAGAAACTGAATATGGCGAAGTAATACTGAAATACGTTGGAGTACGTAGAGGTGCAAAACTTAAAAAGCGAAATACAATTGTTCGTAGATATGAAGGGATATGCCTTTTCTCATTTTGGTAATAAAGAATGGATGTGCGATTTTGGGTTTCTTATCGACATGACGACTCAGCATCTCAATGATCTTAATGTGGAACTTCAAGGCAAAGGGCAGTTTATTCAAAATTTGTATGATAAAATTCAGGGCTTTGAGCGCAAATTAAAATTGTAGAAACAGCACCTTTTGCAGAATAATGTTTCTCACTTTCCACATTTAGAAAAAGAAAACGTTACTACTTCTCAAAAATACGCACAATAGACATTTTAATCAACGAATTTCAATTACGATTCCAAATGTTCAAAGCTGAGAAGACAGCGGTTTCCATGAAAATGTTTTCCTCACCATTTAATATCAATGTGGATACAGTTCCCGAAGGCTTTCAAATGGAAGTGATTGACATGCAGAATAATACCGATTTAAAAAAAATTATTTTTCTCAGTAAACATCGAAAATTTTTATAAATCGTATGTGAGCCCTGAGAAATTTCCGATTTTGACGAAAACTGCAAAGCAAATGATGTCTCTGTTCGGAAGTACGTATGTTTGCGAACAATTATTTTCAACCATTCAAAATTGACCACCGATCAAGACTCAGTGATGCACGATTAGAAAGCTGCGTACGTGTAGCTATCTCCTCAATTCCGGCTGATATTGATCAGCTTGTATCGAAAAAACAGTGCCAAATTTCTCATTAAAAATTTCAAGTAAATTCGTTTTATTGTTCTTTTCTTGTTTGTTTTTATTTTGCATTAAAATTTGTATATGAAATTTTTACATTTTTTAAAATTTCATATTTTTTTATTCTAATGTTTATTATAAATAAAGTTTTGTAAATTATTAATAAGTGTTACTTTATGTGCGGCCCGCCAAAAAATTTTAAAATTTTAATTGGCCCGTTGATTAAAAAGGTTGCTCACCCCTGGTTTAGGCAAATGAGCTGTTGAAATTTGGGATATGAAATTTCAATTTGCGCATTTCGTCATATATTTGAAACTATTTAAAAGAATCTAAGAATTTTTTTAACGCTATTATAAATCTTTTTAACTTAAAACAATTTAAAACTCCCATCAAAAATATTTAAGTTTCTTTTTCTCATATTTTAGTTTGTTTTTTTCATGCGGATTACGTAAAAACACGTTTTTGACATTTTCTCATAGTTTTGACATTACTTTAAATAATAATAGTAGCAAAACCATTTAATTCTCGAAACGTTTTTCAAAAAAGCATATTCGTCAGCACAACAAGTATAATTGATTTTGTTTATATGTATTCATTACCACAGAATAGTTAAATATGTATTCAGTACTACAGTGGGATATCTGCAAGTGACGTAGTGTCGTTATCTCGATCATGATTGGTTGTTGAAGCGTGGCATTTGGTTACGTTAACAACTGTTCTTTTCATTCTATTTCGGTAAGGCAAACCCATAAAGTATAAATTCTCATCTTCTCTCTTCATTCTTTCACAAAGATATATATATATATATATATATATATATATATATATATATATATATATATATATATATATATATATATATATATATATATATATATATATATATATATATATATAAGTAAAAGACGTAGAAGAGAAAGAATGAAATTTCAACAAATTTGATGCTCGATACGGCACTGTATTTACTAACTTCACATTAATTAACATTCTGACTTATGTCGGGAAACTTAGCTCAACTTTTACACGCCATTTTGCTTATAAGCGATCATATGTGACCTGGCGTTGTCGTCATAGGTCACATGTGTAGCATCCGTGATCTTCTTCTTCAAGTACCCTATTGTACGCCGTAAAATATTACAAGTTTGCGCCAGCTTTAATAAAATATTGCCTACCACTTCTTGAAATTTTAATCTGTAGCAGATGGATATATATTTTTATTTCATTTTATTTTGTTTATTTATTTTTGGGAAACTTGCAAATATGCAATGTATTGAATAAATTTTCCTGTACAGAACGGTTTGCATATAAATGTATTCGTACAGAATCAGTATAAAAAATAAATAAAAAGCGGTATATTAAAAGTGGACACAGCTATTTTGACTGATTAATTTCGTTTTCAATTTAATTTAACATATCCAATAAATATTTATTCAAATTGTAACAAAATTTTTTATTTTGATCCAAGTAGAGGTGAATTAAATAAAAAAAAACTATTATTACCACGTCCGCAAATAAACCTCTAAATAGTTTGACTACCAGTTTTATTTTTTAAGCCGATTATCACCACCCTGAGAAAGCATATATGAAATTCCCGTCTCGTACTCGAAATCCAAAAAAAATTATTTTTTTTTTAATCAGAAGTAATTAACTTTTAGTGTGTATAAACGTTATTACATTAGAGTTTGTAAGTATCTGATTTTTTTTTCACACCTGTTTCAACAGGAAAGAATATACAGAGGGTTATGAATGAATTCCCTTATAATGCTTTTTGAAAGTTTTTTGGAAAAAACTATGTATTTTATAAATCACAAATTTATTTTTAAAAATAAAATTTAACAACTTGTCATTAAAATCTAATTTTATTTTAAATTTAAGATGTAATAAAATTTTAATTTCTTACCTAGGTTGGTAAAAATTTGCAAAAACAGAATAAGGCGGTGATTTTAATAATTTTCATCTAGTTCAGGGGCTTTCAACTTACATGAGGCAGGGCGCCGCAATTAAAAACACCAGTCAAATGGCGGGACACAACTTTATCAAAATTTTATATAGGATTTTTTTATGTATGAAATAACATTAAATATTACTGTCAAGGCCGGGATAGCCTGGTCGGTAGGGCGCTGGGCCCATATCCAAGAGGTCGTGGGTTCGATCCTCGCCGGCCGAAGACTCCCCGTGTAGTAAATGGTGACTGATGCACGTTAAATCTGTCGAGTCTCAAAGTCCTCCATGTTCCCATAACAAATCAATACCTCTGGGGGTACTGATCCAGAAGTTTCCTTGTCTTCTGGATTGGTTCAAAATTACAAGGCTACGGAGTTGAACATTAGTAGTCGTAAATCCATGAAATTGGGTCGGCTGTTCAACGACGGTTATAAAATAAAATATTACTGTCAGATTTTTATAAAATTGTACTAAACAAAAGTATTGAATTACAAATTAAAATAAGAAGTAGGTTTTTAAAAATACTTAATTGCACATTAAAAATTTCTGGCTACAATAACTTTAATATGCACCTATGTATTAAACAATTAATGTGCAACAGATATCAAATTGTTAAGATATAAAACTTTAAAAAAGTTGGTATTAAAACTTGCCCAGATACGCAACTGACACCACATCTTTGAGTGTCCAGCAATGAGTGCTAATCTGAGAGAAATAGGAGTCTGGTCGTCATTGATGGACCTCTACGACGATAATATCAAGCAAATCGCAGAAGTGGTAATCAAGACGCATGGAAACATTTGATTCGGCTATGTCATAGATACGACAAAAAATAAATAAATAAATAAAACTTGCATAGTAACATGCAAAATGTTCAATGAAAGAATTGAGGTTTGTCTGCTGCAACCACCAGAGAATGGATATCCACCCCAAGTTCAGTTGTTGAGAGTCTCAAGAGAAGAGTCAGTAAGACGGTTTCTATTGTTTTTCTTTATAAATTTCCTTGATGAAAATACACTTTCGCCCAAGTATGTAGGTATGTATTTCCAAACATCCGTGTGAATTTTTGGCCGAATTCTCGCAGATTTGGGATTTTCTCTTTATCTAACAATTTGAAGAAATCAGTTCCTTTCTCCTCCCTCGTTTGCAAAAATACATCTGCTTGAAGTTCGCACAGTTCCAGTTGAAGATAAGTTGGTTGATCCTCAAATTTAGCTCGAAGATAAATTATAGATTTTTTACAAAAATTGTCCGCAAAAAATGAAAACTAATATATTTTAGTACGCGGGCCACAAAAACGGTTTTGCGGACTGGATCATCACCTCCTACATCAAAAAGCCTCCACACGGTCTGTTATAAGTAGTCCGCGGAGACTTTTTAAAAAGTGAACCAGTTGTGCGCATGAACCCAAAACCTTTTACAAAAGTCATTGAGAGAAATTTATCATATATATTTGAGAATTGAATCTGTAGTGGTTGACAATTGAATAAGACAAACCGATAATATTCATACATAAAACTAATTTTTTTGTCATATATTTGCTACCACTTTCTTATTTCAACTAGATTTTCAAATAGATGACTCGTTCGTTCACACTCGTTCGTTCACTCGTTCACAATGGTCTGATAGGACTACCTGTAAAAAACCGTGTGGAGGCTGGATGCCGACCGCGAGCCTCCAGTTGGTAACCACTGAATTAGTTGGAAAAATGTTGCTAAATTGGCGATTTTTCAAATAGTTTAATAGCTTTTAAAATCTTTAAGTTATTTACCCGTTCTAAAGCCCAGATAATTCTTCACTGCAAGATGATATATATTGTTTAAAATCATCGCATTGCTCTTCAAGCGTAAGGTACTCAATCTGTGTTTTTTTTCCTTGGTGGAACTTCGAAATACAACGTAAAAACATAGAAAGTTCTTCCTTGTTTAACACGTTCACGCCGACGCGGGCCACCGGTGGCCCGCGCTCGATTGTCTCATCGAGCGGCGCGTACCACCGGTGGCCCGCGCTCGATTGTCTCATCGGGCGGCGCGTACCACCGGTGGCGCACCGAAGTAAAAACTGGTAAAAAATAAATTTCATTTTTTAGTTTTTTTTTTCGGAAATAATAAAAATCCATAACTACCAATTGTTTTTAACGGATCCAATTATTATATTGAGCTGCTTCTTCGCCGTGAAAAATTTCCTTACAGAGAATTGTTATCGTTGAGAATAGATTTACTCCTCCCGAATATTATCTAATAATGAAATAGTTCTTCTACCAGTATTTTCTCTTTCTCGTCCCGTTTTCAGGCCTGGGTGTGAACAGCCGGCGTGAAAGTGTTAATTATTATTTTGCTACCATTCTATAAACTCTTCACTAACGAATGCCTAGACCATGTACCATAGCTGGTTCGTTTTTTAAACTTTCTGATTAATTTTTTTTATTTTTTTCAAAGTAGTAGTAGTAGCGAAATAACAATTGATTTTGAAACTGTACGCTGGAATTTTTTAATTCACTTAATCCAATAAAAGATTAATTTTTGCACTTTCATAATTATTATAAATCATTTTGGTAACAATAATTATAATTAAACTCTGTTAAACAAGGATAAAAGATATTGACGTATACATTTTTTATCATTTTTAAAACAAAATCTCCAACGAAAATCAGCTTTTTGGTGGCCATGCAACTTGTATGGTCGTGGAAGAAATATTTATTTAATGGCAGTCACTCTTATGATTTAATGTACAAATCTGGGTTTTTAAAGGTTGTGTATATTATCAGTATATTTTGGGTTGTATATTTAAATAATGTTTTTCAAAAAAAAAACTTTTTACTCATCATCCCAAAACAATAATTAAAAATATATAATAATGACATCTATTGTCTAGGCATTAACACAAGGTGGTTTAACCTTTAGATAATTTTATCTTTATTCACACATTTCAAGATAGCGACTGGGTGAAAAATTAAGTTTTTCGTGGGTTGGTAAAGTGAAATTGTGCAAAATATGAACTCAATTCTTTTGGAGAGAATACTACATTAGTAAACGTTTTTGATTATGAGAGAATACTACATTAGTAAACGTTTTTGATTATTTGGTTAACTATGTTTGAAAGCTATTGAAATAAGTTATGTTTCCGAATGTATTTTCTAAACTGCTTGGAATATATATATATATATATATATATTATATATATATATATATATATATATATATATATATATATATATATATATATATATATATATATATATATATATATATTATATATATATATATATATATATATATATATATATATATATATATATATATATATATATATATATATATATATATATATATATATATGTAATACAAAAAGTATAATACTTTTGTATTAATAAAAGAATTAAATCTCTTTCGTTTTAATAAAATGTCTTTGTTAAAGAATAAGCGTAGAGAGATTCTATTTTGGGAAGTCAAGGCTAATAACATACGACTGAGTTATTTATAGAATCTATCCCCCTTTCACTTCCATATAAGGAAGCATGAAATGATTTTCCTTAATGCGTAAGGATACAAGAATGCCAACGACTGTGCCTGTTTACTCAAATCTGTGTTAGTATAAAAGCGAGAGCAATGCTTTTCGCAAGGCTTTTCATCATGTTCTGTTCCTGATAACTTGTTCCGGAATTGTCCAAAGTTATGTCCACCCCCTCCCTTGCGGAGTGTGGATGTGAAGTGTTATCGATACCAGCCTACTACCATTAATAAAGATTTTTTGAGTGTAACATGGCTTACGACTGCATTATTAAAGCTAATTACACCACTGATAACAGAGATGAAGCTCTGTTATTATAAGTCGACAGGATTCGAATACAAAAATTATAATACTTTTGTATTAATAAAAGAATTAAATCTCTTTCGTTTTAATAAAATGTCTTTGTTAAAGAATAAGCGTAGAGAGATTCTATTTTGGGAGGTCAAGGCTAATAACATACGACTGAGTTATTTATAGAATCTATCCCCCTTTCACTTCCATATAAGGAAGCATGAAATGATTTTCCTTAATGCGTAAGGATACAAGAATGCCAACGACTGTGCCTGTTTACTCAAATCTGTGTTAGTATAAAAGCGAGAGCAATGCTTTTCGCAAGGCTTTTCATCATGTTCTGTTCCTGATAACTTGTTCCGGAATTGTCCAAAGTTATGTCCACCCCCTCCCTTGCGGAGTGTGGATGTGAAGTGTTATCGATACCAGCCTACTACCATTAATAAAGATTTTTTGAGTGTAACATGGCTTACGACTGCATTATTAAAGCTAATTACACCACTGATAACAGAGATGAAGCTCTGTTATTATAAGTCGACAGGATTCGAATACAAAAATTATAATACTTTTGTATTAATAAAAGAATTAAATCTCTTTCGTTTTAATAAAATGTCTTTGTTAAAGAATAAGCGTAGAGAGATTCTATTTTGGGAAGTCAAGGCTAATAACATACGACTGAGTTATTTTTAGAATCTCTCCCCCTTTCACTTCCATATAAGGAAGCATGAAATGATTTTCCTTAATGCGTAAGGATACAAGAATGCCAACGACTGTGCCTGTTTACTCAAATCTGTGTTAGTATAAAAGCGAGAGCAATGCTTTTCGCATGGCTTTTTCCATCATGTTGTGATCCTGGTAATTTGTTTTGTCCACCCCCTCCCTTGCGGAGTGTGGATGTGGACTGTTATCGATACCAGCCTACTACCATTAATAAAGATTGTTTGGAGTGTATCATGGCTACGACTGCATTATTTTAAGCTCTGTTATTACAAGACGCCAGGATGTTTACTTGCTGAGGAAACCATATTTTCCGGCTGACTACAACGTTGATAAAACCTCATCCCGGGGGACGAAGGACGAAAGAAAGAAGTGCCTAGTCCGCGGTGAAAAACGAATGAAGGAAGTTCTGTTTTACCACTCCATCTTTAACTACACCTTCATCGCTGTGAGAATGCTGACGTTGGCTCGAGCTCGTCACATGCCTCTCTGAAACCCATAGTGCTGATCGAGATGACCCTACAGTGTCCAATCTGGAAATGACCGATGACCCTACAATTCCGTAGTGCTCAAATTGTGAAAACAAAAGTGAATGTGCGCGATTTTTAGTAAATTTAGAGAAGCTTTTTGCTTCTTTATTAAAAGTTCCTTTCTCATGAAAGTTGGAGAAAAATTTGGCAAGTGAAAAAAGAAAACAAAAGTGAATGTGCGCGAATCGTAATCATGAATATTCATGAAGTGCAATAACAAAATTGTTTACTTCTTCTCTTCACAATCATGAAGGTCAAGGAAAATGGAAAGAAAGTACTGTAGATATATTTATTTTTTTTATCCTCTTATTTTTCTTTCTCACTAACATGATTAAATAGTTTATTGATATTGGATATGAAAGTGCTCTAAACTTTTTATAATGAAATTTAATCAATAGAATTTTATTAAGAGTTAAAGTGCATTTCTTGTTTTTATATTGCTTTTTCTTCATAAATTATGAATAGTTAGATTGCATTTCTTGTGTTTAGATTGCTTTTCTTTAAAAATATTATATAATAGTGTATTTTTATGCATTTAAAATGTTTTTGAGGGAAATAAATGTGTTTCAAACGTCAATTAAATTTGTGACGGCAAACAAAATTTTTCAGCTTTTCAAACAAAAACAAAACTAAAAGAAATTTGTAATGCTTTTTCTTTTTCGGACTTTGTCAAAACTAAATATTCCTATTAAAAATGTGAAAAATTAAATGTTACCCAAACAAAAGGACATTTCACACTTAACAAATTGTGTGAGTTTCCCCTTATTACGATAGGCGAAATTGTTAACTCAGCTAAGTTTTTTATACTTGATACTGAGTTACTGTATGCTTTAGTAGGGTTGCAAACTTGCAAAGATTTTTGTTTGTTTTTTGATTGTGTAGGGCCAGTTGTTACTCAATTTGGTAAGAGACTGATCATCTCTGCTAAATCTAACAATGACAACTTATCCTTGCACATTAGACAACAGAATTCTCATAATGTTAAGGTCAAAGATTGTGAAGAAAAAAAAATGAAAGTTTAAGATGTTTCAATAAAAGTAAACATTTTGAAAAAATGGAAGTTTAAGATGTTTCAATAAAAGTAAACATTTTGAAAAAAAAAAAATAGAAGTTTAAGATGTTTCTACAAAAGTAAACATTTTGAAAAAAGTTTAAGATGTTTCAGTAAAAGTAAACATTTTGAAAAAAAAAAAATAATGTGAGGGGTAACAAAAATAAAAAGAACAGGAAAAATAGGAAAAAGAAAGAATGACCAAGAAGTTAATAACAAAAAGAACAGGAAAAATAGGAAAAAGAAAGAAAGGCCAAACATTTCAAATGATTCGAAAATAGAACTAGGTAATGGGTGCATACATTATCAGGTTAACATCGACGAAAAAATAGGAAATAAAAAGAATTGTTTAAGTAAACAAAATTTTGAAATAGTACATGTATCAAATCTTAGGAAATATAACAACCCACAAATGTAGAAATTAAATCATGAATAGTGTCCAAAACAAAAGAAAATTTTTTTACTTCTTCAAGGGAAGAAGTGATATTTGGATAAAAATCCATAAAAATTATGTATATTTTTGTGTGAAAAAAATTTTTGAAAATTTTAGTAGATTAGTTATAAATATATGTTTCATTTTTCTTTCTGTTTAGTTGCCTAAACAGATAAAGTGTATTATCATGTTTTTGTTATTGTCATTGTATATAGTTGTTTTTTTTTATTTTTTTTTACAGATAATTGAAAAAATGTTATTTGTAGTAGTGAAAAGGAACAGTCGTACCAACATAAATTTTAAAAGTTCAGAGAATTCTAAATTTTATTATGATTTCTTTTTGGCTTGCCAAAAATCTTTTTTGGGGGGGATGTAATACAAAAAGTATAATACTTTTGTATTAATAAAAGAATTAAATCTCTTTCGTTTTAATAAAATGTCTTTGTTAAAGAATAAGCGTAGAGAGATTCTATTTTGGGAAGTCAAGGCTAATAACATACGACTGAGTTATTTATAGAATCTATCCCCCTTTCACTTCCATATAAGGAAGCATGAAATGATTTTCCTTAATGCGTAAGGATACAAGAATGCCAACGACTGTGCCTGTTTACTCAAATCTGTGTTAGTATAAAAGCGAGAGCAATGCTTTTCGCAAGGCTTTTCATCATGTTCTGTTCCTGATAACTTGTTCCGGAATTGTCCAAAGTTATGTCCACCCCCTCCCTTGCGGAGTGTGGATGTGAAGTGTTATCGATACCAGCCTACTACCATTAATAAAGATTTTTTGAGTGTAACATGGCTTACGACTGCATTATTAAAGCTAATTACACCACTGATAACAGAGATGAAGCTCTGTTATTATATATATATATATATATATATATATATATATATATTATATATATATATATATTATATATATATATATATATATATATATATATATATATATATATATATATATATATATATATATATATATATATATATATATATATATATATATATATTCATTCAAGTACGATTTATTTCAACTTAAAAATCATCAACTCACGATCCTTATTATTGAAAAAAAATTCATTAAATGGTTCTTAAAATACCACTTACACTAAAAAGTGATGAATATAAAATTAGGTCGTTAAATTAATAACTATCTAAAGTTATAATTTTTTTTATTAACTTAAAAAAAAATTAGGTGTCTTTTAAAGCAATACTTTTAAAAAAATTCTTAAGTATTGAAAAATTATCAATTGGGCACTTGTCCCCTCCCCGAATCTACGCCTTTGTCTCGGATTGACAGTTTTACACAATGAATAACTTAGAAATTCTTAATATTGTTAAAAAATTTGGGGTCGAAACCAAGTACGAAATTGTACGTTTACGCGATGAATTCTTTAATAGTAGCACAATTGAATTACTTTAATGAATGATTTAGCTTTTACAATAGAATTATTTAAAAGCTATTCATGTTTTACGTTAGTTTCTACCAATGCCAAAAATTGGCGGCGTACTATTTTTATGAATGTTCATTTGTTTTTACTGGCAGCCTCAATTATCAAAATTTTATGAAATTTAGTTTTACGAGATACTTTAACACTCTAAAAGCCAATTTTTGTTTCAGAGTGGTCTAACTTGAATTGAATATCTTACTGGAACTGGTCTGGTCGCGGGAACATGAATAACGGAACGGATCTGCTTACCACGGTGGATTGAACTTATCTCAATGATTTTATATTCTGTCCAAAAAATTTCTTAAAATAACTAATACCGGTAATTGTTAAGTTTTTTTTTTTACAAATTGTTCTTCAATGTATTGTAGACATCAATAAACGTTAATTATTTTGTATTATAGAGTTTATCTTATTTCAGCCATACAACCGGGTTTAAATGGGTTATTGCGGGTATTTGTTTGAAATAGAACGGTATGGCGGGTATTTGTTTGAATTATGTCTTCTGAAATTTAGTGATTACTTCGATAATGCACAACATAATAAGTGTATTGATTTTTATATGAAAACGAATATTCCGTTATGTCGTAACCCTAAAATCAGGTATTTTTCTATCTATTGGCAACACTGTTGTCATTTTGTTTGGTAGTTTTAAGTAATAATTTAAGTATTGTTAACAAATTTGCTATACGATAAGTATTTATTTAGAATAATTTTCTATTCTTATTGAAACAAAGACTAACTTACGAAATAACTATTTTGATTTACTTTTGACTTCTTCTAAAATGGCTGAAGAAATTTCGCATAGTACCATATACCAATTATATAGCATGTATGGAGCATTGGAATGAGTTTTCTATTTTATTTCTAGGTCTGCTGCTTACTATGCTGAAATATCCCAAACTCTTACTTAAGATTCCAACTGCTCCGGACAAGCCAAAGTAACTAAAAAACGGTAAATAACTTCAAAGTAAATTTTGCGAATATTTTACTATTTTTGCTCGCTTTTTAAAAGTATAGCATGACATATGTACTGTAAAGTAGTGAATTATATAAAAATACGAATTATTTAGAAATAGTGGTGGATAAAAATCTACTGCATTAAATTTATTAAACCAAGGATTACAATTCAAAAACTACTACTTTAAAATATATATTTGCTGTCCGGAGCAAGTTGGCATCTCTGTTTGTGTGATTTAATGACAATCGGACAGATTTTAAATTATTACTAAAATTCAGTACATGATACATGAGCAGGGTTCACACGACCTGGAAAAAATAGACGAGTGGTAGTTAAAGTTTTTCAAAACTATCAAACAATGCTAAAAATTTAGCTTTCAGTTGAGAATTACGAAATTGCTTCATTGGTATTTTAGGCACCGTTATATATTTACTTTAAGTCAAAAAAATTAACTAGTAGTTAAAAACATCTAGATTTATTTCACTATTGATACCACTTTAAAAATTTTTCCAGACCGTGGGAATCCTGATGAAGAACTTTAATTAGACAGAAAAAATTTGTTTAAAACTAATTAAAGTTTCGGAAGAGGGGTAGAGGAATTAGAATATTTAAATGCAGTTGTGCTGTGCATTCGATTTGGCTACCAATCAAGTTAATTTCCTATACAAGATAATTTTAAAAGTTGACCAATCTGGTCGCCAAATGCAGCTAGTACAATAATAAAAAATTACCACTTAAAAAGGAAATTGCGTTTTATAAATTTCAATAAAGTAGAATTCCGTGGCATAAAAAAAAGGTTATATTCATCAGACATAACATCCAGGCAATCAGTACAAAATCTTCAGATTAGTTTGTTAAACATAAACTAGAAATAAAAAAGAAAAAGAGATAAATTTTTTTATAAAGTTTTCTTTCGCTAGTCAAGGAGGTTTCAATCAAGAAAATTTTAAAGGTTGTAGCGAAACACTGTAGAAACATATTGTTTTTACTAATTTATATCTACCAAAACATTTTATTTTATAACCGTCGTTAAACAGCTGACCCTAATTTTTGGGTTTATGGCTAGTAATGTTCAACTCCGTAGACTTGTAATTTTGAACCCAATCCAGAAGACATGAGAATTCCTGGATCAAGTTTTGGGAAAAATTTGCCTTCGTGAGGGACTTTTTGATGGAATTAACCCACATTTGCGTTACACGGAGAGGAAAACCACGAAAACTTCTCCCGGTTAGCCTAACGGCGACGGGACTCTAACCAGTAATCTGTCAACCACAGGTAATATTTTACGTAAGCATTGTGGTCGGTTCCAGCCGGATGAGGAATTCGTATCGACCAACCATCGCTGGGATTCGAACCCGGTTCTCCTCATCGGAAAGCGAATGCTTATGTCCTGAGTCATCATTGCTTTTACCAAAACATTTGTAAATCATAGGAAATTTATCTAGATGTTCAAAGTGGTAAAATTAATTCATTAAATTAAAGTGAAGCCTACTTATTAATTTTTGAAAGCCTAATTATTTGCCACCATTTTAAAACTTTTTCCAGGTTATTACCACCCTAATAGTAAAAATAATATTAACTTTTCAAAAAAAAATTTCCGTGACCCTAACTGTGACTTTGAGCACAGGAAATGAGGCATCGTTCAATCTCACTGATAATTTTCCATTGATCATTTCCATTTTTTCATGAAAAATTGTGGATACATTTCATAACGCTAACACAACTTCCAACTATATTCGTAGTTTCGGAAAATATCTTTCCTAGTAGTAGCAAAGGTAGTGCATTAACCCGTATATGTCCAACGTTTTTCTAAAAGCATGATTTTTTTTTTTTTCCAAAAAGGAAAAAAAAAAAAAATGGTTGCACTACTGTTTCCTTATTGGGATTTATTTTGTCACAAAAAAATAATTAACATCTACAATAAAGATAAATATTTGTGTTTAAATCTAAAATCGAAGCATAATGATTTCCTTAAGGTTAAGTAAAGTGGTATGAAAAGGAAAGAAATATCCGCTTGTTATAAACAAATATTAAATACCATTTTTTCCTTTTGAGCCATATTGATGCACAAACCACTTTTGTGGCTTAACCTGTATCCTGTTACAGAAGATCTCAAAATATTTAAAGTGCTATCAAAATGACTAAAAAGGTTAATTAAACTTTTTTAATTTCGACAGCGTTGAAAAACTCTGCAACATGACTATCAAATCTGATATGCTTATTGAAATTGCTTTCATACATTCGTGGCCAAAAAAAATTCTTAATAAAATTCTTAACTATAAAGTAAAAACAGTAGAGCACAAACTCTACCACAATTTTAATTATGCGTAATAGTATATTAAATCCAAACATTCGCAGCTCCAAAGAAGGTCAAATATCAAAATCAGGTCAAATATCAGTTAGGTCATATATCAAAAACTATCATCTAATAAAAGTGGTAGTATATATTTTTATTTTTTATTTTATTACATATTTCAATCTGTTACTAACTATTTTCTCACGCAATATATTCTCACGCACCCATATAAAATTCTATCCCATCTGCAAGTACTGTCCTCATTTGCAACTAACTCCAGACCATGTTTTTGACTGTCAGGCCATTATCGGCTCCCTCTTTCAACTTGGAGCACCTCCCATCGAAATTCTCTATGGCCATCGGGCTCCAGAACTTGCGAATCTTGTTATCAAGACTTTTGGAGGACTCTAATCTTTGCACTAGAATAGACACGACAACATCAACAACAACCATTTTAAACAATAATACTCCTTACTTCAGATCCCATTATCAGGGTGTGCATAAGTGACTAAAATGAAAAAAATGGTAGAAACTCAATTCACTTTTATTTACATATAATTTTCTTAATTATTCAATCGCACACAATTACAACTATAACTTACATTTAAAACTATTCACATTTAAAAAAAAAGAAAGAATTATCTGCATTTAATTTCAATTGTAAACAAAAAAACTGCTATAAAAAGATGTCAATTTTAAATAGTCACCCGTGGTACCCGTGGCAACAACGAATTATGTACGTTTATGTTATTGTGATATTAAAATAGACAAGTTAACACGTTGAATGCCACGCTAATTTTACACGGTTTGCCCATCTGGCCACAAGGTAAATATCTACAAACTAAATTTGCAAATATTTGGCAGATTTTGCTAGTTTTTTTAAAGTTTTAGCATAACAAGACTCTTAAAAGTGGTGAGTTATATTAGCCTACGAATTGCTTAGAAACAGTGGTGGATAAAAATCCACTAAATTCAATTTATAAATAACCAAGAATCACGGTTAATAAACTACCACTTGAAAATATTCATTTTCTGTCCGGAGCAAGTTGGCATTTTTGTGTATGTTGATAAAACTATTTTTGTGTGTTCTATATTGCATTAATTTCTTCAAACCATTTTAGTAACGATGATAATATAAAAAAATTAAAAATTTGCTCGCATGATGTGTTTCTAACCCCCATGGCGCTACGAACAAACTCAGTACCGGTCACCGGTGACCTACATGGTATTCAACCAAGGCTGAAAGCCCTTATATAGCAAGACGTAAAACATTTCATTCCAGCATTTTTTTCGAAAAAAATAAAATATCTGTAACTACCAAGATTTATTTTATGATACTATCATATATATAAAATTGCTTATTTTCCGAGATAAAGTAGAAATTAGTGAATGGTTTTAATAACAAATAAGTTAACTCCTCCCAAAAACTAGCAATAACTGAAAAGGTTTTACTACCAGCCTTTTCTCTTTTCCGTCTCGCTTTCACCCCTGTATTCAGGCTTATAGGCTGGTTGTATTACGCTTTTCTTTGAAAATTTTATTTCATTTATTTATTCTTCTTTGATTATTTTTTAAAGCGGGAAGATACTATTTAAATTTTTCAATAATGTTTTACTTTTTCTATTGTAATTTTTTTAAGTGAAAAATGTGTTATTTTCTATTTTAAATTATATTTTGTGAAGAAGTTGCTAATGTGAGGCTTAAAGTAGCCAATCGGGGAAGTTGGGAGGATTTATGTGTTGGATGTTTATTCGTGATTAGAGATTCGTGATTGATCCTTTTTAATTAGAGTCGCGGTATTTCTTTTCTTATGAGCTGGGTGTATTTAATTTCTTTATTGCTTTTATTTTTCTAATGGGAAGATATAATATAAAATATGCTTTTATTTTAAATGTAATCTTTTATTTGTAATCTTTTATTTTATTTTATTTTTTCAATCTAATCTTCTCATTTCAATTATTTTCCCCTACAGAATTTTCCCTACACAGGTACCTTTTTTACCGGGACCTTTTTTACCGGGACCTTTTTTTCCGGTACCTTTTTTTCCTAGAATCTTAATTTCTATGTGCAATACCACTATACCACTTTTTTCTTTATTGAAAAAATTAACTGTGCTTTTAAAAAGGACGCAAGGCACAATTGAGTAAAGATACTCAAGTAACAATTAAAGCAAAGAGTATATTCCTTGATTAAAGGGCCCAAACTTATGGGACAAAATTTTCCAGGATGCGGTGACCTCTCTTCCCTCCATACTTAGGGGTTCTAGAATACAAATTTGTCGAAAAAAGACACGCTTTTCGATCGTGTGTCATAACTTAATATATCAGCTGCAGTAAATTAATTGCCCATTTAAGGTTTGGCTTTTTAACTATTAAGAATGATTCCTGGTATTGTGAAAATCTGACCGTTAAATCAAAAGTTATAAAATGTTCTTTTTTGAAAATCAGCATAAATCTAGAAAACTTTTTTATTGGTCAGATTGTCATTCTGTTAAATTCTATGATCGTAACTTGATGCTGACTATTATAATATTAACCCTTTGAGTACATTTCACAAGTGAGACTCGTCATTCATTTATTACCAATAAATAAAAAAGCGGTGATTAAAATATTTTGTTGTCAGTCTATTTCAGAAAGAATAACTGATAACTACCACATCTTATAAAGGACGAGATGTTTAGTGAAGCTGTGAGGTTATATTTAGTAAATATTTAACAAAAAAAACTTTTTTAATCAAAAACTTACTGCCAGGTTTTTAATTAGGTTGTTTCCTCTTAGTTCGCAATTTAAATAAATCGGAACCAAACGGTTAATAACATTTATATGTTACTGCTCTTTTACTTAATAAATTAAAAAAATAAAACTAAATTATTAAAAATATAATAGAATTAAGACTCAATATAAGGATACTCTTGAAATGTAGAAGGCTTTAAAGCATGGGTCGCCAAACTATTTTGATCATCGACCCCTATATAATTTTTCGAAATCTCCATCGACCCCCATAAAAGTAATTTTCAGTTAATTAAAATAAAACTATTAGATACTGCGTTTGTACATTTATTTTATGATTTTAAACACTTATAAAAGTAATAGTACATTGTGTAACAATAGTTTTGTGAAAAATATATTATTGTTGAAATTTAAATACCTTAATATTTATTAAATAAGTAATTATAAATAAATAGTAATAATAAGTAAAGTAACTACAGAACGACAAAGTACGGGATCTGCCCAGCAAACCTGAAATAACACCGCAAGCCAGATTTATTAAGGTTTTGGTCCGGGGCCTGCCTGTGGACTTTAATACTCATCAATACAGAATTTCAGAAAAACAACAGAGATGCCAACTTGCTCCGGACAGCAAATATATATTTTAAAGTGGTAGTTTATCAATTGTGATTCTTGATTTAATAAATTCAATTTAGTAGATTTTTATCCACCACTATTTCTAAATAATTCGCAAGCTTATATGATTCACCACTTTCTAGTAAATAAGTCATGGTATCCTTTTATAAAGCAAGCAAAAGTAGTTAAATATTTGCAAAATTTACTTTGTAGTTATTTACCGTTCTTTTAATTATTTTGGCGTGTCCGGAGCAGTTGGCATCTCTGAAAACAATACTGAAACCTTTAAAATAGTGCAGTTTAAGAAGAGAATGGGAGAGGCCTATCGGCTCCTACCACTTTTTCTCATAATCCTAACATCAAAGGCGAATCACCATAGAGTATTCGAAGTCAACAACATACAGCAGATCCCGATCAAAATCGAGCGATATCGAGGAGGTCGTGGACCTATACAATGTTACAACTGCCAAAATTATGGACATACTCAAAGCCACTGCAATGCACCTGCAAGGTGTGTAAAATGCGCTGAAAACCACAGGTCTCATGAATGCGACAAAGACAGAACAACACCTCCAAAATGCTGTAATTGTACCAAAAACCACACAGCTAACTATACTGGGTGCGAGACCCGACCCAGCAGAAGGAGCCCTCGAACAACATCAAATTCGAAGCCTAAACTTGCTCACCGATTAGTGTCATTAATCAAAGAATTACAGGAATTGCTCAAAAATGAAGAAAGGCGGATCATTGGGGGAAACATCTCAATCTTAGTGAGTTCTGTTTTTATTTTTAAGACTCTCAAGTTAAATTCACTGAACTTTTCAAAGCAGAGTTTTACTTAAGTTAAATTATATTCCAATTTATTTTCTGATATAGCCAATTTAAACATATATATTTATCAATTTATGCACGTTAAATTCTTTTGCAAATTCTATTGTAGTTAATGAGCAATATTTCTCTGATAAAATATATTTACTGCATTTTCTCCAAATATGCTATTTTATCATGTATCAAAGTATGATTTATCTATTTTCATCAATTATGTCTTTCATTTTTCAAAAATCATTGTACAAATTAAATCATGTTTAATTTTTTTTTTTAATCTACAATCAATATATGTAAAAACGTCAATTTGAGATATTGAATTTTTTCATTGTTTTATTTCACAAGCAAACAGCTTGATTTTTTTTATGGCTAGCACAATGTCTGCCAAATCAATGTTTTTTATCATACTGTTTGTAATTTTATGATGAATGGGATAGGGGCTGCTTCGCGGCCCAGGTGCCCAGTTTATTTAAATAAAGAAAGAAGAAAAGTAAAGTAACTACAGATTTATTGCTTCCTAATCAATGAGATTAGTGTGCATGGTGTTTTTTTGCAAGGTTCGCTATATTGGGTTCAAAATTGGTCAATTTTAATCTTAAATCCCTTCGAAACTCAACATTTAAATTATTTCTGTTCTTAGTTAAGATTGAATTTACGTGACTGAAACCGGCTTCAACCATATAGGAACTTGGAAATGCTAGCATAAATGGCTGAGCTGTTTCGTGAAGTTTTACATATTTTTGCTTTATATTTGTCCAAAATTTGCTTATTGTTAAATTTTTAAAAAGCGTCTTTGTTTCAAGAACCGAAAATAATTCAGCAAGCTCATCTAGGAGGTTGATGTTCACGTTTTCAATTTGAGCAGAAAACTGCACAATAATCGAATCAGGGATGTCAATGTTTTCCAAATCAACAAAGCGCAATTTAAAATCATCGCTCAATTTCTGAAGATGACCTGTATAGATTTCCAAGTCTTCTTTTATTTCTAATTGCCGCAGATATGAAAAATACTGATAATCCTTATGTAGCAAGTAAGATCTAAATAAATTTAATTTTACTTATGAGTCCAACAGTATTTTTCGATAATAGTTACATCTCAATTAAGTTTGTGTGATTTGCTTATTAAGAACTGTTTTTTCTTAGACCCCTAATCGACCCCCGCTTTTGTTAAATAGATCCCTAGGGGTCTATATAGACCACTTTGGCAACCTCTGCCTTTAAAGGATACAAAGTTTTGGTCTTCTAGCATAGTTTTTTTTCATTTAAGCTTGATGCATAATATTTTTCACAGTGGTAGTAAATTAAATTAAATCCAGGGGCAGTAAGTTTTCCAGTAGTAGTAAATAAAAAAGGTAGTGAATTAAATGGTAGTAAATTAAAAAATTTGTAAAGCAATTTTCGGTTTACTCCATGTGAAATCGACTAAAATAAAAAGTTATCATAGCCGTCATGTCACAAATTTTCATGAAATTGTTTTTGTTGATAAGAGTTTAATGAGAAACTAAACTAAATAATTTTAGGACTAAAATAATTTTAATCTAAATTAAAGGACTAAAAAAATTTTTTTAGAATTTTCAAACCGAAACAAAGATAAAGGGGCCATTTTGAAATTTGACTCGAATGAAGAAAATGGCGTAACTACAGAAGGTGGCTAGTATTTTTAAAATGTCTATATCATTTTTATTTATTATCCAATTTTATTAATTTTCGTGTCATTAGAAAGAAAGAGTTAACAATATGTATTTAGGTAATTAAACTGCTGAAAGTATTTACATAAGCTATTAAAAAGCTTTATTGAAATAATTCTTTGTTGAATTTTTTAGGCAAATTTCAAGACTTTTTAACTCGAAAATGACAACGTTTATTCTCAGCTTTTTCTTCTAATTTTAAATACTATGCTTTTCCACATTTAAAAAAAAGTTTTTTTTGTTGTTTTTTTCAAATTGAGAGTGGTTTTTATGCAAAATAACTCAAGATTTTCTTATAGAACCAAAACAAAGTTTCTTAACCGCAAATTTTTTTCATCATAATGTTAAATGTCATAATTTTTAATGTAAAATAGTCGTAAGGGTGTTTTCTTGTTTTTGGTCACTAAAAAATTTAAAGTCATTTTTAACACAGGTACTTCAAGTTTTTTATGGTATAAAATAAAGTTTCCTGACATCAATTTGTAACACATAATGTTAAATGCTATACCTTTGAGCATAAAAAAAAAAAGATTTTATGTGATAAAGTATTTTTAAGGTTTTATGTATAAAAAGTCCAGCTTTATATTTCTAACTATTTTTTCCTCATCCCGTGTCGCTAACTAGGCACGTGGAAGTATAGTTTCAAATGTATTTTTATTTTATATCTACATTTGCTCTGAAACAATTATCGAGTTTATTTTGTTTAAGTTGGCATTTAAAAAATGAGATTAAAACTTGGTCAATGGGACTAATAATTTAAAAGATATAGAAATTTTAAGTTTCAAAAGTACAATTTAGTACTTAGACGTACCAATATCAGACCTGCCAACTTTTAATCCCTTCCATTATGATTTTTCCTAGTAGTAGTACAATGGAATTAAAATTTCAATTGTAAGCAAACATTACGTTTTATTTGAAAAACATCAACTGACAATCTGCATAACGCATATTTATATATATGCTGAATTTTTTTAATAATAGTGGTGATTTAAATCATTTAAAAATTACGTTTATAAAAGAAAATGTAGTATATATTTACTACCACTTTAAATATAAAAATAAAATTTTACGCCAAATGCGTTAAAGTTGGTAGGTATGCAATATCCTTGATGCCATTGAAAAGACAAATTAGGAATTCTTTCCTTTTTATCTTTTATGTTTAATAAAATAAAATAAAAATAACATAAATAAAATTAATAGCTTAAAGCTATCAGGGCTTTGTGCAAGGAAGAGTAAAAATTGAAAAATGTATTTTTCATACAAAAAACCATCATTTCTTTCTGAATTTTATCACTAGTGACTTAATTTCGATTTTGCGCGAGTTGGCATTTGAAAAAATACAAAAATAACAATGCTTCACTGTCAGTCATAAAATAGTTTTATTTAAATGTTATTACTTTAAAAATTTATTTTTATTTATTCACCACCCGGACTACCTAATAGTGACGACTTCAGACACAACATCTTATTCTGTTTTTTTTTTTTTTTTCCTTCAGTAGAATACAATTAAATGGATCGGTGGCTACGTCGATCAACTTTTTCAATTTGTATAGAATTGATACGTGATACAATTTTTTTTTCATTTTTCTTGAAATCGGCAGCCGAAGATTCCATCAAAATCAGCAGTTATTCTCTTACGATTCTTTAGCGGCAGACACGTGTTATTATTTTTTTTTATTAAGCTTTTTTAAGATTGTGAAAATGTGCCTTATCGATACAATTACAAACAAAAAATTTCTCACCTCTTGAGTTATACTTGAAAACGGTGTAGTTCTGAAAAGAAAAAAAAAAAAAGAAAAACTAAGTGTGTTGCAAAAATGTAGCAAAGAGGGAAAAAAAATTGCGCATGCGTTATTTATTGTTTGTAAATAACTGATTTAATAATCATTCATAATACTACACCCTATTGTGATTTTGAACGTGTTTCGCTATAGTTTTATAATTCAATATATTAGTTTGTCGGTTAAAGAATTTTGTTTTATAACCGTCGTTGAACAGCTGACCCAAATTTGAGTTTACGATTACCAATGTTCAACTCCGTAGCTTTGTAATTTTGGACCCAATCCAGAAGACAAGGGACCTTCTGGATCAGTACCCGCAAAAGGTACTGTTTCGTTGTGGGAACCTGGAGGACTTTGTGACCCCGACAGATTGAATGTGCTGATGTTCACCAGCCACCATCTAATACCTGGATTCCTTAGCCGGCTGGATCATCACCTCCTACATCAAAAAGCCTCCACACGGTCTTTTATAAGTAGTCCGGGCAGACTGTTTAAAAAGTGAACCAGTTGTGCGCATGAACCCAAAAACTTTTATAAAAGTGATTGAGAGAAATTTATCATATATATTTGAGAATTGAATCTGTAGTGGTTGACAAGTGAATAAGGCAAACCAATAATATTCATAAATAAAACAAATTTTTAGTCATATATTTGCTACCACTTTCTTATTTTAACTAGATTTCATATTAACTGACTCGTTTGGAAAGTGGATATCCTTCACAGTGATCTGATCGAACTACCTCTAAAAATCCGTTCTCACGAACATGAGTTCAACGCCCTTCCAACCTGACTATCTCGGCAACGGTTAAAAGATTGTTACTTTTTACGGTGAAAAGTATTGAATACTTTTTCAGATATACATTTAGAGTTTAATTATTATTTATAAATCAGGATGGCCACAGACTGTAAAACTTTAAAAATTGGTGACAAATATTTTACGAGGTTATCGAAACTCTATGGTTTTAAATTCACTTCTATTTTAGAAATTCAGTTGGTCAGTTGCAACACAGGTATCTAATTTACAGATATTTTGTTCTGTGATATATAGTTAAAGTAGTTTGTTCCCTTATTTATTTTCTACCGGTTTTTTTTATTTTCCTGATAAGTAACTATCCTACAAATGGTATTTAAAAATTTTAAAACTACCGCTTTATTTAATAAAGATTTACTTATAAATTTTTTCAAATTAATTACCTGATTATCTGATAGCAATAATTGTTTTTCTTCGTCTGAAGCAGTTGCCGGTGTGTGAAAATACTGGTGAGTGCGGTAATTTTCTAAATAACAAGTATTTTAAATATTATATTTCTGCTTCAACAATGTTAATTCGCTCCGGTTTGTGGGCAGTTTTTTCTAATGATAGAAGACTCGGATGTATGATTTCTACTTGAGGTGCCTTTTAATGTTCTAGCAAAACTAAATAAAACTCTGCCAGTTTTAGTTTTTAAAAAGCTACTACCGGTGATGCCAACTGCTCCGCTATCTGCAAAAATTTAAATTAATTAAAGAATTAAACAGTAAAATTTGCAGAATAATGATAGTAACAATTACCTTAGTTGCTATCCTTACTGTAATGTACCCTAAATTGTAATCTTTGCAAATGTCACCACAAAGAAACTCATCACCTCCTGCATTAGAAAGCCTCCACCTGGTATTTTATGCGTAGTATACTATTTAAAAAAGGAACCAGTTGTGAGCATGAAACCAAATTCTATTTTAAAAGAAATTGAGAGAAAGTTACCGTATATATTTGAGAATTGAATCTTTGGTGATTGACGAGTAAAAAACTGGAATTGGTGTTATTTACAGAGTGCCTGTCCGCGAACTGGTGTCCAATTGACTCTTTCATATATGCTTGTGCCTGAGGGCGCCTGTAATGTTGTCAATGGAAGAGATGAGTAGATTGGCGAGCGAAAACTCAGAGGTGGAAGTCACAAATCAGTTTAGACTAAGAGTGAAAATCCTAACATATAGTGGGGATGTATACAACTCCCGATCCAAGAGATCACCATTGGTCCTTTCCCCAGGTTCAAGGGAGTTATATACAGAACTGATAAATGTGGAAAGGTTGACAAGTAAATAAAAAAAAAATAATTATATTCATAAATGTATTAAAAATTTTGAGGTATATTTGCTGTCACTTTTTTATTTTTACTAAATTTTCTATTAAATGGCTCTTTTGTAGACTAGGTTACCTTCATAGTGGTCAGATTGGACTACCTATAAGAAGTCGTCGGGATGCTTTCAGCGTTGAGTAACTGCAGCAAAGTTGCATTTCCTACGATGCTTCGAACTTTTGATAATTAATCTTTTGAAACTAAAAATAACTTAAATTTCGTTACCATCAGAAAATATATTTTTTTAAACGATGGAGCTAATTAGCATCTCTGTTCCGCCTGAAATCTACAACCAGAATGCATCATTAAAACTAATAAAACTGATACATACATCGATGATTAGACCAATTCTCACATATGCCTCACCTGCCTGGACAATCATACCAGAATTAATCACGAAAAAGCTCAACCAATGCCAGAACAAGATACTAAGAAAAATCCCCCGTGCCAGATGGTTCATCAGAAATACAGATATTCACAAAGACCTCAAGATCCCGACCTTATCCATCACCTCCAACATCAAAAAGCCTCCACACGGTCTTTTATAAGTAGTCCGCGCAGACTATTTAAAAAGTGAACCAGTTGTGCGCTTGAACCCAAAGCCTTTTATAAAAGTAATTGAGAGAAATTTATGATATATATTTAAGAATTGAATTTGTAGTGGTTGACAAGTGAGTAAGGCAAACCAATAATATTCATAAATAAAACAAATTTTCAGTCATATATTTGCTACCACTTTCTTATTTTAACTAGATTTCCTATTGAATGACTCGTTCGGAAAGTGGATAACTCTCACAGTGGTCAGATCGGACTACCTATAAAAAACCGTGTGGAGGCTTTCAGTTATAGGAGGCGTTGCCTCATCACAATATATTCACAAATTAAATACAGATTTCTTCGACAAAACCATAAAATGCAATACAGCTAATTTCAGCCAGATATTCAACTTTGAAAACTACAAAAAATATATAAAATTCAGACCAATAGCCGCTCACTTTGCATCCGACGTTTCATATCACAATCATCAAAATACATAAAATTCTCAACAAATTTCTTAATCACAGATCCATCTATAACATCAGATTCAACAATAACAATATTGAAAGCTCTATCAAGCGTTTCCCCGCGTTGACCATCAACCTGCACTCAAAACTAAAGCCACACATTAAAGCAAACTGCTTCGTCTTATTTTCATTATTATTATTTATTCAAGCGAAGTGCTTGAATCCCCTTGACATCAACCACAAAGTCTGCTGATCTCAAAGAACTTATACAACGATAAATAATGCACGATAGATGGGATGGAGGGACCGCTGCGCTGTCCAGCTCATAAAACAAGATCAGATCCGAAAGTGAAATTGAGGGTTAGCTAAACCATCACCTCCTACATCAGAAAGCCTCCACACGGTTTCTTATAAGTAGTCTGCGCAGATTATTTAAAAAGAGAATCACTTGCACGCATGAAATCAAATTCTATTTTAAAAGTACTTGAGGGAAATATATCATATATATTTGAGAATTGAATCTGTAGTGGTTGACAAGTAAGTATAACAAACCAATTATATTCATAAATTAAAAAAATTTTTAGATATATATTTGCTACCACTTTCTGATTTTAATAGATTTCATATTAAATGGTTCTTTCACTAATTGGTTTATCTTCATAGTGGTCTGATCGGACTACCTACAAAAAACCGTGTGGAGGCTTTCAGTTATAGGAGGCGTTGGCTAAACTGTAATGAAACACAAGCCTTCAATTGAAATAACGGTTTCCTACCAATAGGTAAAAACTTCGTTGAAAAGCGTAACTATTTTATTAGATTAAAATTAACAAAATTTTGCCCTCCACTGCAGAAATAATTTAGAGAAATTTATATATGGGCTCACATACATTTACTTTTACACACTGTTAACATGAACGCATTTTCAGGGATTCTTTACCAGGGACAGGTAATTCTTTTTTGTAAAAAAATATTTTCCAGTGGTAACGAAAAGTTTAGTACATTTTTAGTTTAGTATATTTTTTTTATGTAATTTTTTTCACTACTATATATCAAAATTTCAAAGTGTCATTTGAAATGATTTTAATCTATAGTTATCTCGGGGTGAAGTTTTTAAGAGTTTACAAAATTATCCTTATTCCACAATCATTATAATTTGATTCGCTACCTTTTAACTAATTATACTTTAAATAATTAAAGATGATAATTGAAACTTTTGTAGAAAGTGGAGCAGTTGGCTTCCCTAGATTTTGCGTAAAATTTTATTTCTATCTTTAAAGTAGTAGTAAAATTAATTATTTCTATTTCTTTGGTGGATACAAAATTTTTATTTCAAATGCTTTTGACCCTCAATGCTACATATAAATATATAAAACATATTTTTCTATGTATGTAATATTCTATATATGTTTTATTCCTTCTAAAATAAAAAGCATATTTTTGCCGATAATTTGAATTCTATTTTAATTTTACTACCAATGAGGAAAATCATCTTCGGGAGGATTAAAAGGTTTACAAGTATGACCATATTCTTAAGTTCTGATAAAAGTGTTAAAATTCTATTTTTTTCAAAAATTTTTGCTTTAGTTAACTGCCACCATACAATTGAGCCAATTTCAAATGTTCGAGAGTAAATTATTATGAGTTTCCAGTATAAACAAAATCTGAAGCATTATTGCTCACCCACTACCACTATATATGTATGGTGGTAGTGGGTGTATATATATATATATAGTGGTGAATATTTGCATAAATTCAAAATTAGCTAGAGTATTAGTATTTTGAATTAATCAACAAATTAGATTTTGATTTATTTATATAATTATCAGACTAAGTGGAAACAGATAAATTAAAAAATAATAATAAGTTTTTGATAAAATATAATAAATATATATCTAATTCAATCAGTTATTTAATCAAATTTGATACCTGTTGACACTATCATTTATATGATGTGGTAATTATCAATGCGTAAATAGACTGAGAGCAACAACCTTTTGCTGCCACGTTTTATTTATTCAAAATAAATGCATGACCAATCTCTCTCGTCTATTGATGGCATTGCGTTGAAGGTTCTCTTCAAACAGAAAAAGATATTCAGCTTCTCCCTTGTCTACTTATTATTAATTACATAAACGCAATCTGTTTATTTATTCACGAACAGCTTAATATTTAAAAAAAAAAAAAAAACATTTTCTAGAACACATTCCCTTCAATAAAAGATTTCGAAAAGTATTATATATTTCGCAAATAAGTGGCTTTCGTGTAATTAATTCTTTGTAGGTTGATATGGAGGAAATTGAGCCCTTTTTCTTTTTTTCTTTTTTATCTGAAAGGTTCCCCTAAACTTAAATAAAGATTTTTGTAATATTTCACCGTCGAAAATTTATGTATACCTACATTATCGAATATGCGTTCAGTGAAAGAAAATGCGCCGTCAAAACACAAGAAATTAATAATAATGAATAAATGAGTAAACCTAGAAAATGGGTTACAAATAAACAACCTTCCCTTTTCAATTTAACTTTTTTGTAATGGTTTAAAAATATGGTGAAAAACGTTATAAAGTATAATTACTGTTGTCCTAAGCCAGCGCCTCCTATAACTGAAAGCCTCCACACGGTTTTTTGTTGGTAGTCCGATCAGACCACCATGAAGGTATACCAATTAGTTAAAGAACCATTTAATATGATATCTATTTAAAATTAGAAAGTGGTAGCAAATATATGTCTAAAACTTTTTAAAATTTATGAATATAGTTGGTTTGTTTTATTTACTTGTCAACCACTACGGATTAAATTCTCAAATATATATAGTAAATTTCTCTCAATTACTTTTAAAATAGAGGGGCCTCCCTGGCCGAGCGGTATCGCTCGCCAAACGCTCTGTTAAGCGTGGAGGTATTCTTTGTGATGTCTTTCACTATATTGTGCTATCTGTCTTTCTACTTGACAAAGGTTTATAAGCCTTAATTGAGCACACAAGCCTGCAAATGTATGTTGTACCAATAAACAAACAATACTTTTAAAATAGCCAGGATGAATGGGAAAAGGGCCGTAAGGCCTCAGATGCCCAGTTCCACTACAACGAACGAAGGACTTTTTAAATAGAATTAAAGTTCAAGCGCACAAGTGGTTCGCGTTTTAAATAATCTGGGCAGACTACTTATAAGAAACCGTGTGGAAGCTTTCTGACGTAGGAGGTGATGCCTAAGCACGGATGTTATAATTTTAAGCCAAATTATAATTTATAAATTCACAAATTTCCTACTGAAATACAAATGTTTTAAATTGTTGTTTCATTTAGCTCAGTGGTTTCTGAACTTTTTCTGTCTCGTAGACCCCTTGCCATGTTTTTTTGGTTTTGGGTAGACGCTTACCTGATATTGATTTTTTGTAAATTCATCAACTTCAAATGTATTTTTGATAGCTGGTATAGTGCTACTCACTGTAAAAGATTTAAATTTCTAATTGTAGTGAAGTGTAGTGTGAAAAACTTTAAAAAAAACACATGTAAATTTTATGCATTTATTAATTAAATTCAAATTAAAACGAACCAAATTAAAATTTAGTATCTGTTATGTAAAATAACTAAGCAATAAATAAATGCTTTTAGTGGGAGGGATGAACCTGATGCTTTAATAATAAATTATCAACATATGGTATTAATTTAATTAGGTTTAACCTCAAAACTCCTCGGTTAATGATGTCCAGTCTGTTTTTTTTTTTTTTTTTTTTTTTTTTTTTTTTTTTTTTTTGTTGGGAGATTGGCAACTGCGCTAAAACCACTTTCCACTAGGTATGAAGATGGAAAAGCAATTAAAAACTTTCTCTCGATATTTCATTATACGGGATAATTAACAGGTTTGTTTTTTTGAGGCCAGAATTGCTAAAATCCGTTTCTAAACTGTACCTTAAGTTCTTCGTTAGTGCTTATTCCCGTCAGTTCCTCTTGAATTATGGCATCCGTTTCTTCAATGTCACCATATGAATTGACAAGAATTTTTACTGCGCGTATGCATGTAACATAATGATACTGGTATATCATTATGTACAAGTTTTTACATGTTAAAATTGTTTTGTGACCACATAGCCAATGCCTACAACTTACACAATTTTATGAAACATACTAATTTAATTTATATAATATGTAAATGGAATAAAATAGTACACTATAAAACTCCTACTCCGCTACTAATATTATAATAATTGCGGAAATAAGTTTGTATACAAAACTGTAGTGTATTGTCGGTCTGTTTAATCAACGCCTCCTACAACTGAAAGCCTCCACACGGTTTTTTAAAAGTAGTTTGATCAGACCATTATGAAGGTAAACCAGTTTACGAAACAGCCCTTTAATAGAAAATCTAGTAAAAATAAGAGAGTGGTAGCAAATATACGTCTAAAAATTTTTTTAATTTATGAATAGGATTGGTTTGTCTTATTCACTTGTCTACCACTACAGATTCAATTCTCAAATATATATCATAAATTTCTCTCAGTCAACTTTAGAATACAAATTTTAATGAAGTCTTTAAATTTGAAAATTATATCAAAGATAAAAACTACAGACCAATAGCTGCACGTTTCACCTCCGACGCCTCATATCATAACTATCAAAACAAATAATATCATCAACCTTTCTGAAAGTAACTTTTCCTCATGCTGATACAGTTCTGAACAACTCCAAAATCAAACAAACACAGTTTAGAGCAAGCTGCTTATTTTATTTTTGATTCCTTTCTAGTTATTCAAGCAAAGTGTTTGAAACATTCATAAGAGCAACTCCACTGCCTGCTTACCTCAATGCTCAACCAAAACTGTGTTAAAATTCCAGATGAATGGGATAGGGGCCGCTTCGCGGCCCAGGTGCCCAATAAAATAAAAACACTAGGACTAGGAACTTTAGAATAGTACAGTGAGCAACCCGGCACGAGTGGTTATTTACCAGGACGGCCGGGTCGCTGTTTTAACAGAGTAACACAAATCAAACTCACAAATGCAGATAATTTTCTTAGCATCTCAAATAATTAACTTTAGATAGGCATTGATTTAGTATAGACCAAATCTTCCACCGCCTATGATTATTCTCACCGCCAATATCCATACCAAAGCCATTATTTCAGGCGCCCACGGGCACCAACATCAATGAAACAGTGGAGTGTCCGCTTCGCGGACAGGTGCTGTGTACACGATTTCAGTTCAAGTTCAAGTTCAACTTTAGAATAGAATATGGGCTCCATGCGCACAACCGGTTCACTTTTTAAATAGTCTGCGCGGACTACTTATGAAAAACCGCGTGAAGGCTTTCTGATGTAGGAGGTGATGGTTTAATACGTTTTCACGTAAAAACTAAGCAACAAATCTCCGTGATCTTGTGCGCAGATAAAGTTGGAGGTCTAGCTAGCTAAAGAGTTGACACAGGCTAGGCTACAATTTGCCGCGGAAAAATACTTTTTTGTTACAAAATAAAACCTTACACGCAGAGAAAATAAAAACGTACGTGGACGGAGCTGCAGGCAACATCTAGTTTATAATAATTCAGTTCCATATACCAGAAAATAAACCTGATAACTTAAATTTTAATAAAATTTTTACTTCATAGATACTTTTATAAATTATGTAGAATGGAGATAGATATATGTTTCTATGTTATAAGGTATTATAATGTAAGTAAATAGGCACTATCAGTGTATGTTGAATATTCCATTCGTGAAATGCCAAAATTAAAGTCAAGACCTGCTTATATGAGAGCCACTATCGTTGACCCCCATTTTCATTTCATGGGCATAAATTTTTTTTTTCACTTGACATGAACCCCTTGCATGTTGTCGCCGACCCCTGGGGGGGTCGACAAAGACCACTTTGGGAATCACTGATTTATCTAGACATGAAAGTAGACTCTTAGTTAAATATTATTAATGAATTTATTATCCCACCACTTTTTAATACTAGAAGCTATGTCTGTGATACCTTAAATCAAATACTGTTGCAAATTAGAGTGATGTGTTTTTTTAATGATTAAGAATTCAAAAACAAAACTTCGGTGAAATATAGTTGCATGATAAGGGCAGCGTAAGCAGGATATAGGATTATTGAGCGATAGGGAACAAAATGTGGAGTACTTTCATTTTTAAAAAAAAGTTCTTTTAATATTAAATTTTAAAAAAAACTTTGATACAAAAATTCAGTTCAATGATTCACAAATTGTTGGCCATTATTTAGAAATAAAATACATTAATTGTATATATTGAGTAAAAATATTTGTAAAAAAAAAATTAAATGGGAAATAAGACATTGGTGATAAATACGAGAAAATGTTAAAAACTCAAAAATGTCACTGTCTCTCTCATAAAGGTGACATATAGAAATAAAAACATATTTTAGCTAGCGTTCATGATAGCCAAAACATACTAAAAACTATTGGGGGGCGGTCTAATTTTTTTACACTTTTTTCCCGCACTATTTTTTTTCCCTTTACAGGAAAAAAAAATAATATTCTAGATAGTTCTGCATGTTTGTTTATGAAATTATGATTGCACTGGTATCAGTATTAGAAAATAAATTTTAAATGTTTGAGGCGCAAAATTTTTTTTTTTGGGGGCATAAGTAATTTTCACGAAGGCCATTCTGCAAGACAGAGCCGCATGCTTTGGAATTGAGCATTATTTCTGTCATTGTCAGTTGAAACTCGTATGTTTTGATGAAAATATAACTATTAACTTAGCGGTCAGTAAAATTATTTTAACTATGCAAATACTTAATATACATGATTTCAAATGATGCTTAAAAATATTAATTTCTCAACATCATTAGAAATTGTATATGTTTTTTATTTAAAATTATAAGTAGTGTATAATCATTATCAATCTATCTAGTGTCTATAATCAATCTCAATCAGCTTTCTTAAACAAAGTTAAAAATATTAATGTGTGTAATTTGTTACCATTTTAAAAATATTACAATAATTTTCCCACGTGCGTTTACAAGCTTGAATTGAGATGAAAGTCATTTTTATCCAAATTCAAACATTTGACAAATAAATAAACATATATTTTTTAGAAATTATAAAAACTGGTAAGATAACTATTTCTTTCTTGATATTTATCTATTCATTTGCTCTCATAAAGATTTTGGTGTTACTGTGCCAGTTTATGAAAAACTTTTGCAGCTTCATATGCGGAGTTGCCAAGGGCGACTATGAATGCAAAAAGTACTGACTAATAAAATTCAAATTTTTATTTAAATAAATTAAAATCACTAACTATTAATTGCATATTTTTTAACGGAGATGTACTGATTGTGAATGTTTTTATTTTAAATATCAATAGCTTGAAATAGTCATATGGGTAATATTGATTGAATAATTAAAGATATAATAAATAAATAAAAATGAATTGAATTCCCCCCATTTTTTATTATTTTAGTCACCGGTGACATTCCAAAAATGACCTAATGCCCTAATGTAACGGAAATACCAATGAAACAATTATTATTAAAATTTGAAAGCACGATACTTCATTAAAATAGGACATGTTCATAATACTGTATTCACGATGGGCAGAATCAGGAAAATTTACAAAATTAAATTTTAATCCTTTTTGACGATTTGTGACAAGTCGAAAACCATTAACACGTTGAATGTCAAGGGGGGTCATCAGTGACCGGCACTGAGTATGTTTGTAGCGCCACGGGAGTCACCGGTGACCGGCAAAGCCAAGATTATTTAAAACACATAATTCAAGTAAATTTTTAATGCTTTTATTTTTCTTACATTATTATCTTTACTAAAATGATTTGAAGAAATTAATGTAATATAAACACACAAATAGTTTTATTTTTATACACAGAGATACCAACTTGCTCCGGACAGTGAATAAATATTTTCAAGTGGTAGTTTATAAATTGTGATTCTTGGTTTAATAAATTCAATTTAGTACATTTTTATCCGCCACTATTTCTAAGTAATTCATAGGATTATGTAATTAACCACATATTGCATTATTGTCATGCTACGGGATAAATAAAAAAAAGACATTATCGGCCTCAGGAGCCCAGCTTGACCAAACAGACCAGACCATATATGTCATGCTAAACCTGTGAAAAAACTAGCAAAATCTGCCTAATATTTGCAAATATAGCTTGTAGTTATTTACCGTTTGGCCAGACGGGAAAGCCTCCACACGGTTTTTTATAGGTAGTCCGATCGGACCACTATGAAGGATATCCACTTTCTGAACGAGTCACTTAATACAAAATCTAGTTAAAATAAGAAAGTGGTAGCAAATATATGACTAAAAATTTGTTTTATTTATGAATATTATTGGTTTGCCTTATTCGCTTGTCAACCACTACAGATATAATTCTCAATTATATATGATGAATTTCTTTCAATTACTTTTATAAAAGGTTTTTGGTTCATGCGCACAACTGGTTCACTTTTTAAATAGTCCGCGCGGACTACTTATAAAAGACCGTGTGGAGGCTTTATGATGTAGGAGGTGATGGGCAAGCCATGCAAAATTAGCGTAGCATTCAACGTGTTAAAATATTTCAAATATCAAGAAACGTATTAAATCACTAGAAAGAAATTGCTTGCAAAGGATTAATCTGTTTTTTAACACCCGATATTCTTTAAACCAATGGTTCCCTATTTTTTCAGCTGTGAAACCTTAAAAAATCGACTCGGCGGAACCCTAAGACTTAATGAATAAATGTCTTTAGCAATTAAGAACATATAAATTAACGAAAAACTATGAATCATTTTGAAAATATGTAATGAGCTATATTTAATTAATTATTTTGAAAATATTTAGAGAATGAATGAAGAAAAAAAAAATTTTTTTTCGTCATATCGTGTTATCAATGATCGTTTTCTAATAATTGAATTGGGTTTTATGTCTAACGGATGAATTCAGAAGTTCGAATATGTGTCTTGTCTAGTTTTTACTTTGAGTTTAGATCATACATAAGCTGAAATTGACTGAGCTAAAATATGATTTTCATTAAAATAAAAACGAAAAATAAAAACAAATGAACGCTGAGAGAGATTATCAGTAAAAATTACGGTTATTTGTATTCGATACGAAATTCTACCAAAATCTTTCGTAAATGCATACATCCTTTTCATAATTCATTCATTTTATTGTTAACTGTAATTTTAGACTTATTATAAAATATTGCTTTGAAATTACTTTCTTCACAAGCATTGCAATTAAATAATTTTATAAAAATAATAAACAACAAATATATTATTTATTGAATATAAATTTTATTACAAGGTTAGAAAATTTTAATTGGTGAAATAATTTCATAACTCTAGAATCACGCTGCTGTACGCAATATAGGGCTATAGCTATTTCGGACGAGCTATTTAGAGTCGTTGTTACTAATGTAGGGATATTTGACTAAATCTGAAATTTTCCGTATCATAAAAAGTTAAAATCGTTATTGTGTACTAGTGAATTCGAAAGTATTCATGCAAAAATACTAAACTACCAATTAACCAGTAAAGGAGTAATTAAAACTCAAAAATTACCCTCAGAGTGTGGAATGAATAGCCAAGCCATTACAATAACAAACGTCGAGCGTAGGGCGAATTGTCCTATTACATACTACAAAGATTTTTTTAAAAAGTTATATATAGAGAGGACTGTTGTTGTTTTTTCCTTCATCCGAGTTTATCCATTACCTCCTACATCAAAAAGCCTCCACGCGGTCTTTTATAAGTAGTCCGCGCTGACTATTTAAGAAGTGAACCAGTTGTGCGCATGAACCCAAAACCTTTTATAAAAGTAATTGAGAGAAATTAATCATATATATTTGAGAATTGAATCTGTAGTGGTTGACAAGTGAATAAGGCAAACCAATAATATTCATAAATAAAACAAATTTTTAGTCATATATTTGCTACCACTTTCTTATTTCAACTAGATTTTGTATTAAGTGACTCGTTCGGAAAGTGGATATCCTTCACAGTGGTCTGATCGGACTACCTATAAAAAAAAACGTGTGGAGGCTTTATCTGCATTAGTTGTTACTTCCGAATAATTCACGATGAAAAATAGTAAAAGTTTATTAATAAAAAATATAATTCTTTTTTTTTTTTTTTCTTTTTTTTTTGGGTCAGATGCTTAATAAACGAGGAAGGGAAAGTATTCGGATCCGAAGCATCCGAATATTCTTGTATCCAATTCAAGAATATTTAGGACTACGAACCTCGTACGCCTCATGGAGCTGAGGGACAAAATTGGTAAAGCCCCGGGTAGCAGAAATCCTCAGGATGGTGACGGGCGCTGCAGATTATTTTTCATGAGAGGTTTAAGAAATAGAAAACATCACAGCACCCGAAGATTATGTATCATCTCAAATTTTAAAAACTAACCTCAAATATTAATGAGAGGTGAAACAAAGAAATTTCAATTCAATAACTATTTTTTTAGGTTCTGTAACGATTTTTTTTTTTTTTTATCTAATCGGTAGATATATAATCTTCTTTAACACGTTCACGCCGGCGTTAAGTAAAATAAAGTACCTGAACAACACTTTTCAACACTCAAACGTCTACATTTAAAGAAGAAAAAAACTGGAAATTAATGCAAATATTTATATAGGAATATATTTTATTGTTTTATTCATGGCAGTTTGTTTAACAGATTAAAGAATCTTTTTTTAATTATTCGTAACTCAAATGAAATCATCGAAATCAAGGAAGTGAAACTGTTTGAATAAGTGATTTGTCTAGAGCATAGTTGACTTTTTAATTAAGGTCTTGTATAGGGTCAGATATCAGAAGAAAAGAAAAATTAGAATTTGTATTTGCTGGAGTCACAGAACTTAGCAAACCTGCCATTTTTTATTTATTTATTTCAGGAAAGAGCTGAGCACTGTTACTTTATAAAGAGATATTTAATTACCATTAGGCAAGAAATTTTTTTTAAAAAAGAATTATTTTAGTATTTAAAAACCCATGGTTAACAACTTGTTCAAAAAAGATTTTGCAAAGGGGTAGGGGGCCCGGGATAGTCTTGTTGGTAGGGAGTTAGACCTGTGTTCATGAGAACGGGAGTTTGAATCCAGCCGGCCGAAGAATTCCCGTGTATTAAAAGGTGACTGGCGCACGTGAAATCTGTCTGGGTCACAAAGTCCTCCAAGTTCCCATACCAAATCATCGCCCCTGGAGTACTGATACAGGAGTTCCCTTGTCTTCTGGATTGGGTTCAAAATTATAAAGCTACGGAGTTGAACATTGGTAGTCATAAACTCAAATTTAGGTCGACCATTCAATGATGGTTATATAATAGAATAAAGTGATAGGGAAACAATAACGTAGAACGAAATTTTTTTTAAAAACTAAGCCACTTCGCCTACACTTTAAAGATTGACTACTTAATTAACAAATCTTATTTACAGAAGTTTAGATTATGGATACGTCATGGCATATAAAATAAATTTTACACTATGATTAACCCATTGGCTATTACCGCCGATTCACAGCCAGTTACAGCTTGCAAATCGCTAAAAATGTAAAACTATTTGCTTCTAAACGTTCACCATATTTTAGCCACAGTTGTTCTTTAACAGGGATGCTAACTGCTGTGCTTTCTCCAAAATTTTATATTTTGTATAATTTTAGTTCTCCTCAATCTTAATAAATTGGCAGTAAATTAAAGTATAAAACTTATAGAATAGGGATAATTACGCCCACTTTTTAAGTGTTTCATCCCGAAAGAATTATAAAAATAATGTCGTTTCATATGATACTTTGAATTTTTTATATGAATTAGTGAAAAAAATACAAAATTAAAAATAAATTAAATTTCGTTACCACTAGAAAATATTTTTGTACAAAGCACAGTTTCTCAGCTTTAAAAAGAAATATCAAGGCGAACGAGCCTCTTCACTAAGAAAAAAACTACTGCGTTCGCAGTTGCCAACATATTAAAAGGATTTATCTGAAACTATTCTTATAAGACATGAAAATTATGAAGGGTCCCAATGTCATCACATCGCCGCAATGACGGCTAGGCTATAGCCCTCCGATTTTTCGGGATTTATAGTCAAATGAAAGCTATAACCGCCCCCAGATTATTTAAAGTCACAAACAAAAATCTCTTTTAGTGAATGTGTTAATTATCACTTTTTTTCAAACAAAAATCTCTTTTAGTGGATCTATTAATTATCTCTTCCTTTAATAAGATAATTCCCATACTTCAGATTCGTTGGAAAAATCGTAGTTTTAATTAATTAGCTCAAATATCCTTGAAAATCATTAAATTTGGAATAAAGGTCATGAAGACTGGCAGACACTCTGGTTTTGCACATTTCAAATAATTAATAAGGGAGCATCATTAATACGAAGTGTACTAATGCAACGCCTCCTATAACTGAAAGCCTCCACACGGTTTTTTATAGGTAGTCTGATCAGACCACTGTGAAGGAAGGATATCCACTTTCCGAATGACTAGTTAATACAAAATCTAGTTGAAATAAGAAATTGGTAGCAAATATATGAGTAAAAATTTTTTTTATTTATTTATGAATATTATTGGTTTGCCTTATTCACTTGTCAACCACTACAGATTCAATTCTCAAATATATATGATAAATTTCTCTAAATTACTTTTATAAAAGGTTTTGGGTTCATGCGCACAACTGGTTCACTTTTTAAATAGTCTGCGCGGACTACTTATAAAAGACCGTGTGGAGGCTTTTTGATGTAGGAGGTGATGGATAAACTCGGATGAAGAAAAAAACAACAACAGTCCTCTCTATATATAACTTTTTAAAAAAATCTTTGTAGTATGTAATAGGACAATTTGCCCTACGCTCGACGTTTGTTATTGTAATTGCTTGGCTATTCATTCCACACTCTGAGGGTAATTTTTGAGTTTTAATTACTCCTTTACTGGCTAATTGGTAGTTTAATATTTTTGCATGAATACAAAGAAAGATATAACATTCCAGGTAACATTTTTTTTGTTTTGATTTTTTTATGTTTTTGTTTAGTAAGAGAAAATAAATGTGATAAACAAATGACGGTTTCAGTCGTCAATACTTTTCAGGACAATACTGTGACAAAATGTGATAATTTTCACTTCCGAACTTACGACTGACCCTCAAAATGTGTTTCTGGGCTCGATCGTCAAATTAAAAAAGGGGCGATAACGTGTGTTAGAAACTTCAGACCGCTTTTAAAATATTGTTTTATGCTAGGAAAACAAAAAAGTGAGGAAAAAGTTTTAGATTGTATTCAGTTTCTGAAGTAAAAAAGGTGCAAAATATTTACTATAAAGAAATATATGTAACTTAGAATTTGGACAAGGATTTTAAAAATAAAATTGCTATCTAAAACAAGAACCTATGCTTTATAAGTAATCTGAAATCATTTACCGCATTTTTTAATCTGTTACCGCATTTTTTTAAATTTTTGCTAGTTTTTTTAATCAACTTTCACTTTTGCTCAATTAACCCGTTGGTGCTCAGCTAAAGTATAATACTAGAATATTAACCCGTTGAAGCCTAGTTTTTTTCTCATTGCAATGATATGTAAAGTGCAATTATTAGTGAAAGGTAGTTAATTAATGTTTAAATTAAATGGCTATTTCTTATGTTATCTGTACCATTCAAATTTAAAAAGTAATAATTAATTTTTTTAAATCTAAAATTCCAGACAAATATATTCATATATCACAGTAGATAGTCAGGTTTCGCTCTTACAAGATTAAAATTTTAGAATAAAATAATAGCGTTGAGAGTTTTAAGAAATTAGCTCTGAGAGTAAAAAGAAATGAGAAAATTGCTTGCCAAGCAGCTATAACGAATTAAGTCTTCATAATTCAAAATGCATACCTGCCAACATTTACTCTTTCCGAGAATGGATTTTCCAAGTGCTAGTAAAACAATTACCGAAAAACAATTTTGATCAAAAATATATTTATATTTTGACATAAGTTGTAATTCGCTTTATTTGATATAAGTTGTAATTCGCTATCGTATATACTATTATGCTCTTATATATTTGTTGTAGTTATTTATATGTAGTGAAAACCACACTCGATTTTAATTATTATTATAATTCGAAAAGTTTAATGGAATTACACGAGTTTCGTTACTACTTTAAAAAGGAAAATATGTTCTTGTGGGAAAACCGGAAGAGTTGGTAGCTATGAAAATGGTTTGGACCACCACTATATACAAATAATTTAATCCTCTCTTTTGCAGTGTAGCGAGTGCGACTAAACTAATTCAACAAATCTGACAAGCCACTAGAAATGCAAAAAGATTGATTGCTTTTAGACGTTTATCAACCGCTATTCTTTAAACAACAAAAAATTAAAGTATGTCACTCCGATTACAAAGTCTATCGTTATAAGAGCCATTTAGGCATTAGATGCGCTCAGTTCTACAACAACGAGCGAAAGTCTAACATCAACGCGGTGCACTGTTCTGCCTAACTGAAATTCTCAATCTGAATTTACTGTTCTGGAAACGGTTAAGCAAACATCTGACTGTCACACTGCCAACAGGCTATACTCTGACAAAACTAAACCAAGTCTGCATTGTTTAATTGTTATTTCACTATATTTTTAATTATTACTGTAAACTGTCAGGTCGGCATCTTTTGTTTTAAACTCTAAAATTTTTCTTTTACAACGGTATACATTTCATATTTTTTTATACTACAGTTACTGTAACCAACGCCTCCTATAACTGAAAGCCTCTACACGGTGTTTGGTAGGTAAATCACTTAGCAAAAGAACCAATTAATATAAAATCTATTAAAAATTAGAAAGTGGTAGCAAATATATGCTTAAAAATTTTTTTAATCAATGAATATAACTGGTTTGTTTTATTTACTTGTCAACCATTACAGATTCAACTCTCAAATATATATGATAAATTTCTCTCAATTACTTTTATAAAAGGTTTTGGGTTCATGCGCACAAGTGGTTCGCTTTTTAAATAATCTGCGCAGACTACTTATAAAAAACCGTGTGGAGACTTTCTGATGCAGGAGGTGATGCTGTAACTAGGCATGAGTGTAATCTACATCACATTGAGAAAAAAAAAACTGACCACTTTGGTTAACTTTTGATCTAATGATTGGATCTTCGCGTTCTTGGACTCAATCTTAATAGATGACTTCAAATATGGTAATTAGTGAGTACAGAAAATATTCTAAGTTACGATACCACACACAAAACCGTACTTTTCTGAATAAACATACCTTTTTTTCTTCTTTTTTCTGACGGATTCAGATTTTTGACTCCAAAATATAGGGTTAGCCGCAATCTGGGATATATGATCCCAATGGTTTCGTCAAGAGAGTTTGGTTTGGCTCACGGGCGACTAAAAATGCAAAAAGTAGTGACTAATAAAATTCAAAATTTTATTAAGAAAGATTAAAATTAGCAACTTTTTATAACATATTTTTTCAGTTCACTGTTAAAAGTGAATGTAAAAAAACATTTTTGCTTTAAATATGAATAATTTGAAGTGTAAGTCACAGTAGCAATTAAGATTGAATAAATTAAAAGATAATGAATAAATACAAATGAATTGAGTTTTTACCACTTTTTACATTTTTAGTCTCTTGCGGCATCCTTGCAAAATTTAGATTACAACTGTAGTTGATTGTAGCTTTAATATATTTTGTTGAACACGAGTCCAATTATCATAGTTTACCCTTTTAAAAGATGGAAGTGAGAGGAAACGAGAGTTTTGATGGTTATTGAGACAAAAAATGAACACCACAACAATTTGCTAGTGATTCATTTGTGAGTGGCATAACACATTTTTGAATTTTTTTACACACCACTACTTACTTAAAAAAAATATTGCCCGAGGATACTTAAAACTAATATAGATAATGTTGAATTAAAGCGAAAATTAAAACAAGCTGGTTACAATTGTCTTACACTCGAACGACAACTGCTCCTCTGTAAGCAAAAGAATTATAAAGTAGTAGAAAATTAGACGCTACATTTTGCTTATTCAAGAAATTTTATTACAAGTTTAATATAATAACTGACTGATACAGTTTTATCGGAGTGCCTATTCTAAGGGGATACCTGCTCCTTCATCTAAATTAATAAAATTAAATTGGATGATGGAAAGGGTGGTGCGAGGGTTAACATATGTTGTCTCAATTGGTGAACATATTACAAATAAAATAAAGTCTGGGATAAATATATACACGCTACATGTAATCGCAATGGGATATTATAATAAGGACTATCATTTTATACATATATATTTTAATTATTTATATGTAGTGGCATGCAATATCACTGCTAAGTACATTTACTAAATCAAGAGTTAAATATAAAACCATAAGCTTTACTACTATTAAGATTTTTTCTCTATGAAGCAGAATAAGTTATCTGATCGTATCCGTATTTCATATCTATGTTTTCATAGCCATGTTTTTGCTACCACTTTTTAAGCTTTTCTTTTATGACAGCCAACTTGTGTAATTTTATAGAGTTCTCTATCAAAATAGCAGCATATTTAATAGTAAGAAGTCACCAGTAAGAATAGTAAGTAGTAAGAATAGTAAGTAGTAAGAATAGTAAGTAGTAAGAATAGTAAGTAGTAAGAATAGTAAGTTTTCACAGTTAAAGTTGTAGGTAAGAGAAATGCCCAACATATATAAATTATCACTTCATTCGCAGGTACACAAAGCAATATTAAAATGCAGGCATTAATGTGAAGTAACTTTTTGTCTTGATAAAACCGACGGTTACCAAACATATGAATTTGACATTATCTCAATACAATTTTTAAAGAAAATCAATTTATTTTGAGTGAGCAAATTTTTTCACTTCAAAAACATATATTTATTTAATTTTATTTATTTACTTTTTTTAAAAAATAAATCTTTTCCAAGATATGGGATGACTGGCATAGAACATGATTTATCTTCTACTTTTTGATTTATGACTAATTTTGAATATGCCGAGCAATTAATCATGGTTCCCAATAGCGTGAAAATAGGGTTTGCGTGAAAATAAAAACAATTGTGTTTTCAACAATAATTTATCTGATTAGGGTTTTTGCGTGAAAAAAAATGGTTTTTAAAACAATAGTTAATAGGAAAATATTTTTTAACCGTAAAGTTATAACTCGAATCATTTTGGAATTTTTTCAATGAATACTTTCAAATACGTCTAGGTATAAAAATATAATGTTTTCGACTTATTACGCAAAAAACGTGGATGGTTTAATGATTTTATTTTTCGATGGTAATTGAAATTATTTTTTGAATCAAAATTACACATAGAGTTATTATATTCTTAATTATAAATATAATTCCAAAAAAAAACTCACCTTTAAAGGAAAATCTCCAAAATGTGACTGCAACGTTTTTCTTCCTAACTTACCATATATTCCATAATTATATTCCATAAAAAAATAGAGTTCATTTTAAAATAAAACTAAAACAATTCAGCAACGTTATTGCTTCAATAAGGAATGACGACATATTTACATTTTTAAGATCATTCAAATGTAAACAATTTAATTAATTACTCTTAAATAAACAACTAAACAATCGCTATACCTGTAACAGGCAAAAAATCGTTACACCTTAAAAGATTAGTAGGATGTTTAGAAATGGCGGTTCATACTATATTCACGCAAAAATTAAACTATTTACTTCCTGAATTATAGTATTTTTTTTTTTTTAACAACATGCTTCCCTTTTCAATGCCGAATGCTCAACACGAAAAAAATGCAAACACTCAAGTTACCAATTCCATTTCTATTAGGAGAGACGAGGTCGCGATTAAGAACACATAATCATCAACGCTTTGACTGACCTTAAAGTTCGTGACTTCAGAAAGCGGTGAGAGGACCTTCAAGAATATCGAAAAAAGAAGTAAATCAACCGGTAGGGTAGTATTGCCGCTTCTACATTGGCATTCATATCAGCTTTTTAAGTCTTTTACAGTAAGATGAACATATTGATTTATTTAGGAACATATTGAATAGGAATCAGAATTCTAAGGCATCGTCCACTATTTTTGTCCCCAAAGGTGGGATAACCGAACCCAACCAAGGACGTTTGTTGTTATTATTAGAAAAAACAACTGATTTTTATATATTTTTTAAGACATCAATTATAAGATGTTATACTTTTGATTGATTGAAGAAGATGGGATTTGATGTGAATGACGTCACAGTTAGCGTCATAGACGCACGTGTAAAAACACGAGGTTTGGGAAACATGTTTACGTAAGCTGGTAGGGTCTGATATGTAGTTCGATAGAGTTAACTGGTTATAAGATTTAAGGCTCTAGAATATCTGGTTGATTGATAATTCAAAGGCATAACGAAAAATCTTTTTTCGAGAAAACTCCCTAATATTAAGGAAACAATCTATAATCTGTGATATATAGCGATAAAAAAATGACAGTGCTTGTTGTCTTTCAAATTTAGGTGGTAACTATCGTCAAGTATATGATTATATACTTGTTAGAAAAAAGAAATAAATCAACGGGTAGGGTAGCATTGCCAATTCTACGATGGCATGTAAATCAGCTTTTTAATTTTTTTTTTTACGGAAAGATGAACATATTGATTTATTTATGATCCTATTGGATATTCTAAGGCATTATACACCTTGTTCACTACCCACACATATTTTCTCCCACACAGGTAGGATAATCGAACCCAACCAAGGACATATGTTGTTATTATTAGTAAGAAAAATAACTTGTTTTTATATATATTTTTAGATTCTATTTATAAAATGATATACTTTAAGAGACTAAAGAAGAAGGCATATGATGCGAATGACGTCACAGTTAACGTCATAGGTGCACGTGTAGAAGCTCGAAATTTGAAAAATATGATGTTGTTCACCTAAGACATGATGTGATACATAGCATGATAAGTTAACTGGTTATGAGATACATACTAAAACCTGATGTGGATCGATAATTAAAAGGTATCAATAAAAATCTTTGCGAGAAAATTCTCTCCAACAGGGTAAAAAATCTATAATCTGTGATTTATAGCGATGAAAAAAATGATAGTTCGTGTTGAATTTCAAATTTAGGTAGTAACCATCGTGTTATCTGTCCATTAAAAATGTTACGTTGCTAAAGGGTATAAGACCAGAACTTTGTGAATGAAACTGCTAAATCTTGACACAGTTTTCCAAATACGAAGAAATAAATTTAACTTTACTTACCGGTGAGTCTAAGAAAAAACTGTTAATCTAACTTTTTCATGCATTAATTAAGTTAATTCAATTAATAGTTTTTTTTATTAACGATAATGTATTAATGTCTTTTTTTACTGTATTGTATACTGTACTTTGTAATATATTTAAAGTAAAAGTAATGTTATAAAAATAACAGTTTAAAATCATTTAAATAAACTACCGCTTTAATTATTTTACAATATTAACATACAATAAATAACTTATTATATAACTATTTAGCATTTAAAAAGTTCCAACGAGTCATTCTATTTCTAAAAAAAAGCTTTTCTTTGAAACTCTAGAAGCAGAATTAATAATATATATATTTTTCATACTTTAAAATCAAGTTTGTAAACACTATTACACTAGATATTTTTAATGCATATAGTTGTGGGGTCAGAGATAGCGATTTTTAATTTAAAATTAAAAGCTTTGTGTAAAATTAGTAACTATTTTGATTTCATCTTTAAAACCACTTTATTAATAATATAACAAGCCCTGCAATTACTTTTGCATTAAAGAAATAATTTAAATTTGTATAAGTAAATAACAAAGCACAATAATTAAAGGCTGTCAAACTACACTATTTACCTTTTTCAAAATATTTTATAGAGTCGTAGACAATCAAAGACAGAGATTGTGGTTAATTTTTCTAACATTTTAAAAAGCTTTCGTACTAGAATTTAGCAGCTAAGTTACTTTTCATATAAACTTTTGAATCCTTCATTTGTTTTTTTTTATTTCCAATGGCAGGCCAATTTAAAAGAACAAAAAAGATAGAATAAAAAGAAAAACAAGGCAAAAAGAGGTAAATAGAATAGAATGCATAGTGACATGCTTAGCCATCACCTCCTACATCAAAAAGTCTCCACACGGTCTTTTATAAGTAGTCTGCGCAGACTATTTAAAAAGTGAACCAGTTGTGCGCATGAACCCAAAACATTTCATAAAAGTAATTGAGAGAAATTCATCATATATATTTGAGAATTGAATCTCTAGTGGTTGACAAGTGAATAAGACAAACCAATAATATTCATAAATAAAACAAATTTTTGGTCATATATTTGCTACCACTTTCTTATTTTTACTACATTTTGTATTAAGTGACTCGTTCGGAAAGTGGATACCCTTCACAGTGGTCTGATCGGACTACCTATAAAAAACCGTGTGGCGGCTTTCGCCTCACAGTAGCGTCCACACACAGTAGTGGGTGGACGCTACTGGTGTGGTGTGGAAAGTAATTTTTTATCAAATTTATTATATCACACAGTAAAACATAAAATTTGCTAAACAAGAAATTTCCCAACCAAGCCATGAAAGTTAACAACCCTGCATTTATTGATCATTTATATCATAATTATCTGAGCACAAATAATTTACGTAAAAGACTATTATTCTTAACAATTTTCGATAATTAAATTTTTAGACTGATTATTCTGATAATTCCATGAAGGAAAACAAATTTTCACTAAAAAACACTAAATAACGAAAACTGATATGGAGTTCTAATAGTGAACAAGTTACTTATGAATAGGCGTGTCTCGCCAACTAAATATTCATATATGCACTGTTTTAATAGTTGAGATTTTTTGCAACCAGAAAAATAAAAAATTCATTTCATAATTTATGCGTTCCTAAAATTACGTGCTTTTTTATGCAAATTAAGTAAGAATTAAAACATTTTAGTCAAATAAGTTTTGAAAGAGAAAAACATTCATTCAGTTTGTGATTTACAAAAAACAAAAATAAAAATTCTGATTTGGAAAATGAAAATAAATGAATAAATCACGTTTGAAAAAGTATTCATGAAATTGAAACAAACAAAGATTCTCAAAAATGATTAATGAATGAAACAGCTTTGAAACGAATTGAGTTGTAGGTGTGGAAGGTCAGTAAATAAACAAAATGAATACAAAATAATTCATTTAGAAAAAAATGAAAGAAATGCTGATCTCTTGCGATAATTTGAATATTTAATTTAATTCAAAACTTGCTGAAGTAAAAAATAAAAAACTTGTTCTTTTGATACGAGTTAGTTCATCTAGTTATGTATAAGAAGTTATTCCAATTTATATGATGGAGATAAAATAATTGCTGTTTTTGTGAAGATATTGGCTGAAGTAGTAATGATTTTTTTTTTTTTTTTTTTAACTTGCGCCTCTTACGATACAGGGATTTATTCCAGAGAATTCAAAAAATAATTTTTTAAAAAAAATTTTGCTTTATTTTTTAGAAATATTAAAAGATGCATTATGGCCATTAAGATATTAAAATCATAAAATAATAAGATACTCCCTTAAAGAAATGTAGAGATGCATTATTTCTAGTATAAAAACTTTCATAAGTTAATTTAACGACTTGACAGAGAGGTAAAACCTACCCAGTCCTAAATTCCAAATTAAAATTAATTTAATTGCTCCATGTTAGGAGTATGTTCAGTTAGGGAAATGGGAAGAGATCCACAGTTGGCGATTTATCGGAAGATGAAATAGCCACCAACGAAGCCAATCCACCGTAATTAATATTAGATTTGAAATAATTTGGCTATAGCTTAGTCACCAAAAAGACCGTGATAATTAATATAACCCGGTAACTGAAACATTTTTGGGGAAAGAGAAACAAAGTAACTTAAGGAATAAAGAGTTAAAAATAGATTTTGATGTTTTATTTATCCGAGACAGTGAATTAATGAATATTACATTTGCATTGAATTAAAAACTTGACCGTTGCATGTTTGTTGGGAAGAGAGCAAAATATTTATATTTACTTCTTTAAAAATGTAATAAAAATAAAATGATTGGTTTAATTTAATTAAAATAAAAATATTATATTTATGAAATTAAAGAAATTTTAAAAGCTAGGAAGTTTGTAATGGCTATTATGGCATCACAGCTCTGTAGTATTAAAATAAATAATTTGAAATAAACTATTGACATAGAAGCATTTTATATTATAGTAATTTTTAACGTCCTTCAAAATTGTCAGAAGAGTCGTTATTATGTTGAAAAGTTAGTCGTTATTATGCTAAAAGTCGTCAATATGCTGATTTTTAAAAAAAAATCAGCAAATCAGAATTTACTAAAAAAAAAATCATACATTAAATGACTATCACTCGAAAATATTTTTCTGCTATTTGGAGAGTTGGCCTCTCTGTTGTTTTCGGGGGGAATAAAATGCACATTACTACCAAAATTTATTTAACAGTTATAAAATACATGTTGTTTTTATTTTTACCAAAGAGAAAGTATTTAATAATGAATGGTTCATAGTTATGAGGACTTAAGGCTAAGATATGTCAACACAGAAAAAAAAAATAAAAAGCTGGAAAGAGAATCATTTCTTTCTAGCTTGTTTTAGGGAAGAATGAAATATGCATGACATCCAAACAGTTATAAAATAGATATCGGACTGAATTTTTCCCAAGAAAAATTAATTAGAGATAAATGATTTATGATTATATAAAGACGAAAAATGACACAAACTGGAAAGAATATCATTTCATTCTAGCTTGTTTTCGGGAAGAATGAAATATGAATGAACTACCAAGATATATTTAAGAGCTATAAAATAATCTGGACTGATTTTTACCCGAGAAAAAGTCATTAGTGTTATAAATAGTTTGTAATTAAATATAGGAAGAGCTTTTCCGCTTTTACGGTCTCATTTTCAACTTCAACTGAGCCTAAAAATATGAAAAATACGACTTTCATCAAACAACATTTATATATATTTTTTTCCTTAACGGAACTATTGGACATGCTCATCCATTACCTCCTACATCAGAATGCCTCCACACGGTTTTTTATAAGTATTTTGCTCAGACTATTTAAAAAGTGAATCAGTTTTGCGCATGAATCCAAATTCCTTCTTAAAAGTAATAGAGAGAAATTTATCACATGTATTTGAGAATTGAATCTGTAGCGGTAGACAAGAAAATAAGAATCATTCAAAAATTAAAAAAATTTTTAGACATATATTTGCTACCACTATCGCATTTTACTAAATTTTCTATTAAATGCTTCTTTCGAAAAACTTTTTTACCTTGATAGTGGTCTGATCGGACAACCTACCGTGCGTACTACAAAAATACCGTGTGGAGAATTAAAAGTTTCCCTTCCACCATAATTTATTAGTGATTTAAGTTTCTATCACTAGATGTATAACTATAAGGTTTCAGGGACATTTCGAACTGAAATGGTAACAAATAGTTGATGTTAGCCATTTGGTTGGATAACATATTTTACCACTTTTTTCATAAAACCACTTTTTGCACTACTTCAAAATAAAAAGTCGGAATAAAACGGGTTAAACCAACGCCTCCTATAACTGAAATCACTCCTATAATTCAATTCCGCCTCCTAAAATTCAATTCTCAAATATATATGATAAATTTCTCTCAAGTACTTTTATAAAAGGTTTTGGATTCATGCGCACAACTGGTTCACTTTTTAAATAGTCTGCGCGGACTACTTATAAAAGACCGTGTGGAGGCTTTTTGATGTAGGAGGTGATGGTTAAACACGTCTGTAAGTTACCCGGGAAAGAAATAAAACTGGTCGTAAAACCATATAATTTTTAGCGCATATTAACCTGATAACACTACTGTAAAGTGTCACAGGTCTACAACCCACTTGTTGACATCACTGCTACTGCTCATCCTGTCATAGTTTAATTTTTTTTAAAATTTCGAAAGAATGTTTATTAAAAGTTCAAATATTATAAGAAATGCAACGTTGCTGCAATTACCCAACGCTAAAAGCCTCCACGTGGTTTCTTACAGGTAGTCTGATTAGATTGCTATGAAGATGAACTAGTTAACGAAAGAGCCATTTAATAGAATAATCTTTTAAAAATATAAAAGTGATAGCAAATATACCTCTAAATTTTTAATAAATTTATGATTAGTTTTTTTTAATTTACTTGTTAACCACTAAAGATTCAATTCTCAAATATATATGGTATCTTTCTCTCAATTACTTTTTTAAAATAGAATTTGGTTTTATGCTCACAACTGGTTCACTTTTTAACTCGTTTTGTCCCAAAATTATATATTGAAATGATAGAAAAAAAGGTTTTATGCAAAAAGTGGTATAATATATTATTGAAATTAATTGGTTTTTCTACTGTTATGACATTCAAAAAGTCTTTGATAGATCAAAAAGTACTTTCTCCTTATATTTCTAGATCTAATCAGAAATAACTAAATCATTGTGGTATCTGAGAATATTTTAATTCACCCAAATAAATGAAAATGTTGAAAAAAGTTTCCCACCACAATGAATGTTTTTGAAAAAAGGAACTGTCCTAAATCCTAGTCTACGCAGATTATGTTTAAAAAACCGTGTGGAGGTTTTCTGATGTAGGACCTGATGAGTTTCTTTGTGATGACATTTACAAGGATTACAATTTAGAATACATTATTACTGTATTTACATTACAGTAAGGATAATAACTAGGACAATTGTTACTATCCTAATTCCGCAAATTTTACTGTTTAATTCTTTAATTAATTAAAATTTTTGCAGATAGCGGTGCAGTTGGCATCGCCGGTAGTAGCTTTTCAAAAACTAAAACTGGCAGCGTTTTAATTAGTTTTCTAGTTCCTTAAAAGGCACCTCGACTAGAAAACACACATCCGAGTCCACTACCACTAGAAGAAATTGCCCACAAATCGGATCGAATTGGAATCGCTGACGCAGAAATATATTACTTAAAATACTGGGTATGTATTAATTCACCGCAGTCACCAACATTTTCACATACTGGCAACTGCTTCTGTAAAACGAAGCTATTTTTGAAATTTCATTAATTATATAAATGTTGTTTCTAAAACATTTAAAAATAAATTTTTATTAAATAAAGCGGTAGTTATTAAATTGTAGAAATTGCATTAATCTCGATGAGCTACCGCGAAGCGGCATTAACCATCACCTCCTACATCAAAAAGCCTCCACACTGTCTGTTATAAGTAGTCCGCGCAGACTGTTTAAAAAGTGAACCAGTTGTGCGCGTGAACCCAAAACCTTTTATATAAGTGGTTGAGAGCAATTTATCATATATATTTGAGAATTGAATCTGTAGTGGTTGACAAGCGAATAAGGCAAACCGATAATATTCATAAATGAAAAAAATTTTTAGATATTTATTTGCTACCACTTTCTGATTTTTAATAGATTTGATATTAAATGGTTCTTTCACTAATTGGTTTATCTTCATAGTGGTCCGATTGGACTACCTACAACAATATCAGGAATAGTTCTACCTTTATTTTCACTATTTAAGATAATAATTTGGCACTTATCCGGGTGTAATTTTATTTTCCATTGTGAGCACCATTTTTCGATATTATAGATCTTCTGTTGCATATGTGTAAAGGCTTGTAAATGGCTGATAGATTTCGTGATAATTTCTGCATTGTCGGCATATAATGCTGTGAATTCGTTTGGATTATGGTTATTGATGGGGAAGTCAGCTGTGTATAAAATATATAGTAGTTGCCCGAGGATACTACCTTGGGGTACACCGGCTTGCATATTTTTATAAGCTGAGAACGAATTATCGATTTTAATTCTGAACTTTCTATCAGTAATGAAATTATTAATTAAAGTAATGAGGTCTAAAGAAATATTCATTTTATGTAGTTTTACGATAAGTCCCTTATGCCATACTCGGTCGAAGGCCTTGGCAACATCGAGCATGAGCATAAGGGCTGTTTCGTTTTTAAATTTAGCATTACTGATGCGCAAGATATTTACAAGCTGCTTGGTAGTTGATAAGTGCTTCCTAAAGCCATATTGTTGGTTTGGGAGTAGGTGAATATAATCGTTGAGTTTTCCTTGAATATTTTTTTAAGGATTCTTGATAACATAGGGAGTAGACTAATAGGCCTGTAGTTTTCAGGATTAGAGGCTGTTTTACCGGGCATAGCGAATAGAATGATGCCTGATTTTTTTTGTATTCCTCGGGAAAATATAGGTTTTTAATGGAGGCATTATAACAATTATTATTATTAAGAATTTAGTCATTTTTATACTTAAAACCTTAATAAATTATAGTCCTATCGACTTAACATTGATCTAATTGAATTTAGCGTAAATATACATATAAAACCGTCAAAGACAATGGTTTAGTTTCTTACTCAACCCAGACCATGTAAAATAGGTATTTTTCTCCATATAAATGAAGCCCAGTGTGGGAAAAATCCGAATGCGATAGGAAAAAAAAAGCATTATTATGCTTGAAATCAACTCATCAAATATTTTTAAAATTAGTTATTACATATCGATCACTAATTGTAATTTTGGGCCTGAGAGGTCTCGCTGATCTACCAAATACTCTGCAGCGTTAAAGAAACGGGTTCGAATCTGGCCGTAATCAAAAATTAATGTACTTTTGTAATATCCTACTTTAATTTGTGAAATCATAATTTAAGCTTGAAGAGACTTGTAAGTAGTCTTTTTAATACCACACAACATTGCATAAGTATGTTTAACGATACTAGTTTATAAGTAAATAACTCAAATTTTGCAGGCCTCAGTTATTATCTTTGCTAGATGGAGTAAAAAGCGTTATTTTTGCAAAATTTCTAAAAATCTAATGCTTAGTAAGAAAACAATATATTTTCTGAATAACAAAATAAAATCAATCGACAATCAATTTTAATCAATAGACTATGAACTCAAACAGAAGCCATTCGTTCGATATCGACTTTGCCACTATAATGGGTACGTTCAGTTTTTCTCAAAAATTTTACTTTTTTTGAGAGATAGCTAAACTAATATTTTTTTTAATTCTTTGATTCACAATAAATAATAATAAATAATTTAAACTACCACAATATTTCACGAGTCATAGCAATCATGTAAGCAGTGATCTCGTGGTGACATTTTTAAAAAGTGGGCGTAATTTTCCTTACTTTCAAGTTTTACTATTTAATTCTGTACCAATTTATTATAACTTTACAAAACCTCATATATTTTCCAAAATTTATGGTGTTCCATCATATCATCAATTATGTCTTTCATTTTTCATAAATAAATTATTGTACTTATCAAATCATGTTTTATCTTTATTTTTAATTTAAGTCTACAATCAATATTTTTAATGTTATGTAAAAATGCCAATTTGCCATATTGAAAATTTCACTGTTTTATTATTTCACAAGCAAACGGCTTGATTTTATTATGGCAACCACAATGTTTGCCAAATCAATTTATTTTATCTTACTGTACTTAATTTAATGATGAATGGGATAGGGGACGCTTCGCGGCCCAGGTGCCCAGTTTATTTAAATAAAGAAAGAAAGTGTTCCATCATACGTAGGTGATTGTTATACTTTTATCATACGAAAGCGAAATATCCAGCGTTGAATAATAAATAAATAAATATTTAAAGTTTATTTATATTGTTTTACTTCCACATCCGCTTTCAAAAAAAATAGCCGGGCACAAGGGGAAATTTTCAGAAAAGTTGCCAGTCAGTTATGTGTTAACTACTAAATTATTTGCACACTGCAACACAACACTAAATAACACCTATAATTTTTGCATGTTCTACTTTTTATAAAAGAAGAAAAATTCTGTCTTTTTTTTTTCACTTCAAAATGTGATGATTTTTAAATTCGAAGAGAACAAAAATAAAATATTGGCATCATTAATAATGATTTAACAATGACACTGCTGTAAGAATAATACAAATATTTTGAATAACATTAAAACATATTTAAAAAAAACCATGAAACTCTCTGAATAATGGAAATGGAAAATAGACATTTTTCATCACAAAGCAAGAAGATAAATTTGGTTAAAATACCAATCCGGGGTAAAAAAAAAAAAAAGTTTATTACAAACATTCAAAAACAAATGTAAAATATCAAATTAGTAGAATAAATTCATAAGTGTCTAAATTCGGTCTGGCGGAAAAGTTCACAGATCCAATGCCTTTCAATAAGTGGAACAAATGTGGATGATTTATATGTTATATGTCTCAGAAAAGGAGGGCATGTTAAACTAAAATGTAGAGCACAGAAGAGGCCAATAGAAGGAAATGGCGCACCTGCAGTCTGGAATTCAATTAAAATACCATTTGAATTTGAGTTATTTGATTCTCTGTTTCGAAATAACAATATTCTCCGAAATACAGTCTTATGAATCTTCCTGTGCCTGTTATGTAATTTTTAATGTCATAACTTATGATTTGGAAAGCTATAAAATGTTACATAATAATAACAAACTATTCGTTTTTTTTTTTTTTTTGAAGAAGAAGAAGAAGAAATTTTGATATAGAAATTAATTTATTCTCCGTCTAATGCAGAACTAATTTAAAATAAATTTAATTTCAAGTGTTTTTTTTCCTTAACCCCTTGACATATCATTAAACACAAAAGCATCTTCATCCTCACTTGCGAAAAATAAATTCGTTTCGGACATACCGTTCGATTATTTTTAACGTTCAAAACGTTTCAACTGTGCGGAATTATTAATTTCTTGATATAGAAACGATCTTCGATTGCACTGTAAACAACAACTCTCAACGGTGTGTTGACAGAGATGCCAAATGCTCCGGACACACCATAATAATTAAAAAAAACGGTAAATATCTACAAGCTAAATTTTGCAAAAATTTGACTATTTTTGCTTGTTTTTTAAAAGGTATTGCATGACAAAATAATTATAAAGTGGTGAATTATATAAATCTACGAATTATTTAGAAATAGTGGTGAATAAAAATCTACTAAATTGAATTCATTAAACCTAGAATCATAATTGATTAACTGCCACTTTAAAATATTTATTTGCTGTCCGGAGCAAGTTGGCATCTCTGTGTTGAAGACGTCTAAGATACGTCAATTATTGTTTTGACATAAGAAACAAATGACGTCTTCGTTATGTCAAGGGGTTAACCCTCATATCTGACAAAGCCTCTGATTTGATGAGGTTAGAAAAAGTCAATCATTTGAGATAAAACAAATACAGTAAATCCTCCAGGAAAGACCACCACTATGTAATGACCTCCTCGATTTACGACAACTTTTGAGAGGCACTAATTTTTTTTCCATAGACTTTGCATTAAAGAAAACCTTTAAGAGAGACCATTAAAATTCCTCCTGCGATCGAGCACCAAATCGGGATTTTGCACCAAATGCGAAAAAGGTTGAATAAGAAAACACGAAAAAATATTAACATAACAAATAAGTAGATTAAAATGTATTCAAAATAATTTGTGTGAGGTTCTTCTTTAGAGCGCTCGGGCACCAAATCGGGATTTTGCACCAAATGCGAAAAAGTTTGAATAAGAAAACACGAAAAAATATTAACATAACAAATAAGTAGATTAAAATGTATTCAAAATAATTTGTGTGAGGTTCTTCTTTAGAGCGCTCTTTTTGGCGATCTTTGAAAGAGATCTAAAACCTCATCGCAGTTTTAGTCACACTGCACTAAAGACAATGATTTATTTTTGGAATTGAAAGTTTTAGTTTCCTACTCATCATTCTATTTCTGCATAGGTTACATTTATTGATCAACCATTGAATCCAGTATATCAAGATGGATTGAAAGAGGGCCCAATTCCTATTTTATGACTATTGTAATGTGCTCCAATAAATGAATTAAATGTAAAGTCTGTTTACGACTATATTTTGAATTTTGATCCTCTAACACTAGATAAAAGCTTACTTGAGGGGCGTGAAAGTTGGCAGTTATGTATCAAAATTAATTCCACGAAGTGTTATTTTATATTAAAATCTTGTTATTGATATTAAACTTGTACACCTTTCTTTTAAAGAGAATCAAAACCACTAAACCACCTATTTCGGATATTGATCTTCGATAATCTTAGCTAATACATAATTTTAAAAGTAAACTGTTTGTTCAAAAATTACCTCTCAGAAATTGATTTCTTTTTCTTTCTAAACTGAAAATTATGTGACTTTACATGTTTCGATTTCGTGTAATCTAACAATAGTGCATTATCATACTATTCATTAATTTCTTTACTGCTAAAAGAGGAAATAAATATTTAAAATTGCTTACCCTTTTAGAAGTTGTTATAACAAATCAAAGTGGAAAGCTTGGATACAACGTCTCTATCGCAATGATTTTTCTATCTTTGGTCAATTTTATGGATAAAAAGCACGAGGAAAATCCCGATCTAAATATAAATAATGATAGACATTTAAGAACAAAACTATTTATTTACAAAATTGGAGTCTGTTTTATAAAAGAAAATTCATATGCAACTAAGAAAAAATTAAGTTTAGAATCTCCAAAAAGCTTATTTGATTCTAAATAATGAGGCAATTTTACTGATTTTAGCAACATGACAAACAAATTTACTTATTATACTTTAATAAAACAAATCTATTTAATTTTAACGTTATTTTTGAATTTAGAATCATTGATATAATATAAACTATATTGTAAACTAAATTCAAGCAATATAAATGACGTGAAGATACTAACAAACTGCAGGCCAGATAAATTTTTCATCCAATTTGCTGGAAAAATATGTACACTATCAACTCCTTCTATAACTGAAAGCCTCCACGCGGTTTTTTATAGCTGGTCCGATCAGACCACTGTCAAGGATATTCACTTTCCGAACGAGTCATCAAATACAAAATCTAGTTGAAATAAGAAAGTGGTAGCAAAGATATGACTAAAAATTTGTTTTATTTATGAATATTATTTGTTTGCCTTATTCACTTGTCAACCACTACAGATTCAATTCTCAAATATATATGATAAATTTCTCTCAATTACTTTTATAAAAGGTTTTGGGTTCATGCGCACAGCTGGTTCACTTTTTAAATAGTCTGCGCGGACTACTTATTAAAGACCGTGTGGAGGCTTTTTGATGTAGGAGGTGATGACACTACACGTAGTACATTCACACACGAGTACTATTGTATGCATGCGTATTATTCATCTACTCTCTGGTACAAAAATAAATTTAACCCATTGGATCCGATTTATGTAAATTCCGAACAAACAAGAAACAACAGAAAAAACTGGTATTAAGTTTTTGATCTGAAAAGTTTTTTTTTTTGTTAAATAGTTACCAAATATAACCTGAAACATTCACTAAATGCTTTGTCATTTATACAATGTGGTAGTTATCAATGTATTATTTCTTTTTGAAGCAGACTTTCAGCAACGGGGCTGAAAATCAATATACTATATCAAGACGGAAAAGAGTAAAATCTGGTAACGAAAAAATTTTATTTTTAACTTTTTCCGGGAATAACAAAATAACTATAACTACCAAATTTTTTAAACGGATACAATTTAAATATTGAATTGCTTCTTCCCAGAGGAAAAACTGAAGAGCAGTGAATTGTTTATTGTTAAGAACAGATTAACTGCTCCCAAAAATTATCCATTATTGAAATAGTTCAGTGTTTTATCTTTTCCGTCTCGGTTTCAGACATGGGAAGCAAAATATTTTAGTCACCATTTTTTATTTATTGGTAATAAACGCATGACGAGTCTTGCTCGTCAAATGGCGCGATCAGGTTAAAGAAAATTTTATTTTTATCAAAATAGAACCATATCAAGAAAAATATGTCTTGACAAGGTGCGGTATTTAATTAATCAAAATTTCTAAGCTCAATCAAAATTACCACGCTTTTTTACAAAATATTTTATACAAGAATAGACATTTAAAGGCCCTTAGCTTTCTGAATATTTAGTAATATTGCTAACATTTTAATAGCCTTACGATGAGATATCTGGACTTGGACTAAAGAAATATTCAGAGTACCTGATCGCCAAGCGGACAACTTACTCTTTCATATGTAGTAATGCAGGTTATGGAAAGAGAATGGCAGAGGTGGTAACAGTCATAAATTTATACATTACGGCTGGGTCGAGCAAGCTAAAAATAAGAGGCGTTGCGTATGAACTTTTAAATCATTTATTTATAGTGGTGTGGAAACTCAGTTTAAATGAATAAAAAATAATACATTAAAACATAAACTTAGCTACCATTAAAATAAATTTTCACACAAAGCGTAGAACGTTAGCAGCCCTGTAGGGCAAGTAGTAGCATAGCAGAGCTGCCAACTTTTTACGCTTTTGGAAATTTTCTTCTGGTGGTAGCTAAGTTTTGGTTTAACGCATGATTCCTTGTTTTGTTAATTTGATTTTCACACCACTACATGGAAATAATTCAAAAATACATATAAAAAAAAAACTATTTTGTACCATTTTTTTCGTGATAAGCTAATAAAATTTTGCCGAAATGCATTTATGCAAACTTGCATGAGTGTTGCGAAATTTTTTTTTTTTAGTGGTAGCCACATTATAGCGTTTTCACGAATTAAGCCTTAATCTTAATTAAATCTTTATAAAGTATAAACAACAAAAAAAATTTAAACATACCACAACCAATCAATAATTGAAATAAATATCTAGGCATGTTTTATTTGTTAACTTACTTAGCTCTTAAATGTTCAAGTAGTTTAATTTTTTGAAAATATTTCCACCTGTAATTGTTGTTTTACTACCACTTTCTAAAATCCTTTTCTGCTACCGTACAAGCTGACGGATGTGGAAACAATTTTCAACTCCGTAAACTGTATTCTGACAATCGATAAAATGTTTTCGGAAAAGCGTAGTAGTTGCCAGCTCAGGCATAATTACAGGGATACCAACTGCTCCACTTTCTTCAAAATTTTAACAAATTGGTAGAATAAGGATGACTACGTCTACTTTTGAAAGTATCATCAAGACACAATTGCAATACGTTGCATTTTATATTACTCCTTAATTTCTGATGTGTAGTGGTGAAACATTACATTAATTAACATAAAAGATACTAAACTAAAAATAACTTAAATTTGGTTATAACTTGAATTATATATATATATATATATATATATATATATATATATATATATATAAGTAAAAGACGTAGAAGAGAAAGAATGAAATTTCAACAAATTTGATGCTCGATACGGCACTGTATTTACTAACTTCACATTAATTAACATTCTGACTTATGTCGGGAAACTTAGCTCAACTTTTACACGCCATTTTGCTTATAAGCGATCATATGTGACCTGGCGTTGTCGTCATAGGTCACATGTGTAGCATCCGTGATCTTCTTCTTCAAGTACCCTATTGTACGCCGTAAAATATTACAAGTTTGCGCCAGCTTTAATAAAATATTGCCTACCACTTCTTGAAATTTTAATCTGTAGCAGATGGATATATATTTTTATTTCATTTTATTTTGTTTATTTATTTTTGGGAAACTTGCAAATATGCAATGTATTGAATAAATTTTCCTGTACAGAACGGTTTGCATATAAATGTATTCGTACAGAATCAGTATAAAAAATAAATAAAAAAAAAAAAAAAAAAAAAAAAAAATATATATATATATATATATATATATATATATATATATGAGTGCCATAATACATAAATAATTAAAACTTACTTATAAACGAACGATAATTATAGGTTAACACCTTGTGTGTCACTGGAATGCCAACTGCACCGCTTCATGTAAAATATTGTATAAAGAGATAGAGTAATAAAAAATATTTTTAGAGAATAAAATATTTTGAGGGCCCTAAAGCATAAATAATTAAAACATACTTATAAACAAACGATATTTATAGGTTAACGCTTTGTGTGTCACTGGAATGCCAACATCATCGCTTTATGAAAAATGTTTCATAAAGTGATAGAGTATATAAAAATATCTTAAGAGAGTGAGCTAAAATATTTTAAGTGCCATAAATCAAAAATTATTAAAACATACTTATAAACGAATCATATCTTTAGGGTAACGCTTTGTGTGTCACTTAACACTTTAAAAGGATCTACATTCAAATGTGTATCATATTTTGCGAATATATTATCCCTAGATTGAAAAAATATTTTTCTGTTATTTAAATAACTAAATGAGTATATTTGTATAGTCGACAGACGAAAAAACGGATCACCATTATAACTTTTGAATGGATGATCAGATTTTCATACTATGTATAACTCATATATATGTATAACTCTTAACTGTAACAATTGATGAATATGATGATTTTTTTCGGAAAAAACGAGGAAACGTACTTTTTTTTCATTTAATTCGGACTTATCACCCTAACATTACGAAGTTTTGAAAAGACAAAGTTATAAAAATAGACGATGTTTTCAAAAGCTGGATTTTGTTTATTTATTTTGTTAATCTAATGTTATTTTAATGTGTCACATTGTACTCCATAGCTTTTGAATGATTCTTTGAAATATAAAAAAAAATTTCAAAAAATAAGCCCTTGATAAAAAATAAATATGTAATATAATGAGAAATTCAAAAAAGTTAACTAATTTTTATTATTTAATTTCTTAATAATGAAAGAAAATGTTAGTTTAAGATTTAAAAAAATTATCTAATCAAAATGTTCTTATTTTTTAAATCTATTAATAAAAAGGTACTTAACTATTTTGAAAAATTATTTATTGAATGGTATTGAAATGAAATGACATTTTGATTTTTTGATATGACTTCACATTTAACGTATGAATTAAAGAGTTAATCCAGCTTTTATACATTTAGCGCAAAATTCTATAAATGTATGTTTAAAGTGGTAATAAAACTTGTTTTTTTATTTATTTCATGCATTTATAAATTTTAAATTTAATTTAAAATGCAATAATACTACTCGTAGATAATTCAATATGTATGCAATGAATATTTCTGTTGCCCCTAATGGGGTTTTGTTTTTAAATATAACCAACTCCGTTTCCTGAAACTTGAATATGATACAAAGATACGAGCTGGATCATTTTTAGTTCCTTCTATAAATTTCTTTTTAATTAGTAAACAGCGTTTTTTAATGTTTTGAATAAAATGCTAATGAAATATTAATAAATGTTAAATGTGAATTGTTAATTTCAACAAAACTAAGTTCTTATTCGTATGTCAACTGTCTCTCTTTTTACCAAAACAAAATGTCACCCAGGGGTAATATTTTTTTTTATTCTTTGTTTTATAAATAGAATCTGAAAAGATTATGAGCACCAGGGTATATAAATTAATCAATTACTTATAGCAAAATCTGATAAAAATGATCGATGTTTTTCTATAATGACAAAAAATTAAATGATCTTTAGCAATTTTTATGAAGAATAATTATGCAACAACCACAGAAAGTAGGAACTATATGCTTTCTGAGTATAAAGAAAATACAATTATATACAGTACAATATTCTGTAGTTTGCAAATATGTTTAACAATGTCAAGTACAAATAAAATGGCTGCAATAGTCTTTAAAAATAAGAGAGAGAAAATTTATAGAAAGTACAATGCAAGAAATACTCAGAATAATATGATTCTTGCTTTCATTTAATCTTTGGAAATTTGTTCATTTCTAAAGTCTTGATTATTATAAATGTAGAACTATAAATTAATCGGGTTCATCATTAAATTATTTTCTCCCTAACAAAAGAAAAATTCTACCATTACTTCTAAAATTTCTGCCGTGCACTTCAAAAGAATGTACCTTTTGGTGATCATATTCCTATTATGATTCTTTATTTCCCTCACTTAAATTATTAAATGACTACTTACTATTGAAATTAACATTTACGGTTAATAATAACGTCAAAAGATATTGCACTTTATTTTAATCTATTCTTGCAAAAAATTTGCTAGTAATTCAGTTTACAATCTGTAGACATAGACAGTCTACTCTAAATATGTACTTTAAATCAAAATAGTTCGTGATAATAAAAAAAAGAAGTTTGTTATAACGGACTTTTACTATAATTTTCTTGACACATATTTTTTATTTATTTATTTCAAATTTTCTTTGTACGATGGATTGAGATTTTTGACTCGAATTACAAGGAGTAATCATAAGTTGATCAAATCTGGTCCAAAAGTTTAACTATCAAAGCCCTCGAATCTCTTGCTGTTAGTTTTACTTTTTGCATCGATAGAACTATTTAAGCGAATCGAAAAATATTAGCACAGAGGATTATTAAAAGGATTTTTTAATTATTATAAAATTTAATAATAATCATTTAATTTAATATAATTATTTAATTAAATAATTAAGTAGTATTTATTTAATTCAATAATAACTTTTCTGATTTGTAAAGTAAAAAAAAAACTTTTTCATAGCAATTTTTAAATGTCGTTTTAAATAGTAAGATTATTATTTTCTTACTTAAACGCATTTTTAAAAATTGCAAAAAAAATATTTCACTAATTGCCAATAACGTTTGACATTTTTACTACATACAAATTAAGCTTTTTTGTAAAATTATTTCGGTGTTTCTACCACTATTTGATTGCTAAATTTTTAACACTTTTTTTAGTTGTTTAGGTTCAATTTTTATATAGTCTTTTACAATCATTTATAAACTATTTCATAATATTCATTAAATTACCTATACCATACCTGCCAATTCTTCCGCATTTGGCGGAAGATTTTATTTCTTCATTTTAAGTGGTAGTAAAATGTATGCTTTCTATGTATTCCTTGCGTTTATAAACTTAATTTATAATCTTTTTGACCACCAATATTTTTAAAAAAATTAAGAATATATATTAATATGTAATACTATTGTGGTAGTCCACATAAGCTACCCCAAAATACAGAGTATGTTTCTGCCTAAAATTGTAATTTAAATTCCGTTTTACTACCACTGGGGAAAATCATCCTCGAAAGGATTAAAAGTTGGCAGGTATGCTATACCCATCAGCGATCGCAGCTTCATAAAAAAAAAAATGTTATTAGAATTAAGATAATTTTTGCCGATTTCTGGATGAAATGAGAAGTTTTAACTACCACACCAGTTCTTATCCCGGCGATGGCTGGTCAGTACAAGTTCCACATCCGTTTCACACCGACCATAGTGCTGACGTAAAATATCCTTAGTGGTTGATGGATCATGTGTTTTAGTCCCCTTGCCGGCAGGCTAACCGTGGAGATTTTCCTCACCATGTAAGGCAAATGTGGGTTATTTCCATCAAAAAGTTCTCCACAAAGGCAAATTTCTCTCAATACTTGAGTTCCAGGAGTTCACTTGTCTTCTGGACTGGGTTCGAAATTATAAGGCTACGGAGATGATCGTCGGTAATCGTTAACTCAAAATTGGGTCGGCTGTTAAACGACGATTAAAATATAAAATGCAACTAACACGCCTTATTAACAATTTAAGTAAAAATATCTAGTTCTAAAACAGGAGTTAAGAACTTTTTCATAATGTTATTTTCGCGTTTCAAACGCTAATAACTTGGTAAATTTTTAACACTTTTTTTTTGTTTATATTCAGAATTACATTTAATGTTTAAGTATCATTTATAAACTATTTTTCAGTATTCATTAAATTACCTAAACACATAAGCAATTGCAGCGTTGTAGGAAATATAAAATAGTGGTAGAAAAATTAGGACAATTTTCGCTGATTTTTGGATGAAATGAAAAATTTCAACTACCACGCAATGTTAAAAATTTACGCAAAATTATCTAGTTCTAAAACTGCAAATGGTATTGTTTTTAAACTAAAACGAAATCTAAAATATGGACTTTCAAATAACATTACGTAGATATGTTTTCGGCAATTTGTCAGTAAAATAAGAAAATTACAAACCACTTCCCATGCTCTACAGCGTCTCCCTGTTTTTTGCTTCTACTTAAACTTTCACTCAAGTAATCTAATTTTAGAAATATATTTAAATAAATAAATTTAATTTAGCATAAAACTAAATTAAGGTTTTATTTTATTTTGAAAAATTTGGAGTTTAATATTGTTGAAGAATTTTCAGTGTTTCCTCTCAGTGGTCAAAAGTGTTGACCACTAAAACTCACCAACGAAATTTTTTTTCCAACTCCATATTTTATTCTTCCTTAAAACAATCTAGAATTAAATTATTCTTATATCAGTTTTTGATTTTTTTTTTCCGTCTTGATATGTCTAAGCTTTATGCCCTGAGGTCATAACCATAAACCATTTATTATTAATTGCATTTTTCTTAGGTAAACATAAGTCCAATATATATTTATAACTGTAAAATAAATCTTGGATGTCATGCATCTTTTATACTTCCCTAAAACAAGCTAGAATAAATATATTCTTTTCCATTTTTTTCCCCGTCTTGATGTATCTAAGCTCTAAACCCTGGGCTCATAACCATAAGCCATTCATTAGTAATTAAATTTTCTTAAGTAAACGTAAGTCCAATATATATTTATAACTGTTAAATAAATCTTGTTTGCCATGCATCTTTTATACTTCCCTAAAACAAGCTAGAATAAATATATTCTTTTCCATTTTTTCCCCGTCTTGATGTATTTAAGCTCTAAACCCTGGGCTCATAACCATAAGCCATTCATTAGTAATTAAATTTTCTTAAGTAAACGTAAGTCCAATATATATTTATAACTGTTAAATAAATCTTGTTTGCCATGCATCTTTTATACTTCCCTAAAACAAGCTAGAATAAATATATTCTTTTCCATTTTTCTCCCCGTCTTGATGTATCTAAGCTCTAAACCCTGGGCTCATAACCATAAGCCATTCATTAGTAATTAAATTTTCTTAAGTAAACGTAAGTCCAATATATATTTATAACTGTTAAATAAATCTTGTTTGCCATGCATCTTTTATACTTCCCTAAAACAAGCTAGAATAAATATATTCTTTTCCATTTTTTTCCCCGTCTTGATGTATTTAAGCTCTAAACCCTGGGCTCATAACCATAAGCCATTCATTAGTAATTAAATTTTCTTAAGTAAACGTAAGTCCAATATATATTTATAACTGTAAAATAAATCTTGGATGTCATGCATCTTTTATACTTCCCTAAAACAAGCTAGAATAAATATATTCTTTTCCATTTTTTTCCCCGTCTTGATGTATCTAAGCTCTAAACCCTGGGCTCATAACCATAAGCCATTCATTAGTAATTAAATTTTCTTAAGTAAACGTAAGTCCAATATATATTTATAACTGTTAAATAAATCTTGTTTGCCATGCATCTTTTATACTTCCCTAAAACAAGCTAGAATAAATATATTCTTTTCCATTTTTTTCCCCGTCTTGATGTATTTAAGCTCTAAACCCTGGGCTCATAACCATAAGCCATTCATTAGTAATTAAATTTTCTTAAGTAAACGTAAGTCCAATATATATTTATAACTGTAAAATAAATCTTGGATGTCATGCATCTTTTATACTTCCCTAAAACAAGCTAGAATAAATATATTCTTTTCCATTTTTTTCCCCGTCTTGATGTATCTAAGCTCTAAACCCTGGGCTCATAACCATAAGCCATTCATTAGTAATTAAATTTTCTTAAGTAAACGTAAGTCCAATATATATTTATAACTGTTAAATAAATCTTGTTTGCCATGCATCTTTTATACTTCCCTAAAACAAGCTAGAATAAATATATTCTTTTCCATTTTTTTCCCCGTCTTGATGTATTTAAGCTCTAAACCCTGGGCTCATAACCATAAGCCATTCATTAGTAATTAAATTTTCTTAAGTAAACGTAAGTCCAATATATATTTATAACTGTTAAATAAATCTTGTTTGCCATGCATCTTTTATACTTCCCTAAAACAAGCTAGAATAAAATTATTCTTTTCCATTTTTTTCCGCCTTGATATATCTAAGCTCAAAACCTTGGGCTCATAAACAAAAGCCATTCATTAGTAATAAAATTTTCTTAGGTTCGCATAAGTCCAATATATATTTTTAACTGTTAAATGGATCTTGGTTGCCATACAATATTTTATTCCTCCCGAAAACCAGAAGAGATACCAACTAGCTCCGAACAGCAGATAAATATTTTCGAGTCCTAGTCTTTTATTTGCTTAAAAATTCGATTTATAGAGTTTTACTCACCACTGCTTTTAAATAATTAAAAAAATTTAAGTGCCACTTTATTACAGTTATGCAGAGTTGAGCTTTTTAAAAAGTTGTCATAAATAACCGAAAATCAGCAAATTTCAGTTTGAAATTCTCGACCATTTTTCAAAATATTTTGTCTGAACCAGAGCAGTTGGCATCTCTACATTTTTCCCCAAATTTAACTTTAATTACAAATATAAAGCCTTCCAAGTTTAATATTTTCCCAATTCCTTGTTACAATTTTTGCATTTTGAAAGCAGTTGAAAATAAAAGGAGGATTTTAGAGTCTTACTTCATACCTCTCGACCCCTTTGTAAGCAACAATAATCAATCCACCCCATAAGGTGCTTTAGACGATGCTTTATTTAAACGATCACAAACTAAATATATAGTTATCCTTCGTTGACAATGCAAAAAGTTTTGTCGTTGTAAATAGATGTATTTCTTTGAAACCGTACGGAAATCGTGCTAGCAACGAATTGTACCTGCAACGAGTTACACTGTCGACGAATTGTGCCGACAATAAGGGTCCATTGTGACGAGTTGTGCTCACTAGGAATTCGGAATTGTTGCCGTGCCGAATTGCGCCCTTGACAAATAGTCACCGCGATTCGTTCCCACAACGAATTGTCTGTGCGACGAGTTGTGCTCACAATGAATTGTCGATCAGGCGAAATTTACTCACGACTTGTCTTTACGATAAATTGTGAGCAACGAATTAACGCAGAACTAATTCTATTCACATATTGGTTTAATATCTAATCCGCGCAATCGTGCAATCTCGGTTTTAAAGAGATAACACTTAATGAATATATGACACACAGAATGATATAATTTTTTTTTTGCTGACTAATATTCATTAAATTGATAATATAATTAATTGATAATATAATTTATTGACATAATGAAATAATCTTTATAATTAACTCACTAAAGAGCTTTAGTTTAGAGAGTTTGTTTAAGAACTTTTTGCCCTCTATTTAAATATATATTTACAACGCTTACATTTTTTCAGGAATATTATTCCTTAGTGATTATGAAATTATAGTTAATAATTGTGAACAGTTTTATTTTTTCATTTTCAAATTTATTAACACAAAAAAAACCAAACTATTCATAATTATTATTACCAAACCTCCAATATGCGTGTTTTAATTATGAATTTTTATGAATATTTTAATCAAATTTATTCAATCAAAAATGAAGTACCAAATCATAAATGTTTCTACAATTTTAAGTATGGAAATTAAGTTTATCCCGGGAAACCAGGACCGTCGACAAAGATGAATAAATAAATCACCTCATGACGTCACTGATTTTTTAAAGTGGGATGAAGAACCTATTTTACCTTGGTGAACTGGTAATATTACGAGACAAAAAGAGTAACTCAAACTAAATTGGCTGTGATAATCTTGAAAAGCTTCTCCCCAAATGACAAGGCCACCCTATCAACCATTTCATCTAAGGTCACTTTCACACCAAGCTATAACTCTTCCGAACAACCTGGGACAAAATGTCAACAAATAGAGTTAAGGTAGAGTGACATCGGTTGTAAAATAGATTAATTTCTTAACTCAGCTCGTTTGGTAAATTTTAAACTCTTTTAACCGGGGCAATAACCTTAATTCAATTTTTTCGCAACTCTAGTTACTTATAAAATTTGTATTGAACTTATTTTTTGGTAAATGTTTGAAACTCTTTATATGGAGTTAAGCGTTTTTTTTTTCAACATTTATTAAGCATTTTTAACCCTTGTAAAAATATTTAAACTCTCGGAGCTTCACTTAAATAGAAAATCATATGACAGTATCATCAATCATTAATCACATGAAATTTCATTTCCTTACACCAAATCATATTGCGGTAGAAATAATTTTAACTTAGAGAATAAGCTTATTTCACGCGTATTTCATGTGTAAAACATTCTCTTATTTTATTTTTAATTGAAAACAAAGGTGCCAAATTTCTAATCCCGGTAAGTTGAAAGGACGATCACTTGGCAAGACAATGCTAAGAGATACAAGAGTACAATTGGCAGTACAATCACATCGAATTAAACAAGGAAATTTTTTTATTAGTTTATACTTTAGTATTAAATGTTCGAAATATAACATTTCGCCTCTAAATATAATTTTTTGGAGAGAGTTGCTAAAATGTTGGTGATTGCAAAGATAATAAACTCCATCTTAACTCTCAGTTTTAATTCGTTTAAGAACCCTCCTAATTCTGGAAAACTTCAAAAATTTAACCAAATCCTAGTAAATCTTTAGTCTCAATTATTGTCATTGCAGAAAGGAATGCCCGGGAAAAAAATTCACGAAAAGAAATATCACTTATAAGCATTTTTTTAAATATAGTCTTCCTTTTATTCTTTTAATGATAGAGTGATTGATGTCATAAAAAGGTTCAAATTTTAAATTTATCTCTAAAACTGAAATACTTTTAAATTTAAAACTAAATTTAAGTATCAAACACTCATCATGCTTCTTCCTGAAAAATTACTAATTGTTTTTCCAAGCAAAGCACTTGCAAGCAGTTCTTTTCCTTAAATTTACAGATTCCAGGATAGTACTTAAATAAATTCATTTTCTTATTCTTTTTAGCAGCTGAAGAGAGTGAACAACTTGGTAACTCCTCCTAAGAGAAGAAAAGCTGCCGAAATTCTTAGCTAAGAGATCTTAGGAATACAGAAATTTAATAAGTTGTCAACACTAAATAATCGTATATATGCCATACCAAATTCCTAACCCCCCACAATATTTAAAATGATAGTGAAATAATAATTAGGCTTCACTTGTTTAAATTTTCCAGTACTTCATGGCATTGACTTGGTCCTATGGTTTGATTGCACCGATCATTGGTTGGAAATAGTTATGTTCAGCTACTTCCAAACCACTTGCAATCACTTATGGACTTCATGTGCCCAAACAACGAAGGAATTTTTATGGATAACAATGCGCCCGATCACCAGGCTTTAATTGTTCGCGACAGGTTTGAAGGATGTTCTAGAATATTTCAGCAAATGATTTGGCCACCTATATCACCCTTTATGAATCCTATTGAACTTTATGAAATATACTAGAGATGTGAGTTCATTCACAAAATCCTGCACTTGCAATTATGGACGTCTATTCAGGCTGCATGGCTGAATATACTACACATCGAGCAGAGCTGAAAGAAGTCTGACACAATATTATATATACAATAATATAACATAATATTAAGAGATATCCCATGACTTTTGACACCTCAGTGCATTTTGGCATCAAAACCATAAATAATGACGTATGTCATTTCAGTATCATTTGATGATTAATAAAAGTGACCAGTTCAAGTGCCAGACTAGAAAGCAAAACTCATATATTACTGTAATTGTTGCTCATTGTTTTCTATTTTACTATAAAACTTCTCCAATAACCATTCGCTTGCCATTTTATGGTAGTTTGGTAAAGGTATTTGTTTTAACATCTTCAAGCTCAATGTACATACTAATGCGCCTCACCAAATACAGGGTTCAAACAACCTGGAAAAACTAAAAAACCGGGACGAACTTTCCTCCAGATTGCTTAAAGTTACATAAAGGTAACTTTCAATTTAGTTTTCTAAAATCAGTTTTGAAGTTTTCATACTACGATAAACCGAATATAAATATTTTTAGCAGATACGAATATTTCAGTGTTTGTACATTTCTCAAAATTTAGCAGCCATTTAAAAAAAATTTCAAGCCGTGCTCAGTCAAAAAAGAAGACCAGAGGTTAAATGACTAATTAATTCTTGTTTAAAAACATTATTCGAAATCAATAATTAAATAATAAATTGAAGACAAAATTTAATGTTGAAATGTGATAAATGAAATGTATTAGAATTTGTCATTTGTATTAAACTTAAAACGAAATTTCTATCAAAAATGTTAAGAACGCCTAACTATCGGTAAAACGTATCTGATATCATTTAGATACCCCAATGCAAATTTTATTCAATAAGGTAACAAGGCACAAAAAATTTCTATAGTTGCAACTTAAATTTTGTACTTGAATAACTTTTCTCTATGTAACATAAAAATATTATGGTCTAAAATCATTTCTTATTGTTGTCAGCTCATTCTTAATGGGCAAAAAAAAAATCACATGAAAATTTTTGACTGTCATAAACATAAAATTAATTTTATTTATAGCAGTATTTACTTCAATTTATTTATTCATCTCTTATTTGGCAGTATCTTTATTCAGTTCTATTTTAAAGACAAAGTTATTTAAAGTAAAAATATAGAAGTTTTCTCATACTATTCTGTTTATATTTAAATTTTCATTCCAGCTATTTTTGTTACATTTTTATTAAAGTGGAGAGTAACAACTGTGCCAACCTTATTAAATGGAACAAATTTATTTGAAATTAAATATTTAAAACTGAAAGAGTTCTTTTATTGCATTATAAAGTAATTATTTGATATTACCTCGTCACGCGGCATTTCATGAAATGTCGCGGGTATGAACTACTATAATATGTTACGAAGATCCACTCTGACGTCATCATGACGCGTTTCTTGAAGTTTTTCCTGGCCTAACTGCCTACAGCGCCCTCTAACAACACTTCACCGAAACAGTTAGTTGATTTAGTAGATGTAAATAGTTGACACTATAAGTATATTATGTAGTGTCTCTGTCATATTTTTATTTACTTCTGAACGATTATATTTGTAGCCTAAATGAATAATATTTTGTGGTTAATTGTTTTGAGTTTTTACGCTTCATTTCAATAAAAATATTGAATTAAGATTGGATTGCGTGAATTAATGTTAATGTTTCAAAATTTCTTAATATTGATCATTTATGTGGAAACACAACATTTTCTAATTAAATAAAAAGTATTTCTGTCTGCATAAAAGTATAATACATAAAAAGTATTTCTGTCATTTTTTCTGTTATTTATTTCAATCTCTCACATATTTAAATTGTACTATAAACAGAGAAAATCGAAAAATCTATAATAATAACACTTATCGCTATTCATTCTTTAGTTTAAAAAGAGTAATGGTCAATGGCATTTATTTTATTCAAAGTTGAAATAAATTTAAGAACATGAAAAATGGTGAGAAATAAAAATATTTAAAATAAATCGTAATTTACTTTAGTTTTTATCATTCGTACTTTATTTATGTATTTTAGTTTTTTATGTATGTATTTTAGTTTCCATTAACAAATGACATCCATAACGAATTATCATCTACGTATTTTGTGAAACTAAAATAAAATATTATACTAAACTATTATAAAAAAATTTTTTAAATAGAATTATAATTAAAAATAACTATAAACTATCACTTTAACAGATTGTTAAGTTTTTTGCCGTAACGTGGTGCTGAAAACCGTTTGAGCCATGCTGTTGCCCTTTTGGAGCACAGCGATAAAATAAAACGCATTTTGTTTTTTTATATAGTATATGTTACCGGCAAAGTATGAAACGCCGACATTGTATAGAATGCCTGACGTTTTTAGGCAAAGTATGAAATTTGAGAATTATTATATACTTTGCCTAAGCATTGTATAGAATGCCAAATGCTATTTAAGCAAAGCATGAAATAAACGTCCTGCTGAGGTTATTATGTAAATGAAGTGCATGTTTCTGTGAATGACCGAAATCGGTACCCTACACTGATGTTTTTTTAAGGTCAAGTGCCATTGCCCGGTATATATTTGCTCGATACTCCAAACACTGATGTTTCTTCTAATCTATCGTCAGTAAGTATTAAAATATCGAATAAATGTAATTATATCCACGAATAAATTAATATCAAATCGGATGTAATAAGTATTTCGGACATTCACCAAAGCGATTATGTGATTGTCAACATTCGCCGGTGAAAGTCAACAACCACCGATTTCGGTCATTCACAGTAACATGCACATCATTTACATAATAACCTCATCAGGACGTTTTTTTTTTTCATACTTGGCCTAAATAACATTTGGCATTCTATAGAATACCTAGGCAATGTGTGAAATATAAACCATATCATACTTTACCGGCTAATTTTACGCATTCTATACAATGCCGGATTTCATACTTTGCCGGTCACATATATATGTATGCTTTAGCATTAGGGTGGAAAGTGTGTATTTCTTTGTGGTCTAAGACCTGCTTTAAAATTTTGGTACTTGGGAAAAGATAGGGTAACATAAGGCTTTAGGCGTAGGGAAAAAATAAAAACGCAGTCTCTTTACTGTTAGAGCTATTTTTCAAATGTTTTGATCATCCTTTTTATTGTTTGGTTCATCTTATTTTCATTGTTTTGTTTACACGTGCACTGTTTTTATATAAAAATAAATGAATAAATAAATGAAAAAACGGCTTCTTTCAGGGCTCCTTCCATTAATCTGCTACGTGGAATGGAAATTGGATAATAATTCTTTTGAATAGGGGCAGGCCTATAATTTCTAAAACATAACACTGAGGTCGTGGAACGGAATACGGGCAGTTTACACTTGCCCGGTATATCGCCATTGAAAGCAAATAATTATATTTAAAAAATGTTGAAAATTATGTAAACAAAAAATAAATAAATAGAGAGTAAAATTCAAAAGTAATACAAGCGAATCTTCTACCGGAAGTTGAAACTATCTCTAGAAATACTGCTTCCTACCGTTGAGAATACAGTTAATACAAAATCAAATAAAAATTGAAACTTCATATAAAAGTTACTGTTCAATTCATGACGTCATGCTGTCTCCTACGTTGCAAAATACATACTAATTACATTAACACTTTGTTCAGGTATTAAATTAAAAGCTTTATTTAATTTAAGTAAAAAATTTAAAACGATGCTCATAGTTTACGACAAAAATATTAGTTAATCAATATTTAGAGGAAAACGAATTATCAATTATAAAATTAGCTAAAAAATATTTTATTTACTGGTTAAAGGTAAGCATGTGCATATTATTTAAGAAAACGAGTAGCTAAACACAATAACAAACATGACCAATTTTTCAGTTCAAATTATTTGTCTGATGAAATTAGGCAGATTAGTTAATTAAAACTGCGAAACAGTTTAATTTCTATCCAAGAAGACAAAACTAATTAAAGAAAAACTAAATCGGCTTAGAAAAATCAAATATTTTTCATATGGATTACGACAACAGGAAAAACTAAAAACAATAATGGTTCACAATAAAAAAATTATGATTGCTTCACTAAAAGATTTGTTTTGAAACACTCTAGTAAAGTATTTTATCAACAAATATGAGCAATTTGTTTAAGTGCGACGAAAAAACACTCACAAAATACGAAGAAACGCCAAAATATGTCATTTTTGAAAATAAGAAAAGTGGTGTGTTTTACACAGGTAAAATTGGTTCAACATATTCAAAAGGTGAAGTAGTTCACTGGCCAAATTTACATCACAGAAGCATAGCCCCACTTTTTAAAATCATAAATATAAACAATGACTTTAACATTTATTTATCAACTTATATGAAGCAAACTTTAAGAGAGATAATACATCATTATGAATTTATGTATTGTTCAGACTGCTTTAATTGGAAGAAAATTTATATTGAAGATATACTTTGGGGAATTGATTATTTACATCGAAAATCTTTATGCCTTTTAAACATAAATGACGAAAATATTTTTATTTGTCCTAGGCAAAATAAAGCAATCATTGCAGATTTAAGCAATCTATCATTGATTAAAAAAGGTGCTAAGTACAATTTTCAAATACCTAATTCATACAAAGCACCTGAATTAACAGTTCAACAGACCAGTGAGAATCCGATACCAGCGGAAATTTGGTCAATTGGAGTCATGATAATGAATGTATTCTTATCTCACTCTATATCATGGACTTTGCGAGACTTAAAGGCAAATCATGTTCTTGATTTTCTCCTTAAAGTAAGTAATAGTACCCTGAAATCAGCAAATTACGGATCAAAATTAAATGATGACGATATCGATGAATTCAAAGGGTTTGTTAGTGGCTTCTTACGCAAAAGGCCCCAAGACAGAGTTTCTTGCAAAAGTGCTGCTGCTTCTAAATTCATACAATCAGCAAGAAAATCTATGTGCACTCATAATGGTAATGAATTTTTCAAACAACGTATCAGTTTCATAAGCGCACCACCACGAAAATTTAATAAAATCGATGAAAAAAAATTTCATTCCAAATCAAAAGCTTCAGAAGTTAGCTTAAATGACTTGAATGCAGCTCAACAAAATAAGAAGGAATTGTTAAAGCACATTGAGCTTACTGATTCAGGGGGAAGCAAAATACTTAGAGAATCTATAGAAGATTCTCCGATGAGAAAAAAAGATATCGTACCCATTGAATCAGAGAGTCAAAATTTAAGGAATTTCGAGAAGTACAAAGATTCTCTTAAACTGCCTAATCTTTCTTATGACACCTATTCCCGAAAGGAACATTTTGAAAGCGCTCATACAATAAAAACTGGGACAAAAAGCAAACATTTCAACTTCTCAACATCACATACTACGAAACTAAATGCAATTTTGCTACAAGACAATAAGGTAGTAGGCTCTGCAGAAGAAAAATCGAATTGCGAGTGTTTTTTTTATTCTTCCTCCGACCAAAGCTCTTCTTCAATAAGCACCAAAGAAGTAAGCTATCCAGAAAAAAAATGTAGATGCGATTGGTGTCTCAACTTTTCTCCTGATTTCAAACAAAAGCTCGCTGATTATCGTTCCAATGTAGATCATCCGTCATATCTCTATTTTAGTAAGAATGAAGATGATATGGTTAAGGTAAAATCTTCCAAGGCAAACCAAAACACTTTGCAAAATGAGATTGCCAATCATAATCGTCAATTGAAAAAAGACTATTTGTTTAAAAACCAAACTAAAAAGTGCTCAGATGATTCTTATGTCATGTTGCCAATAGAAAGAAGTGCAAAACATAATGAATCACGAATAAATAATAAAACAACATGTTCTTCGGAAAGAATCTTAGGAAATCACAGCCAAACAGAGATAAAGAATATGAGAGTTCAAGTTTCCAACAAGCAAAAATTCCAATGTGAATCTTCAAGTATTTCAGAAGGGAGTACCAGTTCATCTGTAAGTAAACAAATCGAACCCAGCAGGCACAAATATAAAAACCATAGTCGATCAGAGACGAAAAATATGAGATTTAAAGCTCTCAGCAATCAGAAATTCAATCGTGAATCCCTTATCTCAGAAGTTAGTGAAAGTTCATCGTTTAGAAGAAAACAAATCGAATCCTGTAGACAGATACTAGAAAATCTTAACAGGTCAGGGATGGAAAATGCTAAAGTTTTCGACAAACAGAAGCTACCTTGTAAGCATTCAAGTAATGGTCCATCAGTAAGAAAACTAACCAATTCCTGTGAACGAATATTAAAAAATCATAGCCAATCAGGTATGCAAAATATGGATATGGAAGTTTTACCCTATAACTTCCCGAAACAGGAATATCCCTATAACTCCCCAAGTATTTCTGCAGTTAATAATGATTCATCAAAAACAAAATTCAAGTCAGATTTCATCGATGATACAAATCATCCAGTAATAAACAAAATCATAAATAATAGTGATGTTATTGATGACATGTATGATGACGTCATAAAGGAAAACACAAATAATGAAGTAATTAATGAAGAAAACTATGGGGGAAATTGTCACGAAATAATTAACCTACACGGTGCTGGGACAAACTACTGTCATAAAAAATATTCATATGAAAAAGCAATCGCTCGAAATAAGGGATCTTCTAAAGGCATATCGCCAGATGCTCATCGGATATCGGAAAATGATCAATTGATACAGAACCCGAATGCTCTGACTTGCAACAAGTGTTCAACTATTTCGAGAGACAAGTGTGCCTGCTTGGAGTGCCAATGGCATAGAATAAAAAAAGAACGCCGCTCCGTTTTGGAAGAAACCGACTTTAAAAGATGTTGTCGACTTACCAACAAGCAAAAATGTCAAGTTGCCAAGTTCTTATTAAAAGCCAAAAACGAGAATAGAACGTGCAGTGATCCCGAATCTCCAATTCCTAATTCTAGAACATCACGAGTTAGTAAAGTTTGTTCCTCGATACGGGCTAATACTCCTAGGGAAGTCACAGAGCATTGCGAAAAAGTAGCCGAAAAGGCTAAGAAATTTACGACACCTTGTTTTCGATTCTTCAAATATGAACATGACTGAATGTTATACGGCGGACCATCATGATGTCACATAAATTTATAATATATATAAAACTGGACAGTTCGGAATTATGAAAATTTATTCCGCTTTAATCAAAATTAATTCAAATTAAAAATCAATTTTCCTTACTTCGTCTCAGAGTAACTTTACATTATTAAGTTTATCAGTTCAAAACAGTCATAGCTGACGTTACAGAAGAAGATAATTTAAGACCTTGTTTTTTCTGGGGGGGAAGGGTAAACACGGGTTCTACAAACCCAAAAAACACTTCTTTTTTTCTTCATTTTTTTGTCGTACTTAGTTTATAACTGAGTTTGATTTCAGATTCAGTTTTCGTTTCTATTGGGATGAAATTTTAACCAAATATTTTCGCTAGATTGCAATTTAAACTTCTTCCCAAACTTGTTTCTTAAATTCTTATTTGATTTTTGGTTACAATGAAAACTCGTTAAAAAAAGATTATTTAGCGATTATGCGAAAAGTTAACTATTGATTTAGAATTTCAAATGATCATTTTGTATTCATTTGATTGCTTGCGTACTAAATGTAGAATACTTATTCAATATTTAATAATTTTGAAACGGTAACCAAATATCTTTATCACTACTGGTAGTACTGTGGTAGGTGCGAGTCGGGTGCGAAATTCATATCGACTAGCTATCACTGGGAATCGAATCCGGTTCATCTCATTGGGAGGCGAACGCTCTATCCCCGAGCTATGGCTCTGATGCCATTTATTAGTTAGGGTCATAGTTAAAAAAAAATTATGTTAATGTTGCCATTAGGGTCTTAGAAATTGTCAATGTACCATGGTACAACACTCGCCCATACAATCTGCCTGTTTTATGTTAAAACGGCGTATCACGATTAAGATTATACAAAAACATGAACATATTTTTGAACAAAATTTCATTATCAGAATATTTTTTTCCAAGAAATTTTACTCTATCTTGACAAAATAACAAGTGTATTTAATCTTGAAAAGCATTTAGTATTTTAAGTATTAAATAGTGAGTGGGCAAAAAAATTGAATAAAAAAAAAACCTACAAAATTGAAAAGACGTATTCGTTTATCGTAAGATCTAGATTCTAGAGACATGATAACAAAACCAGAAACTTAGTTTAAACTTGAAACAATCTTTCAGCTTTACAATACCATTTATCTTTAACTGAAATTTCCGGAAGCTATAAAAAAAAGTTTTCGAGATGATGTTAGACGTATATGTTACAAAGAGTAAGAGGGGGGGGGGGGAGTTGATGTGATTTATTTTTTAATTCACTTTCTAGAAAGGGTTGAGCAAAAATAGTACGTTTTGAAATTTGCCTTTTTCATTTAGTTGTATATCATCAGTATAATGGTTTCACAATTTTAATTCGTTGGGTTTTTGACCTTTGTAGCAAAAAAAATTTATATTTTCAAACCTTTTATGTGCTTTCTTTTTATACTTGTAGCTTTAAATGCTTTTTACTACAATTGTTTGATGTGTTTAAGAAGAAAACAATATTTTCCCAGTTCTTGTTGTAACTAAAACTGATATAATATAAGTAGATATATTGAATAAATGAATGAATTTTTCCCTATGACAATTGCTATTGCAATTAATATAGTGAAAAATTCAACATTTATTCTAATTGAAATTTATTTATTTATAATAGCTTTTCTTGCTGAACAATTTTACATTAATCAAATTTATAAATATTAAAAATTTATGTACTTTTTTTAATAGAAACAAAACAATCTCATTATTTAGTAATTTATGGATTATTTAGTTACGGGTTACCTTTTAACGTTGGTGTTCCGCAGGGTTCTTCCCTCGGGCCTATTTTATGGCTGATCCTTATTGATCAAACTTTTAATATCTTTAACGAGGAATATTTTAACCGTTTTAATAATTTTAATTCTACTGATTTTAAACTTATCATTTTCGCTGATGACATGTTTTTACTTTTGAGACGTACCATCTTGTATCATTTTGACTCTCTGGCTACACAAATTCTCGGCACGATCTTGACCTGGGCTGAAACCCAGCATCTCAACTTTAGCAAGGAAAAAACCAAATTAATCACTTTTCCGAAATCTAACAAAAAAATTGCTAGGCTTCCTTGTGTCAAGATGGATCTTCCGGATAACGCTAATATAAAGAATGTGAAAACACTAAAGTATCTAGGTGTTATCTTAGATCCACAACTCACCTGGATTCCCCATCTTGACGAAGTTAAGGATCGTGTACAAATGTTTAATCACAAATTAAAGAGGATTGCCAGAGTCACCTGGGGTCTCAACCATCATGTTCTAAAAAAGATCTACCTCCAGGCAACCGAGAGAATCATCACCTATGCGGCCTGTGTCTGGTTTAGAAACACAGTCAAAATAAGAGAAAAACTAAAATCAATTCAAAGAATTCCGCTTATCACCATTACCAAATCTTATAGGACTGTCAGTACTGATGCACTCCAGATACTGGCCGGGGTAAAACCAATCTACTATAAAATCATTGACGAGATCTACATTAAAAGAAATATCTGGAAATGGAGGATAGAAGACATCAATTGGCTTGAAAATCATATGTACTCTCCTGATCACCTTTTACTACCTCCCAAACTGGTTCATCCCTCGAACTCTCTCGCGTTGCCCTGGGGGAAATTTCTTCCAACTAACCATGGCATTGAAATCTTCACAGACGGGTCGAGAATTCAAACTGAGAACAATGGTAGACTTATAAATAAAACTGCATATGGTGTTGTAATGAAGATAAATGGCAAAACCATCAATACTATCTCGGCGCGTTTAAATAACAACTGCAGTATTTATCTGGCTGAGCTCCTTGCGATACAGTCAGCTCTCCAATGGCTTAAAAATCAGGGTTCTCCAATAGCAAACATTTACACAGATTCCCTTTCTTCACTCATGAGCCTGGAGGACCCACGTAAACACCTCAAACTTATAGAAGACACCAAAGCCATGTGGAGTAGTAACTATAATATAAATTGGATTAAAGCACACTCAGGCATTGAAGGGAATGAAGAGGCTGACTGGGTTGCTAAGGAAGCCACTAAGCTTGGCCAGATTGATTTTGAGATCCCGGGTGAAAAATGTGAAATTAAATCTTACATTAAGAACATCACTTTTAACCGCTGGAGAGATGACTGGAGGTCCAGTGACAAGGGAAGACAAACCTATAAATTTTTTAAAGACCCTAGCATAAAGCGCCTGCAGGCCAATTTTTACTTAAACCAGCTCCTTACTGGCCACGGAGTGTTCGGGACCTATCAACAAAAATATTTCAGAAAATCAGCTTCATGCAATTACTGTGGAGTGAGACAGGACATTAAACATTTAATTAAGCACTGTCCAAGATTCCGGGCACTTCGTGGAACCCACATGAATAACTGCGAAGAGGAACATCAATTCTTTGCTATATTGACCTGCAGGAAAATTGTGACTCAAATAATTAAACAAACTCTCGAGGACATTTTAGCCCCAGATCAACTGACCCCAGTCATGAATCAACAATAGTGCATGTCATCGTTTATTTTTACTAATCAACTTTTAGCCTTTCATTTTGAAATTTTATCTACTTTTGATTTTAGATTTCATCGACTTATAATCAGACTTTTACTTTAGACACTTACACTTAGGACTTTTAGATTTCATTGATTTTAGTTTTGAGATTTTTTATCTCTTGTTCCCTACTATTGTAATCATTTAATTCTCGACATTCACACAGGCACCATTGGATTTCATTGTCTTTAAAACATGTTTTTAAATTGTCAAGTGTTATGGTTTATACATTTTTAACTGATCACCACCACTGTCATTTGGCAAAATTTTATCGTAATTTTAGTTTTTAGAGAAATGTTTATTGTGATGATTTTACTTTTATCTCCGTATACCCCCCTGGGGTGGGTCGGAGTTCAACCTATTATTTAGTTACGGGGCATTGTGTGAAATGTCTTTATTTTAAATAATATGTTTTTGTTAGAAGAATGTAGCCGCGATGACTAGTGGTATCTGATATTGTGAAGGACTGGTATTCGATCTTAAGTAGAGGTTGGAAGCTCACACAGTCATGAATGGATGGGTTCCAGATTGTCTGGGAGGTAAATGTGGTTTGTGCGCAATCTTGACCATATCGGAGCCTTAGCCTCCATAACCCGTCGTTCTAAATTTCTAAAATGCTATTTTATTATCCAAATTTGACGAAATTCTAGAGCGAAAACGTTAACATCTCACAATATTCAAGTTAATGCTTTAAATTTTACGCTGACAATTAAAAAAAAACATTTACCATAATTATATTGAGGTGATTGGTATGATTTTTGTTATGCAGTCACACAACAAAAATTCAGTTATTTTGATGAGTTAATTCGAATAGTTAATTATAGTTAATTCGAATAATAAGTTTTCTAAATTTAATCATTGTTTTTGCACATAAATATATGGGAATTAAATTTCGTAGATAAAAATTAATGATTATATTGTATGTGAGTGATTAATTGGATTTTTTGTTATTCAGTCACATAACAAAAAATTATGATCTCTCAAAAAAAATATTTTCTTTCATCAACATTCCACAATTTTTTAAAAATATTTCCTAATTTTAATTGTTTTTGTCTAAGAATTAAGTTTTTTCACTTAAAATATCTTATATTTTTTTTTTTTTAATTTTGAACACAAGAATTTAAATATGCCCTTGACGTTTAAATTTTTAGAAATGTATTTTCGTAGTGCACTATCTAACACATAAAACAAACTGCATTCGACAAAATATCGCGCAGTCAAACAAATACAGACAACGAAATTGCACAAATTTATTAAATTAATTATTAAAAGCTAATTTCAACCCAGTAAAATTAATTTCATTTTTTTGCGCATTTCTTCGGTTTTCGGGAACTTTTTCGGTGACTTAAAAACTATTAACACACACAATAAAGAAGCTCGTTTAATTTCAAGCGAAAAACAATTTTTACAATTAATAATTTTATTTTATAATAGTAAAAATTTTTTAAATTGTATGCTAGTTTTACATCATGTTAAAATATGTAATTTCTGACGCAAAATATTCCCAGTGGTAGACTGATCACGGTTTAGAGTTCCCTTGTTGTCAGACTAACCGTGGGATATTTTTGTGGTTTTCCTCACCATGTGACATAGTTCTTCTCCAAATGTGGGTTAGTTCCATAAAAAAAACTCTCTTACATGGTCCAGGAGTTCCTTTGTCTTCTGGATTGGGTTCCAAATAACAAGGTTAAGAAGTTAAGCATTAGTAGTCGGAAACCCAAAAGTAGGATTCAAAGCCGGTTATAAAAAAATTAAATTAAAGAAAACTATGTAATTTAGAGCAGCGGTGGCTAAGGAGATAGAGCGTTTTCTTTCCGATAAGGTAAACCGGGTTCGAATCCAAGCGATAGCTGGTTGATACGAATTCCGAACCCGGCTCGCATCGACCATAATGCTGACGTAAAATATCCTCAGTGGTAGACGGATCATGGGTTAAAGCCCCTGATCGTCAGGCAAATATTGGGAAGTTTTCGTGGTTTTCCTCTCCATCTGACGCAAATGCGGGTTAGTTCCACCAGCAAAAATAAATCCACCACAAAAGACCAATTTCTTCCAATACTTGATCCAGAAGTTCCTTTATCTTCTAAATTATGTTCTAAAGCACAAGGCTACGGATTTATAATAATATGTAATTTTAAATGATAAAATACAAAATCTGTTTTAACAGTTCGCGAGAAATGAAACTTTAAAAAAAAGCTTGATAGAAATTTTAAAACTCAGTAATGATTCATCTATTGACATAGCATAAAATTACGAACAAATTTGTGCAATTTACATTTCAAATTTATTTGGCAATTATTAAATAAAATAATAAATAATAATTATTATTTTGTAAGAAATTATCTTTGGATCAACGGTTTTTATAGATGTCAGTAATAACTATTCAGTCCGCTTAAAAAAGTCACGATATATGGCAAATTCGTAACTACAGGGACCATATTTTCCAGATTGGTTACCCCCATATCTTTATTGTCAAAAATCGTAATCGGTTGAAGAATAAATGGTTATTCAGAAAAAATTTGTTTCTATGGCTAATTTCGTAACTTAATTTATAGTTAGCACTAAATAAATTAGCATATTTGAATTCAAACCTTTAAGAGTTGCATTTAATATGTGAAAATCCGATCATTAGAACAAAGGATATTTAGGGTGATATCATTTTGTCTTACTGCACATAGAGTGGTTTGCAAACGTTACCGGCCAGTATAAATTTTATAGCATTTCTTAGATTTTGATTGGTTAAATTAGGGGAAAACAAACAATTTTTACTTTATTTTTAATTATCATCAAATTCAAATAATATCACATTATTATTTATTTAAAATTATTACATATAAAACTTTTTCAACATAAAATCTAAAATAAACTGCAATGTTTTCGCAGTCATAAGTATCCAGCCAGATCATAAATCTTTATTTAATTTTAAAAAAAATTATATTATAAGTTAAAAAATTAATATAACAACTGAAAAATGGTAAATTGCTTTGCAACATGATTTTTGCGGCTATCACAGTAGCATAATTTTACGATAATTGATATCATCAAATTATCTATATACACACATAGGATTTAATTCTTTTCTGATTGCAAACCTTGGGATAACAGTTTTTATTCCAATATTAATATTTTCACATCGTTTAGCTCTTACCATAGATGCTATATGGGACTTAGGTCTGAGGATCGATTTGTCCTCTATAGAAACATCTATATTGCTACTTGTGTAGTTAAAAACCTTGTTGAAATTTTCAGTTTGTAGCCTCATTGGAATTGCATTGCTAGAAGACTTTGTAAAATACACCACACAAAGCAAACCATCAATTTGCACTAATAGCCTGGGTTCTCTGTCCGAAAGGCACCCAAAACCTAAACATTGCCTTTATCATGTTTCTGTGAAAACATGAAATTTATTTTTTATTTATATTTATTAACGTTAAACTAATATTATAAAATAACTAATACAATTTAAAGTCATTTCTTATTCGTCTTGGACATCAAACATACTTCTTGTCCTTACTCTTGACTTAATTGCATTTGAATTAATCTCAAATGCAGATTTTTTTTTACAGTTTTCTAAATTCCACAGTTCAACTGTAATGTAGCTTCTGAATATTTTTTTTTACTAATCAATAGTTTTTTTTATGGCAATTCGTCCATGCAATCCAACATTATACAAACGCCTTATGTCTGTGACTAATATTTACAATACTTTCTTTGTTTAATTCCAGTGCAATTTCAGTTGCAGTTTCTGAATTTCTTCGTTAATTTGCTTTTCATTAAACGGTTTTTTTTCGTCCGTTATTTTTCTTGGTCAACCTTATTTTTAGGTTTACATTTTAAACCCTATTCACTTCGATTATTAGTAAACAGATCATTTATAGTTAATTTTTCGAATGATATACTAAAGACGAAATTTCATTTGAGACCCCCATTTCAACATTTTCTGATAATTTTATTACTCTATAACATAATAATAAAAGTTTTGTTAATTCAAACTGAATTTATGGACTTTCATTTCAGGATTAAATAGAACTTTCAACTTATATTTATTAAAAACTAGCCGCTTAAGGCGGCCAGCTGTTCGCTAGAGTTTTCCTTGTCTTGCCACAAATGCAATCGAGCTTGGGATGTTGAAGCACGATTTTCTTCTAGCCTTCTTCGACGTTCCTGGGATGTTTCTCGGGTCCTTGCATTTCTGGTTGAGGCACGATTATTTTCTAATCTTCTTCCGTGTTCTTCAGATGTTTCTTGGGCCCTAGCACTGCTAGTAGAGACACGATCCTCTTCCAATCTTCTTTGACGTTCCTCAGGTGTTTCTCGGGCCCTAACACTGCTAGTTGAGACACGATCCTCTTCCAATCTTCTTTGACGTTTCTCAGGTGTTTCTCGGGCCCTAGCACTGCTAGTTGAGACACGATCCTCTTCTAATCTTCTTTGACGTTTCTCTGATACTTCTTGGGCTCTAGAATTGCTTGTCGAAATTCGGTCATGTTCCATCCTTCTTTGACGTTCCACGGACGTTTCTTGGGCTCTTCTTCTTTGAGAATCTCTTAATATCTTTTTCTTTGACAAAATACAAAGTTTTTTGGAAGGCGGTTCGCCATGTCAGTAGTCGGGTTTTTAAGAAGTCAACGAATACTTTAGAACAACAATTACTATGAAAGCAAATCATGAAACTTCAATATTAAAATCTAAGTGCTTACCTGCAAACTGAAACTTTCTGAAAATAACTAATTACATTTAATAAAAACTGTTAAAACAAAAAATAGAAAAACCAAAGAGATCCAAGGTAAGTGTGATCGTTCCTTCAAAAACAATTAAATTCCTATTTTATATATTATATAGCTACAACACTTGAGAAAAAAATAACTAAAATGCTAAATACATGAAAAGAACACGAAAACGAATAAATTTTTTATGGTATCAATTTCTATTTCTATATCGCTACAAAAATTATCGTCTTCGCTTAAGAAAAAAAATAGAGCGTGGAAAGAAGGAGAAAAACTTATTATAACAATTATGAACAGCGACAAATATATCAAAACGAAGCGTTCTATTTACGTATCGAATATGTTGCCACATTTTTAATACAAAAGTTAAACTTTTCTCCACTTTGATAAATTTAAACTAATGCGAACCCTACAATTAAATTATTAATTCCTTCATATATTATTGGTTTAAGTTGTCGAAAATTAATATTTCAATTGTAAGGTTCGCATTAGCATACATTTATAAGAGTGGAGAAAAGTATATTCATTTTTGAATATGGCTCTTTGAAGACGAAAAAGCATAGATTTTCTTACAAAATGACTGATAACTAAAAAACTAATCCAAATTTTTGAAAAAGAAAAAAAATACTTCTTCATTATGTCAAAACACAATTATGTGCCGAGTTTCGTGCCTGGACGAGGCTTCTGGGGCGATATTTTGTGATTACAAACACACACACAGCCGCGTTTATTATTATGTATAGATAGATTAATTTAGTTAAACTAAAATCATAATATCATCAGCTATATGAGATAAAAATGAAATTTGATTGGTAGAAATAAAACGTTTTATTCAGCATTGGGATGCAAAAGGATAAAAACACAATTTGTGCAAATAAGAAAAACAAATAAAAAGGGTGTTTTAAAAAAATCGTTTTATTCGTATGGATTCCCCGGACGGCCAGCGACATTGAACATTTTTGAGGGATCGAGTCAATGAGAATATTAACGAGGGGTTGGGGTATTTTGTCCCTATCTTCCATTGGTTGGTTAGCATACAGATCTACAATGTGAAGGCGGTTTCGGACAGTTTGTGCCGAAACTATGGTGCCAGTAGCCGAGCGAAGATGTTGTTGAGCCGTTAGCGTTAAATAACGGTCTTCATTGAACGTTGTTGCATGTCTACGCCCTTGCCCTGATGTTCGGCCTGCATTTCCAGTCTCCAAAAAACTGTTCCACATCCTGGAAATCACACTTTGTAAATTCCCAATGACTTCTGCTACTTTGACGTGTGTTTGGGCCCCCTCTAACCGGCCTTCAAGCTTCTGATTCGGTTAAAGACTTTGTTGAGACAACGCGCTCATTGAAACAACGCGCTTACAGAATGACAGTCATTCTTTTCTGTGCTTTGTCTTACATTAAGTTGAAAGGCAAATCAGTTTCGTCACCGCTAAAGTATCGTCTTCGGCTCTTCGTAAACTCAAAACTTGCATACTACAAAGTTTGAAAATAAGAAAAAAATTGCGTTTGTGACTATCTTCTTCCACTTTATGCACAAAAATTTTATATATATATATATATATATATATATATATATATATATATATATATATATATATATCACTTTCAGTTTTTTATATATATTTTTTTTAATTTCTCAAAAAATACCTAAGAGATTATTTTGTAACTCTAGAGATGTTTAATTCATGTGATTTTTAATACTTCTAAATAAAACAAGCTTTCAGAGGATTTAGAGATCTACAATAAATTACGAAAGAAAACAAGTATTTTTGAGCACTCTTTGCCAAAAAATCAAACAATAAGCTTGTAACTTGCATCGCTTACTCTTTAATAATTGCATAAAGTTTCATAAACTTAGAGTAGATATTTATGGAGATATGGACATTCTTAAAAAAAAAATAATAAAAAATTCGCTTTATGTTTTTTTGTTAAAACTTTATAGATTCCGATTGCCGATTTAAAATTTTTAAAAAATTCGTTAAAACTGCGCAAGTTATGAGCATTTAAGCTACCTCTTTTACGCTGCACATGCACTGAAAAAAATTTTAGAAAGTTTTTTCATAATTTTATTGTGAATCGTATTTGTCAACTAATAAAAAATTTCATTTGAATATCGTAAAAATTTAAAAAGTTTCAAACAATTTTCTAAATAGTTTTTGTACTTTTCAAAAGAAAGCCCAAAAAACATCAGGGGTTTTTCACAAGTTTTATTTTGTATTATAAAATAAAATTTTATAGTAAATGATAATACCTTGCAATAATCGTCCGGAAACTATACTTTGATGGGATAGAGAAATAAATGGTGCAAAAGAAAACGTACTTTTATGGGGGTTGTTCTCCACAATGCCGGTAATACTTTTATTAAATCTTATTTAATAGTGTAATATGAAATGTGTGGATATCCGTTTATCATTTTGAGCTTTCTTTTAAAAAATGCAAAAACTACTTAGAGAATAGCTTGAAACTTTTTAAATTTTTAAGATATTCAAATAAAGCTTTTATCATTAGTTGCCCAATACGATTTTCTACTAAATTATGAAAAAACTTTTTTTTAATTTTCTCTGCGCATGAGCAGTATAAAAGAACTAGTTTAAATGCTCAAATCTTGCTCTGTTTTTAACGATTTGCTTTTAGAAATTTTAAATCAACAATTTTCTAATTAATCTTAAATTTTTCCAAGCATTTTCTTTATTTCCATAGTATATTTATGAAGTTATAGCAAAAAAAAAAAGGAAGGAGAGAATTAATTTTTTAAAAAATGATCCATATCACCATAAATATTTCTTTTAGGTTTACAGTTTATGCTGTTATTAAAAATAACGACTAAAGTAATCGATACAAGTTAGAAGTTTTTTGCTTGATTTTTCTATCGTAGCGTGTTCAAAAAATACTTGTTTTCTTCCGTAATTTATTGTAGGTCTTCCAAACCTCTGAAAGCTTTAAATCTTATTGCTAAGTAGGAAAAATTGCATGAACTAAATAGCTTTAAATCTACAAAATAATCCTTTAAGTATTTATTAAGAAATATAAAGAAAATGTCAAAAACTGAAAGTGTCTTTCCCATTATTGTAGGATAGTGTGCGTACACACACATATATATATATATATATTCTTCGTTTTTCTTTTTATCATTTTAGTCTTTATTTTGCTATGTTTTAGTGATCATATTTAATACGCTCCTTATTACGGATATAATAGTGAGAGCTGATGAAGAGATTATATCTTTTAATTTTTTAGTTTTCCGGCTTTTTAATATATATTTTTTATTTTTAATTTTTAAATATTTTTTTTTAAAAAATTTTTATTTTTAATATTATATATACATATATAAAGAAAAGAATCAAATCACAAATAACAATTTTCTCCTCGAAGATTCCCGTTTAGTCATCCATTTCTAGGTGTTTTTTAAAAAGTATTAAATATGAACCTTATAGTAAGATTAATACTATAATTCTTATTATATTTCTCTTATATTGCTCTTATATATCTCTTTGTCATCTGTAACTTGATGATATATTTATTTATGTTTATTTATATATTTTAAATGCACTATTGAAAATACCGGAGTATATTTGAAAGTTACAAAATTATTTGTCATTTATAAATTACTGTCACTTGTCCGCTTCTTGAATAAGATTTTATTATGCAATAAGATTTTATTATTTTAGAAAATAAAAACACTAAATTTTGCAGAATTTTGATTAATTTCGAAAATCTTTTTAAAGCATCACCTAGAAGATAGATGTTTGAATACTTTATGTGTTGTGATCGGCAAAAACATTTATCAAATGTACTGAGCTAAGATTTTATTATGCAATAGAAAATAGAAACACTAAATTTGGGCAAATATTGATTAATTTTGAAAATTCTTTTAAAGCTTCACATATGAGATTGATATACTATACGTTTGAATTCGTTATGCGTCGTTATGGGCAAAATCTTTTATCAAATGTACTGAATTAATATCAAATATTCAAACATAAATTATAATACAGCAAGAAAAAGTTTCCCCACAAAGCATGTTGGCCTCTCAGCAAAAATATAGTATTGCTATAAAGAAATAGAAAAAATTTATTTCCTTTTAGTTAACCTTTTGCACTTGAGGTTCTGTTTAAAGTTAAAAAACGGACGCAACCATTAAGAGTTTACTGGGTAGAAACCACAGTTTGCATAATTACCATATAACACCTGGAGGCCATCAAATAAAATGGTTACTAAATATTAAAAAGGAAAAGTTTTAACATAAATAATGGCAGCAGAAAGACATCTTTGAGAGCAAAGTGTTTATTATTATATGTTTGTCAAAATAGCAGAATTCTTAAAATTAAATATCAGAGTTTTTAATGTAATGCATAATTAAAAATCGCTTGTACCATAAAACCTAGGACAAAAATTACTACAAGTATAAAAATTCAAATTTATTAATCAACTTTTTTTTTAAATTTCTTATGAGCTAAAATCGTAATCATTATAAAATTACAAAGAAAATAAGATTGATTTATCTTATTTTTATAATAGTTTGTTCCAAATATAAAATTACTTACCTCAGTTATGAACACATCGTTTGTAAAATATTACAATTAAAACAACTATAGCGGGTATAAAAATGCGAACTATTCCTTTGCTTTCCGCCAAATGATATACAAATTAAACAGAGCATCAGAACTCCAACTTCATTTATAAGCAAAAGCCGCACATTATTACTCCAAGGCTGCAAAAGATGGAGAGATATAAAAATAAAAATAGATATCCCTTACAGAAAACAAAGAAAAAAATAAATAAACCGGACTACAACTTTTATTCATGAAAATATAAACAAAAGACGACTTAGAGACGTAAGCTCTTTCGTATACCAAATTTGAGGAAGTCGTTTGCGTTCGATTGCAACCAGAACCTGTCAAACTCACCTGGAAGTAAGGTGGATGTGATTCGATCAAAACGAATGGAATTTTCTTCGCAAATTAACAAGATTTTTTATTATTATTTTTTTATTTTAATAACAAATAAGGAAAATGGAACCACTTTATTTTAAATTCATAGCTACGAACGGGTGGAATAATATTATTTTCACATTTTCATAAAACATGTAACTTGTATGACAACTATTGTAGATTTTTTCATTGAATCATTGTGTTGTCGAAAATTCCGGGTTTTATTCAAGGTTCTTTCATGATTGTAATTTTTTCCAGATTATTCGTGGTGACTTTCAAGCAAAACACAACTATTTTGCTACATAATAATCAACTGTTTTTAATAACCTTAAATATTTTATTTTAACTGATTAGGCGGCAATGTTACCATTTTGGGAATTTTTTTTTTCCTTCATGGAATTTTGTTTTAAAGAATAGGACATTTGTAACAACTTTAAAAAATATATATATATTTCTTTTTTGATTTAGATATTCGACTAAGTAAAAATTTGCAATTTCGACGAAAATTGTCTTCTTTTTTTTTTACGTTTGATATTTTTTTTTAATGTTGATCATATTTTTTTTTCCAATGCCCACCTGGGTTGACATTCAAGCGTATTAGGGCAGATTTGTTGGCCACTCTTTCAAGGGTGCCATATTAAGTGGGCCAACGTTGCTCCCACAGTAAGGACAGAGAATGAAAGAACATTCATGCTCCTTATCCGGGATTCGAAACCAAACCTCTCTGATGTAAGACCAGCTCCCTGACCCCTACACAGTCCGATCGACTTGTTGATTATATTTGATTCTACATTTTGATATAAAACTTAAGAATAACATGGTGTGAAGCAGCGTACCTCTCGAAACGCAAGTTCAGATGACGTTCCACCTATCACCTTGCTCCTTCGCTAAATCTTGGTACACACGATGCTCTGCTAAATCTGAGTACGTTGCTCTCTTTGTAGGTTGTTATCTGGTACAGCATTCCATACTAAGCATTACCCCACATTAGTTACGTTTTTGAAAAGTAGACTTCTTTCTATATTCTTTGCTACGTTGATGGTGACCTGCGAATATTTTGCAACTCAACTCAGATCGCAGTCATTTATTGTCTCAAGAAGGTTTTGATTTTGATTCATGTTTTGTTCGATTATACATGTCTTCCAACTTCCTACGCTTTTGGAGAAAATTTCTTTTAGTGGTAACCAAGTTTATCTTATGATTCTTTGCCTTATAAATATGATTTAAAGTGAATTTTCATAACACTACATAAAAATAATTCATAAGTTCATATTAAACACCACTTCGTTACTGCTTGACCACTAGATGGCAGTAGTAATTATGTGTATACAGAGATGAGTTTGTAACTCAGAGCGTAGGAGTGCGCGTGAAGTAAGCTTGATGTGCAGAACGATGTAACAACTTAATGTCTGTAAATATACTTCTTGTAAATAAATTATTAATATGTTATAAATTTAAAACTCTTACTTCCTCCTCCCCCCAACCGAGCTACTCGACACCTGACATAATGGTATAGTGCCAACAGTATATATATATATATATATATATATATATATATATATATATATATATATATATATATATATATATATATATATATATATATAAAGATATTTCACAAGTAGCGTAATAGTTGGTTGCACGACGATTATACTATATCTCAAACATTTTAAACGAATAATTTTGTTTTTTATCATTAATTTATCATTACAATTTCTGCACTATGTTTGATTACTTAAACATGGTGCAAAAGTTGTAATACTTTATTCTTTAAAATGTTTTTTATTATTTTAAGACGAATTAATAATCAATATTTTTCTCGTAAGTTAACTATACAAATAAGAAAAAGCATATCCTGACAAACTGATTCATCATCGCAGAGCCTAAACTACTGAAGCTAGAAATATGAAATTTGGACAATGGGTTCCCTTATGACCTATATTTTATCCCTACGGGGTTTAAATAAGATTTGAAAGGTCTATAATAATAAAATCGATAATAATAAAATGAGGTGTTTGTGTCTCATTTATATCCAAAACAAGTTGCGCTAGAGGCCTGCAATTTGGACAGAGGGTGAAAGTGGTGGTTTTAGCCCTGGATCATAAAATTTGTTAAAAAATTTAAGTTAGATCGTTCGGGAAATACATTTGAATAATTGAATTTTCTGATTGGTTTAGCTAACGACATTGTTTTAAATTAAACTACAGATGGTTTTAATCTTTTTAGAAATATTTCAAAGATAACAACATTGATATTTACCATATTATTTTCTTTAAAAAAAATTATTAATTAATTATTTATTAGTCGGTATGTCAGATAACTAAAAGATTAAGGTGAACGCAGTAGCGTCCTCGGAATACGTCACCAAATTAGTATTCTTTTAAGTTATCTGAAACCACGTGTTTATTTATTTTTTTATAGCTTTTGCTTTTAAAATATGTTTCTATATACTAAATATATGTTTCTATATATAAAACTAAATACTTTAAAATCAGTGGTATTTGAAGTAAAAATACAAAATAAGTTCTGGACTGAAAAGAGAAATAAATGGTAAAATGGTATTTATTCAATAAAGAGGAACAGTAATAATTCGCCATAATATTATTGACGCTAATAATGCTTAATTAATTGTGGCACTAGGTACTTTTTAATCTATAACCGGCATTGCACAGATCTAAGTTTACGACTTCAGTTTTCAACTCCATAGTCTTGTAATTTTGAATCCAATATAAAAGACAAGGGAAATCCTGGATCAAGCATTCAGAGAAACTAGCCTTCGTGGAGAACTCTTTGATGAAACTAACCCATATTTGCGTTACAGGGAGAGGAAAATAACAAAAACCTCCTGCGGTTAGCCCTGACGGCAAGAGGACTTTAACCCATGGTCCATCTATTACTGAGGTTATTTTATTTCAGCCCTTTTATCGGTGCGAGCAGAATTCGGATCGAACAGCCAACGCGAATTCGAATCGACCAACCGAGAGGCGCGCGCTCTGTTCCGTAAGTCACCACGGCTCGTTAATAGGTAAGTAGGTACTTCATTTATATCGCATAAGAGCTGCACAATAGGCTATTAGCGATGGTCTGGACACATATCGTCACATATTTGATCCTCTGACGAAGGGATCCCATTCGTGAGGCCACTTCCTCAATTTCGACATAGATATGAAGGGGAAGGAAATTTTCACCAGATCTCTGTATGCATGGTACTGGTATCCCAGCGAGAGACCATAGAATTTTCGATTCCAATAATTTTGTGAGCACGTATATCACATGAACCCGGTGGGTCTTGGCGGAGTCGAGGATCATACTCGGGTCCCTCCGGGCCGAAGTCCGATACTCTAAGGACTGGACTACCTCAATTCCTGTAATAGATACTAAACGAATTATAAAAAAAGCTGTATACTAAAATATGAAATAGTGGAGAATTGGTAGTAGTTCGTTTAGGTGAAACGTAAAAAGTAGCCATTTTATAACCGTCATTGAGCAGTTATTTTGAGTTGAAGAGTTATTTTAAGTTTACGACTACAAATGTATCAATTCCGTAGCCTTGTAATTTTGATCCCAAGCCAGAAGACAAGGGAACTTCTGAATCGTGTATTGATTGGGAGAAATTTGCTTTAGTGAACTACTTTTTGATGGAACTAACCCACGTTTGCGTTACATAGAGAGGAAAACAGTGAACACCTCTCACGGTTAGCCTGATGGCAAGAGGGCTCTAATCTATGATCCGTCTAACATATTTTACGTCAGCACTGTGGTCAGTGCAAGCTGGGTGAAGAATTCGGATCCCAGCCATCGCCGGGATTCAAACCCGGGTCACCTCGTTGGAAGGCGAGTGCTCTGTCTCCTGAGCCACTCGCTATACTATTATTGACGCATATGATGCTTAATTAATTTAGGTAACAGCAGTAATTGACACTGCTGGTGTTATGGTAATTAGTGCAGTTTTAATAGATAGCAAATATAGTAATATAAGTACAAAAATACCCATGTCAATACAATTAATTGATACCTATTAATACTGGGCAAGTTATAAAATATACAGGGGAAATAGATTTTTTACAGCACCTCGAAAGTGATAAGTATCGGAGAAAATCGCTTGATTGTGGTAAATTTTGAGTATCATGAGTGGGTCTCTCGGGCTTCTGTATATCATGTCAAATGATACTGAATATAGTTTATTTTGATGGGATGAGCTACTTTTGCTTAATCTAATTGGATGCCTGCAAGTGACGTAATGTGGGTATCGCCATCCCGATTGGTTGTTGAAACGTGGCATTTGTTTAAGTTAGAAACTGTTCTTTTCATTCTATTTCGAGTAAGCCAAGCTCGTCATATATCATTTCTCTAAAGTGACACATTCTATATATCTTAGACAAAGATTCTTTCACAAGGATTTCAATTCTTTCACTATATATATTTCTTACTTAACACAAAAAGAGGCGCAAAACCATGTAGAACATAAACAAACTAGTTATGCATCGAAATTGCCAGGTACACAAAACAAAAATCTACCACACAGTTACAATAAATTGCATAAACAAATAATAAATCTAAGTTAAGCAAAAGACCAGTACGAGAAATATTCATAATTCAATAAATTCGACGTGCAATAAGGCGCTGTATTTAATTAACTTCACATTAATTAACATTCTAAATTATGTGGAGAAACTTAGCTCAACTTTAAAGTCATTTTGCTTATAAACGATCAGCTGACGCTGACATCATAGGTCACATATGTGGGTATCCTTAATTTTCTTCTTTTTGAAGCTACGGGAGCAAATCATAATAAATAAATAAAAAATGGAACTATTTAAACTTTATTAATTGTGTCGATATAATGTCTTTTAGTTTTGCTCAAACTATCGACCATAGTCCTGATTTAATTATAGAAACCATACATTTCAAATATCTTACCAACATCTTTGGATATATGAATTCAAATTCATAAAAAAAAGTTTCACAGTAAGTGTATTTTTGTTGTTAATTTCGAAACTTTAATACACCAATTAAATAACATTTCTAAGATAAGCTCTTTAAATGATGAAAACTGTATCTTAATACGTTTTATATGAAATTTTCTTTTGACAAACGAATTTTATAATTGTGTTCAAGAAACTTTTGACTCGCCTAAAAACTATTCGAGTTATAGCGAAATACAATAGGAAGTGAAATTAACATTAAGGAGGTTAAAACTTCAACTGCTCTCCTAACTAAACTATTGCAATAATATTTTCTAGATATTTCGATATTATAATTATATTATAACCGGCTTTGAACAGTTGACACAATTCTCAATTTACGACTAAAAATATTCAACTTCGCAGCCTAAAATATTCAACTTTATTTGTAAAGCCAACTCAAAAAACAAAAGAACTCCTCAATCAAGCATTCAGAGGAACTAACCCGCATTTGCCTTACAGGGAGAGGAAAATAGCGAAAACTTCCCACGGTTAGCCCAACGGCAAGGGAATTCTAACCCATGATTCGTCTACCACTGAGGATATTTTACTTTAGAACTGTGGCTAGTGCGAGCCGAGAGCAAAATTCATACCAACCAGCTCTATCCCCTGAAAAATCCAAATCCGTAGAAAAAAATTACATGTTTATATAGAGAAAAATAATTTTTTGTCTGACATCGTCTGCACTAATGAATATGAGTATCGTCTGCACTAATGAATTAGCATATTTGAGGTCACTCCTTTGAACAATCAAGATCAGAATTTAGTTCATGAAAATCTGAATATTAGAATAAATATTGTGGTTTATGTCTTTTTTTGTATTCTATTCAATTACTTTGCAACACCATTTTGTATCTATTCGCACCATTTTTAATTGGAAAAAATTATTTTTACAGTTCACTATTTGTATATTGAAGAGATTGCTTTCAAAATTTTGTTTTTTTATTCTTTTATAAAAGAAAAAAATTTCTTATTCGTTCCACCACTAAAAAGGATTAACCTCTTAATGCATAGGGTGTTCAAAAATATACTTTCTTTTTAATTCCCTAGCGTTTTCTGACAATTATCTTTATTAAAAAGTTTGTGTAATAGCAAGATCTTGACATATCTGAAGTAAAGTGATAATTTACGTTTTAAAATTTATCTCTAAATTTTATTCCGAATTTACTCAAATTTAACCAAGTACATGAATACATAAAATTATTTCATTTTATCACTTTGGAATAAAAAAATTTCTGGTCTTTTTTTAATCTTATTCTTATCATTGGGGAACACTATTCCACCTGAAACTTATTAAGTTTTGATCTTCTTCATTTGATAAGTACACTTGAGGTTGCAATGAAAAAGTGAATAGTACAAGTCGATAGTAAAATGTTTTCATTCGATTTATTAATGACTGTTTTCAATGACCAGACTCGGTTTATTTGCTCTCGATTATTGAAAACATCCTTCAGTTAATTTTCTTTAACGAATGTAATCATTCGAAATTATGACCGCAACTTTTATTTACAAATGAAGGTCGGTATTGCAAAATGACCTTATCAACAGCTTTACAAACCACAAATCCTGGATTTCGTTGAAAAAGCTTTACACCAATGGGGGAAAAAAACCTGTTTTAAAATACAATTCCAAACTTTTTATAAATCAAACAGATTTAGAATTCTTAGAAAATGTTTATTGCTTTAAATAATTTTATTTTAAGAGTAAGAATTATAATGGATATATATATCCGTCGTAGAACAGCAGACCCAATTCTGAGTTTACGACTATCAATGTTCAACTGAGTAGCCTTGTAATTCTGAACCCAATCCAGAAAACAAGGGAACTCCTGGATCAAGTATTGGGAGAAGTTTGCCTTCGTAAAGAACTTTTAATGGAACTAAACCGTATTTGCCGTAAAGGGAGAGGGAAATTACGAAAACCTCCCTTGGTCAGTCTGACGGCAGGGGGACTCTAACCCATGATTAGTCGACTACTGAGGCTATTTTACGTCAGCAATATGGTCGGTGCGAGCGTTCTGTGGTCTGAAGGATTCGTATCAACCAGCCATCGCTGGGTTTCAAACCCGGGTTCCCTTCATTTTAAGACGAGACCTTACCTCCTGAGCCACAACGGCTCTCCAACTCTTCTATTGTAAAGAAGCGTCTGGAAACAGGAACATACAAAAATAGCAGTACTATTTTATAACGTTTTATATTGGAGCGATTTAATTAATACCATTGCCGAAGGTGGTAATGGTAGAAAGTAGCTATTTAACAATATAAAGAAAATATCAATTTAATAAAAGTTTCGAATATCCTACCAAAATATAAATACTTAATTTGTTATTTCATTAATAGTTGCTAATCCCTACTTCAAAGGGAAGAAAGAATCCAATCCCAAAACTAACATAAGATCTGATATAGCGTCTGATTTCATTTGCTCTTTTCGGCAATAAAATAAAGCTCTTGCTGAATACCTAGATGAGTTTCAAGCAATAGGTTTTACTGAAGAGCTGATCACTTTTTCAGATGGCCTTAGAAGCCATTTAGAACAGAGAGCCTACCATCATCTCAACAATAAATACATTTACTCGATCGGCAGCATAACCAGTGCTTTGAAGCATCAAAGGAAACGAATGGATGGGTGCCTTGACCAAAAAATTCCTAAACCTTGGCTATTGTTACACTACCTTGCATCATCACACGTGCTAATGAAAAAAAAGTGGCCAAATGTAGAATGAATGGTTAACTAATATAGATTCTGCCCTATTAGAGCTTGGAAGAAAAATTTGTTCTATAAGAGGAAAAGAAAAATTTACTCTATGTATTATAAATCTATTGTTAATTTTTTTTTTTTTTTTTTTAATGGAATAGAACAAAAGGAAACAACCACTTTAACGATAGCGCTTTTTCTTTCATAAAATAGGATTCAAAAACCGAAAGGGTTTCAGTTAATTGGGAGCTAAGATCTTGGTTCTGTAGGGACGGAACTTGTTCAAAAAAAAATTTTCATTGCAATTTCTTCTTGTTTAAGATTTATTTTTGAGAACCAAGTTATTTATGTTTACCAGAACGTATTAAGAATATCCACACAGCGCTATTATTTATATAGTCATTGACCAACGGACGGCATTTTTTGATAATAAATTATTTGCTGCAATATACAAATTGAGAATTTTCGTCATTTGGCTACTGGTGATTGATGTGAAATGACGAATCTCCATCATTTGGCTACTGGTGATTGATTGTGAAATGAGGGATCTCTGTCATTTGGTTACTGGTGATTGACTATGAAATGAAGAATTTACGTCATTTGGCAACAGATGATTGTCTGCGAAATGAAGAATTTTTGTTATGCTGACAAATGTGCGTTAATAATTTAAATATCTATATTTTGATCTGAATTGGTGATATTTTTAGAACAGTATAATAAGTCAAAAATTTAAAACTTACTGGAGCAATATTGAACCCCTTTGAATGCAATTTTCGACAATAATTACAAGAAAACATAAAATTAAGGTAACTTAGATAAATAAAATTATCTTTTGAAAAGCATACATAGGAACCATTCATAATAGGGAAGCACCTTTAGCAATGTATGATGCCATTTCTAGTCATAGGTTGTAACGCTATTCTCCATAAACGCCCTACTTCCCTTTTATGTGTGTACTGATATTATAAGACATCCTGTGTCTACATTTTTTAAATTTTTGATGTGGCATGGCGGGTAAGACAATGTGTCTTAAGTTTAAGGAACGAGATTTAGAGTTCCTAACTATATATAAAAATTGGTGTCATTTTTCACATTTGTGGAACAGGGCGTCCCATAAATGTAGGGGGGAAATGGCACATCATAAGGATCAAGAATTGCATAGAACAGAGAGCCTAAATGAACAAAAATGTTGATATGGACAAATATAAGACAAAACGTGATACTTTTATGTTTTTAAGCAAATATCTATACGAGATTTTCACTTATATAGTAATAGAGAAAAGATTTGCATTAAAAAGGACATTAATTTTATTTCTACTACTTATAATCTCTTTTAAAAAAAAACTACATAAAGTTATATTATTTAGCATTTTCTTCTGTCAAAAAATAATAATTGAAATATTTTATGAAATAACCATTAGTCAGTCTTGTTCAACTGACATAAAGAACAGGTCCATATTTGGGCATATCAAAGAGTTAAACAATAAGAATGAAAAAAATTAACCTATATTCTTTTAACAACATACCGGCCAACTGATAACAAGACATTTAAGATATAATTTCTTAAAACTTTGCTTAGAAGTAAAATTAGTAAATTATTTTAGTTATTAGTAAAAAAAAATTTATAAAGAAAAACTCACAAATAGAAATATATACTTATTTTATTTCTAACTATTGCTACAAACAGAAAGTGCAACTGCAAAAAACTTTAAATATAATGTTGGATGTTACATGAAACATAAGAGTGTAGTGTTTTTAATAATAACATGATATAAAATATTAAATAATATGCAACAACTTTATTATTTTTTCTTAGTCATAAAAAAACTCATCATCACTTTCTTCTACAGTTTTTGGACTAGTTTTTTCTGGAACACGAATCTCACCTTCTGAACCTGATGAAGTATCCAGACCTAAAACTACATACAAAAACACAACTTTAAGTTCGGAATATTCAGAAATTTTTTCAGATAAGAGGTTGTTCTATAGTATAAGCATATTTTAGTCAATTTTAGAGTCCCACTTCCCCCTTGACAAAAAAATAGTAATAATCAATTCATAAATTACCTCCCTTGCTTATGTAAGAAAATTGCAACAACTCCGCTCTCCCAATTTTAAGAATTTTCATATTTAATTCAAATAAAAGATGTAACTTTGCATAAAACCTAATTTACATTTTAAGTCATTTTATAAAATTGTGAGTAAAATATTCTTTAGGAATTTATGATTTCCTACTGGGGTAAGAACTCGTGACCTCTGAAATACATTGAAGAAATTTTTTCAGAAGTAACATTCTTATAGTTTCGTTTTCCTTAAAAAAAAAGTTTGAAAATATAGGGATTTTAATGTCTTAAGTGAACATTGCTCATACCCCTCCTTCTTCTTGTCAACAAAAATAAGCAAATCAAAAACACCTCCCCCAGTTAGTTGCTTATATAATATTAGAACAGCCCCTTCAACAAAATGAAAAAAATTGCAAAATATTAACAAGTATCTTATGATTTTGTGCTCATAAATTTTAAGGAAATTATCAAAAAAAAAAGTCATTTGGATTAATAAAAAATATCCACTGCTTCAATGAGGCGCGCGCACACACACACACACTAAACTTAAAGATCAGACACCTTCTTAACTTTCTACTAGCTGAATTTCTTCTCTTAAATAATTTTATACACTAAAATTTTTGGCATATTTGATAAAATCATAATCAAAACAGTCAAAAATGGTTTTATTTATTAAAAAATATACAATTATTATTCAAAAATAGTTATATTACTTGAATTTTATTACTATTTTTATTTTATTTCATTAATAAAATATACAGTAGAACTCCTTTTTTTGAGTTTTGAGCCCTTTGGTAAGTTATACCACCTCCTACGTAATTTTCTGCATGATCCGTGAAATTTGCCAATACCGATAATGTTAAAATATCCTGGTGTAACTGTTAAAGTTTAAAGATTAGTTTAAGGAGAAAAATAGGAAACACTGAAATTATGTTCGAACTCAAATATGTATGGAGTAAACAGAAAAATATTGTTTTGGAAAAAAAGAGGCATCACTGATAATATATACCATTAAACACCAGCATGTATTGACAATCAGAAAATTTTGAACAAAAGTTTTAACTCAACTTCTGTATAATAGAATAAAAAAATTAAAAGATAAGGCTTTAAGAATTTCCTAGTGTTAAAAATTATAGTTTTTATTTTTAATAACTTCGAAAAAATCTAGTTTAACAAGGACTCAGATTTAATAGTAATAGGCAAATTGTTTCCATCTCTACAACTTTGCTATAAATGAGCTCACCTATATTTCTGTATTAATTTATTTAGCATATCTTATAAATATTACCTTTTCTTGTACTTTTTGACAGTTGTTGGGATTTGCTTAAAGATATTGATTTCCTGCAAAATAAAGAGAAAGATAAAGTTTGAAGGTTTAAAGTAATTTTTTGACAATATGAAAATAAAAATAATAGATCAAAATTCACCTTGGTTCATTTTTAACTTTAGGCTCGGCAACATCATTCTTGTGTGAATCATCAAGTTTTTCTTCTTGTACAGTAATAGTTGTTGGTCTACAAAAAAATATAAAATGTTAATGAAATGGAAATAGTAAATTTGAACAAACTTGACCCGTACAAAGTAATTAAACTCTTAAAACAACAAATATATGGTCTCAAAAATAGAATACATAAAACATTAACGAAACGGTAAGAAAGTCGATTTGACCTGTAGAAAATAATGAAACTCTTAAAGCAATAAAAATATAATTTTGTAAATAGTAAACATAAAAAATTAATGAAATGATAATAGTAATTTAAGCCAACTGGACTTATAAAATGTAATCAAATTCTTAAAGTAACATATATATAGTCTAAAAAATAATATGCGAAAAACATTAATGAAATCGTAATAGCAATTCTAAGGTGACTTGACCTGAAAAAGTAATTAAACTTTTAAAACAATAAAAATATAATCTCAAAAATAGTAAACATAAATATTAATGAAATTGTATAGTAAATCTAAACTGAATGGGGAAAAAAAATCGAATTCTTAAAATAATAAAATTACAGACTCAAAAATAATAATAACTATTACCAGTAAGTCGGTAAAGTATAAAAACTACTAGTAAGTCGATAAATTTACTTTTTAAGTAATTAAATTCTCATAGCAATAATATGATCTCAACAGTGGGAAACAAAAAAACCTGTCTTCTACATTTTTTTAATGAGTAAGTAAGTTAAGATAAATTAAGATATAAAGTTTCTTTCATGCAGATATATTTTTAATTATTGTTAATACAAAATACAAATACAAAATACACCTTTTAAAATACAAAAAAACAAATTTTATTAATACAGTAGTAAGAAGAGTCATTATATTGCATCAATAAATATGACAATATAAATTAATCAAAAAGCTAAAATTACAAGCGCAAAAAAAAGTTTGATTTTAATAAGTTAGAAATTCCTGTCTTACAATCAAAATAGAATTTTGTGGCTGAAATTGTAAAGAATAAATAAATTTATCAGTGTTGAGAATTCAAAAAAAGGAAGTTACTTAATATTTCTAATAAATGTTAAGTGATCCCTTTATCCTTGCATAAATGCAATTGTCATCAAATTTTTTTAAAAAAAATTCATACTATTTACAAATTTTCACTCTTAAATTTTAGGTATTTCAATTTTTCTCATGCATTAAATAAAATCAAAAATATACTTACACACTACTACTTTTTCTTGTAGCATTTGCTAGAGCTTTTTCAACTTCATCTTCAGATTCACTTTCTGAATATGTAATGGTTTTTTGAATTTTTTTAGCAGCAGACACATTACCTAACAAAGCTTGGTATGCAGCAGACTCTGAAAAAGAAATAAAATTCCATTTTAAGTTTCAATTCTGGCTAACACATTTTTCTATTTACTTAACCTCAATTTAACAGGTATATAGCTGAATTAATATCAAGGGTATCAATTCCTCTGGGAAAAAAATTTGTAATAAAGCTACATTATATCTAAAATATTATTTTTTTTAAGTAAACTATCCACTCCCTGACTAATAAGGTTCCTCTATATAGTTACAGCATATATACAGAACTACTATTTACCTGGAAAAAATAACTAGTGGTGGATAACAAACTAAAATTCAAAATGAAATCAATTTAATACCAGCTTTTCATTTTTCTGCAGTATTTACAGCCCTGTAATATAAATATGCTCAAATGATTTATTTAGCAGAATCAATTAATTCTGATTTCAAGTGTGTCATATAGGAGGATCAATCTACTAAACTATCTCAGCTGATGATAATTGTGTTTGTTTTTGTTTTTTAAAAAAGAAGGTTGTTTTGTTAGAAAAGTTTCAAAAAAATTGTTTTGATTAACTCTGAAAAACTAAAAAGTTTATTTTAATCTAAAAAAAAATTTTAAAAATTTCTTCTTCAAAATTCTGGAACTATTATTTTAATTATTAATGTAATGTCTTACATTTCAAAAATTCTTTTTTTATTTGACATTCATAAATAAAAACAATTACATTTTCAAAATTTTTTTTTAATTTAACTTGACATGAAATATATACATCATGGTGATTAATCATTTTAATTAAGTTGTATGCACATTAAAATGATGCAAACAATACTATTAAGTCAACATTAAGGAGTTTTAAGATGACCGTGAAAAACATTTCACATTAATGTACAAAAAATAAGCTTCATGTTTTTTTGTGAGTTCCAAAACTTTAAAAATAAGAATGTTTTAAAGTATCGTACCAAAAAAATAAAATAAAAACTTGAACATATTTTTATTTGTAATTTATATTTTTGTTTCTTGGTTACTTAACAGAGCTTGGTATACACCATCTCAATTAATAAAAACTTGAATTATTGTATTATTTTATATCACGAGTGAACAATTTAAATAACCATTGCAGTGGTGTTATTATGCGATGTTATGCATCATTTAATTTCTAGATATTATTTAGTATTTTATCCAATACATTTCCTTCCCACAATCTAGCATTTCAAGTAAAAAAATGTTCATGCATGTTGTTCAGACATTTAATTTCTTTACATTATGAAGTATTTTATCCAATATGTTTCATCCCCACAATCTAGGATTTACAGCAAAAAAATCTTAGATAGTTTGTGAATTATTGTATTGATTTATATCACAAGTAAATAATTTCAATAACTATTACAGTGTTGTTATTAAATGATGCTGTTCATCTATTTAATTTCTTTACCTTATAAAGTATATTATCCAATATGTTCCATCCCCATTATTTTATGTAAAGAAATCTTTGAACATTTTTAAATTTTCTAGAATAATTATACACGTAATTGCAACAATTATAACTCAAAACAAATTATTTCCTGAACTTATACTTCATTTGATGTTGGCTATACTAGTTAATAATAAGAACTTGTGTAATTGTGTTGTTTATCTAATAGTCTTTTTCCCTGAAGCTCATGACAAGAGATTTTCTTCATCTTAAAACACATAACTTAATTTGATTTGATTGTTACAGTTACAAATTTCCAGAATAAATAAGCTCAATGCTTTAAACTTTTTAGTCCAAATAAATTCTTAGTGTCAGAGATGATTTAGGCAATGAATACAGTTTGGAAAAATATTTCCTTAGAATAATATGATTTGGACAATATATTTATCCTTGAAATGAAGCCAGTGAATTGAACTTAAACAGTATTGGTATTATTTATTTTTAAATTAAAATTAAGAAAGTTTTAAAAATTAGTAGAAGCGAACTTTAAAATTTGTTTTAACTTGTTTAATATTATTAAAAAATAATATTTTTAAAAAAAAAAGAATATCTAGAAAATGAAAGTGGTAACCCTTTGCTATATTGCACACTTGAGACATATTGCTCAGTTTACATACCTTTTCAACAGCACAGAGTGCTATAGCTAAAAAATTTAGTGACAAAGCAAAAGTAAGACACGAAACGGTAAGTTTTATATATTCTGGAAAATTTACTCCTGCATAACAATCACTAAATTTAAATGCAGGATTCCATAGACATCTTAACCGGCTTCATGACAGCAAAATATTTGACTGTCAAATGAATAACTTTAAAATCATTAAGACATAAAAAAATCATAATTAAAAAGTAATTGCTCTTAAGCATAGCTTAATTAGTAACTTTTTTTTTCCCAATGGTAGGCACTGAAAAAAAAATATTAGTAACTTCCTATTGAAAAAGCCATTACTTAAATATTTTAATAATAGGCTTCCTAACATACTAAATTGTTAAATAGAATTGGAAAAAAAGAACTCACATGTGTGTTTCATAAATCATAATGGGAAATGCAATATAATATCTAAAAAAAACTATTTAGTGACACAATTTGAATAAAACTTATCTGTAAACAATTATTTTATAACAATTATCAACAAATAAAATTTATAATTAGTTCAAAAACTACAAATACCTTTTAAACGCTCTTTTTCATCAAAACTATCTGAATCTGACGGAGCTGATGCAGTATCTGAGTAAGGAGATGGTGATGGAGCCCCTGAATGAAAACAAAACGTATTTTACATTTTTATTTAAAAATGTCTATTAAAATATAATAATAAAATGCCCAATTGATTTTATATGATAATTTTCATAAAAGTATTAGTGTTTTAGCTGTATTGATTTTTTTTGTTTTGTTTTTTAAAGAAAGAAAAAAAAAACATTTTATGGTAAACTGTAAGAGCAGCAATTAAATTTAAAAAAAAAATTTTTTACACAGAAGTCATAAAGTAAGACAAGTTTTTGAAGGTAAATGTATTTATACTTTTCTGCTGTTGACATGATTTCTAAAGCTGGTTTCCCTAAGGTTGTTAGTTAAAAATTAGTGCGATGATTTAAACCTTCACCTACTACTATTGTTCAGGGTTTCATTCCCTGTGCGAAAGGCTAGGCATGTGGGCAGATTTAATTTTACTTTTGGGTTAATACTATAATATGATACATATAAATAAACATTTTCTTTGTATTAATAAAGTTTGTAAATATATATTAAAAATATAAAAAAAGGGTTTTCGCTCAAATCCCTGACCTTTCCAGGTATATCAGGTAAAGTTCAATGAAAATCAATACCATATTTTATCTATACGGTGCAATTTTTCATCAGAAAACTTTTTTTTAATTTTATTTGTAATGCCAAATATTACATTTCGAGCGCAAAAACATATAAAACATATAAACAATGTGAATGAAAACATGAAAAAGTTTCACTAAAAAGAGAATTTTTATAAAATTATTGTAGAGGTTAAAATTATTTAATTTGAATCTCAAATAACTGATTACTGTTACTGACAATTTTAAGACTGGTTATTTTCCAGGCATGATATATAATAACACATATAATAAAAAAACATATAATAGAATGAGAATGAAAACATGAAAAAGTTTCACTAAAAAAAGAATTTTTGTAAAATTATTGTAGTAGATGTTAAAATTATTTAATTTGAATCTCAAATAACTGATTACTGTTACTGACAATTTTAAGACTGCTTATTTTTCAGGTATGATAGAGAAATTTTTCAGGTTTTTTGTAAAAAAATGCAACTTTCCCTGACTATTCCCTGCTTTTTAGAGTTAAAATAAAATTCCCTGAAAATTCCAGGTTTTCTCTGTTCTCCCTGACCCGTGGGAGCCCTTAAGAAGGTCTAAATAATATGAATTCAAACACAGAAAGAAATGATGCGTCAATAACAATAAGGATCTGATAAACCTAGTAGAATATACTCTTCTCTAAAATTACAATACTGCTAAAATTTAATTTAGCTACAATATACATGCATATATATTCTTATTTTGAGATGCTATAAAACAATAAATTCCATGTATTAAAAACTAACCTGCAATACTGATAGGTGATTCACTTCCTTTATCACTCAAGATATCTTGTTTCAAAACGTCACATTTTATTAAATTATTTTTTAAAGTTGATATTTCTCCTTCAGATTCAATTTGAGAAACATTTTGAGACATGGAGAGAGCACTTAAATCACTAACCACAATACTTGTACTTAAAACAGAGTCTTTGTTTTTTTCAGAAAGAGCAAAATCTTCCGATACTACACTAGAATGCAAATTTTTATCCCTTTCTTTAGCGTCAGAGCTTAAAATATTAACTGTTTCATTTAATATCACATCAGGTACATTTTCTTTGAAATTAGTTGTTGTGGGGGTGCCTTTTTTAAGATGTTTATTTATTCCCTGATCAATATTTTCTTTGTAATCAGTTGCTACAGGAATGTCTGTTAGAAGTTGTTGATTAATTTTCTCATAAACAACATTTTCTTTAGAATCAATTACAGTGGGAATATTTGCATCAGCAGTAGTGTTGATTTTATTTTCAAGAGGCCTATCACTTAGTGGTACAGGTAGTGAGATATCTGTAGAAATAGTTTGATATTTATCATGTAAAATTTCTTTTTGAACTGGAGGTTCTTCAGGTATTTTAGGAAGACTGTGAATAATCACTGACAGTTTTTCTTTATTTTTCTCGTTATTTGAGTTCAAATTGCTTTCATTCATAAAATCATCAAGTGGTATAGTTATATCAGAAACAACATCACATGCAACACCTTCAATAGGCTGACTTTGAAAAGATTGCGCAACTCTATTCAAAGATTCATTTGGAGATAAGGATTCATGGAGTCTTAAATTAGACACAGTTAAGGGGAATTGACAATTTTCGCAAAACATAATATCAGTTTGAGTAAAAGAATGTTCAACAAATTTTTGCTTTGATGATACATATTGTTTTGCGCGTAAAAAAGTATCATTTGGTGTATAATCTGTTTTTAAGGCATTTGATGGTGTGTAATCATTGAAAGATCTATCATAAGTATTACTTGAGTAAGAACACATTGGAGTTTTGGAACTCATAGATAACTGAAAGTTAAAAAGAAAAATATTTTAAAAATAAATATAATAATTTTATAATTTATTTTTAAGATTAAAAGATAAAACAAATGAACTTTGTATCATACTCTTTCTTAACCAAGGTGTATATAAGTATTTACAAACACTTAGTTATTTTCCAATTAATCTACTTTGAAAATTATTATTGAACTGTGTAATAAAATACACACAGATGCATAAACTCTCAAATTAAGATATAGATGAGGTAAGATAGATGTTGGATTTGTATGTCACATTTTTATTAAAATTCAACAATCAAAAACTCTATAAAAACCATTTTTGAACTAAATAAAAAACTTATAACCAAAGAACAATACAGAAACCTAAGAAATAACACAGATAGATAAAACATTCTAAATATTATGTGGAGTAAGACTGAAGCAAATTAATAATATAGAAATAACCGAAATATTAGCTTAGAAATAATACTAAACTAGATCAACAAATATATAATTATTTGAAAATAAGAAAAAAGAAATGCACTAAAATGAATAAGCAATTTCGTTGTAAATGAAAATAAATATGCTTGACTCTAAAAAATCATTACAATATTGTGTGCAAAGCATTGAAAACTGATTGATTGAATTGAATAACTAAATTCTCCATTTCAGTTATTTAAAATTTCTTTGCAGTAATTAAAGATTCAATCAATTCGAATTAAGAAGAAATCTAAAAAATCAAGCTACAAGATTCTAAAAAAAAGCATTGTGTTGTTCCTTTATTAAAGACATTTTATTATTTCTTCTTCTTTTTTTTTTTTTTTTTTTTTTTTTCTTTTTTTTTTTTTTTGATATTGCTTTTCTTATTAAAAACATTTTTTAAAAGAAACAATATCCTCATTCTCCACCCTTATAAATAAATGATTGATTATTGATTTTAGAAGTATTTGGGAGCTTAAAAATTTAGAACTGCCTAGCAATCATGAAATGAGCTACCAACATAACTGTAAGCAATTTGTTGAAAGCTTATCTCTTGACTGCCAGACAGTAAAAATCTTGATAGCCTGATTTAAATCTGTAATATTCAAATCCAAATAAATGTTTCATAATCTTTTTCTGCCCAAATAAATTATTATTTGTAAAGAATACAAAGGAAGAAAAAGAAAACTTCCTTAGACTGCTTACAAAATGAAATCTTCCTGACATGGGCATCATGAATAGGCATGAAGAAAAGTGACTGCAATGAAAAAATGAATTATGGTTTCAATGCTCTAATAACTTTCTAGCAATGCACACTTTCAGCCAGATATGATTTTATGAATAGTAATTAATTAATTATACATTCACATAATCTAGTTAATACAGAAGGAATCATGATTGTTTACGAAAGCTAGGAGGTTAAAGCCAGATGTGGATGATTTGTGTCAGATTTATTCGCCTTAAGATTATTAAAAGCTGCATATTTCCAAATAAATCCATATTAAAATCCAAATTCTTCTCAATATTGAAATGTTAATTAATGCTCTAAAAAGCAATAATTAAATAGCACTGAAACAATTTAATGCACATAGCTCTTAGATAAATTATCATCTAGAAGAAAAAGGTTTATAAAGTATTAGTCAAATGTCCTTTCTTACTTTTTTTTACAAGCAGATGAGAAATGTGCATGTCTGAATTCTTTAAGTGACTTAGTTGTTTTATATGAAAAGCACAATCCCAGGGTCAACCTTTAAATGTCCTAACATTTTCATCACATCATTGTTTCTTTTTAAAACGTTTTGTATAATGCACAAAAATACAAAAAACTAGAAGGTTTCTAATACATTGCAGAATTAGAATTGAAAGAAAATTTTTATACAATAACAACTCATTAGATAAAAATAATAAAAATTCATTAATAAAACAATGCTTACTCTCAATGATTCTAGTTTTCGAAGATTGGCTGTTATACTTTCAGTATGCTGATCTAGTTGCTCCATGTGGCGCATCAATCCAAAGTAATCCTCTTCATTTTCCTTTTCTCTTTTATTAAGAGTTTCGAGATACTTTTGTGCAGGCTCACTATGCAAAATTTAAAAATATCAATCAAGAAAATATTTTACACAATAATGATAAAAATTTCTCTTAATAGAATGCAATTAAATATAATAATGTTTAAATAACTATGCACAAAAAAATCTCCAGCAAACAGATAAAGGTAAATAACTTTATAGAAAACCTAACAAATAGTTAAAAATATGCATTCAGTTTCTATATATATATTTTTTTATTTAGCAACAGATTTTTTGTTTGCCAAACGTGAAAAATATATATTTTTTACTTTATCTTATGAAGCAAAAAATGTTAGATAATTTACCAACTTAAAATTAAAAATTCCCTCCCACAGTTTGAAAACACAGAAATATTTATTTTCCAAAACATTTTTATGAATTAATAAGAATAAATTAAATGAAAGGAAATCTGAAAAAACATGCTTTACTGGTTGAAATTTTTTTATTAAATACTATTCATAGTTTATTTCAGTATTAACAAAATTCATGTCAAACAATGGTTATCATTAACTTACTTATTTCATTAAAAATAATTAATGGTATTTCAAACCAGAATAATTTTTATTAATGTGCAGTCTCATAATACTGAGACCAAACAACATATTGTGAGGCAGAATGCACATGGATAATGGTAAACACTAAAGATATGTAATTTGAAGTAAGTGAGGGAACATTTTCTTTAAAAAATTTATTCACATATCTTTTTAAGAAAAATAATAAAGTGTTTTTTAAGAACTGAAAACTCAAAATAAGTTTTCACCTTGATTTTTTTGTATTTTTAAGAAATTTCTTCACTTTATTAGAAAAACAAAATCATCTGAACTTTCTTGATATAAGTTTAACAACATTAAAAAACTTTGAAAGCTGATTTTATAAAAGCTTTTGAGAAATTATAAAATGCCAATTTGGAGAAAATTCAACTCTATAAATATTTACTTGAGATATTGAAAATGACTTTTAGCTGCTATCTCAGCATTCAGATACTGAAGTTCTCTGTTAAAAAAAATAATAATAATAATAAATTAAAAATATTTTGATATACATCAATAGCTTTATCACTGTGAAATTAATATTGAATAAATGAAACATGAAATACCAGACCCAAACAAATAGTACTTTTAAACAGCAATTTTATATTAATATATAAAGCAAAAAGATTACACAAATAATGTAAACAAAAGAGCTCATTACAAAACTAATGATTTCTTGAAAATTAAACAATCAAGATAAAGATTGTAATCCTACATAACACGTAAAATAATTCTGTAACAGAGATTTGTTTTGGTAAGTGGGAAAAAACGAAGGAAAAATGCTTAGAAAATCTAAATTACTTTAAGTAAACAAAAAAAAATTTTTTTTTTACATACTTTTTTTCTTCTGAGAGTTAACAAGTAATTTCCTTGAGTTTTCCAAGTTTACTCTAAAGCGTAGAAACATAGTGTAAACTTGAAAAGACTTCTAAAATAGTTGAAGACAGAAAACTTTTTTCATGAATCCAAAATCAAAGATTTAAAGGTTAAGCAGATACTGAATGACAAAGGTTGTAAAATGACGGAGGTACTTGTAAAAAAAATTTCGATTTCAAGTATATCAAGAGAAACTCTAAGTCTTGTTCTCATATCACATGACCAATTTTAGATGGGGGGAAAAAACACGGTTTATTACAATGACTTAATGATTTTCTTTGGATTTCCATTATTTCATGGCCATAGGCAGTTCACTTTGTGGTCTAGGAAATGCAATTGGGAATTAAATGAAACTCTTTTGCAATTTCAGTTCACCCTTAATTATTAAGTTTAACTCTCTGAGTTTCAATATTGTTTCAAATTTAAATCTACAGGCTTTCATGTAGCCAAAAAAATAAATGGTCTTCTTTATGCTATTTTATAAGAAAGTAGTTGAAAGCAGAAAAATTAAGGGTTGAAAGAACAAAAAAAAAATAAATAAATAAAAAAAAAATATTTGTTTTAAACTGGTTTTTTTTTGGTTCAAAATGGGCTTTCTTTACTTTTTTTGAAAACAAAAGGTAAAGTAATATATTAATGATTCAAATAAAAATTAATTATAGTAAATATGTTAAAAAAGAATAATTGAAAAATTTGATTTTTTTTTATACTTTTACTTTAAAACTCCACTTAACATGCAAATAAAAATATAATAATTCAACAAAATTTGAATTTGCTGTTATAGTTTAACAGTTTGCAGTGCATAACATTAGTATAAATTTACTGTGTAAAACGAACATTTTTTTTATTTAAATCAAAATAAATTTGGAGGAGAACATGAAAAATTTAAGATAATGTATTTTGCAATTTAAAAAGTTTTTGAAAATATGGAACAATGAAAAGGGCAAAAAAAGTAAAATTAGCTGCATACATATGTGTACATAAAATAATAAAATTATGTTTTAGTACTAATGATTTAATGATAAATAAAGAATAAAATACTTTTGTCATTTTTTAAACACTGTAAAGCTTTAAGACAACAATATATGAAACTATATGCTTATAATGAATATGCAACAATATGCTTATAATGAAACATGAAATAAAATAATATACATTTATGATATTTTAAAGAAATTTTTAATGTTCATACATATATTATACACTAGAATCATAATAAAAACATGATGCATAAATACAGTAAACATTTGTTTGCATTGATAACAGAAAAAAAATGTTTAAAAATCTTTCAACTGAATATTATTTCTTCATTCTTTGAACTCAACATTATTTAACTAATTTTGAAAAACTATCAAAACATGAAGTTGATGATGGTGTGTTTTATTTTAAGCAATTGTTAATATTTAACTTTAAATTTGATCACATTAATTTATTTGATATAAATATTTAAGGAAATGAAATGAAATGTAACATTTAAAAACTATGTATAAATGTTAATAATGTGTATTGGCACATCTTCAAATTAGTTATTGAACTAAGAATTTAAAATATTTTTAAAGAAAAATGTGCTATTTTTTCATTTGGTTACATTTAAACTAAAGGTTATTTTTAAAAAATAATAGAAATTTAAATAATTAAAAAATAATTTACTTAAAAAAATGTTTTTTTTTTTGTTTTTTGAAAAAACAAAAACAAAAAATTTTTGGTTTAAATTGACCAATTTTAAGAGAATTTTAATGTAACTTGGCCAGAGGCTAAATGCTTGGGGTGCTATATTGTTGTTTTATAAAAATCACAATAAGACACCAGGTTCTGCAAACAGCAAATAAAAGTAATTCACCATCAACTTTAAATGGTATGATTTTTTAAAAAACTTAGTATTTATTTCATGGTTAAAAGATCAGAAACTAAAACCTGGTAAAAAAATTTATGTAAAGGCAGTTGCAGACACCTCTAGCAAACAGAACTAATCTCGATAAATAAAAGAAAACTGAACTAGAGAAAAAAATCATTTGAAATTTTAAAAATTACTAATTTAAAAAATACCGTTTTTGAAATTCTTCAAATAAGTCTTTTGTTTTCTTATAAAAATCCGATGCCATATCCAATGCCTGGAAGGAAGTATAACTAATATTAGGAAACAAGAATAGAAAATTCAAAACCCAAAAACTAGATAATTATATAAATGGCATAATAATATTTTACACCAAAGTTATTAACAATGATTTTATCAATGTTGTTTATACAGTCAGTGAAAGTGCAGTCATTTGTTAGTAAAATTTTCCAAATTTCTCAAACAAATTACTTAACTAACAAATTATTAAAAAAAATTGAAATCACTTACAGATGACAAAGTTTAAAATTAATAGAAATTTTTATTCTCCAATATAAATTCTCAGAAATGTTATATGCATCATTTTCTTTTATTTTAACACATGCTTATCCAAGTTAAGGGATTTTCCATTTTTATTTCAACAAATGAAAGTGCCAAAAATCGAAAATATAGTTTTATATCAGTAGAGATAATTTTTATTGGCGCTAAATTTTATTCATCAATTCGTTTTTTATGACGTCAACACGAGTGGCATTTCTGCACCAAGTCACTGGATAAAACTAAAATCGTTTGCGCAAAAATCATATACCTTCAATGGTGAATCATATTTTGAAGTGAATGGAGGTAACTCTAAAAAAGGCCCAACCATCATTAACAACCATTTTACTGTGGAACAGAGTGGTCGCTACCAAGAGGTTTCACTGTAATTTGTTTAACTCTGTTTGTTGTAATAAGAGAAAAAGTAGATCTTACAATTCTGGATCTTTTGAATAAGCCCAATTTAAACTGAACATTACTCAAACATTCAGGATTATAATAAAAGCTAAATGTTATTCGAGTTATAATTGACTGCTTATTGTTTCAAATGATGGTATACTTTTCTTTTTACATTAGGTCAGAAAATTTTATTTTTAAAGATGCTAGCCAGGCTAAAATTTTCCTTAACAATATTTTACACTTGTGAAAAAAAGGAAAAATGCTTAAAATATTAACATATATAAAAATAATGAACTTTTTGATTATAAACAAAATTTAGCTGTACTATACAATGTATTTTCTAAACTTAATGTACGTTAAGTGTATGGTTGAACATTTTTTGTTCAGCAATGTTTATTGACCCAACACTGTTTAGAATTAAGGCACAATAATCTTATTATACATAATTTGATTTGAAACACAATATTTTAAAAAATGAAATGTGCTTGCAGCTCTTAACTCATTAAGTCTAGAGCTCTTTGGGAAATATTTTACAAAAATTATCTACACTTAGTTAGATAAAATTATCTACACTTAGAATGGAAAACTCAGCTACAGTTAGCTTTTTCATTCTAGATTATGGGCGAATTTGGTTTTCAGTAGAGAAACATCATCAGCTGAAAGTTTAGAAAGAGCTGGGACTAACGCTTAACGTTAAATAATTTATCCTCTATAGTGAGCATAAATGTTACACCAGAAAAAGTATAAGCTGGTCAAAGAAAGATCTCTTTTTTTTGGGGGGGGGGAGCACTGACTGTCTATTTTAAAATTAACAAACTTTAAGTTGAATTCCAACTCACAGATAAAATCGAAATATGGTACAAAACAAAAACGGAAAATTGCAGTGTGCAATGTTGAATGAAGTACCTTATTTTTGGTTTACATCAAAGAGGATCTCTGTTTACATCCGAGGGATCTAGAAGAACTTTTCCTGCTACTTATTTCTTTACATTGAAAGATTGATATTATGTGTTTAAATTTTAAAAAAATACATAAAGGAGACATTCCTACTTTATTCGATTTAAGCAGGTGTGGTGCGTTGGATTGTCATTGCACCAATCAAAGGTTTTAACGTCTTAAAACGAAAATGAGTATGAAGCTGATTGGTTCAATTTATTTTCCGGCATTATACTTGCAGAAGTGAAATGAAAAATCTAAAACATTTGTTTCGTTTCGCGTGACGGTTGCTTTTTTTGTTTAGCCCCTGTTGCTTCTTAATCAGCTCTTCCTGCAAGTCACTGGTCGTAAGTATCGCTATTAAGTGATAATTATTTTTAATTAACTGCTACTTTCCTTGTTTTCAAAGCTTTTATCAAATTAAATGGAACTGCCTCTGTAATAGTTACTTTCATTACTTAATAAATTTATTGAACCAAAGTAAAAAATTGCATCTCTTTCGATTTTCTTCAATTTGAGAAGCGCGATATCAATGAATCGAGTAACTCGACCTTGAAATTTTATCTAAAATTCTATTTAACATCCTGGTTACTTACTATAACTGTAACAATTTATGCTACAGTATACTTTTGTTATTAAAGTTTATGTTAATAGTGTGTTATAAAGTTTAATCTCCAAACTTTATTTCAGCATCAATCGCTACCATGAGAAACATTGTAATAATTCTGTTTGCAATAGGATTTTATTGCTACAGGTCACCATATTTCCAAAAGATTGATCCGGTAGAATATAGGTAAGTAATATGCTAGCCTGTGCTGCAATAGCTGCGTTATTATTAACTATAAATATTTATCAAATATTTGTTTCACGTTATTTATGTCTAAAGTCTCCATATTAATTCTTTATTTAACATTTTGTTATTTTAATTGCTCAATTTATTTTCAATCATTATGTACAGTGCTCAAAATAAAAAACAGACCACCCTTAATAACTATTTTTCTAATTATCGGATCTTAACGTTCTAGTCTAGGACTAATTTTTAATGAGTTGAAGGGGTTACTTCAAGTATGCTAATTAATTTGTGCAGACTATATTTTATTCCAAAATTTTTACTTTTTAATGTTAGTTTTAGTTATTGCATATTTTGCTATACCTCGAAAAATTTTTAAACAAATTGAAAAGTTTATGCACTCAATTGAAAAATTTATTTATTCAAAGATAATTCTATGCAAAAAAAAAAAAATTTTGAGTAAATATTTGTCATTTTCTATTTTATTTAATCTTAGTTGAAAAAATTTTGAATTTTGTGGTATAATTTTTTTTACATCATTTTAAAGAATATAATTTTTACATGGTATAGTAAAAAATTCGAGTAAAATCAATGAAATAGTTCCTGGTATGGTTTTTGTGACTTAAAATATTGTCTGCACCATTAATTAGATATTTAAGGTCACTCTCTCGCACTACTAAGACTGAGTCCTAGAACACGAGAATCATTAGATTAAATGTTATTTGGGTGGCCTGTTTCTTAATTTGCAGACTCTGTATATCTGCAGTGATTGGAAATAAAAAAAACTATTTCCTTTCTTGATATGTATTTCTAAATTTAAATCCTTATGATCAGGACACTAAAATTCATTTAACATTATCTTACTGACATTTACATGATCCATTGTTTATTTTTCAATATTTGATGTATTACATATTTTTCTCAATATTATTATAGGTTTTTTACCATGACTTAGTTTCTAGCTTTCTTAATTTTTTAATAACAAGGCTACTTATGTATAAAATTTGATGTTTTTGTAATATTTACAAAGTTTATATTTGATAATATTTTTCTTAGAAATGGCAGCAAAATTTGAAAGAATCAAACAAATTTTGCAATAAATATAAAAAATTACTTTTAATAAAAAAATGTTTAAAAATGGTATATAGTTGATATAAAAACAATGGATTTTCAAGAAAAAACCATTAGTCCTATTCCATCTAAAATTGATCTTATATTAACTAAGTTATCTATGGTTGTAATTCTCTATATGGTTGTAAATCTTATTGCAATCAGACTAGTCCAGTCTATAGCAATTATTCAAAGTAAGAGTAAATAGTAATAACTATAACATTGTGAGGTAGATAGTATTTATCAATATCATGTCTTGTAAGTACAGTAGGGAACCGATTATCCGGAACGATCGGGACCATCGCTATTATGTATAACTGATTTTTCCGGTTTTCCGAATCGCTGCAAAAAGCCGTTTTTTATTTATTGTCAAGCCCAATTTTAAAGAAAATTATTTAGAAATCTTAAACAGAAGAAAAAATGATAAAGTAATACACTAATGATTATTTCTAAAATGATTGTAAGGTAAACCTCTTTTAAAAAAGAAAGATAAAACCTAAAATCTTATGAGGAAGAAAAAAAATTATTTTCTAAATGGTGAGAAAATTTATCGAATTTGGTTCCAGTTTTCTGATTTCCGGATAAGAGGTACTGTACTGTATTTGAAACAACTTATTTAATATACCTAATTAAGAAAACTTATGGAAATATTTCAGATTTTGTTCTGACATTAAAATTGAATTTTTTTTTTTTTTTTTTAAAAATTAGAAAAACTTTTAAGTGTAATGTCATTTAATAGAAATACCGAAATTTAAAACTATATAAAAAAAAAATCCATTAATTTTTATGAGTTAATTTTTAATACGATTTATTTGAATCTGTGGATACTTTTGTTCAATGCAAATTTTGCACCAGTGAAAAAAGACACCATTTCTAAAAGTTTGCATATGATCTTTCAAATGGTGACAATTGTTTTGCCGCAAACCTTCCCAAATATTTGCAGCTAAAGGAAAAATTACTCCCTTGTGTTAGTATAGAAGTCTTTATCTATTTGTCCAACCTCTGTCAGATATTGTTGCATATAGTTAACTAGTAAAATTACTTTACATTTATTTCTTCTTATTGTGGCACATGTTCTGTATTCCTAAGTATTTTTTATTTTATTTTTTAAAGCAAAGTTGAATATCTTTCAAATACAAATGATTGTTCGTTTTGTTGCGATAAGCATATTAACAAAATGTTCTTACACAAATTTGTAATTATTATATAAACAAATTATCTTTTTTCTTAAAAATATTGACTTTTAAGAATTATAAAAAGCGGAGATGATATAAAGAATCAGGCAATGGGTGTTGGTAAGCTAGTAAATTAAAATGATACTAAAACAATTTTGTAACATGAAGTGACACTTAATAATCGTTACAACTAAAAAAACAATTATATGCATAAACTAAACTAAAATGCTCGAAATAATTTAATCTAAAAAAATAATACTTAAATTTTGTTTCATTGAAAGATCATTTTATTGTTCTTAAATTTTATGTCATTGAGTTTGAATTGTAACTACTTTTAAAAAAATTTTTAACTCGTTATGATTTGAAAATTTTTAACTCGATTGATTTTTTTGAGACTTGTGGAAATTTTGAAAAAAAAAAATTTTAAGTTATTACTTTTTAAATTATTGGGAGGGATGCTACGCCCATGCCTTCAAATTTCCATTAAATATATACTTATGCTGTGGATTGGTAGTGCTGCCTATATGGTTTGTATTGGTGAAGTGTATGGTTTGTATTGGTGCCCATATGGTTTTATTGATTATATAAAACTATCTGGTCATTGCTAGTGTCTGGATATTATGTGTAACACTTAAAAGTTAAACAAAAATATTGATTGTAGTTTTTCTAGTGTTTAAATATACATAACATGGATAAGGTAACTTAAAAATTTAGTTTTTTCTGCACTCTTGATTTAGATTTTCGCTATACTGCCAAATTAAATTTAGTATATAACCTGATAAAGTTAATAGTTATGTTATTTATTATTATATTTTTGTTGGTCAAATCTTACATTTACTGGGCGACTTTTATCATTTTTTTCAATTAATTGGAAACCAAAAAAAAAATTGATACGAACATTGAATTGCAATTTATGGGAAATATTATTTTATAAATGTGATTTGCTGGTGTGAAATATTATTTAAAATTTCTCAAACATGAAGTGTTTGTAGTTTGCTTCATATCTTTTAAATGAATAAAATAAATGTAATATTGAGATTTGTTTATAAATTGTAGTTTGAATTTACCTGCAAAATTAGATGGTCATTTTTCTCCTAACGAACTCTTAGACGCAACTGAACGTCTCCACGAAAATGCTCTTCATTGGCCTGAAAGTTTTGCTGTTCTGAATAGTAAGTATTAAAGATAGATCATGATAACAATTATCTTCTACTTATTCTTTTTGGGTATTTTTATTTTAATAAATTTCTTATCTTCAGATAAAATTTATACTGGACTTGGTGATGGCAGGATTGTGGAAGTGAGCGGCAAGAAAATTACAGATGTTACTCGAATTGGAAGCGATTGTGGTAAGCTAAAGTTCTATTTGATATTTTTTTTAATGAAATTTTTTGAGGATTCAGCTTTTGTATTGATCTTCAACATCCTGACAATATTCTTACATTTATCACAGGAACTGTCTTAAGATATTTGTATTCAAATATTGCATTTTTTTTTAGATCCGTAAGTTTTAAAAGGGAAGAATGTCTAATATTGCAGTCGAATGAAATAGCTGCACTACTAAAAACAATTAATTAATTGAAATATTATTAGTTTGAAATGTAACAATTGAAAAAAAAATTTTTTTTTAGTAAAATTGAATAGAGAAGTAATTTTTATTTCAAATATAGTCTATACCTAAGATGTAGTACGCACAGTTATTGTGAACTTTTTTAGTAGTCCCATCTGAACTCATATTGTCCTAATGTTATTTTATACACTTATTCTGAACAGCTGAGAAATTTATAGTAGAGTCAAATTTCATTTACATATTTTTTTTTTTTTTTTTTGTGTCGTTCTACTCTAAACTTCTTTTCAGGAGTTGCATTTTTTAGGTCTGTATGTTTTCTAAAAAAAGAATGTCTAATATTACAGTGCAACAAATGACAACATTCCTTTACATTGTGTCAAAAGTTAACTGCTGCCACCTTAGGATACAGGATCAAAACTCTTTTCTTACCCTCCACCAGGGGTCTGTTCAGAAAAATACCAAATATCTGTATGTTGCATCTCTAATTTAGTAGCAGCAATTGCTGTTTATCTTTTAAAATTTAATTTTTTTTTTAATTATAATTTTACAGTGTTGAGCATAATCTTGTATCTCTTTATAGTTTAAAAACTCCTTGAAAAAGTTTTTTGCAATAACAGGACCCTAGTTAAAAGAATGTGACTTAAGGTTTATTTTATGTTCACAGATTACGAGTAATCTTTTCACAATTTTACAAAAACGGACCTATCACAAAATGTCTGGACAGACCCCTGTCCACCCAATTTACGAATAATTTTCTGACCACATTACTTGTTAACCTGGTTCCCAGTTTAATTCCTAAAATCCACTTATCTTTACAAGCTCCTTACCCCTTGAAAACTGAGAAGGGAAGCAATCAAAGAATTCAACTCATTTTCCAATTACTCTCTTCATGCTCTTACATGTTGATTTGAGCTAAGCAAATATTTTTCTCAAAGGCAGGAAAATCTAAGACACTTTACTGATTGTTTTACAAACATTAGTGAATTATCGAATTGCAATCAAGGATTTTTAAATGTTACTTTTTTCATAAATATAAAATTAAAATCAATTTGTTGCTGATTAAGTATTTTTCTTTTCATTTTTTTATTAAATATCTATTTAATTATTTTAAAACTTATTTATGTTTGCAAAGTTTTTAGTGTACCCATTGTTTAGTTCTTTTTTTATATTTTTATTTATTTATTTATTTTTTTTTTTTTTTTAAGGTTGAATTACTTCTATAAAATAAAGCCATCTACAAACCTAGCAATATATTTACTGTTCAACATATCCAAATTTCTTGAAAAATATATTTTTAGCATATTTAGTAGAATGCCATATGCAAAAAAAATATTTTTCAAAGAATCGGATATCGTGGACATATTGCTGGTTTTATAGATGATTCTCTAAAGCAGTGGTCCGACTGTGCTTATTAAAAACAAACAAAACATCTAGTACACTAAATAAAATTAGGAAATAAATAATAATGTAAGTACTTACAGGTGTATTGTTAGTTTGGTAAGGTTTTATTATAATATATACATTTGTTATTTATAGTTTATAAATTAATATTACTTTTGAGTAAAACTTTTGTAAGATTTTTGTTATTAATGCAGTTATCTCTAAACGGAATTTTTTTTTTTTTTTTTTTCCTTCCAAAAATAGCTGGGCAACATGAGGAGCATATCTGTGGTCGTCCACTTGGGATGACATTCAATAAAGCTGGTTTGCTTTATGTTGCAGATGCATATCATGGTATTTTTACTGTTGATGTGAAAACAGGTAGATTACATTTTTATTAATTTGACTTAATATTTTCTCATTAAATTAGAATATTTTCAATTTACATAAAATTTCAAAAAAAAAATTTTTTTTAATTCTTTTTTTCTTTCTTAAACGTGATTTGTTTAAATTATTTTATTTAGCTATTAATTTATTTTGCTATTATTTTATTTAGCTAAGTAATTTTTCATCAAGTTGAAAGTACTTTATTTTCAAAGAGGCGGGGGGGGGGGGGAGATACTGCCTCTTTTTATTATTTATTTGTCAAATAGAAAAATGGTTTAAAAACTGATCCAAAACTATTCCTGTAAGGTGTTAAAACTGTTTTGCAGAAGAAACAAAAACGTTTTAGGGGTACTTAGTCTGAGCTATTGAAATATAAGTCTACGACGTGAAAAAAAAGTATAGCTAACTCTAAAACTTTTTTAACTTAGATTTTTTAGAATTTTTTTTTTTTTTTTAAATTAAAATGTTAATATTTTTAGTTGTCACATGACATTTACAATGCCTGCGTAAAAAGATAAATATTTGTTGTTTTTAAAATGTGTTAAATGTTAAATAATAATTAAAATTTGATTGTTATAAGTGTTCATACATCTATTTTAATTTTTTGCACACATTTCGGGAATTCATTAATTTTATTTCATTTCCATAGTAAGAAGTTTTACAAACTACTCTTACTTTTTTCTCTGTCCTGTTTTGTAAAGAACCCAATTTTATTGCTTTTATGAAAACTTTTTTGAATAGCAGGTTTTTATGGATTGTTAATAATCTACGAATAATCTCTGCAAAATATTATCTAGCATACTAAGGTACGTTTCTTAAGTAAGACATATGTTGAATAAGCATTGTAAAAAAGTTAATTGTTGTTACATTGGTAATCAATTATTGAATTCCTTCTTCAATAAAATATGCCCAAGAGATAGTAAAGATTCCTTGCCTGCATCATGCTTCGTTGTAAGCTGTTAACCTCTGTGATCTACATTGACTGATAACAATCTAGTATGGGATAGCCTGGTCGGTAGGGCGCTGGACCGTTCAAGAGGTCGTGGGTTCGATCCTCGCCGGCCGAAGACTCCCCGTGTAGTAAATGGTGACTGATGCACGTTAAATCTGTTAGAGTCTCAAAGTCCTCCATGTTCCCAAAACAAATTAATACCTCTGGGGGTACTGATCCAGGAGTTTCCTTGTCTTCTGGATTGGTTTAAAATTACAAGTCGTAAACCCATGGAATTGGGTCGGCTGTTCAACGACGGTTATAAAATAAAATAAAAATCTAGTATGGGAGTGTTTTACTTTATATGGGGGGGCTTTTTGAAACAAAAAATTTTTATTGAGCATATTTTACCTACTGATCATAATGGCAATTCATTAAAGTGTAACTTCAAATATTGTATAAATTTTTTGTGTACGCACTATCTCTTTCCATAAATCCTCTATCTTCCATTATTTCTCAAAAACAATTATTTATTTTAGTGACACAGATTTGAGTAAAAGTAGCAAGTTAAAATTTGACTGGAGAACCCATTTTTTCTTCTGTCTTAATAAGCAGCTAACTTAAAATATTTCCAATTTAATGCCATCATTAAAAGTTATTCATTCTATTTTTCAGGGAAAAAAAATAACATCTTGCCCTCAAAAACTGTTGTAGATGGCTCACCTTTGTTTCTTCTTAATAATATTGCTTTAGATGAAAAAGAACAAGCCCTTTACATTAGTCAATCTTCTACAAAATGGAACTTAAGTCATGTTATTGTTAGCTTTATGGAACATGAAACTTCTGGACGGTATGTTTTCTTCGCTTGTGTTTTACTTTAGTGTTCTCATTTGTAGTTGGCTGATATACTAGTCTTGTTTATATTTTTATTTGCTGACCAATGTATTTGTAAAATTATGCAAAGATAATTTTACAGTGTCACAGTGTATGTCACATGCCCTTACCTACTAGTGCAAATTGTTTCTGCTTATTTATCAATTTATATGTTCACTAGGAAGCAATTTACAAAGTAGTAGTAAAATGATATTTAAAGTAGGAAAATTTAACTACTTCAGTTTTTTTTTTTAATATAGAAAAAAAACTAGATTTGTGTTTTAAAACAAAAATATTGTTGTAAACCCTTTAATCAACTCAGATCTGCTTGCAAGACTTAATATTTGAAATTAAAATTGTTCAAATTTTAAAAAAATTTAACCTAGCTACAATTAATTGATTTATAATATGGAATAAAATTTGCATATTAAGCAATTGAAACTTGTTTTAAAGTAGTACATTGCATGAACTTAAAAAGTTGGGAAATTTGATAAGATTTTGAAAGTAGTGCTTTATCATTTCTTTTACATCTTTGCTTTTTTCATATTATCTTTCATTTGTAACATTGCATGGATGAATATTCTTGTTAAATATACTATGGGGTGAGGAATCTGAACAAATATTTTTGCAATACTCTCTCAAATTAATTTAATCTTAACACTATTCACTGGACAATAAGTTTAAGTAGTATATGAACTTAAATTTAAAATCCTTCTAATCAAAAAGTTTCTAAATTAAATTTCTGTTTTTAGACACTAACTTAATTTTTTCTTTATACTTCTGTATTTGTGCTCAATTTTATTTGTTTAAAAATAAGCAAAGAGTTAAAATTAACTTGGCAAAGTTAAGCTGTTAAAAGTGCTAATTCATTTCTAAGGAAATTACCAATCTATTAAGCTGATAAATAATTTGTTTTAATAAATTATTCAATAAAAGATTAGATAAAAGGATATAAGATTTGTTGATTATAAATAAGGCTCCCAACCATGTTCACAATTCTACTTATACTAGGATTTCAAAATATGCATTAAGCATTTACTACTAATTAGGTTATTATCAAAGAAGCTTTCAATGGCTCTTCTAAATTCTTTTAAGAAATTTTTGTATTTAGAAATAATTTGCAGCAAAATACTTTTTTTTCCATAAAAAGTGCTAAGGATCAACTTTCCACAAGTTTTTTTTGCTATTGTGGTTTTAAAATAACTCATTATTTTAAAATCATCAACTATGGTTGTTTTATAAATGGTGCAGTTTTGCCACTAGCATAACTTTGCAGGTTGCTTAAAAGTAACACAAAACATCCTGTAAAAACTTTCTGTCAGAAGTATCTCTGATATCTAGAGAATACTGTCGTACTAGTGTATATATCCATGTGATGGTTGGAAAGTTGAGATATCCACATTATATTTTATTTTATTCACGAGCTTAACTTTTGAATATTTTAACTACTAATTGTTGTGTTAATCTATTTCATTTAAATTGTTTTAAAATTAAAAGTAATTATAAAATAAATTTTTCATTTCCTAACTATTTTCTTTATCTCTTTAGACTTCTTAAATACGATCTGAAGACCAAAGGAGTTACAGTTCTTCTTAAAGACCTATCATTTCCTAATGGTGTTGAATTGGCTCATGACGGGTCAGCTGTTCTTGTTGCAGAATGCTTTAAAAATTCAATATTTAAGTAAGTTTTTATTTTCTATTCAATAAAAATTTTTATATGTTCTTAAATTAAATTTTTTCCACTGAACAAAATTATTTATTTATTAAGTTCGTCTTAATTTTTTTTATGGTAAGTTTTTTTAAAGAGTCAAAATTATTACTTTTTTTAAATATTATATTAACTCTTCATGTCTTAACAATTCCGATTTGGAAAAAAAAATCATATCAAAGTCTTCCATAATTTTAATTAAATTTATATTTTTAACATGAAAGCAAACTTTACCCTGTGTAATACAACAATTCTTATCATTTATAACAATTTTGTTTTAGGTACTACATCCAGGGAGAAAAGAAAGGAACAAAAACGGTATTGCCTGTTGTATTTCCTGGAGAACCTGACAATATAAGCCGAAACAAACGTGGAACTTACTGGGTTGCGTTAGCTGGTGCAAGGTCCCTAGAGAAACCATCATTAGGGGATAATTTAGCTGACAAACCTCTTGTTAGAAAGGCAATACTTTATATTCATAAAGTACTTACAGCCCCTGTTGCAAATTTAATGCAATATTTGCCATATGACTGGGCTAAAGATACTTCGTTTGAGGTAAATTTAAAATTTTCTTTACTTTTTTATGTATTAAGTTTTTCCTATTGAAATAAAATTTTAAAATGCGTAAGAAAAATTATATATATATAGTAGCTTCAAATTCTACCTGTTATATGTGTGTATTGTGATCCTCTATCAAATGCTAGTCCAGAAATTCCTAAAATTGTTCTGACTGTTACTTTTTATACTCCTGGCTCAAAATAACATTAAATAAACTTTTAAAGTTGAGTATAAACTAACTCAAAATATTTTTACTTAAAAATGGACCCTTCACAAAATTATTTTTCTTTTAATCGGAACCTTCACAAATTTGTTTATCTTCATTATTGCTTTGTTATTTCGATTAAACCCTTCCCAGGGCAGAAAACAAGAAAGATGTATGTAAACGAATAAAGTTTTGTCTTCGGCAGACGATTCTTCCATAATCCGTCCGAAATTAATATTCTGCGTTCGGCAGTATAGGCTAAATACCAAATATTTGTATGTTGCATCTCTAATTTAAAAGCAACAATTGCTGTTTATTTTTGAAAATTTAATTTTTTTAATTATAATTTTACAGTGCCGAGCATAATCTTGTATCTATTTACAATTTAAAAACTCATTGAAAAAGTTTTTTGCAATAACCGAACCCTATTTGAACAAATTCATAAAAGCGGACCCTGGTTGAAAGAATGTGAGTAATTTTTTCACAATTTCACGAAAAACGGACCTTTCACAAAATGTCTGGACAGACCCCTGCTAACAGTGATTTGAAAAATGTACTTAAATTGTATTAGGGGTGCAGAAAATTTCAAAAGCCAATATTTCCTCAGAACAAATTTTTTTTTTTTTTTAGCTATTTTGTTAGTTGCAAATGTCTTTACAGGATCATTTTTCTGGACACTTTTTAACAGTCAAAGTAAAATAAAATTTCCTTTTTCTAAAAAAAATTTTTTTACATTTGCGACCTGCTAAAAATTAGTCTGCATGGATAAGAATCCTCCTCTTGATGATTTTTACCAAAATTCATTTTTTTTTTTGCTTTTTTTTTTTTTTTTTTTTTGCTTGCTTTTAATCTGATTTCTATTATGACCTGAAGGGGGGGAGGAATTGATATCACGTAAACTAAATTTAGCATTTCACTGCAACTCAAAAAAATTGTGCAAGAAGGATTATACCATACCTCCATTAATCACGTACTCAGATTGTGCAAAAACTTTGTATTTTGGGGGGGGGGATTGCAGATTCGAGTTGAATTAGTCGCGACCAAAGAGAGCCATTAATTTATTATTCAAAAGTGCGATCCGTAATTTGCGGTGAAAATTTTGAAAGATATATGGAAATTCCAGAACTGTTCAAAACTCGATTGACAAAACCAGGTGGGCAATAAAATAGTCACAAATCGTGTGTATGGTAATGTATCATTAAAAACTATGAAAAACCGTAGAAAAATAAGTGATAAAAGTGCACTCGTAAATCCACATGGAATTGTTGGTGAAGCGTCAATAATTTAGTGTGAAATACGTGATTTAAAGTTTGCCAAACGAAATAATATCTTATTAAAACATAAAAGCACGTGAAAATCCGCTTTAATAACTACCAAAAAACGATTTTCAAAGCCAAGCTAGTTACTGCGAAATCGTCGCTAATCAAGTAGATCGAGAAATTATTACTAACTGAAATGCATGATTCGAGATTTGCAGTATCTGATAATGGCAAATAAAAATATCGAGATTTTGAAAATCATCTGGAAATCTGCATCAAAAGTTGCAAAAATTGCACAATCACATGGATTTATTCATTGTTGTTAGAAATTGACATTATAATTTTTATTTTATTTTTTTGTTGGATAAGGATGTTCTAATGTTTGTTTACCTTAGACCTATCATCCGGAAAACTTTATTTTCCGGACTTGCCAAAGTCAGGACAATTCCGAAAATGGGACTTTTTTGTAGTATTTTTTTTCTTCATAAAAAAAAAAATCCTTTGATTTTGCGCAGTTCTCAAATAAACTAGCATATTTGTAAAAAACCAAAATGTACTAAAGAAGTAATAATTTATTAAACTAAAATATAAGTCCCATTCTTAGATGCAAACATATGGAATGCAAATTAATAGCAAATTAAAAAGATAAACAAATTGTATCTTTTTTTTTTTTTTTTTTTTTTTTTTTTTTTTAATTAAACTAAGAAAATTTCCAGGGCTGCTTGAATTTCATTGGACATATTTTATATCCCTGGGTTGTATTGGTGGGAATATTATGTAATAATTTAACTCAGAAGATTTGGTTGATTATATATTTAAAAGTTAATCTTAATATTCTTTAGTGATAATTATTCCTCATTTTTTGCATAGTTACCAGTATTTAAGTTTTTTTTTCTTCCTTTCTTGTAGCTGGGTACTGCTAGAATTATCGCTGATCATATTGTAGATTCTGGTGCAGTTGTAGAATTTGATGATAATGGCAAAATCATTAAGTTTATCCATTCACCTACAGGAAAGGTGTCTCATCTCTCTGAAGCATTGGAGCATAATGGATATTTGTATTTAGGTTCTTGGCGAAATCATTACATTGGAAAATTAAAGTTGTGAAAAAAAATAACATTATATGAAACTATGATTCATAAACACAAATCTATGTACAGCTCAAAAAATTTTCAAAATTATCAATATTGATAAATGAATTTCAGATTTTTTATTAACTATTGAATTAATTTTCTTTTAATTAATTTGATCGCAGCTTCACAGCAAAAATGCCTGGGATTTATTATTTTAAAGCTTAACTTATCTTATGAAATTCACTGCTATGCTCAATAATTTACTGATTTAAATAAATATATAGCATATCGAATTTAATTTTAACTGGTAATTTATTTTTGAACAAAGCAAATCTTAAAACATAGATTTAAATCATTAATTGTTTAGCTTTCTTATTAAATCTTAAATTCATTACTCTATTATATAATATTTTAGTCATATAAGATACAGTTTTGACTAACTTGAATTTTTGCTCTATTTTAATCATATAAGAATATGTAGCTTGAAAATTAGAAAAAAACCAAACATTTACCTTACATGAAATTTTGAAATATTAATATCTTCATCTTTTACCACAAATGCTAAATTGTACCGTTTATTCTATTTTATAGTTAATAATAAATTTGAGAAAATTGTCTTTTTTATATTATATTTTTTTCTTTCTTTCTCTTTTTAAAAAAATAATAATTTTGCTAACTAGCATGACAAATATTATAAGCATCATCTACCCCAATTTATACAAATCTGTCTCATTATTCTCTATTGATGGGTTCAATAAATTAAGAGTTTAACTTTTATCATGATGAAGAGAATGTAAGAACCATGTAAATTTTAAAATATTGGCTTTCAGGTTGCGTCTAAAATTGTATCATAAATATACAATAAAACGTTAAATCAATATTTTTTAGTAGCAACATCAGATTTTTCTAATTTATATCATGATATATAATCTAATTTGTATCATGATATTTATATATAAAATGGGATGCAATTTAATGTGAACATCTTTATATTTCTACAATCTATAATATTTGAATTACAATTTTATATAATATTTGAAAGCTCTGTTGATGAATTAGATGCAATTTCCTTACTTTCCTAGTTTGTTTGTTTTTTTAATTGTAGCAAATTTATTCTACTTATGTATTTAATTGATCACATATCATTACTGTTTCGTCAATTGTACAACTAAGCCCAATATTTACTAAGTTGTTTAATATATATATACTATGTTGTGTTAACTTTTTTAGTGAAATATTTCTAACTCCTTTGTAATGTTTCTTAAGTCTACTTATTTTATTTTGTTAATGAATTCCATTAATCATGTTGGACCAATATCTGATCACTATATTTTTATCATGTTTTTTCGTAAAGGATTTCGCCATACAGTATAATTTTATATCTTAACAAGAATTCCTTTGATGTGAAAATAATTTTGTTGTGATATATTATTGCTTACACATGTTTACATCAACAATAAGTTTGCAAAATTATGTGAAGTGTCTTAAAGTTTGTGATTTATTATACATCATTTAAATAAAATTGTATTTTTCTAATACTCTCTCCTTTTTTTTAAGTCTTAGAATAATTTACAATATATTTTCTTAATAGTAAATTAATATTGTATTCAAATGGTGCCAGGGTTCCTATTTTAAAAACATTAATTTCCAATTTTTTTCATCTGACTGCTTTAAATATTTTAAAATTAATTATAAAAAGAAAAGAATTGTATATTCTAAAATATTAATTTATAATAAATAATAATTTTATTAGTCACTAAAAGTAATCTCAAATTCTGCTTTTCTGTTACACGCAATGTATGTAATCTTTAAATATTATTCAAATATTTATATCAAAATTAATTTTACTTTATCTCCAAATATTTTTTTACAATCTCTAAAAAAAATTACAACATAGATATAAGCTCAGCTATAAAACAGTTATCAAAATGTGGGCAGATAATATCAGATATTTTATATTAATTAAATAGTCTATAAATCAAAACATGAAAAAACAAAAAAGAATTATTGCTATGCCACCTAAAGTTGATAATCTAAATTAACAGACTTCTAAAAGAATAAAATTATTATTACAGAGAATATAATAAGTAAATGCAAGGCATATACATATCAATTTTAGTGTTCATAATCAAATTTAAGTTTAATTAAATTCTATATAAACTGCTAAAAATTTACACACATATTTAATGGACAGGGTATCTGCACACCTGGAAAGTCATGAATTTTGATATTGAAAAAAATTTGTCATGATTTTAACTATTTTTCTAAACAAAATGATGGAAAGTCGTGGATTTAGGTTGCAGAAAAATCTAATTTTTAAAATGGAATTGATCCCCCTCTCATTTCATGGTGTTCCGAATATCTGAATTTGTAACAAAATCCCCACTCAGTCATATTTTATTAAAATATAAAATGTTACTATGTTCTTTAAAAAGTATGGTGTTCTTTCGAAAAATGAAAGAAAAAACATTTCTAGAACGATCTCTTTTAAATTTCTGTGATTTCAGAATTTTTATTTTATCAGTTTAAAATTCTAGTTGAAGCAAGCCAGTCTTTGGTGAATTTTTTTTTTAATTCCGAAATGAGAACAGAATCAGGAGTATTTCTTTCCTTTCCGATGAACAAGAAAAGTAACTTTAGAATATAATTCTGCAGAAGAAGAAAAAATTTGCTTTTGTATTTTTTTCAGCTATTTTATTGCTTCAGCTCTTCCTTTACTCTGTTTTTTAAATTTAAAATCTATAAATATGAAGATGCAGAGTATAACAGTTTTGGTTATACCTATCATTTCAATTAATATTTATTGTAATGCTTGTTTAAATTTATTGTTGTGCTTTTGTCGTGGAAAATAGTAACTTTGGTAAGTCATTATAAAATTTTGGAACTAGTCATGAATTTGAAAAACTAAAATGTAGCAGATACCCTGAATGAAACTAATGTATCGAACATAGATGATTATAAGCTTTAATCCTCTATGCCAGGGGTGGCCAAGCTCCTTGAGAGTCGAGCCATTTTTCAAAATGTGAAATTTTTCGCGAGCCACAATTAAATACGTATTTAAAAGGTAGGCAAAAAAAATATTTACGGAAATTATATTTATTGAAAACATATAAATAAAATTACAATATATATTTATTGAATTTAAAAATTAAACACATTTATTTTACTTCTCTTGATAATTCTTTAAAATTTGGTGACAGCACTTCTCAGTAATTCTTTGAGATGCTGGTTAGTTAATACTGATCGGTATTTGGACTTCACGAATTTTAAAGTGGGAAAAAATCATTCACATAAATACGTTGTTCTGAATATTGACATAATTCGACAAGCAGCCTTTTTTAATTCAAGATACTTCGATTCTGGTACAAATTTCCAAAATTCAGTAATCGACGTCGACTTATATTTTAATTGTAGAGCTTGATTTTCTTCTATCTCTATTAATTCTAATTCTCCAGATGCTTTTTGTGTCCTAATTATATTGGAAATGGAAAACTCGCCTTGAATTATGTTAATTTCAAATAGATTCAGAAAAAAAATCAAGAGACGATTTAAAATATTTCAAGTCTTGAAATCTATTTTGGAATTCCGTCAATATTCCTTCTAGCTTTTTTATATACTCTGAGTTTTTCTTATTTAATATTGGAACAATTTTTTTAGTTCGAGGAAAATGACAAAATGTTTTATTTTTAATATCCCTTTGAAAAAGTTTTAATTTAGTTTGAAAACTAAATATATGCTGTAAGAGGTCAGATATTATTTTATCTTTCCCCTGCAATTGTAAATTCAGTGTTTGCAATTGTTCCATGACATCAGTTAAAATCATTAAGTCTTGTAACCACTCGTCATCGCCTAATTCTAAATAGGTTATTTCCTTTTCTCTTAAAAATGCAGTAATTGGACAAAACATTTTAATACGCTCTATCTAAATAACCATCTAATAATGCATACGAAATTAATGTCATTTGGAAGTTCTTCGTCCTTTAATTCTTTAAGGAAAATTTTTAACTTGTGGATGATTTTTTGCAATGGTGCGAATGTAATTTGCAATGAGGAACACTGTTTTCATAACATCAGGATATTTTAAACATTTTGAAACGAGATGTACTCGGTGAATTATGCAGTGAATCGGTATGAATTGTGGAATTTGAGAATCATCTCTTAAAATCCCAATAAGAACGATTTTTTTACCCAGCCTTGCCGGAGCTCCATCAGTTGCAATGCTTACAGGTTTATTAAGAAGCACATCTAAAGTTTTCTTTATGGAATCTAATGCATTTTTAATATGGACACCGCAGGTTGATTCTTGAAGTGCTACTAAATCTAAAAATTCTTCTTTAACAACAAAGTAAAACTGTCGATTCGTCAAGGAACGATAATATTTTTTTAAAAATATAATAGCGCAAAAATGAAAAAGGAACTTGGGTACATTTATCGAGAGACACAAATATGTCTTCAAAGAGCCGCATGTGGCTCGCGAGCCGCAGGTTGGCCACCCCTGCTCAATGCGATTAATTAAAAGGATATACGAATCGATGAAGCCTTAACCATAAGTTAACAATTCCTGTTGAAGATCTGGCCTAATTCTGTCTGGTATACACCTACTACTTGTCTAGTGGACATTCAATACGAGCGAATAATTTATGGATTATTTGACACAAAACATCCAAGTTCTATGCCAAGGATCCACATCCCATTTTCATTAGTCACTTTTTCAACCAGACAACAGCCAAAATTCAAAACAACCATGTGAAAAGCCTTTTATAACTGCTTTTATTTATTTAAAATTAGAATATTTTGTTATGCAAAATTAAATACTTGATTTAAAATTGAATATGAAAGATTTAATAAAGTTATAAAAGAAAATTTTAATCCAAATGTAAATGCTTTATTTCCACTGGCAGATTCAAGAGAACTAAAGAAAGCTTAAAGTTGCTAGTGGAAACAAGAATTTCTATAACCCTTTTGTGTGCTATTTTCAAACAAGAAAAAATGTATTTTGAATTTTTACCATTCCCCACTGAAGCATTTACCTGCACAATACTGGAGAGAATTCATGTTACAATTTTCTACATTTTTTTAATCATAAAATGCATTTCTTTTTTTTTCTTTTTTTTTTTTTTTTGAGGGGGATTTTGATTTATCTGGTTCTTGCGTTAGTCCCTTCAGTTATTCTTGACATAAAATAGTTTAATTATTACTAAATATAGAGAGATATATTATCAAAATTGATTTATTTAGCAATTAATATTAAAAACAAAATATATATATATATACATTTTATACCAAGTTTCTGTTATAATTAGGTTATTTATATAAAATCTTTCCCTATTTGAAGGAACAAAACTAAAACACTAACAATAAACATTGAATTTATGACTTTATTAAGCTATCTTAATAAAATTGTGAAGGAATGCTTGGAGATACTGAACAAGAGTCATAGCCCACTAGTATTTACAAAAATAAAATAGATTATTCGAAATTTTGAATTGTAATGTCAATGAAGATTTGTATCAGAATGATATGCATGTTTCAATGTTTACATTGTAATTTTTTCTCATTAAATTAGTTTTAAAATGTTTTTGAATCAACAGGTACATGGCGAAAACTATTTTTTAAGATAGATAAATTTATTCTTAAAATATTCAATTTTATATTGAAAATATTTAATTTTTATATTGAATTTTATATTTATTATCAATTTTATATTATATTTTTCTAAACTGAACAATAGATATTTTGGGGTTTCTTAATCATTTTTTCAGACTTTTAATTAATAAAAAAAAGGGATTTGCTATCAATGATGGTTAAATGCAGGATCACATTCTAACCCTGTAGTATGATGTTCATAAATGCTTATTTAAAAAAATTTAATACCACAAAAGAAATTTCCACTAAATCAAAAATATGAATAACATTTGTTTTTACTCGCTATAAACTTAAAGAAATTTTCAAATACGATTTCGTACTAAATATAAACAAAATCCAGTCTTTTCTAGAAAAATTTTTTAACTGTTGTCTGATTAAAATGATGTTTAAAAACAAATTAAGTAAGGTATGAATTTAAAGAAATTAAAAGCAAAGTTAGAAACGAAAAGTAAATTAAGAAAACAAAAAATACTTATTATTGCTAGGAATTCTTCAATCAAATAAATAGAGAAGAATCATTTTTAAAAAATTAAAATTTTATGCCATGAACATTGGACTAGGTTTTCATAAGAAAGCAGTTAAGCAAAAAAATTTTTTATATAATACATTTCTGTAAAATTTATCATAACAGAAAATTAGTACACACACTCTTTCAATAATCAAAATTAGCCTTAGGGAACCAAAATATATAAATACCAGAAAAAAAAATTTATTAAAAGTTTTACAAAAATAGATTTCTTTTTCTTAAAATGAAAAGTATAAAATAGGACTTTAATAGTTAAACAATAACATAACAATATAAATGCAATCTGTATTTGGCAACAAAACAAATCATTTTTCAAAATGATCAACAGGATAATGCTCATGATACTGTTCAACATGAGCTTTTATATATTGAAGTTGTTCTTCAACATGAGGGGGCATTACATCATAAACTTCTTTTAACATTTCATCGATAGGAGCTTTCTTTAATTTTTCTGCTTTCACAACAGTCTGCATTACCTAGAAAATATAATAAAGGTAAATAATAACTTTACATATTTTTCAATATATGACTGCACTAAATATATTGAAGAACAAAGTTAAACCTTTATGCATCAAGTAAAATATTAGTATTTAATTATTTTTCTGCAACAATTTTGAGTAGATAGTTTTATATAATAGAAATAGGCATTGTTAAAAGAAAATAGCAACTGAGTACTAAATTAGATATTAATATTTGAAAAAAAATTTAATTTTAGGTCATTTTAATTTATGTTTTGTGGCTGATTCTTTCATTTTGCCTTGTTAAGCAAAACATTTTGCAGTCTATGAGTATAGTAATTTCCTAAATCTTTACATTTTACTTAAACGTAGCTTTATATGTATGTATAACTGAATCTAATCTATAAATACATTTTTCATCAAATGGGCTATGATTCAAAAGTTTTCCTCCAGGAAGGAGGAAAAATTTTAATTTAATTAGCTTAGAGAATGTGATAAAGTTACGTTAGTAGCCGCGGAAATTTCTGACATACTATATTTCTAAGTTAAATCCTTTACTTTCATATCTAACAGCAAAATAAATTATATGTAGTTTTATCGAATTTTAGTTCTCTCTTAAAGGCCCACCTCTATAGCAGCTTTAGGAGTTCCTCGTTTATCGTTTTGCAATTGGAACTTGCTCTCTCATTCATTGAATTCAAGTCTTTTAGTCTAGCTTTGTATGCATTCTAATACTCTTTTTAAAATAGAGTTTTAAAATTATGCAATATAATTATGCAATATCTTATGAATTGTTCGATCCATAAACATTTCATTCAATTTATAAATTCATTACAATTTTATATACACAAAATTATAAATTTCAGTATTTTGAGACAATTTTAGTTTTGCTTAAACTCATATGTCAGCCCCTTCCTTCTTGCTCCTGTGAAAATGACGAGGTGAGGCTTCGCCCTCTATTTCTCGCTCCCGTGAAATTTCCGGGTAGAGTGTTCAGTAGTAACCCACCAATAAGAATAAAACTATTTCATTTCTTTTGCCCGGAAAACATTTTATTTCTCATTTTACACACCACATGGCAGTACCAGAATATTTTTAAGGTAATTGTAGATAGTTTATTTAAAAAAAAAAAGTCAGCACTAATCAAATACGTGTATTTGGCAAAATAGGCACTTTTTCGACCGTTTTCTTAAAAATTAACCAATCGTTAAGGGGTATTTTTTAAAAGGTAAAAATAAAAAATTTAAAAAAAAACTGATGAAACTAAATTGAGAAAATATATCTACGGTAATTATGAAACATTATTAAAACTAAAATATAACGCTAAATTGTAATTAAACTTGTACAAATAACATAATTAAGACTAAAATATAGCATATTTTAGTATGTTTATATGCTCAATGTGAGAAAAGAATATTCATTCAGAAATTTATAAACGTGTTAGTTTAAGTGTTCATGCTTATATGCCAACTTTGCTTTGTTTCCAACATGAAATATAAATGACATTGGTTTCTAGACAATATATGCATTAGTGCTTTATATAACATAGATACAAAACATTTAAAATCTTTTCTTGTCATATTTCCACCAACCGGAATTAAAATTAAAGTAATGCTTTTAAATCATCCCAAATATTCATATATACCTCCATAAATTAACACTTAAACTATTTAAATTTTTTTATAAACATGTTAATTAACACAATAAGAAAAAAGTTCATGTTGAATATAGTTACTTGTTTTTTAGTTTCTTCTTTCCATGCTTTTTCTTTTGCGTCATCCCACCAGCCTTGGTTCTCCATGTATTTTCTCAAACGAGTTATTGGATGATCTTTCTGATGCCAAAATCTAACTTCATCCACAGATCTATATGCACTGCTGTCATCTGATGTGCTATGATGTCCTATTCTGGATAATAGAAAGCACCAAAATTTATATTTTAAAATTGATATACAGATTATATGGCCAAGAATCAGAACTATTAGTAATTGCATAAAACATGTCCATAAATTAAGGATAATTCAGAATCACACGGAAATCAAACTCTAAAATTAAAATTTCACCTGTAGAATTATCTCACACATCCTGAAGAAGAATATGCAAATTACAGGAAACCACTAGATGACGCTGGTAGTACGTCACAATGACGAGAGTGTAAGAGAGGGGTATATAAGGAATGGTGGCATAGAAGTAAAATTGTTCACAAGCGCTTTAAAAGCCTTTCAGTGCAATAACCGCATAGTTATGGCACAAAGGAAGCATTTGGATGATTTTTTACGTGGCAGAATCATCGGACGACTGGAATGTGGACGTGCCCAGCTGGAAGTATCCGAGGAACTTGGAATCACCCAGAGTGTCATCTCCAGGCTTTGGCAACGATTCCAAGATGATGGTATTGTGAGTAGACGTTACAGCACAGGTCGCCCCCGAGTTACAACGCCGAATGAAGACCGGTATTTGGCAGTTACTGCCAAAAGAAACAGACGGAGCATAGCATCAGACCTGTCTCGTCAGCTCTCTTCAGCTACCGGTACGACAGTTTCAAGTCAGACCGAGTACAGACGCCTAGGACACATTGGTCTATATGCTCGTAGGCCTGTCAGATGTGTTCCACTAACCGCAACTCACTGTCGCCTGCGATTAGCCTGGAGTAGAGAGCATGCATTGTGGACACCGTAACAGTGATCTCGTGTGATGTTTTCTGACGAGTCCAGGTTTAGTTTGCAGTCTGATTCTCGCCAGACTTTCATATGGAGAGGGCCAGGTACCCCTTACCACCAAGACAACACCATTGAACGACACCGTTACGGTGGTGCAGGATGGCTCGCTTGGGGAGGAATTATTCTTGGTTCCAGAAGTGACCTGCATGTTCAGAGTGTAACAATGACAGGCCACATCTATAGGGATGTCATTCTGGAACAACATGTACGTTTGTTTCGGGGCGCCATGGGTGCTGAATTTCTGTTTATGGACGACAACGCCCGTCCTCACCGTGCAAACTTTGTAGACGAATGCCTTCAATCGGAGGATATCACCCGTATGGATTGGCCAGCATGCTCACCGGACTTGAATCCAATAGAGCATGTGTGGGATATGCTTGGCCGACGAATTGCAGCCCGTCAACCCTCCCACTTGTCTACCGGACTTTCGGAGGGCATTGCTTGATGAGTGGTGTAATATTCCCCAAGATCAGATTGATAATTTGATACTCAGCATGGCTAGGCATTGTACAGCCTGTATTGCATCGTCCGGGAGACATACTCCATATTAACCATCATACTAACCATGTTATACTGTTTTTTGTAAATAGGTTCTTTTTTGAAATTTGCTCCAGGGAGTAAAAATTGCAATTTTTATTAATTATGTCAAACATATAGCATCTTTTTTGCTCTTTACCTTTTGTTTAATACATAGACTTTACAAATAAGTCAAATTTGTTTGGCTTCTGTCTCTTTCTGTGCCTGAACTTCATTATCCTTAATTTATGGACATGAGTGTATATGGAAACCAAAAGCTCAAGCATTTTAAGAAAATCCTTTAATTAACAAAATCTCAGTTTTATTAATATAATACAAAATTACTGAGAATTATCAGAGAAATTTTGACTCAAATTAGCTTTTAAAAACAGATTAACTAAATACATACATTGCTTGCAATTGCAATGTATAAAATTTAATTCATCTATAATTCTGTTGTTTCATTCGTAATAATTATTAATTTTTTTTATTTTTTTTTATATTATACTATGCACTTTTTTTTTCTTTTTGTTGGTTTTATTATGTTTTTCCTGCATTTCTCATCCACTGCATGAACAATATAATTTATCCATTGAATTTTTTATTATAATCTGTTGCATTGCCTTGTGTGAAAATGATATGATTCAATGAGCAAAATAATATTCATTTCCCTAAAACTTGTTCCAGAATATTGGTAAATTTACTTCAAGGCAAACTTTAAAAGCTTTTCCTGTATTATTTCATAAATTGTTATGTCCCGTATATGCAACAGAGATAAGTTTGGGTTTGATTCTGGAGGTCCGAGTCCAAAGAATGTTAATCTATAGGATAACTTAGTTCTAAATATATAAGCCAATATAAAGGCCAAACTTTATATTATAAACAATATATATATAAAGGCCAAACTTTGCAATCTCGACACCTTTAATGTCTAAACAAGAAAATTAAATATTACAACCTTAACTTGTAAAACAAAAAGCGAAGAAAAAAATCTAGAATTGAATGTAAAATTTTATCATGAGTTCACACTTGTCTGTAACCTTTTTTCCAGTAAACAAACCCAAGCTTGAGCTGAGCCAGTCTCATCTCTAGTAAGCAATATAACTTAGCTATCCTAAATTTTTAATAGCTATTGCATTTCTTATGTACTTATCAAAATAATATTTCTTTTCTATAATAAATGTTTGCTTAGAAACAAAGAACAAAAATATTTTAACTTTAAATATATGAGAAAAAAATTTTTTTAATTGATCTCTACAAAAATTTGTACACGTTTTTTACTTCATAATATTCAATCGAAAAAAGTAACTATTTTAAAGTTAAAAATTAATTTTAATAAAATATTGTTTAATGAAATGTGGTGATTATATGCATGCGAAAAATTTTAAATATTGAAAAAAATATATTTATTATTGCTTTTAGCAAAAATTTTTCTCTTAAAAGATAAATTATGCAGCATTAACAGCTGATTAAAAGTGAAAATTCATTTAAATCAATAAAAACTGGCTAAAATTTAAAACATAGAATACAGAAAATATGTACAAAATTCTAACTGTAATAAAAATCACTGTACCTGCATTTAAAATATATCTACAAGAGATTGGATAATATTTTAAGAGCATTTATGAACAAATAAAATAAAATTATTTTAAAATTTCTTTCAGGCATTTTTTAGCTTCATGGTCATCTTTAAAGCTAACATATCATACATTTGAAATTATATATATGGTTATTCAAGCTGTCATATATGTTTTATGATACTATAACTTAATCTATGGTAACTACTATTAAAATCAATAGCATTTTAATGAATAAATAAGTTTCATAATTAAACTTTTTCTAAAAAAAAAAAACATTTTACTCTTTATGACAAATGATTAACTAAAAAACTTTTATTCTATTCAAGTAGAACAGAAGTTAAAATGTTATTTTAAGAAATCTATGTTTTAATGCATACGATAAACAAGTTACCATAAAAATATTTTATAGGAATTTTTCATCGTAAAATAGAGAATCATTAAAATTAACTTATTAGCAATATTTACCTATAAGTCATAGCTTCAATGAGAACAGGTTTTGATTCTTCAATAACTAACTGTCTGGCAGATTTAACTACATTATATACTGCAAGAATATCATTTCCATCAACTCTTATTGAGGGTATACCATAAGCAGGGCCTCTTGCAGCTACAGATACAAAAAAAAAAAAAAAAAAAATATTAAACTCTCAGCAAGTTTTTTCCAGCTATTGTATAATTTGCTTAGTTACACTTTAGAAAAAAGTCTAGAAATAAAGGCAGACAAATATTTACATTTAATAAAAATGATACTAACTCATCAGATTGTAAAAAAAAGGTCAAAATAGTGCATATTTGTGCTCTATGTTGTTATGCTAGTTTGATAAAATCTATAATAACTTATAATGCTTTAAAGGCTAATTGTAAAAATTATCATTAATAAGAATCATTAGTTTAAAATACATTTATATTTTCTATAAAACAAAGTTTTAATAAAATAGTTCTATGAAAATATAGGAATGGTTTACATAGAAACATAACGCAGTTTTATAAAATAATTTATTATGTATTAGCATATTATATAAATATAAATTCATTTGAAACCATGAATGTATAAAATAAACTTTCCATTCCATTCTCAATTAAATATGTAAATTTTGCTTTAGAACAAAGAAAATCCATTATAAAACTTGTAATAAGTCTGAAATGAAAGTCTTTATATAATTTTATATTGATGAAAACAAATTATAAACATGATTTAAACAAATTGATTAAATTTTTATCAAATCTATTAAATTTTTATCTAGAAAGACACATCATGGAAGATTCAGAGATTCTTATTTTGGCAATAAAAATAAATAAGTATCCAGACCTTTTAAATATATTCTAATACAAAAATGAGATCATTAAATTAAATTCATTGATTGCTCATTTAACTTTCATAATATCTAAAGCAATTTTTAAGTATCATAAATAAATTAGGAAATTTAAATAACAATTGATTGAGATAACAATCTATGAAGAATACAGCCGATTCTTTCTTAGAAAATAAATATAATGATATATAGATGGGAAATAGTTAAATATTTGAAAATCTTATAAGAAATGAAGAAACTGCAACTTTTTTTAAAAATAATCAGCATTTATAACTAGAATAGAATCTCAATTAGTAGACTTATTTAAGACAAGTGAAACAAGACAATTCATCTAGCCTTCTGTGACTTAATAATATCAGATAATCTTTCCTTATAGAAAGTTTTGTTAAATAAAAAAAACATGATCATAAATGTAAGTTACTACAAAAAAAGTAATTTTACGTGTCATTGTTTCCCTACTTGTGATGTCAATCAGTATGTGTGTGTCAAAGATAGTGAGAAAACATTTTTATTAATACTTAAAAGTTATTTTATTGCAGTTATAGTTGTGAAAAAATAAATAAATAAAATGTTAATAATGGGAGATCATGAAGCCTTTTCATTGTAATCTCATATTTTTAGATAAAATAGAATAAGATTAAAAAATTTAAGTTTTCTCATAGTTAAAATAAAAAGTAGTAATAGGAAGTCAATCAAGGTTACCCCTAAGAATGACCGACCTCCATTAACAACCTGTAGCATATCTACCACTACAAAAATACAATTCCAATTCACTAGTATATAAGACATGTTAAGTTGATTCTATGGTGGGGTACCTTTTCATAGATGAAGGTTGACATTGTCAATAACAACCTTCCCCACATTGGTGACCTCCGGATGTGATGTGAACATGCCTACCTTGGCAGTAACGCCCACTTCGATCTGAACATGCCTACTTCAATAGATGGTCCACATTGAACAGTTGACTTGCTACTTGTGACTGCGACATTATCCATCTCCTAGCACTGTTGCTACTCAGTCTCATCTCGATCGCACACAACGTCTGCCTGCATACACTCGACTGCTAAAGGCAACGTAGAAGCGACCGCGACCGTGAACTTAATACAGCTCTCACGATCAGCACTCAAAAAGTACGGTGATCTTAATACAGTTCTCCCGACTTCTCACAAAACAGCAATGATACAACTAGTGGAATCCATTGATCGAATTCTATCACAGATATAATTCTGGTGGGGGAGTACTGTAGCGTATCTACCACTACAAAATTACAATTCCAATTCACTAGTATATAAGACATGTTAACTCGATTCTATGGTGGGGTACCTTTTCATAGATGAAGGTTGACTTGGTCGATAATACTCGCTCCTCACAAACCATTTTACTGTAGAATAGAGAGTGGTTGTCCCCGAGAGGTTACACTGTATAAGTAATTTAAAATATTAATATACTAAGAATATGCAGAGGCATAGTTTTGAGACAGTTAAAGCATAAACAATTACTTTTATTAATATATAAATGTAATAATGAACTGGACTTTAAGTTTGACAACCCAATCTGACAATTAACTGATTGATCTAAAAAAGAACTATTAAAGTTTTGGTTAAAATAGTGAAAAAACGGCAAGATTTTAGGAATAGATATAAGAATAATTTTCCAATAAATAGATTTGAAATTTGCTCTAATCATTAAGTTAATAAATAAAGTTTAAAACATAAAACTGTACCACAAATAAAAGGTTACCCTTACCTACACCATCACCTTTATATTGCTCATGAGTTGGAGTTGATATAGCATAACCATTGTTACGGCTAAAAAATGAAAATTTCATATGATGTTTTTAAATAATCAGTGAAAATTTCAAAATTTTATGCTTTATATCTATATTGTAAAGTGCACTAAAAAAATGGACCACCCTGAATAACTTTTGATCTCATAAATGGATTTTCACGTTCTAAGACTAAATCTTAATGGTTTGAGGGGATGACCTCAAATGTTCTCTGAATAAACACACCTTTCTTCCGACAGATTCAAATTTCTGACCCCAAAATATAGGGGGCAGCCGCAACCTGGGAAATATGGTCCCAACAGATTGGTCAGGAGAGTGCACAAAAGTTTATTTTACTTAATGTTAATTTTACTTTCTGCGTATTTCACGATATCTCAAAAAATTTTTAAGCGAAATGAAAAATTTTGCACAGAATTAAACAATTTTTTAATCTAAATATAATTCCATGAAAAAATTAAATTTCAATAAATATTTATTATTTTGTTAGTAATAGTCGAAAAATTTTTTAATTGAAACATATACCATTGTTTACTTCATTCCAAAGTATGTCATTTAACATGGCAAAATACGAAATTTGAGCAAAATTGGTCGAATAGTTTCTGAGAAATCGTATTATAACTATACAACATCTTTAAAATTGGTTTCACAGGAACTATTCAATCGATTTTGATCAACTTTTGTATCTTGCCGAGGTATACTTTAAAATAATGTAAAAAATAATAAATATTTAATAAAATTTATTTTTTGCATGAAATTATCTTTGGATAAACAAATTTTACAGTTGTGTGCAAAAATATTTCAATTTTCAAAGTCAAATTAACAATAAGGGCTCCAAACTTTGGATCACACTCCTGACCAAACTATTAGTACCATATTTCCCAGATTGTGGCTCTCCCTTGGTCAAGAAATTCGAAAACGTCAACAAAAAAAGGTATGTTTATTCAGAGAAGTAAATTTTTATGTCTGATTTCGTAACTTAAAATATTGTCTGTACTTATTAATTAGCATATTTGAGGTCACCTTCTCGAATTATTGAGGTTGAGATATGCAATCATTAGATCAAAAGTTCTGAAGGGAAAACGTTTTTTTTTTTTTTTTTTTTTTTTTTTTTTTTTTTTTTTTGTGCACTGTGAATATAACTTATTAAAATCAGCATTGATACATTTATTTATATAATTTTAGACAGCACACAGTGATGAAATTAAGATTTTTATGCAATCTGTGGCAGCAAGTTTTATAATTTTGAAGCAGATTTAAAAACTTTTGGAGAAAAACCCTCAGTTGATTTCAAATTTTATAATTTTTCTTTGATACCAATTTAACTAAATGTTTCTAATTTTAAACAGAACAAAAAAAAAATAAAATAAAAATAAAAACAATTTGAAGCAAAATTCCTGTTCGAAGTTGGTTAGAATAGAAACCATTTAAAATTTGGTGGTTGTGGTAAAATTTATTTAAGACAGTTATAAGTGCATTTAGGATGAATTGAAACAGATATGGCGTATTTTTTGCGTGTTAAAAAAACAAGCTGAAGCAGATTGCAGAAGAAATCTAACTGTTTAATGTTAAATAAAGTTATGGCAAAAAGGATAACTGATTTCATTAGTATAATATTAAAGTGAAGATTGCTGTTGATAAAGAATTATTTTGGTATTGTGCAGATGAGAAAAATTCATTATTTCTTTGATATTTATTGACTTATTTAAATTTTAGTTTCTAATGGAAAAATAATGCAAGAATTGAAGGATGAGCAAAGCCTTTCTATTCCCTCTCCCAATAAAATTTGGAGAAAAAAAATTACTAAGATAGTCACCACTCATCATAGTGAGAGATCCATTATTTGAACTTATTAAAAATGAAACCAATTATAATGATCAATTACAAATTTAAAATTATTGAGTAAAAGATAAAAACATTACAAAATATATGATAAACCTATAACAATCATCAATATTTATATTAATATTATCGAAGTTCATTATCTCAAATGGATGACTGAGTGATTTGGTTCTTCAAAAGAAAGGTATTCGAGTTAATAATAATAAAAGACTTTAATGAAAACAATTAACATCGTGAAATAAATTTAATACCATGGAATAGATTTAATATCGTGGAACTAATTTTGATGTAATTATTGAAGTTTCAGTTTTAATCAGTCTATAGTTCTAATATAATCGAATCAAACAATCAGTAAATAAAATTTTTAGTTTTATTTTGGAAACACTGCCAACACCATTTGTAGATTTCACTAACAATCAAGCAAATGTTCCTCTTCAAATATACAAGTAAACTTAAAAAAAAAAAAATATCTATTTAATAGAATTTGATTTTCATTACAAGTGTTTTCTGTGAGTAAGATTTAATAGATATTTTTAAAGAGAAAATAATTTGAGAATTAAATATAAATTTAAGAATTAAACTAAATTTAAAAGCTAGAAAATATGCAATGCTCAATATTTCTTAACAATTCAAAGATCATAATCAAGTTTTAGCTGACCCCTACCAAAGAACTTTTTGAGATTTATGATAATTTTAGTTTGTACCATTCAACATGGAGAAATTCCAATAAAAGGAAAACATTGGCAACATCTGCAACTCAAGTTAATCTACTATTTTTCTTTCTAGTTTGGAATATGAAAAATGCACAATAGCAATACTATTTGTGCATTATCAATATTCAAGGTTTTAAGAGTTATTCTGTACCAGGGTTCACATTTCGTCTAGAAGAAAAAGTTGTTTCTTCTAGGACTTGGAAAAAAAAGCTGAAAAAAATGGAAGAAACTAAAAATGACCAATACAATTGTTTAGTAGTTAAAATTATAGGAATAGCTTAAATTTAAACAAACTAAATTTAATATAGTACTAGAACATGTAAAAAAAATTTCTTGTCAACTATTTCTTTTAAAAATCTATTTTTATATTATTTTAGTTTTATTGAGATTTAAAAATCTCTATCATATAAGAGTAATCCAGAGTATTCGTATTTAATAGTACTTGATTATAAAATTTAGTAGATTAGTCTTTGCTTATCTAAAAATGATAAATCAAATAGCTTGGAAATTAATACTATTTATTTAGAATAGATTAAAAATAAATATGTCTAAAAAAATTGTTTTAATATTTGATGTTTCCTTTTGACAAAGAGTTTCTTCTACTTTGATTTGAAGAAACCTGTTTCTTCCAGAGTGGTTTTTTCCACTGTGGAAGAAACTTGCCATCCTTAATTTTGTCACTTGCGTTGCTTAAAAAGAAATCCAATTACAATATAAAATATAAACAGAAAAAATATATAATATTTTAGACTGATACTTTTTGAACGTCGTTGTTGATTTTTTCTCTTATTTTTTTATTTTGTAAGTGATTGCTTACCAAAAAAATATGATGGGGCAGTTAAGAGTAGCAGCAAAATTAAATGCAGCATGAGCATCCCCTTCACTAGAAGCCCCTTCACCAAAATAAGTGATGACACACAACCCTGATTGAGACCTCTTGAATGCATACGCAGCTCCAACAGCTAAAAATAATATAATTTATCTATTAATCAAATTTTTAGCAGAAAATTATGAGAAAAAATTTATATCTATAATAAATTACAGTGAAAAATTAAACATTGTCTGCAAACACAACTTAACTTTTTAAGTTCAAATAATTAAAAGAAATTAATTAGGAAATTAATTTAGGAAAGTAAAACTAATTGCTAAGAAACAGTCCTGAGGAAAATTGATTACAATTAAATTTGCTATTATCATTTAATTGACATACAGCAATATAATGAACATAATTTCTAGTTTGTTAAAAACTTATTGTAAATATACTTCCCCTAAAAATACATGCAATGGACATGAAATTTAAAAAAAAAAAAAGACAAAGTTTAAAATTAGGTAGTTAAAATCTAATTTTAAACTAGAGTAATTTTTAAAAAAATTACGAAAAAAATATACCATGTGGCATTTGAGTTGCTAATGGTGATGATATTGAAACAAAATTTAGAGATTTCATTCCATAATGAACAGGCATTTGGCGACCTTTGGCAATATCATTTTTATTCCCATAGCACTGATTCACAAACTGGTCTAAGGTAAATCCACGATACATCAATACACCTAAAAAAGCCAGCAAAAAATATTATACAATAAATTGGAAGGGTTACAAAATCTTAAATGAATGACATTAAATAACCATACATGCTATAAATGAACAGCAACATGCAAATACTTTTCATAGTACAGCAAAATAGGTTGTTTATTAATTTAAAAAAATTAGACATTGCTCATTAAAAAAAAAAAAAAAAACATAGAGCAAAAATTAAATATTTTATGCTTTTATCAAATCAATTTGTTTTTGTTTTCAAACTTCAGTCAGTCATAAGATACATATATTTCATATTAAACACAATAACCAATTTCTTATTTAATATATTTTTCTCTTATTTTAATTTAAAAAATTTCACATTTAATTGAAATAAAAGAAAAATAGTAAAGACAGAAAGTAAGTTCAAAATTGGGATGCACCTTTTTTTTTTTTTTTTTTTTCTCAAAAATATAAATAGTAAGGATTTGAACAAAGTTTACAAGTTTGAAAATTAATTTTTAAAATAAACTCTTTATTTATTCTAAAAAAATATCAACTGAATAATAAAAATTGATTAATCACATGTCAATCTTTTTAATTGCAACCATTTTCTTAATCTAATTAATAATGAACAAATAATACTGAAGGACACTTCACTGTGATATCAGAGCAACCCAATTAGCTAAGTTTCTTTTTACACTAGTTACAGTAGCCCTCTAACAACACACAAAGAAATTGTTTAGTTCATGCTGTAGATTAAAATTTACAATTACAACTCGGTGTCTCGATCATATTTTTATTCACTTTTGTTTATTTCATTCACTTTTTTTTCATTTAATTCTGTTATGTATACTATAACAAAGAAAACTAAAATCTGCATTGATAATTCATCACGAAACATTTCTATAGTAAATATATGCAATTACATTCACCAGTATTTGCAGTTCTATTAGATCAAAAAAATATTTTTTGTGCTTGTCCATGTAAACATTTATTATATTCACAGAGATAGCTGAAAAACCATAAATACAAACAGAAGTAAAAATATTTAAATCAAAATTGTGATAAATTTTAATATGCAAAACATGTCTTGTTTTCATAAATACTTGAGGTTCTTAAAGACAAACATCCTTGACTTTCATAGAATTATAATACGTGGATGTTTTTATGTTATGCATATTAAGTATCAGTGAGCTCTAGAAGCCAATAAAATTTTATCATACTCTACTTTAACAGTAATATCTATCCAATAAATAACCAAATAATTTTATACATTTAGTTAAAAATAATAAAGAAAACAATAAATTCATGATCTAATTACAGTTACAGTTTTTAACATTAATACAGTTTGTAACATTCTTTGACAAAAGGAAACACACATTCATTGAAGAAGACTTGGTGTTTGTTGTTAATAAATGTCATTTCAGACAAAAAAAAAATTTTTATTAGTTTATGAACAAAAACACAGATATAATAGTTTTGACAATAAAAATACCTTGCGATTCTAAAAACATTTCAGAAAAAGTAGTACCTGCTTCTCTATATTGTCCAAATATCATGTCTTGGGGATCCAAAGCAGCTGCACTACCAAAATGGGTTCCTTCTTCGCCAAAACTTGTCATATAAAAAGAAATTCTACCCTGCCTCTGAGATTCATACAGAATGCGATCCATAGTATTCAGTAATGTCATTCCTTTATAAAGCTTTGTTATAGTCTCTTCACCAAGCTGTTTATTTAAAATAAAATTTAAATGTTTAAAAAATATTTAAGCAGATAATAAATAGTTGAATATTAAAGTGCAATTTATTAATAACAACATCGTTAATATGAAAATTATTTGCATACAAATGCCAAAGCCTTAGCACCTTAACAGTTCACTTATTTATAAAGGGGGGGGGGGGTAGAAATAAAAACAGCATATTTGTATTCCTTTTTAAAAATATCCACTTCAAATATTTATGGGATTTTTTTCCCCTTTGCAGTTATAACTATAACATTTTTTAAAATTCTAATTGTTAAGAATTCTTAAAATAAATATACTATAATTGTCATTTTTATCTTAAGAAATCAATGATTTTCAGCTTTAAAATAAATTATAACACTTCAGATCTAATTTAACTTTGATCAAATCAGTATTATTTATATTTTATATACAAAATATATTAATATACTGTAAAACAATATTAATATATATTATATTATTGAATATTTGATCAATAATTGAAAACATTGAATAACTGACAATAGCAATTTATCCAAACAACATGCAAGAAGGATAGAAACTTAAGATTCAATGTGCAAAAGTATTAAATTTATTACTTTTAAAAGTAAATAAATTAACATGAATATAAAAATTAAAATTACAATAAAATCAATAATTAAATTTAAAAACCTATTGAGCAAGAAACCAAACATTATTTTGTTTCACTTTATCAGCTATATATTATTAACCTTAGGTAAGAAATGAATAAAATATTGCAGAAATATTTCAGAGGATTTGGTTAAAATATCTACAATCAAATATAATTATATCTACAATCAAATATAATTTTTCAAAACAAAATAATGTTCAATAAATTTTCCAAAAAAAATTTATTATGTAAAGATAAATTACCTTAGGGTCATGAGAAGCATCAATAATATTTCCATCACGGTTCATAACTCTGTATACAGGAATTCCATCATAAACATCTGATCTAACAAATTCTAATTTTTCAGTCCATTGTGATTGTGAACCAGGAAATTGTGGTTTATCAAACTCTTCCAATTTTGGAATATTTTGAGATGTGCACAAAAGCTATAAGAAATACATAAAATATTTAAACATAAAAGAAAAAGTTTCAAAATTATGGGTACTTTGGTATTATCTGTCGATCTGTTAGGCTTGCGAAAATGCGCAAATTCTTTGGCGCCATCATAATGAAAAGAAATTTCCAAAATAAACATTCTAAACAAGTTAAATTTATTAAATAATAATAATAATAACAAAAAAATGTATGTATGAAAATACATAATAAAAAAGTATAATAAAACAAATCAAAACAAAGTAAAAACCTCTATTTTGTTTTATAATTACACATTGAATTATTCTTGAATCTAGCCACATATATTATTATAAATAATTTCAGTGGCTAAAAAGCAGAGTAAAAAAAACTGTATATTTCAACATGCAAAAGAAAGTTAATTCACGTAGTCAAGGATTACACAGTAAATGTGATAAAATTTGCGCTTCTTGGCGATAATATCAGGTTTGGCAAAAATGGTCAACAGGATAATCCCAAAGTACCTAATTATGAATTCCATCCTGATCAAACAAATTCTAATTTTTCAGCCAATTGTGAATGTGAACCAAGAAACTGCAATTTTACAAACAATCCATTTATGGAGTATTTTGAGATGTGCGCAAAAGCTACAATAAATACATAAAATAATTTAACATGTAATAAAAAGTTTCTCAATTAGTTACATCAGATGTTTATGAATCTCATTATAAACATCTGATCTAACAAATTCTAATTTTTAAGCACATTGTTGTTGCAAACCAAGAAACTTTGGTTTATTAAAATCCTCCAATTTTATTTTGAAATATTTTGAGGTGTACAAAGAATAATTTTTAATTTCAATATCTTTGCAAAAGCATCAAAGAATACTTGCATAATATGGAGTAAATAATGAAGCTTGTTAAGCAGTTAAAATTGCAATAATTCATTACACCATAACAAATTTTAAAAAACATTAAGGTCTTCTAGAAAAAAAAAAATCATTGTAAGCACGTTATATCTGGTGCTTTTTAAAAATGGTAAATATTCTTAACAACTATATTAGTTCTGTATTTATTTTAATCAGTCCCCTATGCTTCATAATATAGATAATTGAAAAACTAAGTTAGCTTTGCAGACATATACACTATACTATCTTTAAAATTGAAGCAGTAAAACTGTTCCATACTCGTTTGCCATAATTTTGACCAAATTTCGAAGTATTTGGTAAATAAGTTGAAGTCTTCAATAACTGTAATTTGAAGCTGATAAAACCACACGATTTTAAAGCATTCAGTGTAGCCATTAATGAAGTAAAATTAATTTTAAAAAGAATAATTAAAAAATGTAGCTGGAATCTGCGTCACAGCAACTAAACAACTACAATAATAAAAGTCTCAAATCATTAATTTGATCTATTTGGTTATTTACTTGTTACTTGTTTTGATAGGAAGCGTTTTTGACATCTTAATTTTGCCCAGCTATTGCACTAGAGAAAATAAAAATTTAAAACCTAAAGTGGCCAAATTTTTGTCTCAGCACTGAGTATCCTCATGATTTATTTCATTGTGTCCATGTCCAGCAGTGTCCCGCAGTGGACTGATCGTTAAGACACGGTTCCCAGCAGATAACCGAAGTCAAGCATCACTGGCTGCGGTCAGTGTGCGGGTGGCTGACCACTTGGATCAGTCTACGTAGGGACCGAGGGTGTGCGGTATTGGTCCTCGTTAAACTGTTCTACCGTAAAGTGCTCGACTTCTCGCTCATGTCATCCGGCTACCAAAACAGGGAGCCACCCTCTCTGTGGAGGATCAAAATTGTGATGGCATGTCTTCGGATCATCCACAGGGATGCTTCCCAGACCGTCGCCAATAGCCCATTGTGCAGCTCTAGTGCGACGTAAATTAACTACATCTACATCCATCCATGTCCAGCAGTGGGCCGATCGGTTCTCAGCAGATCATCGAAATCAAGGTCAAGCCCCACTGGCTGCGGTCAGTGTGCGGGTGGCTGACCACTTGGATCAGTCTACGTAGGGACCGAGGGTGCACAGTATCGGTTCTCGTTAACCTGTTCTACCGTAAAGTGCTCGACTTCTCGCTCATGTCATCCGGCTACCAAAACAGGGAGCCACCCTCTCTGTGGAGGATCAAAATTGTGATGACATGTCTTCGGATCTTCCTCGGGGAAATTTCCCAGACCGTCGCCAATAGCCCATTGATCAGTTCTAGTGCGACGTTAATGAACTACAACGACAACAACATTTAATAGAGCTAAATAATATTTGAGCCTTATACTATTTGATGCATATCACCAATAATGTGTCTTTTGCACAAATACAAATAAGTTTTTATATTGTTCAAACAATGAATGGAATTTGAAGTTGGCTAAAGTCATTTCCTCGTCAGCATGAAGGTCAGGAGTTGATTTCCTTTTTCATTGGTTCCCATTGCATTTCTTTTTATTTACAACTAGTCCGTAGTAGACTGATCATTAAAACACGGTTCTCAGTAGAATACCGAAGTCAAGCATTACTAGCTGCGGTCAGTAAGCGGGTGGGTGACCACTTTGATCAGCATGCGCAGGGATCGAGGGTGCGTGGTATCGGTCCTCGTTAAACTGTTCTACCGTAAAGTGCTCGATTTTGCGCTCAGGTCGTCGGGCTCCCAAATCAGGGGAGCCATCCTCTCTGTAGAGGATCAAACATGCGATGACACGTTTTCTGATTATCTTCAGGAATATAACAATTACTTCGTTGATTTTTAAAAACGGGCTTACTTAGTTGAAAGGCACTTCAAAAGTTTAAAATATCAATGTTAAATTTTACAGATACACACGAACACCTTTAGGAACTAGCCTTTTTACCTTTTTATTTTACCTGATAAATTTCATTTAATCGTCTGCAGTTGATTTTTATAGTTATTTTTAACGTACTATAAATGTTGAAAATATAAATTCATGTAAAAAAAAATTGATAATAAAGAAAATCGAATATTTCAAAACTAGAGAAGACATTGCGTATTATAAAAAAATTTTAGGTCAATAATTTCAGTTTCTGAAAATAATTTTCACGATAACTTTTAACTTGAAGCATTAGCTGAAACTATTTTCCGTGGCTGTGAAATAAAATAGAAATTAAAATACACAAATAATGAAAAAAAAAAAAAAAAAAAAAAAAAAAAAAACATAGCTTATTCAGTATTTAAAAATATTAATACAGAATTATCAGCCATCTTACGACTTCTAAATCAAAATTATTCATATGACATGTTGGTAAAAATAATTTTAAATCAAATTCATTATAATCATTTTTTTTTTACCGGCAAGCACTGCATTTATCATTCTTCGCCATGGAAAGTGCCGAGAGTGTTGCTCATTTTGCATTTTCAGGTGAGCACCTTGTGACTAGAGTCACGAGTCACAGAGGTAAGCAACATTACCCACGTGACACTGCTACAGATACCCGTTCATAGGGTGGGCCACATTCACAGCACACAACGGAGGACAACGCACAGAGATAAACATTAATGCCCTGAACGGGATTCGAACCCGCAATCATTGGCTTAGCAGTCGGACACGCTCACGAATATTCATATCTTAATTTTCCCTACAATTTCTTCTTTTCTGTGCTAAAAATAATAAGTTAACAACTCTGACTTTAAAAAAAGAAATTTACCTGTAGTAAACAAAAAGATTTTAGTCATTAAAGTCCCTACGGGATTTTAATGAAACGAAATTTAAGTAGTAATCCATACAAAAAATATGACCCATTATGAGAAGGCTATTTTTATAACAAAATTCCAAATCACCCTTTAAATACATATATTTAAGAAACAAAAATTGTACTTTTATAACGAGTTAAAAACTACTAACCTTCCGCATTTACGACACATTTATTTTGGGGGGAAATATTTTTTTGCCGTTTTAGTGAGCAATATACTATACGAAAAAAGTTTAAATGGACGACATTTTTTACCCATTGGCAAAATGGGTCTTGGTTTGGGTTTGATGGCGTCCGCACACTTTTCAAGCGTGCTCAAGAGTAATAGTAAACAATGCGCGTGCGTCGTCATTGCGACCGCTGCTGTTTTTCTTTTCATTTTCACTAGCAGGAATTTTTAATATATTTACATAATAATAATTTGAAGTATTTTTGTATTCTTTTTATAATTAAGGTATTATTATTTCAATATAAATATGAATGCTGAAAAAGGAAAAGTATTTTGTGACGTCTTGAAACATGTACATAGGAAGGATTTGAAAACCAATCAGACGACAGACATCAATTGAGACAGTTTTTGCAACCCAAGATTTGAAATGTTGTGGCATTTAACGGAGTCGTTCCTGTTGTTGTAGTTCATTTACGTCGCACTAGAGCTGCACATTGGGCTATTGGCGACGATCTGGGAAACATCCCTGAGGATGATCCGAAGACATACCATCACAATTTTGATCCTCCACAGAGAGGATGCCTCCTCTGTTTTGGTAGCTGGATGACATGAGCGCGAAGTCGAGTACTTCACGGTAGAACAGTTTCACGAGAACCGATACTGTGCACCCTCGGTCCGTACGTAGACTGATCCAAGTGGTCACCCACCCGCACACTGACCGCAGCCAGTGATGCTTGACTTCGGTGATCTGCTGGGAACCGTGTCTTACCGATCAGTCCTCTGCGGGACGTTTAACGGAATCAATCTAGAAAGAAAAAGCATTTGACCAATGGGTAACCAGTCATCGTAATAAAGCGATCACAACTTTTATTAGTATTTTATACATACTTTTTTTATACAAGCTTGTTTATGCTTGTATATATATATATATATATATATATATATATATATATATATATATATATATATATATATATGTATATATATGTATATATATATATATGTATATATATATATATATATATATATATATATATATATATATATATATATATATATATATATATATATATATATATATATATATATATATATGTATTACAAAAATTATAATACTTTTGTATTAATAAAATAATTAAATCTCTTTCGATTTCATAAAATGTCTTTGTTAAAGAATAAGCATAGAGAGATTCTATTTTGGGAAGTCAAGGCTAATAACATACGATTGAGTTATTTTTAGAATCTCTCCCCCTTTTCACTTCCATATAAGGAAGCAGTAAATGATTTTCCTTAATGCGTAAGGATACAAGTATGTCAACGATTGTGCCTGTTTACTCCAATATGTGTTAGTATAAAATGCGAGAGCAATGCTTTTCGCAAGTCCTTTCCATCATGTTGTGATCCTGATAAGCTGTTCCAGAATTGTCAGAAGTCTTGTCCACCCCCTCCCTTGTGGAGAGCGGATGTGGACTGTTATCAATACCAATCTACCGTTAATAAACCATTTTAGAACGTATGATGGCTGAAGCGGATTGGCTTTCGAGAGATGCAACACATTCACTTGTCAAAAATTAATAGTAAAAATAATGATGTTCATGTTTCACATTTGTTGAATTTAAGTGAAATAATTGAAGCTCAAAGGAAAGATAACTTACAAGGTAATTTTGTTGATATCAATGATGTTTTATGTATACGTAAGAAAAGTTTTACTAAAATAGTTGTTCCATTTTCGTTGAGATTAAAACTTCTGCAAATTACTCATGATAAATTTAACCATCCAGGAGTGCAGAAAATGATTAACTTAATAACCCCTGTTTATTATTGGAATAACATAACATCAGATATAACAAAATTTTGAAAACATTGTCATACGTGCCAATTAAATAAAAAACCGCGACAAAAAAGATTTGGATTATTACAATCCTTACCCCCTGTGAATCAATCTTTTGACTTAATAGCAATGGATAGTGTTGGTGGATTGAATTATTATAATTCAACAAAAAAATATTTAACTTTAATTATTGACCACCTCACAAGATACATTTGGGCTTTTGCGTCAAAATCCATTAGTTCAGAAACGTATACTAATTTTTTACATCAAATTTTTCAAAATCAAATCCCTAAATCCTTGTTGAGTGATCAAAACGCGGCCTTTACTTCTTCTCATTTTAAAAATTTTTTGAAACATAATAAGATTCAACAATTATTGACAACTGCACATCATCCGCAGTCTAATGGAAAGGTTGAACGCCTTGGCCAAACAATAATTACACGATTAAAATGTAAAATCAATGAGAAACCTACTAAAACTCCATGGCTTACTTTGTTAAAGGATATAGTCAATACTTATAACGTGAGGCCGGGATAGCCTGGTCGGTAGGGCGCTGGGCCCATGTCCAAGAGGTCGTGGGTTCGATCCTCGCCGGCCGAAGACTTCCCGTGTAGTAAATGGTGACTGATGCACGTTAAATCTGTCGAGTCTCAAAGTCCTCCATGTTCCCATAACAAATCAAAACCTCTGGGGGTACTGATCCAGGAGTTTCCTTGTCTTCTGGATTGGTTCAAAATTACAAGGGTACGGAGTTGAACATTAGTAGTCGTAAACCCATGAAATTGGGTCGGCTGTTCAACGACGGTTATAAAATAAAATACTTATAACTTAACTCCCCATTCTGTAACAAAATTTCCACCTGCATACCTCATGCATGGTAGACTGCCTTACGAAAATCCCATAAAGGAAAAAATCTATCCACCTGTTGAGGAAGCTAAAAAAATAGCAATTCAAAGAACTAAAGAATATCATGAAAGAAATAAAATTTACTATGATGCTAGATTTTTAGATGTAGACTTTAAAACTGATGAATTAGTTTTGCTTGAAGAATTTATTTATCCCAATACGAGGAAGTTGTCACCTCCTTTTAGTGGACCGTATAAAATTCTTCAAAAAATTTCAGAAGCTAATTACAAAATAAATAAAAAGAATTATTTAAGTAAACAAAGTTTTGAAGTAGTACATGTATCAAAGCTTAGGAAATATCACAACCCACAAATGTTAAAATTAAATCATGAATAGTGTCCAAAAGAAAAATTATCACTTTCTTCAAAGGAAGAAGTGATCCCTAGATTTTTGAGAGATCCGAATCGCGTTGTGTGAAGATGTTTACCTCAGCATCATTTAAATGTGAGGGCGAAGTAACTTGAACTTTTTTTTTCTCAACACAGTGAGAAAAAATTTTCTAAACTATTTTTGTTTTATCCACTCTGGATCTCTCAGTATCACGATGCTTAATGAAATTCTGTTTTCCTCCATTTTAACGGGGAATACAGAATTTTATAAAGTAAATAACCCCATTAACCATACAGAATCTTAAATTCTGATTAAAGACACTTGTTGTCCAGGTCGTTTCCATAACAATTTTGTATATTTTTGTGTGAAAAAAGTTTTTGAAAATTTTAGTAGATTAGTTATAAAAATATGTTTCATTTTTCTTTCTGTTTAGTTGCCTAAACAGATAAAGTGTATTATCATGTTTTTATTGTTATTATTGTATATAGTTGTTTTTTTTTTTACAGATAATTGAAAAAATGTTATTTGTAGTAGTGAAAAGGAACAGTCGTACCAACATAAATTTTAAAAGTTCAGAGAAATGTAAATTTTATTATGATTTCTTTTTGGCTTGCCAAAAATCTTTTTTTGGGGGGGGGGGGGATGTAATACAAAAATTATAATACTTTTGTATTAATAAAATAATTAAATCTCTTTCGATTTCATAAAATGTCTTTGTTAAGGAATAAGCGTAGAGAGATTCTATTTTGGGAAGTCAAGGCTAATAACATAGGATTGAGTTATTTTTAGAATCTCTCCCCCTTTTCACTTCCATATAAGGAAGCAGTAAATGATTTTCCTTAATGCGTAAGGACACAAGTATGTCAACGACTGTGCCTGTTTACTCCAATATGTGTTAGTATAAAATGCGAGAGCAATGGTTTTCGCAAGTCCTTTCCATCATGTTGTGATCCTGATAAGCTGTTCCAGAATTGTCAGAAGTCTTGTCCACCCCCTCCCTTGTGGAGAGCGGATGTGAACTGTTATCAATACCAACCTACCGTTAATAAACCATTTTAGAATGTATGATGGCTTACGACTGCATTATCTAAGCTATCTATAACACAAATAAAAGGGATTTTAGCCCTTTTATTACATATATATATATATATATATATATATATATATATATATATATATATATACAGGGTGATTCAAAAAAGATAGGCATAATTTTAGGAAGTGATAGCACACACCCAAACAAACAATTTTTATCAAAGAATGCATGGTCGAAAACAAAACGCAAAGGTGCTGGCGCATTTGGAAAGTTTGATGCAAACGATGCATTTAGTTCCAGCAGAACGCAGCACCAGCTCATTACGTACGAGAAGTGCGAAACTATCTGGACGTAACCTTTCCAAACCTATGGATTGGGCGAGGTGATCCTATAGCTTGGCTACCGTGCTCGCCAGATCTTTCATGTCTCGATTTCTTTTTGTGGGGACAGCTGAAGGCTCTTATGTATGAGACTCTCATTGAATCTGCTGAAGAACTTGTCGCCAAGCTTTCGGCCGCTGCAGGGAAAGTTCGTGATATACCTGGTGTTTCAGAATGTTCGCCTATCTTTTCTTCGCCGTTGTACTGCGTGCATAGCCGCTGCCGGCCACTGTTTTGAACACTTATTGTAATCACATGTCATTAAATTTGCTTTTATAACTTAACTTCATCGTAATTTGAGTGTTTTTGCCTCATATAAGAACATAAACTTTGACGCCCTCTAGCGGTTTTGCGTTTTGTTTTCGACCCTGCATTCTTTGATAAAAATTGTTTGTTTGGGTGTGTACTATCACTTCCTAAAATTTTGCCCATCTTTTTTTAATCACCCTGTATATCAGTAAAGAAAAGTGAGAAATGTAAATCAGTTCTTGGACCCCAGTGGCAAAGTCAAGAAAACTGGGACTGGCAGAGTAGTCCTCAACTTTCCATGGCCTGCCTCGACTTCAGTTCTTTTACGTGTATTTGCTTATAATGACAAGCCCGTTATAACGACAGTTTCAACTGTTGTGGACTGAGGTTATAACGGACTTTTATTGTATTTTTCATTGTAATTTGTTATTTAGTGCAAGTTATGGAAAAACGAATATTTTTTTCATTAGAAAATTTTTTTTTCCAGCGAAGTGTACAAATTTTCATTTGCACTGTTTATTTTTTATCATTTTTATTTAGTTTTTTCTCCATAGAATTTAAACTATACATGGAGATTCTAGCGTGTTTTTAATTCGAAATTTATATTTTGATTTGTTTCTAGCATTTATTTTTTAGGGAAAAGTTAACAACTAGCTATGTGTAAATATTTTCAATTATTGCTTAGTTTGTTAAATACAGAAAATTACTCATAAATTTAATTAGAATTTTAATATCTTTTTTTATTCGGTGGCTAGTCGATACGAATTCCGCATCCGGCTGGCACCGGCCGCAATGCTGACGGGAAATATCTTTAGTGGTAGACAGATCATTTGTTAGATTCCCCTTGCCATCAGGCTAACAATGAGAGGTTCTCGTGGTCTTCCTCTCCTTGTAACGCAAATGCAGGTTAGTTCCATCAAAAAGACCTCCACGAAGACAAATTTCTCTCAATATTTGATCCAGAAGTTCCCTTGTCTTCTGGATTGGGTTCAAATTTACAAGGCTACGTTGTTGAACATTTGTAGTCGTAAATCCGAAAAATTGGGTCAGCTTTACAACGATGGTTATAAAATAAAATAAAATGAAGATTTGTTAAGCCGTGATGGCTTAGGCGACAGAGCATTCGCCTTCCAATGAGGTGAACCGGATTCGAATTCCAGCGATGGCTGGTCTATGCGAATTCCGCATCCGGCTTGCATCAACTACAGTGCTGACGTAAAATATTCTCAGTGGTAGACGAATCATGGGTTAGAGTCCTTTTATCGTCTGGCTAACCGTAGGTGGTTTTCCTCTCCATGTATGATGAGGTTTAGTTCAATCAAAAATTGCCTTTGTGGACAAAGGCAATTTCACCCAATACTTGAACCAGGAGTTCCTCTGTCTTCTGGATAGGGCTCAAAATTGCAAGGCTACGGAGATGTTCAACGACGGTTATAAAATAAAATGAAGTTTGGCTGAGCAGCGATTGCTGAATGAAACCGAATTCCTCACCCGCTCGCACTGACAACAGTGCTATAAAATATCCTCAGAGATGATCATGGGTTTCCCATTGCTGTCAGGCATACCATTGGAAGTTTTCGTGGTTTCCCTATCTATGTAACGCAAATGCAGGTTAGTTCTTTTAAAAAGTTCTCAACGATCCGAATATCCATGTTTAAGTTGGGCATATTTAAATCCGTGATTAACAGTGAGAGTTTTATGATCAAAGATGTTTTTTAAATTGCTGCAGAATGCATCTCTATAGTTCAAAAATGTTTTTTACTTTTTAAAAAAAATTCTTAAAAGGCACTGAATTCATTAGGTGTAATGGAAAAAAAATTATAGTAATTTCTCTTAAATAGCTTCTATTTTATCCCGATAATTCAAAACAAGTTTTCGTCCAATGCAGAGATGCCAACTACTCCGGAACAGACAAAACAGTTTAAAAATCGGTAAATAACTTCTAACTAACTAAAATTCGCATTTATTTGGCTAAACTTGCTTATTTTTTAAAATGCTTAACATGATTACATTATAAGAAGTAGCAAATGAAATAAGCTTCTGAATTATTTTGAAATACTGGTGGATTTAAACCTAATAAATAGAATTTATTAAACCATGAATCATACAAAAAAAAAATCTACCACTCGAAAATATTTATCTGCTGTCCGGAGCATGTTTGCATCTCTGCAAACGGCAGATTTATCATCATAAATCGAGTAAGGGCAATGGAATCTAACTCAGTTTGTTAAGCCTAGAAAGTTTAAAATGTAAAAATGTTTTTCTTTTAATTCTGAATACTTAATATTTTTGAATATTTAAAAAAGGACAATACAAAACAAATTACGCTTAAATGAAGAGTTATGAGCAATAATAATAGTTACATGTAATAGACATTTTAATTCACCCGTGTGGGGACCGGGTTTGAAAGAATAGTCCCAATGTAGCTCATGTATGTCGTAAAAGGCGACTAAAATGGGTACCCAGTGTCTGGGGGTATAACCGGGCACCTTGCCTCAGGGAATTATATCAGGGGACTGGTCCTCCAGGTTGGGGGTTGGGCATAGGGTTGACACCTCTATCCTGTAAAATATTTCTTGTTACGAAATCCTTAGAAGAAAAATCCCGGATGACTTCACGGAAACGATTTGGAAAACGAAATTTGGATATGAGAATTGGAAGCTGGAACGTTCTGTCTCTCTATCACTTGGTGGTGTAAATGAAAACAATAACTGGAGAAGGAGATTTAACTTTGAACTGTACAAGATTTATAAACAACCTGATATTATTAAATACATAAAAATAAGCAGAATGAATTGGATGGCCCACATGATTCGAATGAATGAGGGCAATACAATAAAAAAGATACTGCTTTTTAGACCCACAGGAACAAGAAAGCGAGGAAGGCAGCGGTTAAGATGGGCTGACTCAGTGGAGTCTGATTTTCTCGCAATTAATGAAAAGAATTGGAGATCAAAGGTAAATCGGAAGTCGTCATGGAGAAATCTTCAGAGGAAGGCATTGGCTCACATTGGGCTGTCTGGCCTGCTATGATGATGATGAGACATTTTAATTATAAGATGTAATTTAAAAAAAAAAAAAACTTTTTAGATTAAAAAAGAAGTCAAAATAGAGGGTCAGCTTCACTTTCTAATCGAAAATTAGAAATACAGTAAAGAATCCTACAGTAACATCAATATTCTTGAACAAACATCAGCCCAAGAGATAAAAGAAGAAAGAGTTAAGGTTGTAAATAAAACAATGAGTGGCATCCTTAACAGTTCCACGGATACTCAATCAGAACAGCTAATAAACATTAATTGGAATAAAATTCGAGATCGATTTTTTTAAATCGATTCCCAGCAAGTTAACATTTTATGAGGAAAAAGAAAATTCAAACGATGAAAGTATTACAACACCACCAAAAATTGTCTTGAGCTGATATCCCCTCAATGAATAGAAGTGAAGAGAGTGAAAGAATCAACAAGTGACATTTTTAATAGTTTCACAATTCAAACAGAAACATCCTACTAAATTTTCCTTTTTTTTTTTTCATCTATATTTCGAGATTGTTGCCAAAGTTGGACAGGTTGATACAGAATTTTAAAAAAAAAGGGAAAATCCATCAAGCTTATCCTTTAAATCCGTCCAAGTTGAAGCCACCAATTTCATTATAAAGATAAATGAAACTAAATGCAAGAGCAGAAAATCTAACAGATAAAGGGTGATTTCTTTAAAAAAAAAAAAAAAAAAACATTTTCTATTCAAGAAGAAGCAAAAACAATGACTGAAAACCAAACCACAGTTCCATACTATCTTTTGTTCATGTTTAATTTCATGTGCTTATATTTAAAAACTATGTGTACAAAAGAACAAAGGAATGAACCTATCACTAAGAAGAAACCCGTTTTGATAAAAATGTGTTAATGGAATGACAATAAATATATTTGAAGAGAAAGCTGATGATTAACAAAGCAGAAGATATAGAAAAGGAAAAAAAAAAAAAAAAAGACAAAGAGTATAAAGAGAAAGATTATAAAGAGAAAGATTATAAAGAGAAAGATTATAAAGAGAAAGATTATAAAGAGAAATATTACAAAGAAGAGAAAGATAATAAAAGAGAGAAAGAAAATAAAGAGGAAGGAAATAAAGATAAGAAAGAAGATAAAAGGAGAAAGAAAAGAAAGAAAGAATAGGTAGGGGAAAAAAAGAAGAAGAAAAAAAAAGAAAAAAAAAAAAGGAGAGAAATGATCTGAGAGCAGATGGAAAATTTGAGGAAGAGGAGAGTTTAAAAAAATGAGGAAGGAAACAAAAAGATAAAAAAGAAATAGGAGAAATTTGAAGAAATTGAATTAAAAAGAGAATAAGTTTAATGTGAAAAAGGAAGCAAATTAGAGGTAGAAAAGAAAGAGGAGAATATTATAGAAAGAAGGGGAAAAAATAGAAAAAGGAAAGAAACAGGAGAAATTTAAGCGAAACATTTTTGAGTCAATACATAACCAAGTATAAAATTGAAAGAAGATCAAATTCCTAACATTAAAGCTACCTTGAGATAAAAAAAGGCTTTATTGCTTAAAAAAAATTGAAATATATAAAATAAGGAATTTCCAGTTTCAGCAGGGAAGAAATTGAATGATAAAAGTCATTTACCAAAAAAAAGAAAGAAAAAAAAATAGAGTGGAAAACTTTAAACATAATAGTCATGTTTTTTTTATGCGAAAATACTAAGTCACTAATACTAAACCCAGAGCCACTATAAAATACATTTTTATTAGGTAGCTTTTTTAATGCATCAGGTGGTCTTGCACCTGACTTTTGAATGCGTTCATATAGTAGAATTTCAATAGATTTAGGTATATTTTTGCCTATGCCGTAAAGGTATATTATTACATTTTAATAACAAATACAAAATATCTCACAGCTTATGAAAAAATTACCTTTCCATTTTTTTTCTACTTTGGTAATTACTTTTATCATTACACTTCTTCATTGCCGTAACTGAAAAAAATCCTTCTTTTGATATATTTCTATTTTTTTATTTGGCGATCAATGGTTTGGAGACATATGGTTTGTTTGGTGAAAGGAAACATCAGGTTCGGTGAAAGAAACATAAAGTTTGGAGAATGAAGCATCAGGTTTGGAGAAATAATCAGGTTTAGAGAAAGTTACATCAGATTTTGAGAAAGTAACATCTGGTTTGAGAAAGAAACATCAGGATTGGAGAACCTAACATCAGATTTTGAGAAAGAAAGTTTAGAGAAAGAACATCAGGTTTTGAATAAGTAACATTAGGTTTGATAGACCAAAACATGAAGTTTGGAGAAAGAAACATCAAGTTTGGAGAAAGTAACATCAGATTTTGAGAAAGAAACATCTGGTTTGAGAAAAAAAGATTGGGTTTGGAGAATGTAATATGAGATTTTTAGAAAGTTTAGAGAAAGAACATCAAGTTTAGAGATAGAAACAGGCTTGGTGAAAGAAACGTCAGGTTTGGAGAAAGTAACATCAAGCTTGAAGAAAATAACATCAGGTTTTGAGAAAATAACATCAGGTTTGGAGTAAGAAACATCAGTTTAGAAACATCAAGAGCTATATAAATTGACGACATTATGAAAGATAACGAAAATTTTAAGCCTTGGTCGCTAAAGTGAAGACAAATGCAAAGTGAGATACTTAAAGAAGAAAATTTGTTCTGTGCACTCTTATAAACTATCAAGAAAAAAACTCATAACATGAAAAAACTTCAAAAAAATGTTAGTTTTTAAAATTATCAGTTCTTTTTTAAATGAAATTATTTATCTAGCTTGAAAATATTACTGAACTCTAAGTTATATTTTATAAATTAAGTTTATACATTGTATTTAGTTACATTTATTTATTATATTTAGTTCATATGTAAAAACTGCTTTCATGTTGTTTATCTCTTAACAGAACCAATGCCGCCATATAAGCGGCATGGCACTTTTACTTACTGTATCCAATGCCATGTAAATGGCAGCAAAAATCGATAATTTATTGTTGTCCCATTTAAAATTAATTTAAGTATAAAATTATAACTAATACTGTATTCAATTATATTTTTTTAAAATAAAAATAAATTTTGTAATGTTTGTAAGTAAACTTGAAATATTTCCAAATTGTTAAGGGTTAATATCATCCATGAAACTAATTCGTATTCCGTTTTTAATGATTTCATTGAAATTGAATTAGATTTTAGAAGTTTTTCCCTTCTGTTTGTAAAATTATGTATTTTTAATTAATAATAAATTATAATGTAAAATTAAGTAGAAATAGGAATTATAAAAAAAAGTTACTGCTTTTTTAAATTTACAGTAACACATTAAAATATTATACACAATTATTTAGTTCTTCAACTTTTTTAGAAATAGTTACCATAAAAAAAATTTCTGTTACTTCTTTTCAGAGGACTTTATTTTGTTTTTACAGGGTGTGTAGCCAAATTATTCAACAAAAATAAGCACCTTTTAAGCATTAAAAAATAATTTTAAGCTCTTTAAAAAAATATCATAATCAGGCAGGGTTGGAAAGTTTTTGACAATCGACGGTTTTATGTTGTTTTAACCGTCATGTAGAAAAAAGAAAAAAAAAAAAAACGTTTTGGCATTGTTTTTGACAATTTTCAAAAATCATGAAATTTTGAATCATGTAAAACCCTGTCATTTTCGAAGGTCAATGTGTGTCATCTACTTAGGTATACCTCAGAACTGCCCCCTTCATAAAAAAAGGCATCTCCTCCATGTGCAGTTTTCCCCTCGTCCACACCCTATTTTTTTCCCTTCCAGTATGTTCCATTCTCCTCATATGATCTCATTCTAGGAAAAAGGAAGAATATATTAATGAAAGAAGGGCAAGGTTTTCCCCCTTGTCCTTATCTCTCCCACCCCACACACACACACCTTGCCTGTCTCTCAAAATGCTCTACTCTTGATGTATGGTCTCATTCTTGGCAATAAAAGAAATGATTTCTTGTTTTTAACATTTTTGTAAGATGGAAATTTTTTTTCTATCAACTATAGGGATACTGAAAATTAAAGATTTTTAAAAACCTTGAACCAAAATTAAGTACTAAAGGACCCTTCTTTACCAAAATAAAAATTAAGCAGTTTTTAAGGACTTTCAAGCATTGTGGAAACTCTGTAGCTAAATTTAGAAATATATAATTGTTATAATTTCTGCAACAATTTATTATCATTAGAAAAAATAATTTTAAAATTAGCGTAATTTAAATGCATTTTATGCAGTTGTCATCCCATACTAAAGAGCTATCGATTCATATCAATATGTAATATTTTGATATATATTGTATGCACAGTTCGCAAAATTAAAATTGTTTACCTAAATAAGCTAGTGATCAGGGTTTCACAGAATTTCAAACTTAGGATTTGTGTTATTTCATAAAATAGATATGTGTATATATATATATATATATATATATATATATATATATATATATATATATATATATATATATATATATATATATATATATATATATATATATATATATATATATATAAGATATGTTTTATATCTTAAAATATATGATTTTGTAACTTAAACATATCGAATACACAAATTTTTTGAAATACTTGAATCTTCAAGGTTGAGTTTTAAAAGTGGTGAATATCCGATCATAAGAAGAAAATTTTTTCAGGGTGATATCTTTTTTTTATGGGCGCTATATTTCTACTCAGGAGATTAACTATTATTCCAAGCTAAATTAACCCTATTTTCAAAAAGGTTAATTAATTTTTGGCAATTAACTGTACACATTAAGCATAAAGTAAAAAAAAAAAAAAAACTTACAATATCTGTATGAAATAAATTAGTTTGCTTAAACAATTTTTAGACGCTAAAGATTATAGCTTGTTGCTAAAAATAAATAAATAAAAAAATCAAACAAATTCGAATTTATAATTTTTAGCAACTCCATTAAAGCTTAATAATTTAGTATTGTGAGTTTTATTTTGAATTCAAAGAATGTTAAATAGAACAGATTTTAAATTTTTTTACCCTGTTAGTCAGAAAATTAGAAACTAATTTTGTTTAATAATAAAAAAAGTAATTACTTTTCTGTATAAATAAATGGCAGAGATTTTTCATATTATGCGATGCCAAGAGAAGGAAACTTAATTGAAAAAAACTGACACAACTGTTTGATGCTGAAAAGCAGTAAAGAAAATGTCATGATATTAGGAAAGTGAAACAGATTTCTTTCCTGTCCTAGCAGAGACTATTCCAATCTTTAGCCTCAAATCAAAGCATATTTAAGGTTTATAAAAAAAAAATTTCTTTAATATTATAATTTTTTCTCTTTTGAAATATGAAAGTTTACTTAAAATAAGAGTTGAATAAAAATTATTTGAACAGTTTTTTTTTTTTTTTTTTTTTTTCAGGGGATGCTATTTCACAGGGGAAAGTTTTCATTACAAACTCTGTTCCACCTTCATTGGTATTTTAAAATTGTTAGTTAAGTGAAAAGTGCATTTGGATAAATCTAAGTATTCCATGAAGTTTGAAATGATGGAAAATATTTTCAGAATATCAAAATGAAAACAAACTATTTCAGGATTACTTCTCCACTACATAATCTGAAGTTATCCTATCATAATTTGTTTACATTTTAATATTATTTAAAAAAAAATTATCAGCAATTGGAACTTTAGGATTACTTGAAATCACTTTTCTCTAAACTTAAAATTTCAAACGTAGGTGATAAAGAATTTTCCACGAAGGGTTTCTCTCACAGTATAGAATACTCTTGAGGTAACTATGAAAACTTTTGTGATGTAGTTTCTTATGATAAATGAAATTTGCATTTGAAATTAAACTAGGCATGTTTCTTTGATAGTGAGTTGTACCTTCTCTATCATCAGTTAGAAATTAGATATTGTATTCAAATAAATTTAATTTACATATAGCACAGGGGCGGATTAGGCCATTCAAATTTTTGGGGCCCTTGGATTAAATTTTTTTCTCGAATATTTTTTATTTATTCAAATATAAAAGTATTTATATATCTTTTCATTTAAGAAAGCATATTTAAAATAAAAAATAATAAACTAAATTTTACTTTATTTTGTTAAATTAGAACTAAAAAAATTATTATATTTTATTAATATATATTTAAAATTGATTTTTTAAAAAAATCATTGTTTTTCTTAATTTTTTTAAATATATTTTCAAAATTTTGTTTTAAGGGGGCTCCAGGCCATGGTCTAGTCTGGCCTAATGGGTAATCTAACCCTGATATAGCAATCTTAGTCTAAATTCCAAACCATTCAAATCTTTCCCCATGCCTCATAATTTAATGTATGCAAGATCTTAAATAAAGAAAGTGACATTTGAAGAATTAAGTACAATTTAATTATACATAACTCAATATAAACAAGTTTTGAAATAATAATGGATCAACTAGTAAATTTTTGCTTTGAAATTTTTTAAAATGAGCGGTAATAAAAATATTTTGTCTAAAAATATTATCACAGTATTGGAATTATAGTCAGAAAGATGACAATTGTATAGTATAATGACAAATGGTAGAGGAAATATGGTGCTTGGCATCGGTAGGAAGAAATAGCGAGAGTTGAAGTGAAGTTAAGAAGTTGTTAACTTAAAATATCTAATGCAGCTTTGGTCACAAATATAGAGCTTTTACTTTGTCCTTGATTCCAGAAAATATATCATGGCAAGCTTCCCTTAAAACTGCAGCAACATATTCCTCATTTGTAGTTTCAAATCCATCTTCCTCTATTAAAATAAATGGATAAAGGTAAATAAGTTCAGAATTTCAAAATATCATATGATATAGAAAAAAATGAGTATGTAAAAATGACTTCTAATTTAAAGACACAATATTCTTAATCTGATTCACAAATTTTTGAGTTTGAGAGGACCACCTAACATAACTAATAAAATATTAGCTTACATAAAGTGAAGAATATAGTGCAATTACTTTAATCCAGAATTAAGTCTAATCAATAAAATATATGCTAGAATTTACACAGAACATTACAGACATTGAGTCTGCTGCTATAACACAAGTTAAATTAATGATTATAAAAGCAATTTAGTTTTTTAATGTAACTAACAAATAAAAAAAAACGTGTATAAAGTCAAATGAAAGTTCAGAAATGGACATGCTATAGTTTCGGTTTTATAAACAAAAGCCTTTCTCAGTGTCTGAACACACATACACACACACACAAAAAAAAAAAAAAAAAAATAATAGAGAAATAAAAAGACTAAAAAAAAAAAAATAAAAAAAAAAAAAAAAAAACCAAAGTAGTTAAACTAATAGAGACAGAGGATCAAGTTTGAACAAGATAATGAAAGAAGGGAGATAGAAACATGTGTGTGTGACAGGGTTTGGGGAGAACTCAAAAGTGCAAAAGATTAAATTAGAATAGATTTCCAAAATTTATGTCACAGATGTTGCATTCTGGTTTGAATTAGCAATCAGTTAATATTCACTTTCTTTCTAATTTCCATGTGATTGAAAAACAAGTGTTTTAAATTTAGTTATTTTAATAAATTCAGGAACCAAATCCTGCAAAATAAGAAGGTAAATAATATTTGATGAAGACAGTTTCTATAATTTATCTATTGCTTATGACTTTGAGATATAGAATATTACTTTTCTACTTTCAACCATATTCTCATTGTACAGTTGAATTTTCTTATAATAAAATATTTGTAAAATATTGATTTTTTAAAGAAAAACATTTATATCAGTCTGTTTATTAGGAAAGTTTCAGTTCAAGTAATCAGTTTGTTAGGTATAGGGTTAACATTTAGTCTGCAAGAAACATATTTTTTGAAGGAAACTGAAAGAAACTGGAAAAAAAGCCGGACAAAATGGAAGAAATCAAAAATTACCAACATGATTGTTTAGCAATGATGATTATAGAAATATATTCAATTACAGAGAAAGTTATATGTTTTTTATGTAACAAAATATTTAATCAATGCTTAAGTAAATAATGCAGTGTGTGCTTTAATTTATTTTGTTTTACTTATTACACAATATCACTCTTATTTTTAGTTTTATTTTAATAATCAAGCAATTTAGTCACAACCAATTCAATTTTTGTCTAATATAGAGAAAAAGAAACAGACATACCTTTAACAATAATATGACCAGCTAATTCACAGACAGCAGCATTAAAAGTATAATCATTTTTTGAGCCTACGAAAAAAAAAACTTTATAACGCAATTGAAAAAATAAGGTCAATCTAAAAAAAATATTTAATCAATAAAACTACTGTGTCTTGAATAAAGGACATAAATAAATCAAGATACAAGTACTAGAAGTACAAACAATTTTGTGACTTACATGAAAGAAACCAAATTAAAAACTAAACTAAAATAATTTTTAAAAACTAAGAAAAAATTAAATAAATACCAACTATGCTCTACCATCTTCATTACAAATCACACAATAAATAACCAAATTAAAAAGGGATAAAAGTAAATCAAGATACAAGGATAAAAGTAAATTAAGATACAAGTACTAGAAGTACAAACAATTTTGTGACTTACATGAAAGAAATCAAATTAAAAACTAAACTAAAATAATTTTTAAAAACTAAAAAAGAAATTAAATAAATACCAACTATGCTCTACCATCTTCATTACAAATCGCACAATAAATAACCAAATTAAAAAGGAATAAAAGTAAATCAAGATACAAGGATAAAAGTAAATCAAGATACAAGTACTAGAAGTACAAACAATTTTGTGACTTACATGAAAGAAACCAAATTAAAAACTAAATTAAAATAATTTTTAAAAACTAAAAAAGAAATTAAATAAATACCAACTATGCTCTACCATCTTCATTACAAATCGCACAACAAATATATTTCTTTTGGTACCTATTAAAAAATGCCCCAATTACCATATACTAGTAGTACTAATTACCAAAATTAATTAGTATTAAGGGCATCAATAATGTATGGCAATTTATTTACAATTCCAATTAATAATCAGTATCTTTTTTCTATAAATTTTTTTTAAGTACGTGACTTTTTGTATTTTAGTTCAATGACTGTTGATTTTAAACTATTTAGCTCCATAAATATGTTTTAAAAGCACTACTATTAACAAAGGAAACATGTGGTTTCAGATAACTTTAGAAATTTTGATTTAGTGGCATAGCACCAATCCACATATCATTCACATTGATGATTAGCTTGTAAAAGATAATTACACATAAAAGGACAACTAATGCTAAACTAATGCAAAAAATTTCAGAGCCCTAGCATCAATGGTTCTAGAGTTATACGATGTACAAAATAGCGTTTGATGACAAGAACAGACGAAAATATAGAGTAAAAATAAAAAAAAAGTTGAAAAAAAAAGGAGCCATATTTATGTTGTTTGGAAAACGCCTGAAACCAAACCAAAATAAATAAAATAATTATAAATTAGATTTTACCATAAATAGCTGTTCGGGCCCATACAAAAATTCTGACAACATTGCAAACATTTTCATCAGTAAAACTATTTCCTCTAGTGAAAAAAAGGTTATGTGGAATTTCCTCTTTTATTAAAAAATCAATCAACTTCATTACTGATCTGAAAACAGAATATAATATATAATTAAAAAGCGAGGAATTTTACAATAGTATATAATGAATGCATAATTTTTTGCTCTTGCATATAACGAATGAACAGTTTTTTGTTTATTGAAAACTAAAAGAACTATGCATTCATCTTATAAAAAAAATTACAAGAAAAAAAGATCAAGAATAAAAAGATCTATAAATAGGGGTTATAAAAGGGTTATTGTGCTAATTAAAGTTTCAAGTAAAAATTAAAATTTCAACATGATACATAAAAGTGTTGGAAAACCCAATGAATAATGCTAAAATATGTGCAATATTATTTATATATCAAAGACAAATTTATATCAAATGCCAATGCACAGTTCCTCTCAAAGATTTCGGACGTTATGGTAATTTCGCCAACGCCAACAATGAGATCTCCAGCTGAGTCCACAAGCATTTTGTACACTAAAGATTTCATGCGCCTATGAAGAAAAAACTCCAGTGAGCAAGGATGCTAACCACAAGTGACTTTTCCTTGTCTTTCAAAGGGAATGCAATCCTCAAAGTCAAGGTCATTGCTAGTCTAGATGGGTACTATCACCTCTATCATTGTGAAAAAACAATTCAAATTCACCCTGTATATATGAGGGTTTGAAAAGTATGATTTAGTTTTAACTTAAATGAAAGAAGATATGATAAGTATAGATAAAATTTACATTAATGCTAGAAGGTGAAATAATTTCATTGCATTATGAATGCAGAAATTGAAATAATACATTGTCTTTATTCAACTCGAGTAGTCTTCATTTCTTATAGAAAAACTCCACTTAATGCGAAAAAGTTAGCAGCAATATATCTAACAATATATAAAAATCAATCGAAGGTGTCACAGCAACAAATGAAAAGTGTAGCTGATATTGTAATAATCAATAATAATCGTTGAAAACTTATGAAGCACGAAGCACTTCATACTTCAACAAAAATGAATACTTCATCATACTTCAAATAGCTGAACAATGCTTTATACTTCAAGAAAAAACAGCAAAAAGTAACAGCAGATCAGAAACATTAACTACATTTGCGTTTAATATAACAACTTGAATGGCATATATTAATGTCTTTGATAAATTTGATAATAGATTAACAGAGTGAAGCATCAGTGCGTAAGATATTAGGTATATGTTACCAAATGGTGAAGCCCTCTACAGGAAATGCATGAAACTTCCATGGTTTGTGAAGCTAACTAAAAGAATTGCATAGGTTGCCTGGGGGTTAGGTAGCATAGTGAGCATGGAATGTAGCCTCCTAGTGTATAATAATTACAACTGATGTTTCAGGTTGGTGATCATTTAGTCCTAAAGAAGCATTTAAGTAACTTACTTCATAGTTTCCGCCACTTCAGATGCATCTTGTACCTGGAATGCAAAACCTTCTGCAGGATACTGGACAAGTTCATAGCAGTTTCCAATCAGATGGTTTACAGGCTGAAAAAAAATATACTTTGATTGATGATATACAAGGGGTTTCCTTAATAAAAAGTGATTACTTGTATTGTGCAGTATCAGAAATGCAGTCGTGATAACAGTACCACTATTCAGAGTGTTAAAGAAAAGTAAGAAGAAAGCAGAAGACTGAGTGTAACGGATTAGCTAAATTACATAAGAACACTTAAAGTGAATGTAAAGTTGTTCTAAGATGGATGCGTTCAGAAGAAAATAAAATGAAGAATTATGATTTGAAGAAATATGATTGTGACTCCTCAAATAGCTCTCATCATTTCCTCATTTGCAGAACAGATTCATGGGAGATCATAGCGTTTGCTTTGACCCTGTGTTTTGGTAGATTCAATGTTGATGTTTGACCAAATAATAAAAAAAAAAATATTTATTTTTTGTTGAACAATTTGTTTACAGTTGTTTGCCCTACATAATGTCTGTCATTTGACGATGAATTCTCGGATTATGCTCATCTTCAACCACTAAAATTTTTCTATTGTAATTTATTTGATCGACACACATGCATCTTAGTACCATTTTATATTCACTTTAATTGCTCTCATGCTTACTTGTTAATAAATTATTTGGTGCTGTGATTGTCTCTGAATGTCTGACACTATTACATGCATCCACTTTTCACTTAGTAAAGCCCTCATGTTTTCAAATTTTTAAAAATACCATTCAAATAAAAAATAAATATTAACAATGAGTATGAAAACAGACTATGAACATTGAATATGACATTTGCTATGATCCTTTACTAGATTATTCAACAAAGTATAAAATATTTATTTTACTATGAAACAAAAACCAAAGAAAAAATTGATTAATCACATCTGTAAACATAGAATATTTTTAGTTAAAACAGTATCAATGATTGTGCATCTAATAATTAAAACTTGCTGGTTTTCATACTGTCAGTAGTCACAGTTTATAATTAAAATAGTTATTTATGGTAATAAAAGTAGTCAGTATTTTTTCACAAAATTAGAATAATAATTTAACATTAGCACAGAGTGAAGTATAACCATACTACATTATACTTTATTAACTACAATAGGTAACACAATTAATTATAAGTAATGCATAAAATCAATTTTAATAGTCTGCAGCAAGTTAAAAAATTAAAGGTGATAAAAAAGAAAGTAACACAGGGATTTAATTTCAAACAATCACACCTGGCTTTGAAGTTACTGCGCATGGTTAAAAATGTTGTAAGAAGACTTAAAAACATCATGATAGGTTATTCGTTGATTTAGTTATGAATAACATTTAATAAACCAATCATGTTTAATAATTTCAAAAGTTCAATGATCTAAGTTAAATAAAGGCTCTTAATTAGTTCCAATTACCAATTATTTGTAATTCTGAAAAAAATATCATGTAATATGGATACATATTAAAAATATGAATCGATCATATTAAATTCAAAAGGATCAATAATAAATATAAACATATCTTTACTTACAGCATTTTCAAGATAAAGATTATATCTTAAATAATATAGGTGAAAGTGAAGATGGTTGACAGATGCATATGCTCCTAAACTGTTAAAACCAACTCTTAAGTACCTGAAATTAAAGGCATCATTACAAAAATATCAAGAAACCATAAAAAGAAATCAAATTAACATAAGAAATAAACCGTCAGTACCTGTCATTACTAATTAATAAAGATTCCACTGCAAGTCTCAAGCTATTTATATTAAGTACCTAAAGTAAGAATTCTCTATGCAAAAAACAGACATAATACATTAAAAACATGCAATTCATACTGCTGTTTTTATGATAATAGAACTTATATTGTTTCAAGTTTTGATTTTTTAAATTGAAAAGAAAATTATCTTACATGTACTATTAAATTTTCTTACATCATTTAAAAAGACATAGGAGTTCAGTTTACTTTACTGAAGAACTGAAAAAAATTATAGGAATTTGGACTTGAATTTAACCCTTTGACAAACAGCAGACCAGTAATAAAAAAAGAAAAAAAAGAAAAAAAGAAGCAGGTTTACACCAAAATGAAAGCAAAAAAAAAAAAAAAAAAAAAAAAAAAAAAGAAGAAGAAGAAGAAACAGGTTTACACCAAAACAAAAGCAAAAAGCTCAGGTTTTTAATCAAAAATTGTGAATTTTTCATTGATACATAAAATATACAGTATAAGTTTCTGCATGTAATTACATATTGGGTAAATGGTTGCCATAACATGAATGAATTTTGTTAACACAAAACTGAATTTTTACCTTCAAAGTTTGAGGGATTATGCATATTTTGGCGTAAACCTCAGACTCAATTCAAAGCATTAAATTTAAAAGCAAGAATAACTTTACAAAAGATGTAAAATATATGAATTAACCTCTAAAAAACCTATCAAAGAGTTTAAGAATCTTTATATTGCCTCACAAGAAAATATAATACAAAGTTTATTTTTTAAAATGGATAAAAAAAAAGCTGATAAAAAGATACAAGTAAGATAAACAAAAAAAAAAGTTTTCTCTTGCAAGTATGGCAACAAGTGATTGTCTTGATAGATAATTTCATTTGTTTTAAAAAAAAAAATTAATTTTTTTAGATAAAGAAAGTTTTTTCTGCTTATTAAAAAAATAAACAAGAGTAAATTTTTCAACCTAATTTCTAAAACATATTTTAAATGAAAGATGAAGATAATCAAAGATTCTTACATAATCTCTACAAGAGAAAAAGCTCCACATTTTTTTTTTTTTTTTTTTTTTTTTTTTTACATTAGAAAATAGTCGAATTGCTAAAACTGAAAGCTATAACTTACTATAATTCAATTTTTTAATGAGGTCCTCATTATTTTGTCTTTAATAGCCTGTTAATATTTCTTCATTACTTGATTTTTACTCTATTAACTCAAAAGATGGCTCAACCCTTAACAACTAAATAAAGTTTTAAAAAAATTAAACAATGAGTAAACAATTTTCTAAGCTTTCCCTTGTAATCTCTGCACAATAGACCTAATTGATTAAAACTAGTTCAAATACATAAAAAAAAAAAAAAAAAAAAAACACAAGGGAAATGGGATTGGTAAGTTTTTGACAATTGACTGTTTCGTTCGGATTTAACCATGGTTTTAACTGTCATTTCAAAAAACCCTTTTTGACATAATTTTTAAAAATTGCCATCCCAAAATTTTGAGAAACAAAGGAGCATTAGTTATCATATATATGAAGAAAATATAGATAACAGAATATATAAAACTACAATCAATCAATCTACAGCAGAGTTTCGATAATTTGAGGTGGAAAGGGACTGAGCCAACTTCAAACTTCCAAAAACTTTAATTATAGAAAACTTGCCTCGAACAAACAAGACTCGAACTATCCAAACTCTACTGTATTGTGTTCTTTTGGCACTAAACTACCTTTTTGTTTTAAATTACTGCCAAAAATCAAAAATTTCGGTGCAAAAGTCATAATTCATTATAAATATTATTTGTTTTGCATAATCAAAATAAAACTATTATAACATACAAAAATTAACATGCATTAGAAATATTATTTTAATAACTGTACTAAATATTGAAAATAATTTTATAAAACACTTGATTCATTGGTTGAAAAAATTAATGATTCTATTTTAAACAAACATTTATATATTTTTTTGTAAATTATAAACAATTTACTTATCAGGGCATACATTTTAAACATAATTTGTAAATAATGTTAATGCAATAAGCATTATAATAATAGCATACTATAAATTATGAGAATCAATAAGGAATTTCACAAATTAAGATCTGACTATTATTGGCAATTTAAGTTTTACTTAAGCTAAAAACTCTGTCAAAATTATTACGTAAAAGAATTAAAATTAATATTCCGATTTATAACAATTAACAACTGACAGTTACTATCTGTAATATAAACTGAAAGTTATATAATTATATATCAAATAATAATGATCATAAAGTATAAATCATAACATGTTTCTTGAGGAAAAAAACAAAACAGTTAATAGACTCAATAATTTGGCTACGTTTTTTTATATATGATATTGTATGAATCATGATTATAATAATAATTATAATGCAAATATTGTGCATGATATAAACAGTTATGTAGTTTGATTTTTAATAAAATGCATCCAATGACAGAAAAGGAACTTGTCCCAGATTCTTTATGGTTATTGTTGAATTTTAGCAGTTTTGAACACTTTTTGACATATTTTGTCAATAACCAGTTTATTGACATCTAAAACCCGACACTAGTGGGAAATAAGTAAACTTATTTTCTTTCGTCCCTTTCGCTTGTATTCGAAACAACAGTCAAGCATTAATATTTGGCTGTATAGCCTTAAGATTTGGAAAAATAAGAATTCAGTTTTTCTTTCTAAATTTCTAATGGCAGATTACAAAGACAGCTAGACAAAACAGTGTGAAGACAACTAGAGAAACAGGAATGAGTTCCTTAAATGCACATATTATTAGTTAGCATATTTAAATTTTAACTAAACTGAAAAAAAGAAAAAAAATACCAGTTAAGAAAATAATGAACTAGCAGAAGTTCTAAACAATGTTGTTAAACATTTTATCTGCCAATATGGCAAGTTTTTAACAATTTAATTAGCAAAGAACCACTGTAACAAGAACTAAATGTTGAAAAACTAATGCTAAAGAATTGACTGCAATGAGATTTGCATCTCTCCTTATCATATAACAAGAAAAATTATAGCTCCTCTGAAACGGTTGGTGTGTAAGACAAGGAAAAGAAGTACAATATGAGCTTTTTTTTTAAAAAAATGAATACTACTAACTTGAGGTAAACCATATTCAAGACCTGGAACTAATAAACAGTGACATTCCTCAATTGGACTAACATTTATAATAAAAGTTCCTTTATCTATCTCCTGAAAATCAAACAAGTATTAGCTGAAGTTAATCAACATAAAATAAGTTATTGTTTTTAATCTTTGTTTTATAATTTGTTGTTGCTTATGAATATTAATAAAAACCATCATATCGAAATGTTCCTATGTTTATCTCACCATAAATTAATTTTAATTTCATAATATTTAATATTCATGAAAAGCATCAGAATAATTCTAAAACTTTGTAAATATAATATGGTTCATTGAAAGAGTTAGACATTTAAAAACAAATTAAGTATATTTTTACAAAGTTAAATAAATATTTTAGGTAAAATTGTTATGATATTGTTAAATTAATCTAAAATAATCAGATTATATTTTGATAAGAGATTTTTATTACATAAGTATCCAAATTTATTTCGACCTTAGACTATGAAGTTGTTTACATAAAAAAATTTGTGAGCTTAAAAATAATTATGAGGTAAAGGTAAATAATTAGGTTCTCACTCAATTTCAGAATAACTAAATGTACAAAAAAAAAAAAAAAACATCACTCTATATTTTTCCTACAAGACAATGCTTAATTAGATATATACCATTATTTACTTACTACGCAAAAAATTACTTTTGATAGAAAATATGTCGATGATTAAATTTTTAAAAAGTATGCGTATATTTTTTAAATAACAAAATATGAATATGCACAAGAACTGGAAATATTAAAAGACTCACAATGTATTAGTTTATTAATAAAGTCACCCAAGTTAAATAGCCATATTATATCTAACTTGTGCTTAAAAAAGAAAACTAATTAATACAAGATGCCTGACTTTCAAAAAAATATTATTATCGCTAGCCTAGAGATTAGAGTTATTAAAGCACAAATTTGCAGTTCAACAAGCATACAAGAAATTGAATTATTAGAGAACTATATAAAGATTAAAATAATAATAATAATAAAACTAAGGCTTTAAAATCTGATAGATATGAATATAATAATTTTAAAAAATAAGTAAATAAAGATGTGATACCTCTTTATTAAGTAGACTTTGTTCCCAATGCTTAGGTGTCAAAGTAAAAATGATCTATGTAGAGAAAAATAAAAATTATAATCAGCTAAGGTAAACAAATCTTATTATTCTGAGTAGTAAAAATATACTAACTTCCTTTTCTGACACTTTGCCAAAATGAAACAAGTTTGGATCAAATGGCATAACAATACTTGATATAAATTGAGGCTTACGTCGATCAACAGCTCTTTTGACATTTAACTAGAAAATTAAAAGAATTAAGCATTTTTAAAATAATGAAAAACAGGTAAAATGCAAACAAATTTTTATTTAAACTCTACAAACTCACATGCACACACATAAATTTATTACAATTAGTTTAGTTTTCTGATATACTTTTTTATGTCACCAAAAAACATCATTATTTAAAATTTTTTACTTGATGAAATAGAAATTCAATTTTGTTAAAAAAAATCATTTTATCATACTGTTGATACTAAACAGTCTCTCTCATACAAGAGAAAATAGACATTTTAATATGAAGTCATAACATCATGAATGTATAAAAATAACTATAAATATTTACTTTAAACTAAGAGTTACTAGACTAATTTTAAAAAACAAGATTTTCCATTAAAAGAATTAGAAAACTGATTGATAAAAAATGTGATTGCCTTAAAAATATGTAAATAAAAATACTATTAGAAAAAAAGAAATTTTAGGTAAAAATAATACACTAAGGGCAAACATTTCTGATAAACAACACAAAAGAGACAAAAGAGAAATGCATGATTAATAAACTTATTGTACAGTATAAAAAAAAATTTAAAAAGATTGTGAATGCATCTTTTAAATCATTCATACAATCCACATGCTAGACAATATGCCATTTTGCACATGACATTGCAATATACTCAAAAGATTAAGAAAGTAAAATAACCTGTGTTTCACCAATTTTTTTCACGGTAAGTTATGGTCTCCTAGAATAACAATCTCGGGGTTGAATCACCTTTTCTTTATTCAAAAGATAATGAAGAAGTATCATATTTAATGTAAGGTAACATAAAAAATAGTTACAAAAATAACTTCCTTGTAACTGTGACAATCCTATATGACTTTGAAAATGGAATCATTTTGCTTAGAAAGTTTGCAAATGTTTGACACTTATTTTTGAAATGATTTTGAGGATAAAAAATAAATGAAACTAAATTTCAGTCATCATATTGTAACAAATGGTTCATTATACATATCCTAAAGAGTGTTAAAATAACATTGTTTTTATGGAATAGCAAATGACATTTTATATATCGTTACAACGGGAGGGGATTGCCTGTTATTGAAAAAGGAACTCTCTAAAAATCACAGATTATATTATTTTGAACAATTTTATGTTATTAAAATATTTATGGTACTTAAAATTATTTAAAAGTAAAAATAATTTTTATAAATTTTACCTGAGCAACAAAATTATAACTTCCTGGCAAGTACTTTGTTTTTAAGTCTCCTAATTTGTAGCGAAAACAATTAGTCAGCATTTTATTATCCCATAGGCTATGAAGCTTCCCATCGAACTGCAATAATAAAACAAAAATTATATGCATAAATCACAACTGTAGGATACATAAATACTGTATATTAAAAAAGCAAACAATAATAATTATAGAGTAGCAGTAATATTCCAAGTTAAAATAAACTTAACATCATGAAATATTAAGAAGTAAAGATTTTGTAGAAAAGTAAAGCTCACAGAAGAAAGTTCACCTTTCACAGAAAACTACCTTTAAAGTGCACTTCTATATTACAGTAAGCTTCAGAGAAGGAACACATATTTATGAATAATAATTTTATACTACAATGTTCGAAGGGATTCACAGAAGAGATAAATATTATTATCAATTCTATTTTAAAAAACACTCACTCCCAGGGTCTTTTTTTTAAAAAAAATAAATAAGAACCCTGTTTTGTTTAAGAAAACAGACATTTTTGTTTAAACCATAGGCGTCATTGGTGGAAGGGACTGAAGGTATATTTTCTCTTCAAATAATTAGAAATTTCTTTAAGTCTCCCTCAGTACTATTTCAGGCAAATAAAGAAAATTTTCATGAATTATCAATTTCAACTCATGAAAGGTACAATTAAGAAAGAGATTAATCTTTTTGTTGATGTTTAGCAGACTTAAGATTTTTTTTAGCGAATTAATATGACTGTGTATTTCAATTTTATGAATCATTTCTGTGATGCTCATGGTTTAAAATATTTTTTTTCTCGTGGGCCACTACACAGAAATTGAGAAGACTTTGCAATTATTCTGCCACAGTTTACGATATGGAAATCTCCCCACTTTACTATCAAGAACGTATGAAAAAATTATTACATTTACAGTAAAGTTTAACATTCATATTAATCTTTGATTAAATTTAAGATACAACTAATGAAAATACATAAATAAAACAAAAAAATTGTTGCAAAATTTTCGAATTGTCTTTTTTAATTTTTACATTATAAAAATAAAAACAGATTCTAGTATTTGCTAAGTTTTTACCATGCTGGGAAAATTTCCATATTTGTAACTGCAGCAAAAACCAAATTTTGTTAACAGTTGACAAGAGAGAGAGAGAAAATCACAAAATGCTACCAACTTGTAGCCACTTCTGGGCTAAGTAGAGATATTAAATAAAATTTTGCACTATAGAGGGAATAAAAAAAGTGCTAAGAAAACAAAAACGTCCAAATAGTGACATTATGAATTTATTAACACATCACTGAATTTTGGAAATCATAAAATAAGAGTAGATAATTAGTCTATGCATAATAACAAACAGTTTTATAGATTTCTGAAGTTTTAAATTTTAATTTTGCTCATCAGCATTGCGATTTTTATCCATACTATTTTTCTAAAAAAATGTGAAATAAGAAAATTATAATATTAAACCATTGTCCCTATAAAGCACGTATAAATCTATACTTTAATGGAATAATTCAGGTAAATAAAACCTAATGCTCTTACTCTAGCCTTTAAGTTAGGGTCTAAGGAAAAAATAAAATCTTTATCCGAATAATCAAAGACAGGAATATCTCTTGTGTCCATGGTTCTCTAACAAAGAGTTCCTTGAATGAAAGACAATTATTGAAAAGTTTAAAGATGAAATCTTTGATAATGAAATCTTTGATTTTAAGATATACCAAACTAGTTTGTTTATTTACATTGCTAGCATTTGAGAGCTGCCAAATTGAATAATGTTAAATTATACAAAAATGATATTTCTTGAGTTTTGTTGTTTTTCAAGCCGGGAGATAAAGGTTTTAGAGCCTGTTATGCCAAAGTTATCTTTTTAATAATTGGCAATACAAATTAATTTTTAGAGTAAATCCGATATTATGCATCAAAAAGTGTAAGCGTTTTAAGTTCGTAAAGTGTTGAAATAATTTACCCATTTACAGAAGTATGGATAAATTCAAAAGTTGAAAAAATGTAGTGCGTTACACAGTCTCATAAAAAAAACCTTATTGCTCTTGAGAGTGCTGATGTGCTGATATTTATTCGATGATTGAATATTATTATTTTAGTAGTGATTTCGTTCATCAAATATTTATAAATTGTTTAATTTAAATATTAGTTCCAATTAAGTTTCTGAGTTTCATTAATTTGTGATATAAATTTAAAATTATTCTGCATGAAATCTTTGTTGTTGCATTTACTGGAAGAACTCTTTTTCGTTCAGCCGGTGCCAAGTTAAATTTAGTATGATTTGTGACTCTTTTTCATGTAAGAAAATGTGTGTCTGACATATTTTATCTGTTGTAGTGCTTTGAAAACTTATGTGAATTTGGCTGTTTTGTTTTAGATTATGAAGCCAAATTCCAAAATTAACTTTAATTTACTTTATCTCAACTGAGAAATACCATTCTATTTGTTTAATAAGTCTGGTAAGTTGAATAACATTTCAACCTTACATTTTTTTTTTTAGATAGATCAATTATCTGAATTCAGTGCTTATATTTTTTGTATTAATATACTAATTTTTTCTAAGAATTTAGACATTAACTCGTTATAAGTCATTTGAATTGCTTGTTAATCAATTATAATAGTAAAACATACCTGTAACATCTCATTTAGGTCAGGGGTCATGACTGCACAGTTTCGTGACAAATGAAATTATGCCCCAGCCGCTTTTTCTTCTCAGACAATCTGTTAACCATTGATCTAAAGCTAACATTAAATTAATGTCAACTAAAATACAATTTATATATATTATTATTACCATTCAAAATCAAATATTGCAATGAATGCACTTTGTGGTAGTCTGTACCTAATAAAGGAAATGTTTTCTTTTCTTATTTTTAAATCGGGGAATCTTACCAATTATATTCTTTCTTATATACAGCAAAGATTAAGACTGTTTTATTGTTTACATGATTAGATTGCTACTTTTGTCATGTAAATTACAACTAGAAAAAAAAAATCTAAAACAAAATTAATGGAAATGGCATTATGTTAAAAGTTAAATGGTAATAAGTTTTTGAATTTGAGTGTTTAATATAATAAAAAACTAAAATTTTGTTAATACTAGATTTTATTATTACTTTACTTTATATCATATAAATAACTGATATAGTTACTAAGAACTGAAAAGTTTGTTGCAGTTATAAAAACAGTGGTTCTGCTTAATGCTCTATAACATGTCAAATACGTCAAAAATCATAGACGGGACGTTGAAAGAAAAGTTAAGGCATGTATAATTTTCCAGTCTGGTTATGGCGCAAAAAGAGACAGAATTAAGGCATGTTAATTTTGCCATTGTAGGCAAAATTATACAGCAATATTATTATTTTACAAAAAATTGAACTATCTTTTTTTATTTTCCTGTACTAATAGCAGAGAAAGAGAATTTTCTTGCGCAGGTGTTTGATCAGTTGTAATTAATAGTTTTGATTCTTCTGGATATAACTACTTTCTTATTTTAAATATCTTTGTTTTACCTATCAATAAATAGAATGTTACAAATGCACATATTAATGGATCAGGGGTCTGTTTACCATTAAGTCACCTATCATTTAGCGGTACCTTCACAAATTCAACTTTACGAAAAACGGCAGTTTCACAAACTCAACTTTTTGAAAGAACGGTAGTTTTACGAAATACTTTTTCTTAAAATTCTATTTTTGTATCCCTAATTGTACCCCCTTGTTAAATCCACATTTTTATGTTGATTTTTTAATATAATTTTTAATTTTTCAAAAATTATGTCTAAATTTTCACAAAATAGGTACCTTTCAGAAAAACCTAGACAGACCCCTGTGGATGGATGAATTGGAAAATTTATATCTCTATTATATCACAACTTTTTTTTCCTCTTATTTTTGAAATAAATATTTTTTATTAATTTTTAAACATATGAAAATCTTATTTTCTCCTAACTCTTACAAAAACAACAACAACATTATTTTGCTTTGAAATGCCAGAAATTTTCGCAATCCTTTAAATTTTTAATGTTATTTCTATGCATTCAGTTAATATTTTGGTCTTTTATTTAGCAAACAAGTTTAAAACTCAGTTCATAATGATTCCCTTTCTCATAATGATTCAGATTGTTTCAGATCGTAGGCATTATTATTTGTGTAGAGGCAGTGTACATGTTCTGATAAAACTGCAAAACAAATTTTAATAAATTTAGAGAAGTTCTTCAGAATGTAAAAAGAAACTAACTAAGCAAATATTATTAACGTTAATTATTCATTTTCATTCCCCCATTTAAATTTATGAACTTAATTTATTTTCTAAAAGTGTTTTAATTTTCTCTAATAGGATCGTTAAAGGATATTTATTGCTATAAAGGATATATACATATTTTAAATAAATTTTTGTGGTTCTAGTTTACACTTATGGGATAGTTATATTGTTATTTTATTTATGAACTTCAAAAGCAAACATATATTTTCTCATTCCCCCACTGTAAGAAAATCACCTTTAGTGTTGGATTGATTCCTAGTCTATTGTTGGATTAACTAGTTTTTAAGACTAGTTAAAAAAAGTTATTTTTGTTTCACTTTTATTTTTAAAAGCAGTTAAGGACTGATGTAAATACTTAAATGCATTCAGTTAAATACATATTTTAAATATGGAAACTAAAATTATTATTCCCCACTATGTTATCATTCATTCTCTCACTTTAATAAAAAACTTAAAATAATTTTCGTATTTTTTAATATTGATCGTCATTGCTGTGCTTTTCTTGTCTAATCTCTATATGGTTCTCATGTCAATCTCTTTTCTATCAGCTATTCTCACGGATTTCATGGATTAAATAAAATTTATTAAAAGGAAGCCTGTACATAGTGATTATTTGTGCAAGAGGCAAAATACCTCTAGTGCAAAAGTTGCAAAAGAACTAATTTTGAAAAGATTATATTAGGGAAAGATAAAATGTTAAATCTAATATCTCCAAAAGTTAATTTGATTTACAATAATAAAGTAGTTATAATAATGAAGTAGGTAGTTTTTCATATTCTTCATAAGAGAATCTTAGGAATTAGTATATAAAAGGTATAGACAAGGTATGATTTTATTTTTCAAAATCAGAAGCAAAATTGATAGGGCTAAAAAATATTACTAGTAAAATCAAGGTTCATACGAGCATTTTTTTTTTCTTTCTAAAGCGGTATCTCAATACATTTTGTAATGCCGAAAATTCAACACAATCATTGCTGTGTGGTTTATTGTAATAAAACAATCCCTAAATGGTAAATATTAAATATTTGTACTTGTATGAAAATTTAAATACTCAAATGCACAATTCTTAATACTTTTTTAGTACTTTAGTAGTTAAAATATAGAGATTTTAAAAATGATGTGGAAATTGTCACGCCATAAGCAAGATAATTAACCGTAATAACTGTTGAGAAAATGAGGTCGCATTACAACACATAGTATGGAATTGAGCGTGTCAGAAAGTGATTAGTCAAATTTGAAATTTACGTTTGATAATAACATATTAAAAATATTATTATTTGAAAAACTATGTGAAAAAGAACGAAAAATAACTGCTGAGAAAATGGGGTAGATGATCAATGGAATAGTCATAAATAAATCACACCAAAAGGTGATATTAAGAATTCAAAATTTGGGTGTCATAATATTGTATTAAAAAATCAGAATTTAATAAAGCTTGTTAAAATGACTAAAAAATTGGTAAATGATTTCCAAAAGGCATTGTCTAAAAACAGAGTGGATTCATGACGAAATTGTCACAAATTGAAGTACATTAAAATATTTTTATTCAAATTTGACATTCATGTGTCAAAATAATATTGTTTGAAAAATATTGGAATTTGGATAACTATGTAAAAATGCAAAAAAAAGAAGAGAAAAATAGTTAAAATAACTGCTGAGAAATTATCAAAAAACTTTATAATAATATTGTGAAAAAAAAGACTAAAAAATGATTGAAAATCCAGACTATGAAATGTTACTAGCAATTTTCGCTATTGTGTTTTACTCTAGTGTTTGGTTTTTTTAAATAGCAATTTGCTTCTAGCTAGTTGCCGAATTTGCCCTTGTTATAGATATTTATAAATACTAATTTTTTACGTTACTGTTATAGTTAAAATATCACTTCAACAATATTTTGCTCAAATTTATTCGAAGTAAATTAATTTCTTTAAGCTTTAGGTAAATTAGGCTTTTTTTAGGTAAATTCTACAGAGAGGCCGGTTGTTTCAAATATTTTAATTATTTAGTTAAATCTTCCTCCGTATTACGCTTTTCCCCAACATATTACTATGTAAAAATAAAGTTCAAGGTTTTGACATTTTTTCTGGAGGTGTAACGTGCTTCTTCTTTAATTTTTTGGGTTTTAATTAGGGAGAGGGAATTATAATAAGTAAATTTATTATCACTTCGTCATTTAAATGATATGCACATTGTACCTTTTATTGTAAATCAGTTCATGGTGCAGCCACATTTTGTATAAAAGTCTGAGATGTCTTGCTCACATTATTGTTTCTGAAAGTCAAGCTTGCTGTGTGCTTACTTGTTGATTTCTATTATGAGTTAATTTCTTGGAAAATTCTTTGCTAAGGCATGTATTTTTTTCCCTTCACAATCCTAATACAAATAGTCATCTTCTTAATCTTCAAGTAAAATTTGTTGACATGCTGCCAGATCATTATTGCTACTTCTTACAATACTGTGCCATAGAAACTTTGCAATAAGTGCATGTGCCTCTGCATTGCGGGAAAAGGCAGCTACTTTGAAACCATTTTTAAATTTATTTATTAGTAAACGTCTAGTTTTATTATTAATTGCTATATTTATTTTTAATAGAATTATATTAAATTTTTTTCCCCCTGCACTCTGTAATATATTATATAGTTTCAGTTTTGATGATTCAGGTTTTTCCTTGGTCTCAAATAGGGTATTGGTTTGTGGGTAGATCTTAAGATACTTTTTCGATATATGATACTTTTTAGATTTTCAATGCATTTTTTTTAAATTTTTTATTTTAGTTTACACTGGCTTCATTTCTTAAGATAAAATCTCTTAGCTTCTTAGGTGCCCTTCTTAATTTACACAATCTCTCGTATGAAATTTGATAACTGCTTTTTTTTGTGATTTTACCAGTATAGTATTTAGAACTCTGTTATTAGAGACAAGAGTTAATTTTGCTAAATGTTGCTATGCTAACTTTAGAATTGTTTGCTACTTAGGCTTTGATTTTAGAAATAGCTGTGCATATAGCTTGCTTGTTTCTAAATATAACGGCTAGTAATGAAACAAATTGTAATTTGGTCCTATATCGAATATTTGGCAACCCAATAGGAATTTTTTTTTTTTTTTACAAAAAATCATTAATGAGAATTTTTTATATATAAATAAGTTTAGTCATTCTTGAAAATTAATCAAAACTTAGCTATGAGCTGTGGTGGCTCAGGGGATAGGATAGTGCTCTCTTCTCAATGGGGTGAACTGGGTTCGAATCTCAGTGATGACTGGTTGATGTGAATTCTGCACTCGGCTCGCACTGCCCACAGCCAGGGTTTTTAAAAAGTGTTTAAATGTGCTTTTTTTTCAATTTCAATTTTTTAAATGGCCTTGAAGGTACTTTTATTTGTTAGGTGTTTTTAATAAGTGCATAATTTTCTTTGCCATATCGATTTTTGCCATTGTCGAATTAACCATTTTGTCGATTTTCACATTGTTCCATTCAACCATTTTACAATTTATTCAGCCTTAATCCATTTCTGTATATCGTCAGTCCGTAGCATATGAAAGTGTCAGTCACTGTACATGTTTTATGAAATCATTTTATATGTTGCTGGTCTGCATATGCATACACTGAACTGGATTCGGCAGGAAGGAATCTTGCAATCTCATGCAGGAGTGATTGTGCTCCGGAAAAATTCCGGATTTTTCACTAACAGTGATCTGGAAGTTTCCGGAGATCGAAGGTCCAGGCGTTTAAAAAAATCAATGATCACAGAAGTTTCCGGAAATCAAATTTTCAACGGTGGAACTTAAAAACACAGTTTATTTTGTTTGTTTGTAAGGGAGAGCCTGAGAGATACTTTATAAGCTTATATTCATGATTAATATTCATTTTTTATCAGTAAATAGTTATTTTAATTATGAACTCAAGAAAGAAAGACATATCAGTAAATTTCAATTACTTCTGCAGGTCATCATAGGTATGTGTAAAATTTTAAATATATTTTAAGTAAACTAAGAAACATTGAGAAACAGGAAAAAAACCTTGTTTTATTTATTTTTTCTAATTTTTCAATTTACACTGTTTTTTTTTTTAACTCAAGAAATTTTCCGGAATTTTGTCTTGGGCTCACAATCACCCCTGCTCATGTGCAACTGCTGCATTTTGCAAGAGATTCACAATTTCAGCCTCAATTTTCTACCCTCTGAAATTGAACTGAAAAATCTCTCAAATTTTTTGCTGATCATGAGGGCCAACTAAATATTCCCAAATCCCCCCACCCCCACTATCAAAAAGTATTTTTAATTCCCCTTGCTAATTTCACTACTGATGAAGCCCCATTGTTTTTGTCACTGACAAGCTAATGATGTTCTAATGCTTTTCTATTTATAGATCTGTACCATAATCTTTAAACTTGACTTGTGGATCATTCACTAATTTTGTCTTTTCGTGCAGGTCCAGAGAGTCCACAATCACAGAGCTTCGTCATTTCAAAATTTCCTTATCCATTTTTTTAATTTAGTTTAATAACAATAAGAATCAATCAAAATGTTTAATTGAAAGATTTTTTACCTGCATGTCTGTTCACTAAGCACATAAAATTTTTTTAAACTCTTTATTGTACTTTATTTTTTTAATTACTACTTTTTATTACTTTTACTATGGTATTATTACTTTCAAGATTTTCAGTGCTCTTGAGTTATTTAATGAAAAAACTCAATAATATTTAGAGGCAAGATTTTTAAAAAAGTATGAAGTGTGTGGGTTTTTACTATTTTAACTTTTTGCAAATGCTGTAAATAATTTTATACTATTCATATTTGGCATTCCAAAACAGGTTTAATTCATCATTTAATTAACAATTGAATTGAATAGATTTAAAATAAAAATAACAAATAAATAATTGGTTGAAATAAAAAATACAATAATCACAAATTGGTTAATGTATTATGAATGAAGAGACCATATAATAGTTTACTTTTGAAAAAAATGTGAAGCTTCAATACTCAATGTATTTACATTTCAAAATTATTGAAAAAAGTTATTCCTTTTATTAACGAATTGCTGAATCAAGTTAAAATTTTATTCAAAATTTAATTGGTGCCATTCACTAATTTACATTTGTAGTATAAATTTAAGATTTTCTTAGTTTGCTTAATTCTTTACATGTCTTTATAAATTCAGCATGATCAATAATATTAATCTTGTTTAATGTTTTTGTTGAATATACTTTTATAAGTAACTTTTATTTAAATCTAAAATATACACCCAGTAACTTTTTTAAATTATAGATTAACTAATTATAAATTTGAACTTATAATGATTTTTTTTACGTTATTAAATAAAGTAATTATATTAATTTTTAGAACTCAAAATGAATATCTCAATATAGAATATATTTAAAATTTTGTTTAAATTTTTATTATGGTGGCTAATATAATCAAGAAAAGAGCTCTTTGTCAGAAGCTAGTTTTTTTATCTGATCATTTAAAGTCTTTGGAAATGTTTTTCCATTTTGTTGATAAAAGAAATTTCAACAATAGAAAGAAAAATGTTTTATTAATGCATATTTCCCTATTATTACTTTTTTAAAGTTTTTAAAAATATTTTTAAGTGCTTATTTTTTGTTGAAAAATTTGGCTACTCACCTTGACAGTGCTGACGTAAAATATCCTCAGTTGTAGAGGAATCATGATCATGGGTTAGAGTCCCCTTGCCATCAGGCTAAACATATTAGGTTTCCGTGGCTTTCCTCTCAATGTAATGCAGGTTAGGGTTAGTTCCATCAAAAAAGTCCATCACGAATGCAAATTTCTCCCAGCACTTGATCTAGGAGTTCCCTTGTCTTCTGGATTGGGTTCAAAATTACATGGCTACATAGTTGAACATTGATAGTCATAAACTCAAATTGGGTTGGCTGTTTAACGGTCAAAAAAGAAAGACGAATTTTCAAAGTAAATTTTTTACTTGAAAAATGTTTAAGTTCAATGGTGTATTGTATTATTTAATCCAACTGCATTGTTGTATCTTATGTTATGTACAGTGAAACAGTGCTCCTAGAATGAGCTCTAGTATTTCTATAACAAGGAATACATTTTAGAACAAGATTTCACCAGTTAAAAGGTGAAAGGTGCTTCATTTTAAAAGTATCATTTGTAGCTATATAAGTAATAAGGTCGAGAAAATAGTATTTAAAATATATTTTCATAAATATTTTTCCTTTTAACACAGCAAACAAGTTTACTTTTTAAAAGTTAAAAAGTTAAAGTTAATCAATTAAAATATAAATTTTACAATCAGTTAGGGAAATTGATTTGCTATAATCAAAGCAAAATATTTTTTATATATAAATTAGCATAACTTTTAAATTTTTTATTTCTTTCTTTTTAAATATCGGATTGCAGGGCACAAAATTTCCACTCACCACCAATCTAATATATAGGTCTGGCGAGTATGTTTTCTCTTATAAAATGTTGTGTTTCAAATTAAACTACTACATTTTTTCTAGAGTTGCAAGTTTTCAAATGACAAATATTAAAAATGCAGAGCAATACTTTCAGACTCTTAGAAGATAAATTAAATATGCAAAGATGTGCATCACAGAAGTGCAATCTATATCAACAAATGGGTAGAGTTCTTCCTAGGAATAAAAAAGGGCAGGGTGCTTCCTCACAGCAAAGGACACTTTGAGTTTTGAAAGGGCACTCACATAACACTAAAAGTTAATCATATTGTGTAATACTATGTAATGACTGGATTTGATCCTCAACAATTTTTAAATTATCCTGTTGTACGATTTTATGTATATATTTTTTAATTCTTACACAATTATCGAAGCAGGAGAAAAATTTGCTGTTCATGAAAAAATAATTAAAGGCATGCTAAAAGGCAATCTCAGTGCATAAATGTTTTTCTAAAGAAAGTAAACTAAAAATAAAATAAAATACATAAGTAAAAAAGGGATTGATTGATGAACAACTTGAAATTGAAAAAAAGGGGAAACTTAGAAAAATGTAACCAGTTGAGAATAATCCTAACAAAGTAAATATTTTAATAGTAATCTGGATTAAAACTATTAACACTAGGATGACAGTGAGTTTTTTTTTTTTTTTTTTTTAAATTGAATATGAGTAAAAAGGCAGTGTTTGTTAGGATTCTATTTTTATAAAATGCCTTCTTATTTTTACAAAAAAAGTGCAAAAGACATTTATGGAGATGAAAGGGCGGATCTATCTGCCTATACAAAAGTGCTTAGTGAGAACACTTAAATCACATCTATAGTTTTTTAACATCGATAGTTTTTCTAAAGTAAGAACCTCCTAGCCATTCGTCTGGGCACACGGCAGTGACTATGGTAATAAGGTATAACTATTTCAAGTAGGAGTGAGGGATTATTGCATAGGACAAGTTTTGGCTCGGGTCAGTGCGAGAAAGGGAATCTTTTTCTTTGGTCTATTGTGTTAGCCCTAGAATGAAGAGAAATGTGCTATTCTTGTTTCCATAACTGCGTGCAGCCTCAGGCTTTGTGGCAGGGGAGTTCTTACCGTAGACAACCTAGTTATGGATGCTCTGAGTTGGCCTTGCAATTTTTTTTTTTCAAATTTGAGATGGAGGAGCTAAACTTTCCATGTATTAAAACCAAAATCTTTTTATTAAATAAGTAGGTGTGGGCAGAATGGACAAAATTCAAGTTCACATTCTCTTCACTAACATTGGCTCAGATACTGGAAAAGTTTAACAATTCATGAATATTCTCAAAGCTGATAACATTTTTATGCTATTCTGCCTGTGATCACTGCTCCCTGTAAGAGGGTCTTCAGCTGTCGCTATAGATTGAAAACAGCTCAGAGAAACTCTATGAAAACTGAGACATTTCATGATTTGCTTAGAATTTTCTTTTTAACTACCCCAAACAAAGTTTGATGCTTGGCATGAAATTGACTTGTGGTATTCTAGTGTAAAAAGGCACTGGTATGCAAATATAAAATGTCAAAAGTATTGGGATATTTCTGTTGTCTTAATTTTCTGATATTTTTGTATTTTGATAACTTATTGATATGTGGATAGCACTGAAATCATTGAAACTTTTTTTAAACTAATATCAGTTTTTTTTTTTTAAACATGCTTTTGGTTTTCATTTTCCATATTCTTTTATGGCTTTTGACACCAAAAAGTTCCTTATACTACATCTGTTAACATTTTGACAATTGTTCATTAGTGGTGAGCAAAAATTTTTTGACTGGCTATTATTTTCTAACTGACATTTCATGCCCTGGGATAATGTGATAATCGTTAAACTATTATTAAAAAATCAGCAAATTTTTTTTTTTTTAAATATCATTTTAAATTTTAAGTATTAATGAACTTCATTTTTACAAAAATCAATCAGAAAAATAAGCAGTCAAAAAACTTAGAAAACTAATTCAAGGAAGGTGGTTATCTACTGGTAATAGACTATTTGTAGAAACTGATAGATAAGCCATTTGACAATTTTGTGCAGATTGTTGTTTATGCTGTTAAAGTCTTTGTATGGTTTTGGGTTTGCATTTGGACCTGAAACATATCATAAATTTGTCACAGGTTCTTTAATGTTTGGGGGAAATTGTACCACATTTAGACATAAAGTCTACTTACAAAGACTGCAAATTAAATGACTAAGTAGGTGGGTGGCTCTTGACCTGTAGCCACTTTTTCGTAATGAATTATTTCTGAAAAATGCTTCAAGCAATCAGAAATAAGCAAAGATCTTCAAAATGCATTCTAGTAGCTGACTAAAAAATTAGTTATGCTGATTAATAAATTAGTTTTTAAACAATGAAATGTAACATGTGACTTTTAAAACTATTTTTACGAGACTTTAAAGATTTAAATATGGATAAAACAATAATAATCTAAATTCATTTATGTCTTTATGCAAGGAAGGCTGATTGGCAGCTGGAGAAGTTGTTGTATTGAACTAAAAATTTTTATTAGAGTCATGTGGCCAAATATCCACAATAACTGCTAGCAGAATTTTTAAACAATTTTTTATTGACTAAACGTTTTGACTAGTTTTTAAAGTATGTAATTTTTTACATATCTATATAATATGTGGGATAAAGTGTACTTTAAGCTATTTTTTAGAGCAATAATTTTTTTACACAATTAACTGATATTCTGAAATTAAATATGAAGATGGAAGTGAACTTTTCATTTTGAACCATGATTACAGATTTGAAGCAAACTGACACCTTTTTATTATTGACGATATTTATGAATAAGGCTTTACAAATACAATTATTTGTCTGTCATGGGATTTTTTTCCCTTTATCTAATTGATTGTGTATTGTATATTTCTTGAAATGATTTTAATAACCAAAATTGCTTATTATTTTTAAGAATTATTTGTAATTGTGTGTTATTAAAGTCACATTAGAAGCTGTGGCATATCTACACTTAAAAAAAAAAGTTGAATTGTTAAATTTTCCAAATATGCTATCAATTTAAATTTTAACTTTTTATAATTTTTTGAAGGTTTTTAAAATGTTAATTATTGTTGCTTAATTTGCAGCATTAAAAATTAAAATTTTATCATTTAAAAGTTTATAAAAATAATTGTTACTTCCTTTATTACCTTGAGAGTCAAGGATAAATTTAGATACATTTGTAGTTTATCATTTCTAGTTATTTAGATACATTTCTAGTTTATTTATACATTTCTAGTTAGTCTTTGACACTCAAATATGGTGTTTACAAATAGAATTGTCTAATTGAAAAGCACCGTAATTGATAATTTCGCTACCCATAAATCAGACCGAAAGAATTATAAACAGACTTGGTCTGATGAAGAACAGCTGGCTGCAGAAATATTAGGTGGTGCTCAAAAATGGTAGTTTCTTCTTTGGAGAAGGAAACTAATGTAATTCATTTTCTCTACCCTCCAAGTGTTGAGTCCCTGGGTAAAATTTATACAGAAGTTTTCCTACCATGCACTATTTTTCCATTCAATAACATAGAAAAACAGTTTTTTGTTTTTTTCTGCAGGAAAACCTGCATCTGAAAGCTCGAAAAAAGCTGGAACTAACACTCAGAGGGTTAAAAAGGGTGCAATGCTGAATCAGTTAAGGCACGTTACTGTTGTTGTTGCTGCTTATCCCTTTCTGGCCTGACGAAGTTAGACCAGATCTATGAACCAGTTGACCTGAAGAAAATTAAAGACCAAAAGAGGAGTAGAGTAAATGTCTTCCCAGAGAAGACCAAGACAGTTTAGGATGTGATCGGCGAAAGCCTGGTGTAGATGGCATTTAGGGCAAATGGGGTGGATTTTAGTTCCTTCGGAAAATAGAAAACCTTTAAAAGATGGGCGGGAGATAGTGGTGTAGATTCTCCTTTCAAAGGGAAGAGTCAAAGAAGCTCCAGGCTTATTTCCCTTGTACCGATGGTGGGTGGGGGGAATCTGCCAGTCTCTGAGAAGCTGGGATTTCTTCAGGGAGTAAAGTTCAAGATAGGTAAGATCAGAAGAGGTAGGGTGCGATAAGGCACGTTACTAATCAAATTTAGCGCAAAGTAAATTAAAAAATGTGCTCTCAACTTAAATTCATAGCCAAATCATGACTTTTTTAAAAATATTCATCCATATTCTGGACCTAAATTGTTGTTTGATATACTAACAAAATGTATGTTATTTAGTTATTTGGTCATTTCGTTGAATACTCAAGGCATTTAATTTATTTAATATGTTTACATTTTAATTTTTTTTTTTTTAGCCTTGTTTTGGCTGCTTTATATTTTCTTAACCATATCTGTGGGTTAATGTGTAATGATCATTGAATGCTATGAAGTCTGACTTCTGAATTACTTCACAGCTATAACTTTGCTCCTTTTGTTTGTGGAGCAAACTTTGTGGAATTGGAATTTGTTAATTTGCATGCTTCATATCTTTCAAAACTTCGGAGAAAAAATGTCTTAACATTCAGTCAAAAAAAAAGTTTTTTTTTGATTTTATTTTTAAATCTATGTTTTTTAAAATATTTATTTTATAAAAATGATGCAGTAATAAAGGAAATAATGGATGGTTTTAATATGTTTTTATATTGTATTAATTCTGTCCTTGCTTATTCCGTTAAAAAAAAAACAACTGATTTCTAATCTTAAATTTTAAAATCAAGCTATTTTATCAATGGCAGTCACTATAATTGAAAAGCTTTATATGCTGGTAGCTTTTTTCCTTTGACAGATTTAAATTGGGATGTTGTTTTTCTATTCAAATGTTGTTGTATGGAATGGGGTGGTAAAATAGTTGATAAATTTTTGAATTGAAAACCTTTTTTTTTTTTGTTTTTAGTATTTATTTAATTTCTTTTCTATGATTTATTTAGTTATGTGCTCTCAACATCCTCCATTTGTAATCTTACTTTATAATTTCAGTTGCTATGACAGTCCTAATGCCTAACTGGTATTATGAGAAGAAAGATTTGAAACGAACTCCTTCCATCCTTGACGGCATCGATGTGGAAAAAGAGAACAGATATCGAAGAGAAGGAGCCCGTTTTATTATTAATGTGGGCACTAAAATGGGACTGTATCCTTTTCTTTATTTGTTATTTTTAATTGCTATTTCATGGTCAAAATTAAATTACTCATTTTTCAGAAATTATTATTGAGAATTGTTTTTGATTAATTTTTTTTCATTCCAATTTGCCATAAATTTTTTCAATTTTGATTGAGGAATTTTTCCTTTTATGTAGGATTATTCCATAGTTATTTTTAAAGAATAATAAATTTGATTATAATTAAAATTCAAATTACTTAGTAAAAATAGTTTAGCTTCCAAATATATATATATTTTATGATTTAAATTAACTAGTTTCAAATTAACTAATAATAATAAAATAGCCTCATCCTTTTAGGAAAGTTTTGTTTTGTTAACTTGCTACAAACAACCATGCCTATCCCTTTAATGGGGCATTTATCAGTTATTGGTTAGGGTGGTAAAACATGACAGGTAATTAAAGCATTTAAATACAGGGTTAAATAACATCACATTAATCTTGAACATTTTGCTGAGTTGTAATCTATAGTATAATAAAATTAGTGGATCATGAAAAATACTATAAACAAAACAATGATTATTCGTGTAAAAGATTAAGGAAATAAACTAAATTTTAAGGGTGATAAATTGTATGAGGTATATACAGGCAAGAAATGTTATTAGTTGTGTAAAAACAAGTGTCATGTTATTAAGGAGAGGATCTCTAATGGAGGGAAAAAAAAAACTGTTTATTCAACTATGCTAGGACTTGATGTTCAAATTGATCAGTTATTTTTGAATTGGGAGGCTTGTTTTCAGTCTGCTTTGCTGTTAGTTTAGACATATTTAGGATTTTTACATTGAGTGAGTTTATAGGCTGAGTGATTTAGTGTCATACATAGCTGCAATGGGTGAATTGACCCACATTGAACTCAACGGAGCTAGTATTGGTATGTACCCTCTCGAGAGACATTAATGTGATTAACATGTTGACATTTGAGCAATTGTTGCTTGTAATCAATGGTAAATTAGCACAAAAGTAATCAGTAGTGAAAAAGAAGGGGGATTCCAAGGGGAGAGAATAGGCATTTTTTAGTTATGGTATTAAGATGAAAATGTTTCCATAGGGAATCGGCCAATTTTAATACAGTACACTCAATATCCGGTTTGTATACCGGATATTGAGTGTACTGTATTGTGTACACTCATTATCCGGTTTGGGGATTATCCATCTCATTCCGGAGTCCCCAAAAAAATTTAAAGAGAGACATTTTCAAGATTATCATGCATGTCAAATCGATCGGAATTAGAATCTTGTCAAACCAGTTTTTCTGTATAGTCACCCCATCTATTAACAGGATATGAAACTAAGCACAATGAATGTTTTTATTGAAAAGAATCGCTACAATAGTATTGTGAAGTGCGTAGAGGTCTAATCGAAAGCTCTGGAACCTGTTTGATGGGGTAGGGTTAAAGGAGAAGGGAGAGATCGGAATGTTGTTCAGCTGTCCTCTCTCACTTTCACACATGTTCGTTTAGTATGTGCATCTTGTTTATCGTCCGTTAGTAGCCTGAAATTTTTTATTGGTAAAAATGAGTGGTGTGAAGGGAAAGCGAAACGTTTTAAATGTTAAACAAAAATTAGAAATCCTTCAAAAAAAAGATAATAGAGAATCAGCTAGCAAGTTAGCAAAAGATTAGGAAATTGAAGTACAAACTGTACATGATATAAAAAAGAACAAAGAAAAACTCGTTACCTACACGAGGCATTGTGATGACGAATCTGCACTTTCGAAACGGAAAGGTCTGAAAACATCAACATACAAAGATCTAGATTCTGCTTTACTACAGTGGTTTAATAAAAAAATAGCAGAAGGTATACCTATTTCGGGTGCCATGTGTTCCAAAAAAGCGAGATTTTTTCCTAAAGCACTAGGGTTAGAAGGAGATTTTAATGCTTCATCTGGTTGGCTTACTCGATTCAAGCAATGCTATATAATTCGACAGTTAAATGTTGAAGGAGAACGTCTAAGTGCAGATGTGACTGCTGCAGAATTGTTTTGTGTGAAATTTAAAGAATTTATTGAGGAAGAAAATTTGATTCCCGATCAAATTTAGAATGCCATGAGACAGGATTGTATTGGAAATGTCTCCCAACACTTGCTTCACGGCAGAAAAGTCAGCTCCAGGCCACAAATCGTCGAAAGAGTGCATTATCGTCATGTGCTGCGGGGACCATAAAATGAATCTCTTAATGATCGGAGAGGCTAAGAACCACCGCTCGTTTAAGTGTACAGAATCAAAATATGTACTTGTTTATTTTGGTATAATTAGTCTGAATCTTTTTTTTTTTATTGGTTAAAGAATAAGGCTGGTTGTTTTACATTTATACATTTAACTCATTAAAATATTTTTAACAATGTTTAAATACTTTAAAGTTTTCTTTCAAAAATTTATTTTAGTAAATTTTATTTACTCTTTGCTTTTTATAAGCTTAAGTAATTAAACATGTTTTTTGTTTAACTTCGGTATCTTATGTACAGTTCGTTTCCACTTAACTGCATATAAGAAAATCGAATAACCTGCTTATACGAATAAAATTTAATAGGGTCTAATCATTTTATATGAAACTTATGTTAAATTTCCGCATTTAAATAGTTGTTTGTTGTTTTTAGTCCTTGCTTAATCAAAGAAAACATGCTGAAATCAAAATTAATTTTTATTTATTTTCAAGAAATGTTTTACCTGTTAAAATGGAATTTCAATTTTTCAGTTTAGAAGATAAGAATACAATTGGTGGTCACATCAATAGGGACTTTCTATTCATTAGTTGCTCTAAATAGGTGTTAGGGATATTGTTTAAGAGTTAATCAAATCTTGCTGGGTGTTAGTAATACATAGGAGTAAATGAAGGAGGTACCACCCCTTTTTTACACACTTCACTGCCCCATTTCGAATGTAGGAAAGTACAGAGTGATTTGTTTTGATGCCAAGATCCTGGATCCTATCCTGAGTCCCTAAGTGCTTTGATAAGAAAAAATTTCAAAAACCTACTTACACACTAGTGTGTATAGTGTCTCTTTCTCTACAGTATAATAATCTTTGCTTACTCCAGTGAATAATTCTGAGTTGGTTGCACAAAAAGGAAGCATTTAAGTGCATAAAAAGAAATCTTGGAAGCAGTAAATTTTAAAAATTTCCAAATTGAATTAGCTAATCGATTTGTAATTTCATAAGTTTCGAGGATAAAGAGAAAATTGAATTTTGATGACGTAGACAGGCTATGTTAGACTGGTTTCAAACACGACAAGCTAAAGATGCTTTGATCAACAGAACAATAATTCAACAAAAGTAATAAAATCACAAAAAATTTGAAAACTATGAAAAGCTTATTGCTTTAAACGATTGGCTCTAGAGATCATAGCAATGGAATAATTTGAATTTCAAGATCCGACATGGAGAATCTGACTCTATGAATGATTCTGCGCGTGAAATTTAGAGAGAAAAGGTTTTAGTGCCTTTGTTTAAAGAGTATAGTGCTGAGAATGTTTTTAATTCTGGTGAAATAATTTTCCATCACCTTTCATTGTTACTAGGAACATTAGCTAGATGAAGAGAAGGTAATAAAAATTAAAGATAGGATGACTTAATTATTTTGTTTAAATCAAGTGTGTGCAGAATAGCTTGAGCTTCCAATGATATTAAAAGACAAGCAGCCGAGTTGTTTAAAAAAGATAAGAAAAATGCTCTATCTGTATTAATGATCTCAAAATACAAACATTTTTTGAAAATTGTTGGTTTATTTTGATATAGATTTTAAATAGTCGGAAATATTTTTTTTTTTGGCAATATTTCGAGCCTTAAAATTGATAACTCCATCGCTTAACTATGGCCTAATCTACAATTTCTTCTTGCGAATTCAATTGGCAAAATTCAACCTCTGGATCAAAGTATCATCTGCTCCTTTAAAGCCTGCTATCAGCTGCAAGTGATTCAAAAGGTCTTGTGCTTCAATTGAATCAGATTATGTACATATAAACAAAAACTTTTTGATGGCACTGCACTTTTCAAAAAGACAATGGAATAGTGTGTCATAGGAAGTGGTTAGCAACTGCTTTGAAAAGGCAAATTTTTTCCCATTTGAAGAAATTAAAGATGATGAAACAGTTATCTATGATGTAGAAGAATTTGTGAATTCTGAATTTGAAGGGTTTAACACAACAGATAATAATTGGGTGGAGTTTGTAAATTTGAATGAAGAGGAAGACATTGCATCAGAAGAAGAGATTATCCTGGCAAGTGCCAAAGGAGACAAGCAAGCCGAAGAGGATCTGGACAACCCCCTTCCTCCAACAGTTAATGAGATTTGCAATTCCTTAGCCACATTAAGATGTCATTTTGAGTATAATGGAAGTGACTATAATGTATTGTGCAACTTGGAAAGAGAAGCATAGTCAAAATCCAGTCTTCAATTGCAGATTTTTTTGGAAGGAAATAAAATATATTATGCTTATTATATTTTTAAATATCTTTAAATGGTATTTATACTTTATAATGACAGCTTTGATTGTAGTTGTTTATCGATGATAAAAATGAGTTTATTTTTAATTGAAACATATTTAAAAGTAAATCTTCGTAAAACATATATAGAATAATGCACTCTTCTTTTAATCAATTAACTTGCTTAATTGAATAGAGTTTGGAACCAATAGTATTCTTTTAAGCAGTAGTTGACTGTATATTAAAATGACTTATTCCATGTTCTGCCTTAACTTCCTCTAGTCGATATGACACTATGGCAACAGGTGTTGTCTATTTTCACAGATTTTACATGTTTCACAGTTTCAAAACATTTCCAAGATATGTAAGTAATTTCTCTTTATAATCTCTAATATATTTTATATGATTACTCTTTATGAGATGTACTCTATATCTATGATTTTTCAATGCTTTCATTCAACAAAATCAAAATTTTGAAAATGTTAGATTTCTTTCTATTAAAAATTAAGAATAAGAAAGGTGTGACAAGTCAATTTTTAATTTAAAATGTTTAATTAAAAATTGAAATTTACTTAATTGTGCACCATGAGCCAAGGTTAAACTAGTTTTGGACCATATACTTGTGATTTACCTTTACAAAGATTGAATTTTAAATATTTAATTAAAGATGAAAAAAGTATTATTAAATTAAGCATATTTATATACTAGAAGTCAATAACAATATCACTTGCGAAGTTAAAATCTCACAATTCATTATATTTCAATGATAATATTAACAAATTATGTAGTACAGCAAGACCTGTTTTTAATGAGGTGCCTGGGAAATGAAAAAGTCTCATTTAGTCTCTCACTAAATTGGAATTAAAGACAAAAAAGATTTTAACTAAAAAAGCAACCTGTAGGAATTGCTTTCAGATTATCTTTATTGAGAAGTTAAAATTTAAAAATATATTTATTTAACACAGATTATTTATCTTTTCAAAATTTTGTTTCTTTTAATGTTTGTCATGAAACTTTAATGCATTAAAAGTGTATTTTCTATAGTTTCATAAAACTATTCAAGGCTCGTAAGTGTTTAAAACTTATAACTCTATAGCGTTAATACATGTCTGTGCTTTAAAAATCGCAGAGTTCTTCTAGAAATATTATTACTTAGAGTCTAAAAAAAGTCATTTAACCAAAATAAATTTTCCTCCATAAGTTCAACTTCTTTTTGGCCATTTTAAATTAATCTGTTTCATAATTTTTCCTTTATCTCTGAACCATAGAATATCTTTTCTACATAGGTTGGTCCTGGTTTGTAATGGTTTTCCCCCTTTAAATATGAATGATCGTAACTAGTGATTATTTACTATTATATTATCCTTGCTAAAAGCAGTTTTTAATTTTGATTTTTCCATTGCTACCTTAATAAACATCAGATAGAATTCTATAATAATATGACTAAAAATTTTCCGAATCCTATTTACAGTCATTAAGTTTATTACAATTTAAATTCCATAATTATTTCCAATTTGTAATTACAGAACTTGATTAATATTTAAATATAAAAATTAAATAAATATAAAGTACATTTCATAAAAGAAATATGCAATAACATTACATCAATATTAAAAGGCCTGTTAAAATTAAAAATTAAAAAAAAATTTGAAAAATATAAAGTTCACTGCAGTAGGAGAAGAAATAAATTTGAAAAAGTACAAATGAACAGATCATACACCAAAATACATGTTCTGCTTACCTGAAATCTTAATAACAGAGAAAAAGAAGAAGACTAATAATGACTTGGAAAAGACAAATGCAAACTGATTTTAAGAAAGTGAAATGTAATAAATTAATGAAAACCAAATCCTAAGCCAGAACTGGTAGCATGGAAAAGGAGGCTGAAGGCCTTTTGCACCAAATGGAATAAAGAGCTTAAGTAAGTAAATTACATTAATATAATGGGATTTATGGCATAACCGTTTGATATTTATTTGGTATTTATTGCAATCATGATTGTTCCATTTTACTGTTGGAAGTAAAATGGAACAATCATATAGCTTGTTTAAAATAATAAATTATTTTTCTCCAAAAAGTCTAGAAAGAGAAGCTATAAATATGGATTGTTAATCGCATGTTAAATTTTTCATGTAGCCTGTTCAAAAAATATTAAAACGAAGTCAGCCATATGTTAATAATAAAATGCAAATGTTTATTTGTCTTATAAACATAAACATCTCTATTTAGTGTTTTTTTTTTTGTGATTAGTAAGAAATATTTTGAAAAATATCAGTATTATTTTTGTTTCTCGTTAACAGGTTACAGCTTGTTGCTGTTTGTTTCTTGCTGGGAAGGTTGAAGAAACCCCTAAGAAGTGTAAAGATATTATAAGAACAGCTAAGAGCTTTCTTGGCGACAATCAATTTTCACAATTCGGAGATGATCCTAAGGTAATATTTTTGTTATTTGTTGGGTTTTGTTGATCGGGGACGCCTGGTGGCTGAGTGGTGCCGCTTCACTCTCTCATGCCACTCCTGGGTTCAATCCTCGGGCCAGGCAAGGTTGACTCAACCTTTTATCCCTTCAGTGGGTCGATAAATTAGTACCAAGCATGCTTGGGAACTAAACATGGGGGGTTTTGCGCTCGGCTGGAGACCTAACCGGAACATATGCTCCTGCATCCCAGAGCCCAAGGTCAAGAAAACTGAGATGGGCAAAGTAGGCTTTGGCCCTCTATGGGCTGTCACACAACTGAGTATAGTTTAGTTTGTTGATCAGGTGTGATTTGTCGAATTTATAACTATATATATTAAAAGTATATTATGTATACACTACCTGAGATAGATAATTTAAACTAATTTTTTTAAAATTTTAATATTTTGAGATACTTGGAAATTAATTTCCACAAAAAATTTCATCGTTACACATCGTTTTACAATTTCCTCGTTAAATCATAAATTATGAAAATAGGAGGCTATCTTTTTATCAATTTAATTCCTTTTTTTAAATTTTGTTTAAGTATGCCAAATTTTTTACTGTAATAAGTTTACTGATTAACTTTTGCTTGAAATTGTCAAATAATAATACAATAGTGTGTCTGTTAGACAGTGCTTTTCTTATAAAAAAGATCAAAAGGATCAAAAACAGTACATCTAAAATTATTGAACAGAATTTACTTCTGGTTTTCTAAAATTTATATTTAAAAAATAAAGAAATAAGTTGTTTTTCTAAAACTTTTTTGTATGTAGAAAATACAAAAAATAAAAACTATAGCTTTCCAAACTCTGAATCATGCTTATTCAGTTATTTTCAGATTACTTTGCTTTATTTCAAGTTTATGGTTTGATATTTCATTTTTTTCTTCTCTAAATTCTTTTATCCTTTATTTTGGATTTATAAAAGGCTATGACCACTATTCACAAGTGCCCTGCAGTTTTTTCATTACTTTGTATGCACATTTCTCTTCTCTGGCAGCTATAGGATTCTGTTATCAATAAAGCAGGAAAAAAAAATAATAAATAAAAAAATTATAGATCTCAGTTAATTTATAACCTGTAAATTGAAAAACCTTAATTTTTCTGATAATATTCTATTCACCTGCTTTATTTAAGTTTTATATTTTTATTGTGTCCAATAATTAAAATGGGTAACAATATGCTAAAAACAACTAAAGGACCTTGGTATATAAATTATAAAAAGTATTAATTAAGTAATATAAAATAATTCAGTTAATGCTCATATTTCAATGCCTGAATTACTTATATTGCACTGATAACATCACTTATAGATAATTTTGTTAATATTATTAATTATATCAGTTATAATAATTCTTTATTCAATCGAAACACAATATACAGAAATAATTTTCTTAAGCATTATATAATTAAGAAATGCCTGAATCTCTTATTATATCACCTAAAATTTTTTATTCAACCAGAAAAAACATATATAATATACAGTGCATAATATACAAATATAACACACAGTATATACAGGGTGGCCACCCACCTGGAAAACCTTGAAAACCTGGAATTATCAGGGAATTTTTTTTATACTGGAAAAAACCTGGAAAAATCAGGGAAATTTGGATAGAAACCTGGAAAAATCAGGGAATTTTTAAGAAAAGCTGGAAATTTTTCTGCGATATTTTTTTCAATTTCACTAATTGAAATTATTTACTAATTTTCTTAATTTAAATTATTTTATCCATTATATACCCATTTTTTAGACTGAAATGTATTGCCAAACAGTTGAAATATCATTAACTTAACAATACTTTGCTTGCATTTGCTCCATTGTCCATTGTAACCCTGTTATACAGAATGCCTCATAAATTTCTCCCATGGTTGCTAAACGATTGTAGAAACTTTTGACTTTTTTGGAGACTATGGGACTGCAATTTAGGAAAGGCAAAGATTGTGGTGGCGGTGGAAGAAGGGGTTAGGATATTTGCTTCTTTTTTTAATTTCTATGTTCGACACCATGGAATTACCCAATTGTAAAAACAAAAACAATTGACTAATCTAAACTAAGAAACCTTGTGGTTAGATTGAAATTCTTTAAATATTCTAATAAGAAAAAATATGTTTTTCTATAGAATATGCAACAAGAAATTTGACAATTTTGCCTTTACGAATACTGGATATCTCTTAAAATAATAATGCTAATTCAAAACAAACAACATTATTTAAACATTTGACTTTGGATATTGGTTTAAAGAAAATTATATCAATGTATTTTATAAAGAGTAATGTTTGGATTAAATACAGTATGAAATGGCTCTATATTGAAATGTAAATAAATATAAAAATTTATTGATGTATAATCACATGGAATTATTTTCTTTTACTTAATGAAAATATTTTAAACAGTACTTATCCAAGGGTCACTCTGTATTTGCTATTTGGTACATTTTGTGCAAAAACTACTTAACTATTTAAAAAAAAATTTATTCATTAAAAATAAAATATTCTACAATACTAAACGCATTATTTTCTCCACATCTATTCAATATGATATATTGAGAATAACATTTTAAATAAAATACTTCACAATATTGACACTTTTTTTGTACCCACCTACAATTAATGATAAAAAAAATTGCACGCTGACTAGGAAATTTTAAGATTTTTACTGGAAAACCTGGAAAAATCAGGAAAATTTGAAATCTGATTTGAGTGGCCACCCTGATATAATACACAAATATAATATTCAATTGTAATAATATATCAACCGTAATATACTAAATTAATTTTTTTAAACATCTTTTTACTATTTTATAGGAAGAAGTGATGACCCTGGAAAGAATATTATTACAAACTATTAAATTTGATTTACAAGTTGATCACCCATATGGACATTTGTTGAAATATGCAAAGTCTCTTAAAGGTAATTTGACTCAAGTTGACTTTATTTGTTTTTTGTATAAGCTGTTTATAAAGATTTTTAAACTGTTATTCATTATAAATTTATCTCTATTTTTTTAATGAGTAGCATGAAATAACTACTGCGCGATTCCACGAAAAGTGGTCCTGAGTGACTGACTATTCAAAATTATCATAAAATCAAAAATGACAGAGTTTTAGAATCTGGAAAATGTACATTTTTTAATAGTGAAGATGATTTTTTAAATTATAAAAATTTTTTAGTTAAATTCTAACAAAAGGTGGAACACTCTGAATTTTAGCAGGAGTTCTCTACTTTGTTATATTATATTCTAATGGAGTTTTGAAAATATTGACGAGCAATAAAATCGTTTTTAGTAATACAGTTGAGCCTGTTTATCTCGAATCTCACGGGAAAGGCGAAAAATTCGAGATATAGAGGTTTCGAGTTATACAGGTACTTAAAAATCTTTTTAAATAAGAAATTCTATTAAAAGTGCTTTAATTGTTTTTAGTAGAAAAATATAGACATTTCTTTAAATTAATTATACCACATACATCTATTTACATAACAGTTTTTTAGCATACATTAAACACTGAAAATAATTTTTCGGAGATTTTTGACGCATAACCTTACTTGTTCCGATTATTCTTTTGAGGTTAGAAAGATCGCAAATTCCTCATAGCCAACATTTTCCTGGGATTCAAGAGTAGTTTATAAGAATTCTACAGCTTTTTCTACTTCTTTTGCATTCACTTTTGATTCATCAATATGATTTTCAGTTTCTTACTCTTCATCTGATTTTCCTTTGACATTATCTATGATTTTCGCATCTGCCAATGTTCCGCATGTTGCCAGGAAGTTGTCCACTTGTAAAAATCATCAAAATTAATGTCAACAATTAATCCAGATTTTATTGCATTCCATTCTGGCACTGTATTTTCAGCGTTAACATTTTCTTCTTCATTACTGATGTCTTCCTCCTCTTATTCATCATCTTCACAGCTATTCTTAAAACCAGCTTTTTGAAACCCTTTTGGATAGTTTTTAGACACACATTTCTCCAGGCAAAACAGCAATTCTGATAGTGTCTAACTTGTTTGATCGATGGCATCCACAAGTTTGGGTACCAACTGTTTTCTATAGCTTTCTTATCTATGTTGAAAAGCTAACCCCTGATGGTCACTATTCATTAACCCCTCACTTACTGCCAGAATCATTGTATTCCTTTCTAGTTAAGGAAGTGCAGGGATAGTAATTGAAGTTCCAAGAAACATCCCCTACCTGTTCATCCCTACTTCTTGTGGATTCACGGAATAAATTTCTCTCTACGAGTTCTACTGATAAAGAAAGTTTTGACATTTGTGCTCTATTATTAGAAATTCGAGAAACGGAGGTTTTGAAGAAAAGAAATTAGACATAAACATGGAAAATACATTGATTTTAGACAGTAAATGTAGGGAATTTTAGAAATTTCGAGATAAAGAGGTTCGAGATAAACAGGTTCAACTGTATATATAAAACTATTTTATACTTTTATCTTTGTTTTATAAATTAAGAAGGCAAGATATTCAACGGAAAAAAAATCTCGAATGAAAACTGCCAATAGTTATAATATAAAAATTAATTTTATTCAAGGTAACACACGTAACGAAAAGTTACGCGTGTTACTGTTACGTGAGTTAGAGGTACTTATATACATTATTTATTTTTTTAAATAAAAAATTGAGATCATGTTCATACATTTTTCATAACCACCTCTCAACTTCAATGCCAAAATCACAAATAAAGAATTGTAAGTTTCAGGCTTTTCGTAAAATCAGGTTTGTATAAGCGTTATAAAAAAGCAGCATAATAAGACGATAATTTTGAAACTTTTGGAAGTTGTTTTCCTAAACTTCTATTTGTTAGATGTTTATGTTTAAGGGGAATATTACGACTGCATTTGCTAAATTATTCTAAAATGGATACGTCTAAAATAGTGCCATTATCTTGAGCTAAAAGAATAAGAAGTTGAAGAAAAAATCATTGGATCCCACACTTCAAAGGCAAGAAAATAAAATGATTGAATTCTTACAGAAAGAAAAAGTAAATAAAATTAGTGCTCTTGAGAACAAGCAGTTAGATTGAACAGAAGTTAGATTGTATATACTATGCTTGTAATGAAGCAAGAGTTGGTAGTCTGGATTAATAAGGAAAAAAACTGACAATAAGAACTAACAATGTTTCTAAGAAAAGCTTATACTGCTTTTTGTCCCAAACATGCTGCTTTAGTTTTCAAAATTTTGTGCTTTATGACCAAAAAATATATTGCTACTGTACTACTTAGAATCAATGCAAATATCATGAAATTTTTATTCTTTTACTGAAAGGTTAAAATCAAGTTTATGACAATACATAGTGATGGTAAAAGTATTTGTGTAAATCAAGTGAAAGATATCTTGGATCTAATTGTTGGAAGGGTGCATGTGATACTTACAAAAATTGCTCATTGTTTGTTTTAGGTTTCTAACCATCTTCTATTGTAGTTTGGCAACGACGAGAAAAAGATGACAATTTGAAACATAATAAAAAATATTTGGGCAAATGTGCAGGAAAAAATTATTGAAATTACTTTTAAAAATCGGACTAACTTTCAATAATACATAGGAGTTAAAAGAATCTAAGCGGATGCTTTCCAAAAGGACATATCTAGCAGCAAAATCAGGATAGTTCTAGTTGACTTTGCGATGACATATTCTTGTAAATATCAAAGCAAAGTTCAATTAACATTATGCTATCGAGCCTCTGTTTAGTTATTCACAGCATCTGTTTTCTTAGACAATACTTGTTCTTCATTTACCAGGGGTCTGTCCAGGCTGAATTTACTACCGTTTAGCGGCATCTTCACAAATTCAACTTTCCACTTTAGGAAAAACGGTAGTTTCACAAAATACTTTTTCTTAAAATTTTATTTTTGTATCCCTTAAGAAACGATAAATCTATATTTTTACAATGTTTTTGTGTTGATTTTTTAATATAAATTTTAGATTTTCCCAAATTATGTCTAAATTTTCACAAAATAGATACCTTTCAGAAAAACCTAGACAGACCCCTGTTTACAATATTCTTTGATACAGAAGTCAAAGGTAAAAATAGTGTCTGCACTTTTATTTTAACAGTAATTGAGAAGCTGTTTCAAAATAATATTCTACTTTAGAAGATAAACTAACAGAAACTTTCTATAATGGTGAGTCAAGTTCAGAATTTAAAAATAAATATATGGCTGAATTATTTCATCTTTTGTCAATAGGGATAGGTGTGTAGTACAAAATCTTGAAAATTAAGCAAAAGGCAAAATCCTTTAACAATAGTGTTATACAAAACACGTTGATTTGTTATACAGTTTTGTTTGCACAGCTAACCAATAAACTCATGCCTAATACAACAGTATTATATATTAGCCAAAATGAAATAAAGATATTAATTGAAAAGATCAACCCATGGCAACAGTAATACAAAGCATAAAATGTATGCATAAGTATCTCTAGATACTTGAATAACATGCACAGATAGCGGCACACAAACAGTCAGTTAGTCAATTTCTGTTCCCTCCTAATATATAGTGATCAGTAGAGCGCTTATAATTGAAATTAAAACGAGATATGCGCTCTATCTCGGGCACATTATTGACACAAATGCACATGCTTGTTAACTTAAAATACAATATTTGCAGAAAATAATTGGAAAAGATGTATATTTTTTGTTTCCTGACAGAAATGATTTTGAAGCAATAGATGTGCCAAGGATTGACTATGTTTTACTCTCTAAACCAGTATAAAGAAGGGGTACAACTATCTTTCCAAACCATTAACTATTTCATTTGTTAAAATAAATTGTTTTTCTTCTGTTAATTTAAAATGAATAAATGTTTTAGTGCAACATTTATGAATTTTCAGTTGAAATATTCCTAGAGGGTAAGACACGTAACGTTCAGTTAACGCACGTAACGCAACAATTTCACCAAAAAAAGAAAGTTTTTTCTGTTGGAAATTTTTTTTAAAAATCACTAAACACAGCTTTGATATTGTATCTTTCTATAAAAGAAAATATCTTAATTTTACACCTTTATACTTCACAGAATTAAATGAATATATTAAAAGTTTCAAATATATATATTATAAAGGGTAACACACATAACAAAATTTCAGAATTTTTTTTTTCCAACATGAAATTAATTTGCACCTTCAATCTTCTTTCTGAAAACTTAAAACACATATAGATTTAACAACAAATCAAGAAAAACATAAAAAATATCTTACAAGTTTATTATAATGAGTGTTAAAGTTGAAATATGTCGTGTAAAAGTAACTAAAGAATCGCCCCACTGTTCCCTACTATTACTCATTGTGGTAAATTACTAAATTTGACCAGCAAGTTCAGAAGACTGATAAAGTGCATCAAGAATATTGCAATTGAACATCATGGGATCGCAAGTCATGTTGGAAGATTGAAAATTGTGTGACATCATGCTAGAAAACAACTACAAAAAATATTACAAATTTGATAACTACTAAAAGATTTATTTGATTAATAATTACAAGCATTGTTTGAAGTGGCACTAGCTGATGTTATTGAACTGCTTCAACAACTTGGAAAACACTCCTTGCACTCGAAGGGGCCAGTTGTGTTTTTGATATTTCCCTAATGACAATCCATGTAATGAAATCTTTTTGCAACATTCGTACTCTCCAAGTGGTTTGCAACCCTTTGATTGTGGTAAATTTCCATCCTCTTGATGCTTTTTATTACCCCTCTGAATTTGTCAGTCCAATTTTCATTGTCTACCAATGAAATATTTAGTAAAATCAGCATGTCAGTAGAGATTTACATCTTTAGAACAGAATATCTCTCTAAACATTTTTTTCACACTCCTCGAATTTGAAAACAATGTCAATAAATCAAGGAACAATGTTTTATTTATTTTTTTCAATTTAAATGCCTGGTTGTTTTCAAAAGAAGAATAAAGGAGTAAATGATAATTTGTTTCATATATTTAGCTGATTCCAGATTTGATTTTGGATGAGGTGAGAGTTGCTTTAAAAGTTGTTTAGAAAGTTGCTTTATAAGTTGTTTATCAAGTATTATACTGTTTTTTTTAAAAAAATTTTTTTAAACATTTTTATTTATTTATTTATTTTTTTATAAATTTTAAATGCTTAGATATTTTAACTGTGTGTTAGAATAATTTCAAAGTTTTGTAAATTTTTAGATGTTTAAATTGTGTGTAGTTGTAATTTTGAAAACTGAAAAAGTTTTTAAATGTGACTTCTTTTTAGGTGATAACAAGAAATTGCAAAATATGGTCCAAATGGCCTGGACATTCATCAATGATAGGTAAATTATGGGCATCTTTATTTACTTCTGTCTTTTACTTTCTCTACTCATAACTAGTGCTATATATATCACATTTGTTTTAGTTTGTGTACGACACTTTGCCTTCAGTGGGAACCTGAAGTCATTGCTATAGCTTTAATGTACTTAGCTGGCAAACTAAGTAAATTTGAAGTTGTTGACTGGATGGAGCGTACACCAAAGCATTCTCATTGGTGGGATATGTTTGTTGAGGGAATGTCAATTGAGCTTCTAGAAGGTAAGTGGAAAATTACAACTTATTATTTCTTTTTAATTTTATTAATGTTGAACTGATTATATAATATTATGTAATAATAAAGAACTCTTTCTCTTGCTTAGTTTTTATTTTACTTATCTGTGTTGCATAGTGCAAAGTTGTCATTCACATATATAAGTTTTGAAACATTATAAATAGCATTTACTAATAAGAAACTGAATATTCATACATTTGTAATTTGGTATAACAACAAAAGCCTAATGTACAGTGTGCAAAATAAAAAATTAAAAAACGGACCACCCAGAATAACTTTTTCTAATGATTGGATCTTCAAGTTCTAGGATTCAATCTTAATGGTTTGAGGTGGTGATCTATAATATGCTAATTTATTAGCTCAGACAATATTTTAAGTTATGGAATCAAACACAAAAACAAGCTTTCTCTGTATAAAAATACGTATTTTTCGATAGATTTGGATTTCTGATCCCCCAAAACGTAGAGAGTAGCCGCAAATTGATAATATAGTCCCAGTGGTTTCATCAGAACACCTTTCACAAATTGGAACCCTTCATGTTAATTTTACTTTTTGCATATTTTGCCATATCTCAATAAATTTTTAAGAGAATTCAAAAAATATTGCACACAGTTATGAAATCAATTTATCCAAAGATAATTCCATGCAAAAAAATAACTTTTAGTAAGTATTATGTATTTTTTATTTTTAATGATAGTTAGAAAAATCTTGCATTGTCAGGTGTGCAGTTTTTTTACATCACTTTAAGGAATATAATTCAAATTTTGAGCAAATTGGTCAAATAGTTCCTAATCCTAAGCAATCAAATATTTTGGATAAAAGCGTTCCCCCCCCCCTTTCTAAGTTCTATTTCTTCGGCCGATTTTGCTCTAATTGGCTGATTTTACTCAAATTTGTATTTTGTTGTGTAAATTTACTTTCTTTAAAATGATGTAAAAAATTGCATATCTTACAGTTTGACATTTTTTTCGAATATCATTTAATAAAATAATAAAAAATGTACAATACTTACTAAAAGTTATGTTTTGTGTGGAATTTTGTTTGGATAAAAAGAAAACTTTATAGTTATGTGAAAACATTTTTCTATTTGTTAAAAAAGTTCTCGAGATATGGTAAAATACGCGGAAAGTAAAATTTACATTAAGGGGCCCAAACTTTAAACCGCTCTCATTCCTGACTAAACTATCTGAACTATATTTTCCAGATGAAGCTATTTTGGGGGTCACTAATCCGAATCTATCAAAACATAGGTATGCTTAGTCAGAAAAAGTACATTTTAGTGTCTGATTTCATCACTTAAAATCAGATCATTGAGATTGAGACATAGAACCTTAAGATACGATCATTTGATCAAAAGTTATTGGGGCCGTTTATTTTTTGGGCACTGTACGTTTAATAAATTATTGTTTTGTTTTTTGTATTGTTTAGCATGACAAATAATTTACATTAAGTAGAACCCTGCTTATTGTATAGCTTTATTAGTATGAATCAATGTTGATTTTTGATTATTAATAATCAAAATATGCATGCTTTAAAATGAGTAAAATAATTCTTCTATATTCGCATTATTATATGCTTGGAATAGTATAATAGTCTAAGCACTATATATCCCCTAAACTACATGGTAAAGCAAAAATAGGTTGCTCGAAGTTTCACTGAAATTAATAGTTTGCTCAATCAACATTTTCAAATAACATTAATGGGCATCACTATTAAGATCCATAGATGTTATAAAAATGCAGGTTGAATTAATGCATTATTCTTCTTTATAAGAACTTAGGATCCAGCCTTTCAAATACATAAGAAATTGTTTTCTTTTGTTTGTGTAAGAGAACAAAATTTTAACATAAAATTATAGATGTGTAATTAAATGCTTAGTAAACTTCTAAAACTCTCTAGATATTTGTCATCAAGTGTTGGATTTATATTCTACTCCTATGTCAAGCACACCTCAGGATTCTCCTCCGGCTACTCCACCAACAAAGTCGACAAGAAAGACATCACAACCTGTGAGTTCATTAATTTTATGTCTATGTGTTTCAGTTACTATTCTTGGAGCTTATATTCAATTAATAAAAAAAAAAAGTTTTTTTTCTATTACATTTATTATAGCTGATGCAGGGCTGGCAATATTGTGTTAACAAAGATTATTAAAATGACCAGCAATAACTGGGTAGAATTGGTTTATCTAGAATTTATTTGTTTATCTTAACACTAGAAAGATGAATGGGACCTTTTTGGCTTTTCTGGTTTTTTGTTGTTCTGTAATTCAGAAACTAACTTACTAAAAGCGTTGAGAATTTCTGACTTTTCATAATTTGATTCAATTTAAGTGTTTATGTTATGATTCATGTGTTAGCCTTATAGGAATATATATACAGTCTAACCCCGCTATAGTGAACCTTCAAGGGACCAAAATTTTGGTTCACTATAACCGGGAGTTCACTATATCCGTTACGCAGGCAATTTAATCAATACTCCCTTTAATTACACATTATTCAAATAAATGACTGAAAAATATTATGTAGTAGCAAAAAATGTGTTGTTTTTCATTACTCTTTGTGTGCAAAAAAAATTAGTAATTTTTAGCTGATGAACAATCCTCAACATCAGATATGGAAACACTTCCCGACTCTCTGATAATTTTTCCTGAATTTCTGTTATTCCGCTTTTTAAATCTGTCTAATCTGCCATTCGAGCACATAAAAGTAGTCTCATAAAATTGCTTAGCAAATTCATCGACATTTGCCCAGATACTGGAAGATTGCGGCTTCTTCGAATGGTGAACCACTTCAGTAATGCTTCTTCACATCCTTGTGATCTGCAACTTTTTTCTGCCATCTAAGTTTTTTTCATGAGCAGAAATTATTAATTGCCTATTTTTCCATATGTTACAAACTGCAGATTTGGATAGTTTATATTTCTTGCAAATGTCAACTTGATTGCATCCATTTTAAATTTTTCAGATTATGCCCATTTTATCATCAATGGAGAACACTTTATGTTTACTGGTCGCCATAGTCGAATTTGAGATACTTGTTTGCAGACTTTTTTTAACTGAACTGAGAACAAAAAGGAGTTGAAATGAGGGCCTTATCAACACATATTAGTGTCCAACCCTTTGACCAATAATGAATAATTACTCATTCCCTCTGACAGAAAATGCATATTGATCCCACTGACACCTTTCAGGTGCATCATCTGCCTGGGTTGGAAACATCTGCTTGGTTTGTTTAGGGATTGCAAAGTGAGATAAAAGAAGCAAACAAGAAAAAATGCTTATCACTACATTCCCCTCTATGGATGGTTTTAAACATTGGTATATGTATTTATTTTGAAGTAGAAATTTCAAAATTATTACCAAAAAAATCAAGAAAAAAATCAGTCGAAGACAGAAAAAAGTTCATTATATCCAACTTCCTCACTTTTTTGGTTCACTATATCTACAAAAAAAATCATTATACGTGTATAGCAAGGCACGGGACCGAACATTTCGTTCACTATATCCGAGAGTTCACTATAAACCGTGTTCACTATAGCAGGGTTTGACTGTATATATATAGAATTATATACCATGAATGACTGGAGGGGCCAAAGTGGTAGCTTAAGGTATTTTGGTAGTCATTAAATGTTTCATTAAAAAAAACTGAGTGTTTCAAAATATCTATAATTATTATTTATAAAGAAAAGGAAGCTCAATTATCTAAGAAACTAATGTTTTATGCATAAGTGTAAAGTTAGTTTTCCATTTAATCAAATATTTTCACTAATGAAATAACTTAGAATTTTGATGATTGAGTCTCTAATTTATTTTCATTAACTTAATTATGATTATATTTTAAGATTTTGGATGTCTAATTCATCGACATATAAAAATTTTTAGGAAGGACCGCACTGGTCCCTTTAGACTTTCTAAGTATACTGCGATGTTCAGTCTTTCTAGTGTTAAAATCTTAATTGTTAACTTTGATTTGTGTTCATAAATATTTCATTTTATATTGCAGATAGAGGATCACCTTTATCTAAAAAGTTAAAATGGTAAACCACCAAAAATAGAAATACCAAATCTATTTTCAATAACTTTTTTTCTTAACTTTTGCTATGGTGCAGATTTTCACGCTCAAGTTTTAAAATTTTTAGTTGTTGTTTTTGGTTTCAACAAATTTAGTGAAATTTTAAAAGTATTTTTATGGGGAAAAAAATCTTAAATTTTAAGGAAAAAATTTTCAAATTGCACAAAATTGTTTGTTAAAATGTGCAACACAGTAAGGGAAACGAAACAAAAACTTTTTAAAAATTTTTTCAGTACTTCCGGTAACAATCTGAATTGATCAATGTTGAAAGTGGAACATCAAAATTTAAACATGCAGTTGAATGAGTAGAGAATCTCTTACGATCTTAATTTAAGCTCAACGGATGTTTCATTTTTAAAGCATTTACTAATAAAAACATAATTTTTTTCTTTATAAAAAGCCTTGACAAACAAAATTCAATGGCAGTTTGTTGTATCAAAAGGATGATTCTGAAAATGAATTATGCATGTGGAAAATATAAATATTATGGATATTATATTTTTTGCTGAAAATATGTAGCCATTGCTAGTTTATAGAAATAGCTAGTTTATAAAAAGTATGTAGCTGTAGAATTCAACTTTTATAGCATGCAAATGGAATAAAACACAAAGTAAATGCCAAAGTTGCTTTTTATTCAATTTATAGTCAAAATTAAAGAAGTTGTTTACTTCTAGTGGCTGTATTGTTGTTTCAATGAACTGAATAAATTCCATCATAGTTAGGAATTGTTGTTGTCGTGTGGATGTTAGTGCAAAGATTAGAGTCCTCCAAAAGTCTTGATAACAAGATTTGCAAGTTCTGGAGCCCGATGGCCATAGAGAATTTCGATGGGAGGTGGTTAAGAATTTAAACCAAGAAAAAGCAATGAGAGCTAAAATAATATGAATTTTGAATGTTGCTGTGCACTTCTATTCATTTTCTCCATGTAATGGATTTAGTTAACTTTTTCAAGAGATGCTTCCCAACAGTGTTAAAGGAAAAAGATTGAAGCTTTCTGCGAGGAAAATTTCATATGTTACGCAAGGACCCCAACTAATACATGTTTGCCTGTTACTATCGGCAGTGAGAATTCTAACCCATTCAATGAAAAAGTCTGATTTTGATAGTTTTCTCTTTTCAGTGCTGGTTTATCATATTTATTTATTTATTTTTGTTGCTATTTCTTCTAGGGTTTTAAAATTCTAATGTTCTTAATACAATATTATTATGAAACATGATTTTCGAATGTAAGTTATTACTTTTTAATGCAAATTATTTATTATCTCGTTTTAAATTCATATCATCTTTCAGCAGTTTTTTGTAATTTTCAATCTATTTTTTCATAATTTGCACTGATGAACTTAATTCAACATTGGATTTGTTCATTTAAGTCATCACTTTTTGATGTGACAATTCCATTGTAAGTTTACATTGTTTTTTATCATTTTCCTTATGGTTTTTTTGAGTTACAATATTTTTAATACAATTATATTTTGAATTTGAATTATCACTTTTGGCCCGTTCGATTTGTGATGATTCTATTGTAAATCCAAACTGTTTTCCTTTTAATCATTTCTATTTGGTTTTTAAAATTGAGTTCTTTGAAAGTGTTACTATAATACGCAAATTTTGAATTGGAGTAATCACTTTTGATACATTCTACTTGTGATGATTTCATCGAAAATTTTGGATGATCGAATCAGCATCGTATCCCGATCTTTTTTCCCCATTTTCTGCATAGTCTTTCAAATCCTGATGTTTTTTTCTTACTGTCTTAACTTATTTTCTTTTCTTACATACTTATTATAATGTCTTAAACTATTGTCTTGTAAAATTAATAAAAGGATCTTTAAACTACTAACTAATAATTGCCACTTAATTATGTCCAAGTATTGCTCATTTTCATGAATCCATATTTTCTTTTCAGTATTTATTTAGTGCATAAAAAATCCTCAAAATAAGTTAACATGAATAAAATAAATGACTTAAAACTATTGTTTTCAAATTTTATTTCTTTTCACCAAAAACTTTGTGTTCATAATAGTGTAAAAAGCAAAGTTTAAATTTGCTACTGCTTTTCAATTAAAGCTTAGGTTAGAATAACTGAGTATTTATATCCAAGTCTTACTTATTTTGCTAAGACAATATTCTATGATCAATATCTATTTATTTAGCTAATAAAATTTTTTTTCAAGGATAAGATATAAATAAAATATGTGTGACTCTATTTTTTTTTTACCACTAGAATAATCTTATTTTGTTCAAAAATCAGAATATTTAATTGACTACCATTTTTCATTAATAGCCAACCTTTTTTAATTCATATAAAGGCAGAAAAAAACTTAATTTTTTAAACTTGAGTATTGTTCAAAATATAATAATTTGCTATAAATTTTTTTTGCCCACAAGTTAATAGAGCTTAACTAACATGAATTGAAAAGCAATAAGTTATGTTGTCTGGTGAGTCACATTTTGAATAAACCATGGTTATGTTATTGAGTAAAAAAAATTGAGTAGATAAAGGTGAAAAAAAATCATTTATACGGTGTTTGTACACTTAGTATTTAAATTCTTTGCATTTTTTATTTTCACCTGATTTTTATGTAAATAGATTTGAATTAAAGTGAATTAGTATTCCTATTCAAAAATATTGTGTTTTTTTATTGTTATTTCCATTTTTGTCTTATTTGCAGCCTTCCCCTGTAGAAGCATCAACATCACCTGCACCACAACCAAAAGTTAAAGAGCCACCTGTTGGTTTACCTATTCCTAGATTAGAGCCGGGAGAACTCAAAAGAAAAGTTGTTCTAGCAGAAGCCAAAAAAGAAGTTGAAAGCAAAATACCTCGCATTGAAGGCAAAGCAATTCCTACTATATCTAGTGCTACTAGCTCTCCCCCTCCTCTTAAGAAAGTTAACAGAATTAAAGGAACATCCACTCAGCCATCTTCACCAACTAGTCCGAAACCAATCGAAACTGTTAGTAAGGTCTCTAAACATGTTGAGATTCCTCCCAAACGTAATACATTATCTGATGCTACTTTTAGATCAGGAATATCAGCAACAATGACCACACAGTCATTTCCAACTAATACTACTGTATTGTCTACGGACACAAATGCTCTTGTAAAACCACCTCAACATGCACCTGTTGTACCAACAACTACTTTTACTCTCCCCCTTCTTCCTCCAACTGCTACATATACTCAAACAGCTCCGCCATTCTTTACTACTGGAACTACTGGTGAAACCCCCACATTTCCCAATATACAGCAGCCACCCCCTCAAATCTTTACACAACAGCCTATGCAATTTCAGCATCCACCACCAAGTGTTGCACCTTCTACTTCACTTACTGGTTTAGCTGCACCTCAGTTTGGTGAACCTCCACATCAGTATCCTTCTTTGCCACCAGGCACTGTTCCTCCACCTTTTAATGCTCAATTTCCTCCACCTACCAGACCACCTAATATGAGCAATCCACCTCCAACTTTAGCCCCTGGTTTAACTCACCATCCTCCTCCACCCATACCTGGTTTAATAAGGGGGTCACAACCTCCTCCGCCACCTCCTCCTGGAGTTACTCCAAGGAGTTCTCCTGCCCCTCCACCTCCTGGTGTATCTCCCAGAAGTTCTAGGCCACCTATGACAGGTGTGAGACCTAGAAATAGTGGCCCACGCTTGGGGACTGAAAATGTTTTTAATCCTAGGCCTGGTTCTGATATGTATCGCCCTAGACAAGAAGGTCGCGGTATGCGACCACTTCTTGAGCAAAGACTCCCCACTAGAGATTTTGGACCTAGAAGCTCTTTTGATGATTCCAATAGGTTTAATAGACCAAAGCCAGATTATGATTCTCATTTTCAGCATAATCCACCATTTCCAGAATTTGATCAAAATTTTCATCGACCACTTCTTCCTAACCAGTTTGGACCAAATTTTGAACGACCCATGGGGCCAAGACGATTTCCTCTTGATCTTCAACAGCATCGGAATTCTGGCCCTCGTCCACGTATGATGAATAATATGCAACAACAGCAGCAGCAACAACAACAGGGCACCTCTACAGGAATACCACCTGTACGAATAACGGGAAGGTATTAAGCTTTTTATTTTAATTTTGATTTCATATATATTATTTGGTATATTTCGTATGGTATTTCGTTACTTAAAGTTTACCAGTAATAATTTTGAAATAAGGGGCTTATAAAATATTTGAGTAAAAAAACTTTGTTTTATGTTATTGTGTTGATAAAAAAATTCTTTCATCTTGTATTACTCTGCACTATCTGATGAAATCATGAGAAAACCTGTTATGTAGTGATTTCTTTGCTATCACATTGCATTCTTTATGATTTTCATGTAAATATTGGATACTTACAGTTAGTTCCTTATTGCTTAAAATTATTTTTTTCCTCCTTTCTTTGAATATTTAATTTTTTTTAATGAAAGTTAGCTTCAAATTTTCACATTCATTATTAGTGTCTTATGTGTTTTTCTATATGATATATTCTTTTCATAAGTTATGTTTAATAATTTTTTATGAAACATATTTTAAACAATTGCTTATTCTATATATATTTTTAAAAAAATTGCTTATTCCATACACTAATTATGTTTTATTTTTCAAAACTACAACAATAATTGTCTAAGTATATACCTTGGCCTACCGACTATCCGGTCTGATGAAGTAGTAGAGTGAGGTGGGATGACAAAAAACTAGATCGAACTTAGTTCCACTTCCTAATCCTGTATGTAATTAAAGAGTGTTTCACATCTTGATTTAAATGATTAATGCAAAAATACTTAGTGTTTATTAATAAACTAAACAGTTTTTATGAGGTTTGCAGATGGTAGCTGATGACCATTAACTGCTAATTTAGCATTCCTCATTTTTTTTTACTCTCGAAAGATTTTCCATAATACCTAGTATCAACATTTCTCAATTTTTATGAGGCTGGATAATCAGAATCTGGATAGTCGAGGGCCTACTGTACTTTTTGATTTGTCTTTCAAATATCATTTATGCCAGTATTTCCCCCCCTTTTTTTCTCACTCAAGTAAAATTAGTACAATGTCTTAAAATTTTTAAATTCAATTTATGTCTTGATTTGAAATGCTTTGAAATAAAACATGAAAATATTTCGCATTTCTTTCTGATTTATATTTTGATCTAACTTTAATGTCGTCATGGAGTGTAGTTTCAACTGTATATTTTTTCCTTGTAAATAAAAATATCATCAAAATTAGTTTTAAATTTTTATTTAATTTCATAGAGAGAAAATTATCATTTTGGTATTACTCCTTTTCTTTTAGTTTTCTGTATAACATAAAATTTTATTTATCTTGCATATTAATTTTTTTTTAAAAAATATTTTTCATTTTTATCTTATTCTGCCTTTTTATATGTTGAAGTAAAAATGAATGTTTTTATTATTTCAAAATTATTATTACTCATTCAATTGTATTTGCTTATATGTATTATTCAGTTGCAAAATTTTATGTTACATGAGAGTAGAAAGTTTTTGGTTGCCATTGATAGCTTCTTTGGAACTGGCTATTGTTACAGCTCAATTTAATTTCAGTACACATATATTTTAAAGTTGATATATATAAGGACTGACATATATGTATGTATAAATTTTACCACAAAGATTAATCATATCTGTCATCTTTTATTCTGTGAAGGAATTTTTTGTGTCTCACTCATTGCTCCTGTATTTTAGTGTTAATTATTAGTCTTAATTTACTGTATTCCTGTATTTTAGTGTTAATTATTAGTGTTAATTTACTGTAATATTTTAAATGTGTTTTGTATTTCACATCTTCATTTTGATTGTTGGAAATTTGTCTTAAAATTTTCTATTTTCAGTAAAGTTAAAAGTACTAATTTAGTAGTAAATTTTAAAATATAGTCAATAAATACTTAAAACCAAAGGGCACATCATTAAATTTGACATCATGAATAAGAAATTAGACATTTTGTGCTCAGTTATAAAATTACTTCCATAGTAAAATACTTTTGTTCTTTTTAAATATAAATTTTGTTTTTGAATTAAAATTTTTATTTATGTTTAGATAGCTTGTATAACTATAAAGTATAAAAAATGGTTCTAGCTTTAATCTAAATATTATTTGATAATAATGTTTGGATATTTGTTTATTAATTTAATATTCTTTTTTTTTTTTTATTCTATCAGTAAATGTAAATTTTTTTAAAAATTTGTTAAGCCACAGAGTAATTTAAAAGTATTAAACAAATTTTTTTAATTGTTTTTTTATGTTTTTTTTTTCTTTTCTTTTTTTTAAATTTTATTTTTCATTTTTAGAGTTTCAAAATGAAAAAATTCAGTGGGATATAATTTTTTCTTCATTAACAATTATTTTCAATCTGATTTATTGATACTGAGGAATATCATAAAAAAAGTTATATTCATGAAAGCATTGAGGTGTATTTTACTAGTTAGATTTTCTTAAGGATATTATAAAAATCATTTTTTAAAACTATTTATGTAATTATTAATATGCCCATGTATTTATTAATAAAATACATTTATTCGTGCATTGTTGGCTGTACCCAGACTAAGCTTCATTCTCTTCCTGTGTTTATTTAGTTTTCTATTCCGTTAAATATTTTTTATCTGCAGTTTTACCGAGCTTAGACTTTGAAATAGTTTTTATATTGGTAACTGATGTCAAGAATTTTTCTGATGCATTTTTATAAAATTCACATATTATTCCACCTTCTTTTAATTATGAGAACAAAATAATATAAATTTATTGTTTCTTATTAAACTATGTTGAATATTTGGCTGTATATAATACTATATATTTCACATCTTTGATTGTGTAGTGATATAAAAAATCTAATATTAAAAAATCTCAAGCTTAAATTTTTTTTAAATGTGTCAATGTTTGATTTTCTTATATTGATTATTGTTATTTACTTTTAATAATATTTTTAAAAGTTAATCTTTAGCTATTAAGAGTTCTTTGAAATTGTTAAAATTTCTTTCCACACTTCAATGCATTTTGATTTAAGTGTACTCTGCTGTATCTTTTTTTGCCATTGTAATGTTTATTGAATAATTTTGCTATTCATTATCTTGTAATTTCTATTCATTATTATGTATTTGAAACTGCTTGTAGCTGCTATTTTTCATTAGAAATAGTAATTTAACATTTTCTTAATGCATCATATTTGAAATAAGCTTGAATTCTTTTCCTCCTAATTTTCTCATTGTTTCTGATGTTTGAATTTTGATAGTTACTTTCCTTTTTTTTTAATACTGTATTCATTCATTTAATGCCTCTAATACATTTATTATTATTATTTTAAAATTCATTGTTTGTGACTGGGAATAATAAATTATTCTAGTATTTTTAGCGTTAAAAGAAAATAATATGCCTCTATTATCTGTAGAATCTGATTTTGACATATATATATCTAGTGAAACCTGTTTATAAAAAGTGAATTTTTTTTTTATATGTATGTGCAAATTTTTTCAAGTCTAAACTCATGCCTAATAAATTAATTTTAATAATTTATCAATTTAATTATTGATATTTTATTTATTAATTAAATTATTGTAAATGCATATTTTTGTAAATTTTTTGAATTTTAGTGCTTTAAAACCTGTTGTGTTTTTATTAATCATAAAATACATAAATAAATTATAGCATTTTCTACTATTCTGCTACAGTTTAAATAAATAAAAAAGCAATTGCCTCAGTTAAATCTTTTAAAAAAGAAGTATTTTAATTCACTCGCTTCTGATGTTTTTTTAAATATAAATTAATATTTTTGAAGCTTTATACTCTAAATTTTCAAAATCATTCAACTATTATAATTCTTATTAACAAACCTGCACTGTTTTGAAAAATTTAGTTTTGTCACAATTCTCTTAAGTTATTTCTCTCTAAATTAATATTTAAACATTTTCTCTATTTCATGTTCTGTTATTCTTGCTTACATGAAATAAAATAAAAAAAATATTTTTTAACTTTTATTTCAGAAAAAGTTACATGTTAATACTTTTTTGAAATTTTAAAATTTTATTTTTTTAATTTTAAAATTTTTTTAGCAGCTAAGAATAGTATAAAATAATGACCTATAGCAAATTCATAATGTGTTTATCTTTTGCACTTATTCCTTCTTGATCTTACTATATTTTTAAAAAAGATATTGCATCCCCCCCCCCTGATATAGCCATAATTTGTCTTCAAGCACTTCCAGAAGTATCAAATTTAACATATTAAAGTAGTTTAGGAAATATTCAAAGAAAAAAAAAAAAAAAAGAATTGTGTCGTCTTTTTATTTTTGTTTTCCTGCAGAAAAGAAGAAAAAAATCTTATTCTTGTTTATTTTGTGCATTGCATATCATATTATTAGTCTATGTAAGGGATTCACATGAGCAAAATTTTTTTCTTGTATTTAAATTTTGGTATGTTTGTTATAGTTAAACGTTCATTATGTAACTGATATGTACTTTAAAATACAATACAATATGTACCTTAATCAAATACAAAATCATAATACAATATAAATGATTTGATAATTTTTTTCCTTATTTGTTTAAATTTATAATTCAAATTTATATTCTTTCTGAAAAAATTACATCAGGTAAGATTTTGTTAATGCCATTGATATCTTATGTATATTTCAAATAAGGTTTGTTCACTATTCTCTGTAGAGCTAAGCTTTAAAAAAAATATATCTGAAAACTACACATTTAAACTGTGGAAATATTTCGTATTTAATGTTTCAATTACTATACATTGTTTCATTAGTTTTGTCTATAACTTGGTTGATGTGTTTTTGTGTTGAAAGTGCATGTGTATCATATTTTTACATTAATTAGTCTTATTAATAATTTAAGCTCCGACTTTTGTAAATCTTTTCCATGATATATTTAGTTCATGCGTTGTTGTCAGTTGCATTCAATATAAAAATGTAGATTTTCTTTGTTAGTTATTACATTTCCAAACACATTTTTTTTATACTGACTAAACATATTTTGTTATGATAACAAAAAAAAAAAAAAAAAAGACTAAAATAATAATATTATTAGGAAATAAGATTCACATTTTAAAATAACTTTACCGGAAGAACAATAAATCTTTCCTTAAGCTTTTGATTTATAAATATTATGAAACATTTTTTTAGGCTTTTTTTCCAATTTAGTTTACTAAATTTAAAGAAAATTCCCAAAAACTGATAAATGTTGGTTTATAAGGTGGTGTGAAAATCTATTTTATATTTAGTCTGTTGTATTTTGATTTCTCTTGTTCGCTGATAGAAACTGTATTATGAATATGATTTTTTTTTTTTTTTTTTTTTTTGTGGAAATCAAAACATATTTATGTTGCCATTTTCAAAATAGTTTTTAACTTTCTAGTAGACAAGCTTAATATTAAATTAACCAAATATTCTTTCTTTTAAAATTTTTTTTTATACTATTTCAGCGTATTTTGGTTCAGTAAGTTGTGGTATTCAGCTTGTAAATTATTATCTAGAGCTCGAGTCTAAATATAAATGGTTAATATATTTATTTTAATGCAGCAAATTGGTGCTAAAGCCTAGATGGGTTAAGCCTAGTGCTGCAAATGCATATTTCTAAAGTAGACATATTAATTTTCAATAATGGAGTGTTGAATAACTTTAATTTCACAATTTACTGCAATTTTGTTTATATTTCCTTCACCATTTGTTTATTTAATTATCACTGATTCAAATTTGTTTTACTTATATTTTCTTTTTGTATGATTTATATGACATGTTCTTAAAATCAACAAAAATTTTGATTTATCTTCTTGTTTTTAATAACTCAGAGGAAAATAGCCCAGGTTTTCTTTTAACAAAGCTATATTTTTGATATTTAACTTTGTTGCATTTTTGCCTGTGTCGTAGTTTCTGAGAAGTAATTTAAATTTTTGATAGTTTTTTTTTAAACATTTTCTTTTTACTTTCATTAACATCATTAAAATTTAATTAAACAATTTAAATTCTAAATTTTGTGTTTATTGCTCTATGTAGAAGAGCATTATAAGGATAGTAAACCATACAGCAGACCTAAATATCAGTATTTTTGCCCTAGAGAATATTTTAGATTTTTTAGTTCATTTTATTAAAGTGTGAGTTCTATATTTCATGAGGCCAGTTCAGTTTCTAGTGATATTTTTGAATTTATAGTTAAGAATGTTAAAGCAAAACTTATTAGAATTCTACTAATTTCTGTGCTATTATTTTTCTTTTCTTTCTTTTTTTTTTGTGCTTTTTTTGCTCTTTTTTTTTTTAATATTCTAGTGAACAGTCAATCTACACAGCGAATGTATGGCTACCACTTTTTTAGCATTTGCAATCTTGTAATTATGTACTTAAATCAGGAGTCAAAATATCCCTAGATCAAGTTTTTAGACAAACTTGCTAGATATAAGTGCATTTTTCTGCTTTAAAACTGAAGTTTTAGCTGGTAGCTTTCTTGCTGAAAAAGAAACTGTTTTTTTCTCATGCTATTCAACTGATAATAAGCGAGTTGCATGTAAATTTCAATACACATTTGTCCGGATGCTCAATGCTTGGAGGGGGTTACACAAAGAGGAAATCTTCCCCATGAAAGCTCAATGGTAATAAGACTAACCTAACTGTCAGTGAGAAGACTGGTTTCATTATGATCAGTGAGACTAGCAATAATCTCTCCTTTGCTGATAACCCTTTTGAGAAAAGTGTCACAAGTAGCGCTTTAAATAAGGAAAGGGGTATTAAAAATCTACCTCCATTAATACTTTTTAGAGTTTTTTGTGCTTCGAAAGTAAAATATTCACATATGCATTTAAAAGGAATACCTTGGAATTTTTTATTGTTTAGCTGACAAGAGGGACTCAGAAATTTTTATGTGTTACATTGCTTTTGTATGTTACATAAATCTGCCTTAATTTAAAAGAATGTTTTTAGAACTGATGTCCCCATTGGTTAATTAGTCACTTAAGTAGTATGGGTAATGAAAAAAAACATGTGTTTTTTTAAAAATAATGTTCTGCATTATTATACGTTTTTACTTAAATAAAATCAAGGTTCCCCTTTTCTCTTAAGGTCGAACTTGTATGATTGATGGTTGCAGTTTACACTTTAGTATATGAAAAAATTCCATATTCAGTTGTTGCATTAGTTAAAATTAGCATTGTTTTGCATTGATTTTTTAAACAATCTATAAATTATTTCGGGTTATTAAATTAGATTTTCTTAAAAGAGTATGATTCTTTTAAAAAGGTATGAAACTTAAGAGATTTTTTGAAGAATGTATGTGTATTTCACATCTCAATCGATTTAAACTTGGATCGCTACATATTTGCTCAGTTTAAAAAGTATGGTACGAAGAAAAATGATGTAAAACTTAAAGCAAGGCATATGTTTTTGTGCCTAAGAAAAGCATATAAATATCTTCTGGATGCACTTTTTTAAAAATTTCTTTGAAAAACAATTCTGAAAGTTTTTTCTCTCGTTTTATTGACAATTTTAGAGTATCACTGTTACTTTATAAATATGTTGACATAACACTAATTAATAATTTATAGTTCGCAACTTATATCAAATAATGTACGGAAAGTTTTTGATGCCCAGTCCCAAGTTCTCACTTCCTAGAAAGGGTTGACAATAAAATTCAACTTGATTAGTGAGGGAAATTTAGCGATGTTGTATGAGTAGCCTGACGACCTTTATTTATTATTATTTTTTTTTAATTCTTTGCTGCGAAACAAAAACAATTCCAACCTAGCTTTCAGTCTCGATAAATGGCTAATGTCCGGAGAGCAAAAATTTTCATAAATTACTGTCTCTGACATTGTGAAAGTTATTCTATTAATTTTTGCACTTCCTAATTTTTCTCTGGGAAATTTATTGTATACCCAATTAAATAATAAATCAACAAATGATATGTAGAGGGTGTGGGTTTCATACAGCAATAACACTGATTTTTGACTTCCCTTTATTGCCCTTTGCATCATATAGCACGATTGTCGTAGGTGATCACTGATATTCTATTTAATTACGGTAAATTTTTCATTCATATTTTGTGTGAGAAAATAATTAAAAATAGCTTTTAGTTTTTGCACTACTTACGTCTTAAATATTTTAAGCCGACAATAAATAATTATAAAAAATAATACATCAAAAAGCTCTATGTGTGTTATGCAAAATCTGAAAGCTGATTTATATATATATTACAGAAAAAGTAGATGTAGATTTACTCCTATAATTTATTATGTTTGGCTGTTAATGTTAGTGCATAAACGAACTTAAATTATTTCTGCAAGGAAAAAAAAATTCCTTTCAATTTTCAACTACACTGCTCAAAACACTTAAAGGAGATAGAGGTTGTGGGTTGATTTTACACCTGGAGAATTGTTTGAATGATTAATACATTATCGACAGACGTAATAGGCTATATGAGATAAAAATGATATTTGTTTAGCAGAAAAAAATGTGTTTTCTTGAGCTTTTAGGTACAATAGGAAAAAACACAGTTGGTGCATATGAGAGAAACAATTAAAAACATTTGTTTCTTTAAAAGAAAATCGTTTTTAGTTTGGAGTATGGTTTCCCCGGAAGGCCAGCAGCGTTGAACAGCTTTGAGGCATCAAGTCAATGAGGGGTTGGAGTGTTCTCTCCCACTCCTCCAGAAGAGCTCTTTCCAGTTCTTGGATAGTTTTTGAGGGTGATAGGCGTCCAGCAATTCGTCTCCTTTCTGCGAAAAGAAACCATTCACCAAGTTAGCATGATGTGACCTGCAATTGTTCATTAACATGAAATCATCTTCGATTGCTGCTGCGTAAGGGCCTACAATAAGTATCAGGATCTCTTCCCTATACCGCTCAGAGCTCCATTTCGAATGATATGGAGATCAATGCGCCCATCAATGGAGATGCCAGCATAGACCATCACTCCCCCACCGCCGAATCTTGCGCTTTCGTGCTCGAACTCAGGATTGTTTCTAGTGTTACGTTCCCTCCAGATGAAAATTATCAGGATGGATAGAAAAACGGGACTCGTCAGAGAAGAGAATATTGCGCCATTCATTTCTACCCCAGTTTATATGCTCTATTGCCCACTCCGTGCGGGCGCGAAAGTGCCTTGCCATTGACGTGACAAACACCATTGGTCGGCGAGCATTCAGACCTACAGCATGAGGGCGGTTTCGAACAGTGTGTCGAAACTGTGGTGGCAGTAGTCGAGAGAAGGTTTTGAAGAAGGTATTCATATTTCTTGGTCTCCGAGCCGTTAGCGTTAAAGAACGGTCTTCATTGGGCGTTCTTGTTCGTCTACGCCCTTGCTCTGATCTTCGGCCTGCATTTCCAGTATCCAAAAAACGGTTCCAGTTCCTGGAAATCACACTTCGTGAAACTCCAATGGCTTCGGTTTGTGTTTGATCACCCTCTAACCGGCCAACAACTCTCCAAGCTTCTGATTCGGTTAAATGACTTCATTGAGACATCATCGAAACAACGCGCTTACTGAATGTCAATCATTCTTTTCCGCTTTAACTTACTTTAAGTCGAAAGCCAAATCAAATTCGCTGCCGCTAAACCGTCGTCTTCGACGTTGAACTCAAAATTTGCATGCTGCGAATTTGAAAATAAGAAAATTTTGCATTTGTGACTCTCTTCCATTTTATGCACCGAAAATTTACTCATACCGTTATTTTATACAAGACTTACAATATCCTTTAATTGTTTTAAGCAGTGTATATTAATGAAAATCATAACTATTAACTCTCGAATTAAAAACTGAAACGTTCGAGACAACTATTCTCAAAATTGGCGATTTTGAAAATCATTTGCTCAATTATTTTAAGATAAATATTTAAATTTTATTTAAAATTAAATTTATTTTTTGTTAAAATTTAAAAAAAAAAAAAGGTATTTCCTACAACAAAAGTGTGATAGAAAAACTGCCTGACTGTTTTGTTGAAAAAAGAGTAGGTGTAAAAATGCCTTTAAGGCTACTTTTTAGAGTATTTAAATAGTATTTGATAGCTTAATGCTTGAGTTTAACAACAATTAAATTGTAAATGTGATCCGATTTGAAATAATCGAAATGCTACATGTGACTGAAATAGCCGTGAAAAAACTGGTTTTGGTAAATTTTAAAAACCGAAGATCATTAATAATGATAAACAGCCAATTTTTTTAAGCACAATTGTCTTTTTTTTTTTTTTTTTTTTTTTTTGTAATGTATAGGGGTGATTCTCCAAACAATGGACCTTTTCAAATCATAGCATTTTAAATTCTCAAAGTGCTTTAAAATATCTAAAAATTATACTTACACTTTATATGACACTTAACAAGAAAAGAATAAAGGGAACTCTGCTTAATGATGATGACTGCAAAGTCTGTCTTCTACCTCAAAAAATGCCAGAAGTACATACGTGGGACATATATATATATAAAATAAAAGGCTTGCCTCCATGTAAGTTCTAAAAGCAGATTTAGGCTTAAAAAAGTTCTATTAGAATCATCATTGCGCATTATATATTTTAATATGGACTATTTTTTTATTTGTTTCATATTTCAAATAAAACTTATACATGGCTGTAGAAACTGTTATACTCCTCAGTTTAGAGCTTCAAATTTATGATAAGAACATCAAGTGAATCAGATCTTCAGAGCACTTTATCAATCCAATAGAATTTTGGGAATAAACAGTGTTGCTGGTGTTAGACTGAAAATTCTCCCCCCCCCCCTAAAATAATGCAAGAGATTCCTGTGCCAGGAGAGTGACTTGGAAACCTTGGGGAAAATTTCCAAGCGTGGAGTTAAATAAACTTTCAAGCATCTAGTTTACTAACACAATTGATTTTACTAACATTATTGAAAGGTTAGCGTAAAAATTTTAAATAAGTTTAAGAAAAAGTTTCGGGCAGGCCAAGAAAATGTCTTTGAGATAATTGGAAATGAATAATCTTTTTATATGCCTGTGAAAAAAATTGCAACCTTCTGACTTAAGTCACTTTTGTGATATTTTGTTTGACGTCAGATTGTTAGGTTTTTCGAGAATCGCTCATAAAGGAAGTTACCTTGTCTTTCCAAAATAAACCACTCATTTCGCCATAGGGAATGGAAATGGGTAAACTTCTGTCTACCGTTTTTCTTCTGTGTAGTTTAGCCACTTTTTTTTTTGCATTGAAAAATTCCGTTTTGACTATTGTCTATTGCATATTTTGATGTAAAATATTAAAAAAAAAAAAAAAAAACGACAACTCTGTTTACTCTGCATTTATGTGTAAAAATTGAATAATTTATCTTTTTCGGAAAAAAAATCCCCCATAAAAAGTTTTTTTTTTTCCCCCCTCGTTAGCGGAAAAATAAAAACGCTTTTCCTTTTCTCTCACGTAAACTGAAAAATCAATTCAATCTATTGAAACTGTTTTGAAAGTAAGTTGTAAAATGCAATTCGGTTCAACAATACGATTCGGCATATGCTTAGATTTTAAGTATAGTGGCAGTTTTTAGAAATTATCAATATTTTTGTTTTACTCATCCCCGTACTTTAAAAATAAATATATTTATTTCTTTGTCTTAGTTTTTGAAAGTTGATTATAAAATCCATCTTTCATTCTAAGATTCTTTTTATTAATATTCTAGTTTTCTTGCAAACAATTATACTTTTATTTCATAAACATTTTTCACTTGTATTTATATTATTTAATTTGTATTAAATTGTGTAGTAAGAGTATTGTTTCTTTTTCCCTTTTTGGAAAAAGCAGGTATTAGACTGCAGGTTTATCGCAATTTTTTATATAAATTTAGTTTAATAATTCGATCACAAAGCTTAGTAGTTTAAAGTTATGTATAATTATGCATTTTAATACTAACGAAGGTTACTAAAATTTAGTTAATATGTCAGCAATGTTAAACACTCATGCAAAACTTCTGAAATATTATTTATAGTGCTGCCATCTCTTGTTTAGCAATCTTACTAGTCATCTGATTTAAATTTAAATATTTTCAAAATTTATTGAAACTTCATATTTACCGTTTCTTGTATCTTTAAGAAAGGTTAAAACTGCGAATAATTGACAATTATTGCGGCGAAACAATGCAGTTCGGGGCAACAAAATAATGAAAACTTTTGAAGATAATCCATTTCAAAAATAGTAATTAAAATATATGGAGAGTATTAGAATACTAGTATAAATTCCTAAAATGGGAAAGAATAAATGAAAACATTTATTTTTAATTACTATTTATTTTTAAAGGTCATAGAAATAATTTATATTTGTCTATTTTAAACCAACAATGTAACATCCGGGAAAGTTAGATATTTAACTATTCATTTTTAATGCTGTTTAAACTTAGCACAAGGTTCCAGATATTTTTATTTTCAGAAATAGAAAAGTTTTTTTTTTTTTCATAAGATTGACCAAGTATTTTTACACATTTCTTGTACATATATAAACAGAATATGATCTTATAATTTTTAAAGCCTAATTTTTAGAAGTTATTTTAATTATCAAATAATAGAATGTTGCTTTTTTCTTTGCATATATATTAATTATTTAATTATTGGTGAGTTCTGTAAATAAGAGGTTTATTTCGGGAATTTAAACGAGGCAAATTTTTTATTCGAACGATTTTATCTGGGGTGGCTCAAAATTTTTGAGATTAAGTAAATGAGTGTGGGGGGGGGGGGGGTATTATATTCTTTCAAGATTTAAAAATATAAGGGGATGGAATGTTAAAATGCTATATATAGGCTGATAGTGATTATTTTTATGTGTGCCAGGTAAATTTAAAAAAATATATTTTATTAAACAAAAAACTTTGTTTCTATTGTTAATAATATTCTCAAAGATGTAGTGGGTTAGGTTAATACCTAAATAAAAATAATTTCACGCGATTTATTTTAAATAATTATTAGTCTTTAACTAATATGCCTTTTAAATAAGTATTGTTTTTAAACCAAGTCAAATATCTGAGAATATTTTGTAGTAGTTAACAAATTTAATAAGTTTTTATCAATGTAACTTCATATTTAAAATCATTCATCAATGTGTAAAAAGAAAAATAATCATAGAGAAGTTAGCCCATTGTAATAATTTCTTAACGTTGAATATATTTTCTAGTGAAGATATCGTCGCAGAAATAAATTTGTATTTTATATACTTCTGAAAGCATATATTTATATAAATGCTTCCAGTGCAATCTTAATTGGCACTTTTATTGAAGAATATTGACAATTAGGTCAGAAATATTTCTTTTACAAAAGCTATATACTCGGAGAACCTTTCCTCCATTTTCGCTTTTTAATAATTAATTATATTAAATATTTATATTTTTTTAACTTTATATATATATACATACATATTATATATATACACACACAATTCCGTAATTCATTTGCGATTTTTTTTCCGCTTTAAAAATGGTTATCAATTGTTGCAGAAAAATTCATTTCTCATAAGACCTTTATTTCACAATCCCGATTCTGATTAATTAATTAATAATTATTTAATTAATAATTAGATGTTGCCAGATAGAGAGTTTCCAGAATATTGCAGGATACCAGTCACAAACTTTTTTGACTTACAACAATTAACTTAGTTTTTCATTCGTCGAAGTCCATTTAATATATTTTAATATTTAATTAAAACATTTTAACTAACAAGAACTATAGGAAGTTTGTCCCTAGTCTTTTTTTTTATTATTACCCTAGAATATCCAATGTTTAAGCTCTAGTGGACTGCATTGTGTATCGAAAATAATATGGGGCAATACTATTTTAAATCTTATGTGTTTTGGTGATCGTATTATGTGTTTCCGAACCTCTAAAATTCAAGGAGTGCGATAGGTCTTGTTTTCCAGTGGCACTATCTATGGCCAATAATTCCACTTCTGCCACACCCGTTCATATCGTGGACCCATTCATACATCCATTCATTCACAGATCGCAGTTTTGACCTAAACCAGAGAACGATCAATCTCCAATTCAATACCCCGAATGGTATAATTTGTTATGGGAACATGGAGGACTTTGTGACCCGACAGATTTGACGCGCACATGTCACCATTTACGACTTCGGCCGGCTGGATTCGAAATCCCGTTCTCATGAACGAGAGTCCAACGCCCTGTCAACCAGGCTATCATGGCCATTAAAATGTAATAAAAATTTATTACGATCGGCACTGTTTAACGTCTTGCTATTGTTAATCTTGAAATAATTTCCTGAAACTTTTTATCTTCGGGGTGTAAGTAAAGTTTCGTGTAAATTCGGTTACTTAATTGTTCAACTAAGCACATTCACTAATTTGGTATAAACTTATTAAACGAGCCACATTAATTTCTATTTTTAAATCGTAAGTAGAACGGGGAAAATTTTTTCATTAAAATGTTTGTCACCGCAGGTGGCCAGCCGACCCGTGAAGCGGGTTTTCGACTTTTCGCGGCCACTGCCTCGCTTCTCCCCTTCACTTCCGAAGGTCGTCAGGACCCAGGTGTAGATTTTTCAAATTAACAAAAAAAATCAATCTTTTTTTTCTTTTTTTTTTCCCCTTGCAAATTTTTATGATTTAAAACATAATGATATATAGATGCGCTGAATAACTTTCGTGTTGAATCATTTTAATTCTTTCTTCAATTTTAGTGGTTCGAAGGACGTATCTAAAGTATACTGATTGAATAATGTTAATTAAGTTAATATTAAATACCTGTCGAAATTATTTGTTAAGTAAAAAATCGAGCGCAAAAAATTTACCTTTTTTTAAAAATTAAACTAAAAATTCCTCGTGACCATTTCAAATTGTCTCTCAAAGTTGTACCACCGCAATCTTGAAAATATGGTCCCAATTGTTTACTGAGACCGGTTGGAAGATAAACCTTTCTACTCTTTACTGCCCTACATTATAATTACATGAAAATACTTAGAAGAAAAAAGAAGTCGCAATTATATACAATATTTTTTATAAAAAGAAGATATTTTTTTCTGTTAGTATATGTATATATAGGTCAAATATATATGTATATATAGGTCAAATATATATAAATATAATAGTAAGTAAAACTTAAATTTAAAAAAAAAAAAAACAAACTATTGTGTGTTGACTTGATATCCAAATATAAATATTTTTATTAATATATTATTTTGAAAAAAAAATCATGTATGATACATTATTCACCTACACTATTTGTTTTAAAATAAAATGGTTTAGAGCCGTGCTGGTTTATGGGATAAAACACTCGCCTCACAATGAGGTGACCCGCGCTCGAATCCCAGATGGCTGGTCGATACGAATTCCGCACCCAGCTCGCACTGACCCTAGTGCTGATGTAAAATATCCTCAGTTGTAGACGAATCGTGGGTTAGATTCCCCTTTTTGTCAGGCTTACCGATGAAGGTTTTCGTGGTTTCCCTCTCCATGTAATGCCAATGCGGGTTAATCCCATCAAAAAGTCCTCCACGAAGACACATTTCTACCAATACTCGATCTAGGAGTTCTCTTGTCTTCTGCATTGGGTTCAAAAATCAAAAGGCTACCTTGTTAAACATTGGCTATCGTAAACTCAAAAGTGGGTAGACTGTTAAACGACGGTTATAAAACAACATGGTCTGAAAGGTCGGAATTTCTGCTTACTAAGTTTAATCTTAATGACTCTCCTCACTACTTAATCTAATATATATATATATACACCTGCCAATTCTTGCAGTTTTTCTGTAAGATTTTATATTTAATATGGTGGCAAATTTATCTAACCACATTTTATTCTTCTTTAAATAAATGTGGTTTAAAATTATTTTGACTACCATTAGTTTTAATAAATTAAACATATATATAGTAGGCTTGCTATCTCTTTTGAAATGTTGGCTAAATTTTAACGAAACACCAGGTTACTATCTCAATTGAATCAGCATTTTCCTACCACTAAGAAAACACTTTTTTTGAAAAGCGTAAAAGTTGTCAAGCATCTATATATAAATAAAAATATGATAATTTTACGATGGTGTGATTAAGCTTTTAAACATTCTAAAATATATTTCTGCCTAAGGCTGTCATTTTTATTTTACTACCACTGGACAAAATGATCCTCGAACAGATTATAAGTTAGCAGGTATGCATTTCTAAACAAATATAATTCGCCTGTTGTAGATTGAAATTTAAAGAAGTAGTTGACAAAATTTCAACAATGTTTACGCAAACTTGTTGCTATAGTTTCAATTTGAAACATTTTTACGTCGAGTTATAATAATACTGTATGAATACAAGCTTACTGACAATTTTATATTTGCTGTCTTTGAAAATGAAATAGTTTATTTTTTAAATCTTGCTATAATCGCTGAAATGACAATTAAACAATTTACGTTTTCATAAATGTCTTTTTGTTTACACCCGCATATAATATTACGCTTTTTACATAATCCTCATGCATTATGTTATATTAAGTTTGTAACGTTGACTTACTTGGGATAGATATGAAAAAAAAATTTAATCACCAGTTCAAAGGACCTGTACGTAGAACTCGTGCCCCTGTTAAATGCATGTTATAAAAAATGCTTAAAAATATAAACATAATGAAATTTACGAATGCAACATTCATAAATGCCAACTCGGAGGTCCTTGCGGTATTTTAAGTAAGTCCCGATTATCCGAGTTTTCGCTTTAACCGAGCTATCAAATACTTGTTCTTTTTCTTTTCTTAACTATCGCTGAAATATAATCTGATTTGGGACTAAAAGCTATCGAAAGTGCTATTGAATGTATAAGACAACAAGAAGAGGCGACACCAGCCTTCCTATTATTCTTAAAACAATGGCGAAACATTGCTGCAAAAAAACTCTTAAGTAATGTTAAACAAAAAACGATTAAGAACTTTTTTGTAAAAACTTAATTCTCGTAAAGTACTCTCTTTGAGTGTTTCTAAGTCAGCTTTTTAATTATAATATGAATCGTATGTGGTGTAATCGTGTAAATTTTGTATTTGTTAAATATAGTACATTTATTCCTACTATTTTCTTTCCTTTTTTATCCTCTTCGCTTTAACCGAGTTAGTGATGGTCCACATTAACTCGGATAATCGGGACTCTACTGTATTAGTAAATTAACAATTAGCCTAAGCACATTTGGTCAGCTTTTAAAAACTTCATTGCCCGATAATCTAGTCTTATGTTCATGTTGAAATAGTTTAGATATAGTGACTCAAAGTCTTATAAATCAAATTTATTAAATAAAAGTAAAACAGTGAATTATAAAATTTACAACCACTTCAAATATCTAAATGAAATCTTCCGTTTAAACGAGAGAATTTAAAATATTTTTGTAAATTTATTAAATATGAATAGAAATAATGCTTTTACTAAACTAGCTCAATGTGTTACATATTTATTATTTGTAGAACACTATATTGATTATTAAAAGTAAAGAGAATATCATTAAAATGAAAAATGCAAAGAATACGTATTATGATGAAGAAGTACAGACTAATATTATGACAGAAGCACAGACCAAAGCATCAAATCAAACCACTGAATCACACAACCAAATGGCATTCCTTTACTTGATTGCCCGTGATTAATCGCTTGTAAGAGGGATTAGTAATTATTTTATTGTGGCCTTGGTCCAAAAGGACAACCGTTAATTTTAAACCCTACTTACTATTTAATTTTAAGTATGCGAAAAAATTATTAGAACATAGCAGTTCCGTCCCAATTCCCAACTCTTATTTTTAACTAAAGTTTTTTTTTTTAACCAACTTTTTTCTAAATAAATTTTTTTTCTTTCTGAATATAATATAGATATAAGATTTATTATCTCGTAAAATTTTCGTTTTTCAGAGTGGTTATACAAAAGAATTAGTAGATTGATTTTTCTCTTAAAAAAGTAGAGGGCGTGAATAATAATAGGATTGTCTAAATTAATTGATAAACTAAGTAATATATAATTTGGAGTTTATAATATTTAGATAAACTAAGTAATAATTATAGTAAGAAATAGGTAGATATTCTAAATTTAGAATGTTGTCCCTGTTTTGCTAAATGTTTAGCTGGGTAAAAAGTGTTCAAGTTTCAATTAAAAAAAAGTTAATATTGATAATCTCTAGTATATATCGACATCTTATTATCGATTATGCAATAGAATTGTTTAATCATACACGTTAATAATTTTTAGAATTTTCTCCTTACCAGTATTTGTAAAAGTTTTAATTTAATCTTATATTTGTTATAATAATTAATATTATTATATATAATAATATTAATATCATATATTAATATCATACATATTATTATTATATATAATAATTAATATTATTATAGAGTTATTTCTTTAATCTTTCTTTTTAATCTTTCTTTTTAATTATTAATTCCTCTAATAATAATATCGCATTTATATTAAGTTTTCGTTGACCCTTTACTATTTTAAACCTAGAAGACTATAATAAACCTTTAACGGAGTAAGTTATTAAAGTTAAGTAAGTATTAAAGTTAAGCATTTAAGTTTTCGTTCCCAGGTATAATTACAATATCAGTTATAAATATTTAATTTGTTAGTATAATAACAATAAGAGTCATAAAATAATAAATTATTGATCTTTGCCGCGACATTGGAACCTGTAAGTAGAAATGATATGCCGCTTATATGGCAGCATTGGCCCGTTAAGCGTTAATACAAAATTTCCAAAGGAGAATAATAAAAAAAAGTGGTAGTTTGGTTCTTAAATATATATGTTTTTTCGTTTAGTTAACATTTTAAATAAAAGAAAAGGTTATTGTTTTCAGTTCAAAGTACCGTTTTTAAAAATAGTTTATTATCTATACATATATATATTTTTTATTATTTTATATATATATATATATATATATATATATATATATATATATATATATATATATATATATATATATATATATATATATATATATCTTTATATATATATATATATATATATATATATATATCTTTATATATATATATATATATATATATATATATATCTTTATATATATATATATATATATATATATATATCTTTATATATATATATATATATATATATATATATATATATATATATATATATATATATATATATCTTTATATATATATATATATATATATATATATCTTTATATATATATATATATATATATATATATATATATATATATTCCAATATAGCTCTTAACACTTCTTATCTAATAATAACTTCGTGCCGAATTAGTATTGAAAGAACCTATATATATGTGTGTGTATGTATATATATATATATATATATATATATATATATATATGTATGTATAAAAGTGATAAAATAAATACTTAATTAAAAGTGAAAATGTTGACATTAGTACACTTGTAAGTGTTGCACACTTACTAGACTTTTTAAAATTTTACCCGCCAAGCATTGAGCCATTGGACAAAATTGTACTGATATTTCGCTGGGCTTCCAGTGGTCCCTCAAAATTGTTATAGCGGTAGTTAACTTATCATCAAAGCATTCACCTGGTTTTGCAACCACTTAAATGCTATAAATTTTCACCTCATCGATTCCACAACTCTTTGTATGTGTTTGAGTTTTCGAACAATCCAATATTGTGGTTTTTAAAAACAAATACATTGTATATATATAATATGTGCCACTGTAATCACCCAGACTTCGGAAAAGGACGATTCTAACTATCAGGGGATTAATAACTGTTATGTTTCTTACTGTTCTGCATTAAATTATTGACAAATACACTGCTTTCTGATAACTATTTTCTTTCTTTTGTAGCATGTAAGACAGAAAAGTCTGAGCCAGGGAATTCACTTCATTCCTCAGGAATCACCTCTATGGTGTTAGCGTGAACTGAAATTTGTAACTTTGGGTCTACTGAAAAATGTTCAAACCTGTGATCTACTTGCGTTGTTCAAAACGTTGACGAAAGAACCAGCAGAAATGCTCAAGTATGGATGCATGAGGATTGTGAAGTTTAAACTGTTTTAAAGCCTATCTGATTGTACAAATGAATATATATTTTTTAAAAAAATAATTAATATCTTCCTCATTGATATATTCCTTCTAGTCATAGAAGTTTATGGCAGAAGTGGGTTATTTTTCATGATGTAGGGCACGACCTCTCAGATTTTAAAACATATTATTTGAGTATAATTGTGTTTGTAATACAATATACTGGATATATTTTGCAATGACCGTCTTGGATATATATTTTAGTTTGCTTGTCAAAAACTGAGAAGTACACTGTAAAAGCTGCCTGGTATATTTAAGGTTTTTTGTCTGTTAAAAAGAGTTTTGTAAACTTAAGTTTTTACCGCGAAAGCTTGGTAAAATGGTTGACCGAAATGAAATCATATTAAATCTTTTGACTTTTATCAAGCCACTGGGTAGAAGCCAGGTTTTATCGGTAAAAACTAGGATTTTCCGAAGTGGCTTGGTTACTCTTTCACCGCAACTATTTGGTAAAAGGTCGAAATGGAATCATAATAAATTATACCTTGGATTTTTACCAAGTCACTTTGATAAAAACTAGGTTTTACCGATAAAACCCAAGATTAACTTAACTTTGGGATTTTACCATAACATGCACATTAGGGGTCGAAAATTTGATAAGTAAGGGGCATGGGTGCCACTCTTCAGTCCTGTGGACTGAAATCAGTCTTGAGTAAAATCAATGGACTAATAAATTCTATCAATTAAATTAAATGTTCATCTTAATGAAAACATATGATATGGTAATGATGTCAGGACTTTTATTTATCTTCTTTTGGTCAGCTTCACTAAATCTTATTCTTAAAGTTTTGACAAATGGGATTGATTGAACTTCATCTATTTGTGTAATTAAATTTGTACTATTGCTGAATTTGAGTCTGCTCGAGATTGTTTCCCCTACCCTAACCTATTGTGATGCTAGCCACAGTTAAATCAAGATTTTTTTTTTTAAAAAATAATTATAGAGCTGGAACAAAAAATAAGTAACAGTGACATGAAAAATAGAGATATGAATGGTTTCAGATTGTTCAGTAATAGTTGTAAAAAAATATACAAGGTTAGCTGTTATTTTCGTTTTGTTTGCTAAAAAAGGATAAAATAAAGAAACATTTTTTTAGAAAAAATAATCGAATGATTGATTTAATATGTAGGCTATTATCAAGGAAAGTTAAAATTTGGTGTCAGTGAGCTATAAATATCTAAAAGTTTGGTAAACAACTCTAGACAGTATTATTTGATCAAAAAATATGTTCAGTCTAGAAATTTTTTTAGAGTGGCACCCCTGCTAAGGGGAGGAAATGCTATCGAAATCTAACGAATCACCAGTGAGAAAAGCGGAGTGAAAATACCCAAATTCATTTTGCATTGTCCGATAAAACTTGGAAGTGTTTCTAATAATCGCCCTCTAACTGTTCTTTCCTCAGTTTATCAAACAGTTCCTATTGTGTTCAGCTCCCTTTAGTCACCCCTAATAAGTGCATTTCTTTCCTCATTTTCAATAAGGAGTCTAAATACATTAAAGGTGGTCATTACGAGAAACCTTATACAGTTTTTTTTTCTTTATTGTTTGTAGTTATATAAAAAATAGAAATTAAAGATCGAATTTATTTTTATACTTTGCAATTAGGTGAAAGCAAAGAACTGTACAACAATATAAACTCGAGATTGAACATTCTATCCGCTCATTTCGAGCATTACGATGCATTTTTCTTTTTCTGGTTTGGTTTCATCCATAGCTCCTATATTAGTTGAAAATGAAGTAATTGCAATGTTTATTTTATATTTTGTATCAAATTTAAAGATGTATAATGCGCATTTAATCTTTCAAATCTTCTCAGCTTGCTATTTGGAGAAATTCTTCGACTTTAATTTGGGGTACCTGATCGCCATGGCGATTAAACAATCGTAGCTGGCGCCTAATATTAAAAAATATGAGAGCAAAAACCTATTACGATATTTACATAACAAAACATGCTGGCTTCTAGAAAATTTTCACTATAGTAGTCCTTTGATTTTAATGCAAATATTTAGTTCCATTGCATAATAAATTAAATAATTGCTCCACTTTTAAAGTTTTGAAGGGAATTAGCCTATCCTTAAATATTAGTTTCTTTTAAATGTTGAACCACAGACTAATAATGCTGGTGCTTATGTTTTATTTGCTTGTTTCAAATTGATTATTTTCAGTGATCATTGCTTGATCGAAGCTAAAAGATTAGCTTTTTGTCATTGTTTTTCAGCCTCTATTCAAAATTAGCGTGCTAGGTATACCTACCTATATTTCAATTTTAAAGTCATTGCGCTTGTCTATGTCGAAGAATTAGAGATTAATTGCCGTGTGTTCTTTCTTAAAGCAACAACAATCTTTCTCAACAAATTAAGCTGTTTTTAACTATAATCTTTGGAATGTTGAGGGTATAATGCAATTACTATATCCATTTTAATTTAGATCTAAATAACTATTATTATGGGCTAAAAATTTGCTTATAATTACGTACTGAAATATCTAAAAATAAAAGTGAATTTTTCTTTTTAAAACTTGTTTATTGAAATAGTTTTAAAATCTATCCTTCTCTCTATATGTAAATTGATTGCGAATAGATTATGTTCGCTCATAATCGTGATTTGTTAATACATTGTAAACAAATGCGCGGTGTGTACTGAAAATATTTTATATCGTTGTTTTTAATACGAGTTAAGTTTAATAGCATTTTAAGAATTGCAATTTATTTTCAAATAAAAGAAAGTACAATTTATTTTAATGACTTTCGTTTGTTGTATCTTAAAAGACGTTATTAAGATTTGTTTCTAATTGCCTTTTAAGCGTTGTTTGTGAACAGATATTGATTTTAAAGTCATTATTTTTTTTCTTCCAAGTTTTATTTTTAGGTTTCTATCACTGAAAAGTTTTCTACTCAGAAAAGTTTCAGTTTTCATATTCTAGTATTTATTTACATTATGAAGTTATAAATGTATTTTTTGCATTGATGTTTGCTTTTACTGCCGAATTTTTAAAATGACGCTGAAATTAAAATTCCAAAAAAAATAAAAAATAAATAAAATTTAACGAATTTTCGTTGCAAGTTTGTAACAAGTTTGTATATAATAAAAACAACAATGGTATACATTTGCTAAAGTTCATAATAATTGTAGTTATAGTCAATTGTTATTGTTATTACCATACATGTCCCCCCCCCTAACGTATTATTACGAATTTAAAATGGATAGGTCAGGTATCTATTTTGGTGCTATTGTTTGCATTTGATTGAAATATTGCACTGTACGATTTTGCATTAAATAAAAGACGAAGAATTTTTTTTCCGACTTTAAAACCTAAAAACAAACTAAAAATCAGTGAAAAAATGAATTTCGTATTGAATATTGCGTTGTACTGCCCTTATCGCCGAGAAAGTTTAAGCGTTAGTCTAAAGCTAATTTTGCAAATGTTGTTTGTGATTGTTTTCCATTTCAGATGTGGTAAAACACATGCCGATGTATTTTTTCTTAGCCAAATTTTAAAATATTTAGGACTCTCTCAATTTAGTCTTAAGTTTTTTTTGTGATCGAAGATGTAAATTTTAAAATTTTCAAAGTAGCTTAAAAATAAAACAAATTTTAATCTTTAAGCTCAAAAATGTAAAGTGAGAGTAATAAAATGATGCCTCCAGAATCTACTTGAGTAACCTAAATATTAGTCTGAAAATTGAAAATCTGTTTTTTTAATAATTAAAATTAAGGTTTTTTGTTAGATTTCTGCCGACTTGAAAGTTGTATGTCATTATATATTTTTTTATTTTATTGACATTTTTAAAATTACTTTTGTTTTACTTTACACTTACTTTATATTTTTTAAGACTAAAATTTTTTTTTATATATACACTTTTAAAAAAATAAAAATTTATGTTTTTGACCGCAAAAAAAATTTTTTTTTCAAAATTTTGTTTGAAAATATAAAATCTTTACACACCATTAACACATGTTCACACACATTGTTAAGCATAGTATTTTTTTTCTTTTCTGAAGATGCAAAGAAAAGATAACAAAAACGATAGACTTTCCCAGATATTCATTCTTATTCATTCCACCTTTTAGGAAATTAATATTTTTAATGCAAGATTCTAAAAATCAAAATGACTCAGCTTTTTTTTTATAATTAGTATTGAAAAAGATGGATATTGATTGACTTCTGTTTCAAATTACAAAATTTTTTATAGTTTGAATCACAAATTGTTTATTTATCATGTCATAACATGTTGATTGTTGAAAATCTTTTCCTACTCTTGTAATATTATTGAGTTTTGTAATGAATAAACTATTTTCTTATAGAAAACTGATTGTGTCTGTTGTTTTATTCGAAGGAGATTAAAATTGAATCCTTTGATAGTAGAAAAAATAGATAATGGGAAAACATGAAATATATTTAGTTCAACGCATGAGAAATTAGACAGCTGTGTTGGTTTATTTCGTGATGGGGAAATTTTTAAAAAAGGTTTTTTGTAAAGTTTTTAGAATTGGTTACGAATTTTTTTTAAATCAAGAGATTTATTTCAAACACGAAGACACTTCAGAAGTTTTCTGTCTTTAAATAAAAACTCCATATAGATTCAACAATTTTTCATTTTCATATAAAAGGTACAGCCAGGGGCGCCCATATGTTTGAATTTAGAGGGGGGGGGGGCTCATGAAAAAAAAACGACAAATAGCTTAATGAATTAAAAAATTAATGAAAGGAACTTTTATCTATTTAAATATTTTTAACTTAATTAGCTGAATAACTAATTAATTTTAATTAATATCAACTTTAATTATACATGATTAATCAAATACGCATATGTTTCATTACGCATATATTTTCTAGTTTTCACCTCAGTTTTTCACCATACCATCAGATAATAGAGGATAATGCCTGTTTGTTTCCAACCTTTCATTTCTGCCTAACTCATAATCGGTTTTACCTGATTGAAAACTTATTGAGTTTTCAATTAAGTATAAAGATACCACTTCAGAAATAAACAAATAAGAAATAACAAAAAAGTCGACATGTTTCTAGCTCATCAAAAAGCGCACAGCCAGTTTATCAAAGCCTTTCTTTGAAAACGCGAGAATAGAAATTTCTTTGATTTTGTGACAAATATAATCTGACGAGGGGTAAAAAGTTAAAGAGGCGGGTTTTTCATTATAACAGAGTTTCGAATCGACAAAAATTAAATACCACAAGGTCATCAAGAAACGAGAGCACTTGAAAAGTACACAAAACTGAACAAAATGAAATTCAAAGGTAAAGAAAGAACTTTATTGAACCGTTCTATTCTGATGAATATGCGCCCATAATCATAGATAGGCTTAAATTTCCTTTCATTTGCGCATAATACTAGACCCTATACCTTATCTTTCAAGATCTGGTGTACTCGGTACCACAGAAAATACCGCCTCCAATTAGCTGGTGTTAATAGCACACACCATACCAATCAACCACCAATGTGCAGCGTTCTGTCCTTGATAAATGCAAATATAGAAGGTTCAGTAGTCTGTTGTCATGTGATTTCTTGCTTGTAAGATGATCTATACCGAACCCTCGGACAACTGTTAATGTCGCTTGAAGTTCTGTCCTAGCTGTCGAAATTTTTTTTGGCATAATCTCAGCCTCATTCACTTGGACGTTCTTTCTAATTCCCAATGACTCACTCTTGGTTGAAGGTATCCAAATAGATTTTCTGTTGTACGCATCACACTGCTGCCGTAATTCATCGTTTAAGTTGATGCAGTTTTTTTTAAGTTTAATTACTGATTACTAAGTTGTTTTTTTTTTATGTGTTCTAGTTTTTAAAAATTAATCAATACTGTGGTAACATCGTGTGACAATAAAATAAAAATAAATTTATTTTTTACCATTTTATTTTATCGGATTCACTGTGAACGAGGGTGTTTATCGGCCACTGTGAGCCCTTATGCTTGCTCTGAAATCTAGTAAAAATTATTAATGTACCAGGTTATAATAAGCACAATTTTGTTTTTCTGATTTCAACGAGATTTTATTTATCTATGACCATGATCTCAAAACCGTCCTATTTTGTAAACAACTTTATAGGAAAAAAACTACAGTATTGTTAAATTAACCTTAAAAAGGTTAAGCACTTTAAAGACATTCGTTAAATACATTTTAACTTTAAGTTATTTGAAACATTTTGTAAGTTTTTCTTTTTGTACAATTGTTTTTAATATCACTTTCAACTACAGATTTATCGGGGAAAATGTTGGATTAATTTTAGTTGCTTTAAAAAATTTTTTTTTGGTTAAAGTGTGGAATCGGGGGGCTTCTTGGTTTGGCGACTAATTACAATTGTGACATTTTGCGGAAACTCAGTTTCTGGTAACCATGATATTCTTCACTTGCTGTCCCTACTTTCAATGACATCAGCTTTAGGTTACTATAATTTCTATTTACCGTTATGTGACTTTTTTTTAAAAATTTATTTTCATATTTATAAACATAGGCATGTTTTCATATCGCCAAATATCAGAGGGCCCCCGATTCTACTCTTTAACCAATTTTTATTTTTATATTTTGTATAGTTCTAATTTTTAATAATTGTAATGATTGGCCTGTATTTTGGTACTTATGCTTTATTATTAATTTATGAGTAGTATTACTCTCCTTAATATTAAGTGTCTTAAAGTTCTGCTAAGTGTTTTGAAAGTTCCAGTACTGAGGATTCATGAATTTACTAAGTAAAAACAAGAAATACAAGTTAATTATTTTTATGCTAATAGCTTAAAGCAATTTTAACATAATACAGTAAACAATAATAAGGAATTTTTAAAATCTTTACTTAGTAAATCATTGCATTGCTATCTTCTTGAAGATAAAGTGAAAGTCGTATGTTTAGAAAAGCGTTATAAGAAACCAGAGAGGAACTTCTCGTAAAATTGTTGCAATGCCAAATATTAAATAATCTAACTAGTGGGCTGTGCCTCCTGCTCGCTAACGCTCACCAACCCCCGAAAGTTGCTACACAACCTTATATGGTTTGCTTCGCAAACAAAGCTCGCTTCGCTCGCTACTAACTTAGGTACATTGCAAATGCACAAAATTCTAAGAATTCAAAACAATCATTCGAATCCATATAACAACTTTTTTTTCAAAAAAAAAAAAAAAAAAAAAAAAAAATTACATATTTTTAGTAAATACTAAGTCATTAAAATAAATTTTAATTCAAATAAATGATGTGTTATTCTTTAAAACTATTAGAAATGTGCTATAGTATAAAATCTTAAGATAAAATTTCTGATTAAAAACTGATATCTCTTTAAAAATCGTTAAAATTTTGGAGAGATCTATCGACAAAGACTACTCACTTCTGCCTAGCTTAATAGTATGAGATATCCGCAGCTGAATTGAACAACCTGATAGGGTTAATTTCGGAAGAGATCACATTTGGTGACAATGCTCTCTCTGGTTATTTCAGTTTAAGTTTTTAAAAGCGCTATATGTTGAGCCACCTCAGCTAGATTTGGCATGTGACATTTTTAGCGGCAATCATTGGTCGATTTTCTAGCGTTGCCATTCGGGGAGTTGTAATGAGGCTTTTTTTTTGTTGCCGTGTAAGCGAAATATATATATATATATATATATATATATATATATAGATGTTTAAGTATTGTTTTTATAAGAATTTTATCTATAGAAAATTTCGACATTAATTCGTGAAAGATTTAAGGATTCAGAACAACGTCGTCAAAGACATTATAGCATATCTACCAATACAATTATTCAATTCCTATTCACAAGTATGTAAGACATGTTGACTTCATTTAATGTTGGGATACCTTTTCATAGATGAAGGTTGACATTCTCAATAGCACCAGCCCCCAAACTGGTGAACTGCGGTCATGATCTGAACTCGCCTACTTCGATAGATGGTCCGTCGCGAACAGTTGACTTGTTATTTGTGACTGCGACATTGTCCTAATCACGCCATTTCTACTCAGTCTCGATCACACACAACGTCGGCCTATATACAATCTAGCGATATTGGCAACACAAGAGCGACCACGACTGAGAACTTATTTATAGCTCTCTAGATCAGCATTCAAAACATATTTAAAGCAATGATGGACAAAACAGCAATGATGGCTCATATTTCGGGTTAATTAATAACATTATGGAATACTGAACACGAAATAAAACGAAAACATTATGGAATACTGAACTATAACTGAATAATCGATTCCCAAGAGAAAAGTGTTTAGGTGAATCTTAAGTCCTGCGAAAGATGGATATGTCTAGATTATCACGTAATTGTATGACTTTTCAGTCCTAGAATGTGAGCGTAACGCTGTTTTTGATATTTATATAGAAATTGTTAATGACGTGCACTATCTACGACAAACAGTTATGAGCAAATGATGCTAAAGTTTTCGTGCATGATAAATATCAATAAATGTGCCAAGATCAGAGCAAGCAAACACTATTGTTTCTATTGGTTCAGTAATGCTGTTAATGAAAATTTTAAGGTAATCATAGAGTTACGATTCATGATATCTGTGCAACATTTTATGAGTTAGTTGTTCCTATGCCATGCTCCTATGCTAGTTGTTCTGTTCTAGGCACATCCATCTTTAGCACGACTTTGATATTCACTTTAAATGCTCTTATGTTAATCGGTTAATCTAGACGCAAACTTCTGGATATTCTTCTGACCTTCCTTTATTATCCTAAATGTTAACACTGCTATCGTTACTGTATTTCTGAAGCTATCGCAGACTTATCATTTGAGCAATCATTACAGATTTAATTTTTACATACTTTCAGAAACTCTGAGTTTGTTTATGCCATTCCAACTTTTTTAGTATTATTATTACACGACACAAACAAGTTAAACAAAACAAAAAGTACTAAAATTTGAGTAAAATGAGCTAAAATACATAAATTTGCTTAATTCTCTAAATAATCATTTTCTAGGCACGGAATGGAGAATCGATTTTCTCCAGGCCTTGGAGTTGAGGTTTGCATGTTCATAGTGTTTGTACGTTTTTGCATTAATATCTCCTTTATCTATTCCAATGCTCAATAAACCTTCTACAATCGCTCAATTTTGTGTTGTGTTTGTATTGCCATTTCTGAAATGTAAATTTTTATTATCTATTTTATTAATGTACACTAGATATTGTTGGTTCCAAATGGAAGCGGAGGAGATTGGTGGTATACCTCCATGCATTCAAATTTTGGCACCTTATTTACCACGAGATAAGATCCGAAGAAATCGCTTCATCGGCATATTGACAATAGGTCTAACTTTCATAGTACACAGCTGCTTTGCCGCTTCTCGCAAGCCTTTAACCCTAGTACAGATCAAAGTAACTGTAGAATGCAATCTGTCCGTAGTTTCAAAATATTCAGACAGCCCTGATTGGTGTTCAGGTGGATGGTGGAAAAATGCAGATCGTAGTGTAGAGCATATGATGGGAAATCTATTAACAGGATTTCTTCTTATTCGTGGAGTAAGTTACATTTTGAAATTTTTTTTTTTTTATAAGTTCATATATGAAGATCAAGGGGGAAGAACGGCTTATGTCCACGAACGTTGATTTTGAGAAAACCAATTTTCAAGGTTTGAGAATTTTCAGGAGGGAGCATTCGATTAAAATCGTAAAAATAAAAACGTACACGATTATCACAAGTCTTTATTTACATCCCCTAAAAATTTCACAACAAAATTTTCAGTTTTTTATAATATTAAAAAAAAAAAACAAACAAAAAACAACTGAAAATTGGGTAAGGAGCCATTTCCTCGAAATTCCCCTACAATGAATACTTTACCTGTCGACTACTTCACTATACTTTTCTTTATTCTCTTTGCATACGCGTGGGCAGAAACCAGTTTCTTCTGTACTGCCCATCATCACTGAGTAAATTCTGCCCCACCTTCATAGGTATTTTAAAAGTTTAGAGAAAACTGTAGTTCAGGTAAACCTAGAGTAAACCACAATGTTTGAAATACTGAAAGAAATATTTTCAAAATACCAAAATGCAAACAAGATACGGCAGGATTACTTTTCCACTGCTTAATCCTGAGTCATGCCACCATGATTTGTTTGCATTTTGATATTTTAAAATAATTTTTTTCGGTATTCGAAGCTTCATTCTTTACTAATTTTACATGAAATCACCTTTCTCTAAACTTAAAATTTTAAATTACTTGTGTTGGTGGAGGAGAATTTGTATTTAAGGGATTCTTCCGCAGTATAGCGTCCTCTTAGGTTTCGGCACGGTAAAGTAGCCATACTTCAAATTAAAAACCAATAACGTTTTTAAACTATTACATATTTGAATCAGATCAGAAAATGAATCCAATTTACAAAAGCAAAAAAGAGACAAAGAAGTAAATTAACTATTAAAATATTAAATCAAAATGGAAAAGCGCCTAAAGCAGCTAAAACCAAATTTGCTTTATTTTAATTTAGATATTCAAACAAACATTAAAGCAGGAAAAAGTAATAAAATAGAATATATAAGTGCTTGTAAGACAGCACTTCTTAAGGGGACACACTGTCTACAAACACACAGGAGCCTTTCTGTTGTCAGTGGAAAAACCAAAACTGACAGTGCCCCGAGGCCCCATAATGGATAGACAAATAAGAAAATCATTACCAGAATTGGCGATCGCAACACTCGAATACGCCATCTGGGGAGCGACCGGTTTCATGCCTTTAGCCCTTCTCCCTTCCCTCTCCTCCTCTTTTCAATTGTATAGGAATGTACTACGATATTTCCCCTTTTCTTAATATTTTTCCTTTTTATTTAACAAAAATATTTTTTTAAATTTCCGTGATACTTTTCTTTAGAACTATGTTTAATGTAGTTTTCAGATCCATATAGTTTTCCAACTTTAAAGATTTTAATTTATATGAAGAACTAACGTTAGAGAAACTAACGTACTTCCTTCCTCTATGACTTTCCACACGCTAAGGGGGAAAGCATGTGAAGTGTTGCCATAGGTAGAGAATTCTGCTCTACGCCACCCACAGCCAATTTCGATCACCAATTGAAAAGCACTGAAAAATAATGAACCAGCAAACAGACAAATTAAGACTTAAAAATGAAACGCCTACTTATAAATCAAAAAATAAATATAGTAACAGTTACAGTTAGATTAACCAAATCAAAATAAAATATAAATTGCCGAATCAGTAAGAAAATATTATAAATCAAGTGCTGACACCTGTTTGAAAATCCTGAACAACGAAACAAAAATATTCAATGAGCAAAAAATTCTTCAAGTGCTGCCATCTGCTTTGGAAAAAGAAATCACTGTTAATTACCAATTACAACTTTTTATTTTGTCTTTAAGTGTCTATAAATATCTATATTCAGGTGGAGTAGAGTAGTCAGAGCCATACTTCAAAGTATAAACTGTCACTTTTTTTAAAAAATTTGTTAATCGAATTAATGTACCAGTTAATATTATAATATTTAGGGTTTTTGACCAAAGTTTAACATTCAAATTTTATTATCAGGATTTTTTTAGTTTTTTGTAGACTTACTTACATTTTTACAAAGTTTTACTTTTGACTTTAAGTATACATAAATAACTAGGTATAAGTGATCAAAACAATACTTCAAAGTAAAAGCTGTTACTTTTTCTAAAAAAAACATTTTAATGGAATTCGGTATTCTAGTTTTTATCCTAATATATAGTGTTTATGAACAAAGTTTAATATTCAAAATTTATTATCACGAATTTTTTATTTTTGTAGAATGAATTGCATTTTTACAAACTTTATATTTTGTTTTTAAGTGTCTATATATATTTAGCTACATTCAGGTGAAGTAAACCAGTGTAGGTAATACTTCAAAGTAAACGCTATTACTTGAGAAAATAATAATAAATAAAAAAAAAAAAATAAACTAATTTTGAAGTTGCTGTTCCAGTTCTTACGGCAATTTTTAGTGTTTATGAACTAAGTTAAACATTCAAAATTATCAGGATTTCTTGTTTCTTGTGGAGTTCATTACATTTTTTTAAACTTCATATTTTGTCTCTAAGTGTCTATAAATAGTAACTTTCAGGTGGAATAAAGTGACTATGGCCATGTTTCAAATTAAAAGCCATAACTATTTTAAAATTATGTTTGAAATTAATAACCAGTTTTTCATCCTTACCTCTTTTGAGTATGAGCAGAGTTTGGCATATGCTAATAGGGACGTTTTAGTTAGAGACTATAGAAATAAATACTAAATATCACTTTTATTTTTTCATGACTGAGAAAAAGATACATCAAAACATAACCTTAATATTAATCTTATAATAATATGTACAACTGGGCGTTTTTGATTAAAAACTTCATTGGCTATAAAAATATGAAGATGGTAATATAAGTTGATATGTTTCAAGCTCTCAAAAAGTAAGTACCCAATCTTAAGATTTGACGTGAATGAGGAAATTAAAAGTGAAAGGAAGTGAGGAAATGAATTTTGCCCTGATTTGCTCCTCCCGGCCAAAGCGGTTTTTTAAGTTTTATTTTTTCATCTTTATTTTTTCTGTTTCACTCCCGGGAATCACGGTTTTTCTAGTTGTTTTCACCATTATTTTATTTTATAACCAGCGTTGAACAGCCGAACCTATTCTGGGTTTACGACCAAGAATTATTCAACTCCACAGCTTTGTAATTTTGAATCAACTCAGAAGACAAGGAACTTCTGGATCAAGCATTGGGACAAACTAGACTTCTTAGAAGACTTACCCGCATTTGCGTTACATGGAGGGGAAAACCACAACTTCCTCCCACGATTAGCCGGACGGCAACGGTATTCTAACCGATGATCCGTCTACCATTAAGGATAATTTACGTCATCACTCTGGTAAGTGCGGGCCGGGAGCAGAATTCGTATTAATCATCCATCTTTGAGATTTAAACCTGGATCTCTGCATTGGGAGGCGATTGCTCTATCCTTTGAACACCCACGGCTATTCACCTTTATTTTCTATATTTCGTTAGTAACTTTACGTTTTATTTCGCAATTCACGTTTGATTTCTTCATTCACTTCAGGAACGTCATTTCTGGAAGTCAAGAGAACGGGCTCCCGTTTCTAAGCTCTTGAAACACGTCGACTTTTGTTACCATCTCATATTTTTTTTTTGAAGCTAATGAAGTAATTAATCAAGTAAAATTTTCCGATTCAGTTTATTGAGATTGTTTATTTAAAACTTCAGTTATTAGTATGTTAGTGTCATATCTGTTTATTAGGTAGCCTCATATGGAAGTGGTATTATTGCTGATATGATCAATCCAAGATATTTTCTTTCTGCTGGATGTTTTCTGACCGGAAGTTTTGCTATATTTTTGGGACTAGCTGAAAAATGGAATATTGCTAGTTACGAATACTTTGGTACAGTAATGGCTAATTTTGCCATTTTTCAGTCAATGGCTTGGCCAATTCTTCTGGCTTGTACGAATAACTGGTACGATGGTTTTCGCAGAGGACTTTTCTACGGTATTTGGAACATCAGTAATTATGTAGGTAAGTATGTCTGATATTTGCTGATATTGCTAAATTATTTGCTAATATCTTCTGATATTTGCTGATATTGCTGATATTGATTATGTCTGATATTTGCTGAAACTAATATTTTGTGCTAAGTAATATTATTTGCTTTTGCTTGTGCTTTATTTACCTAAAAACTTATATTATTGCTATTTGTCAGTTAGCAAACCAGTATTTGATCGGTGTTAAAAACAATTGACTTTTATTACTGCTATTGAGTTCATAAATAATAAAAAAAACGGACCTTTCTGAATATCTTTAGATTTAATGATCGGATCTCCACGTTCTAGAACACAATCCTAATGGCTTAGAAGGGGTTTCTTCAAACATGCTAATTAATTAGTGCAGACGCAATTTTAAGTTACGAAATCACACACGAAAATGTACCTTCTCTGAATAAACATGCAATTATTTCGACAGATTCAAATTTCTGACCCCTAAAGATATAGGGGGTAGCCGCAATTTAGGAAGAAAGTATCAATATTTTGATCATGGGAGCGGTTCAAAGTTTCGACACCATAATGTTAGTTTATATTTTTTTTACTATTTCACCATACCTCGATAACTTTTAAATCGAATTAAAAACTTTTCGCAAACAATTGTAAAATCAACTCCAACTATAATTCCGTGCAAAAAATAATTTTAATAATTATTTAGTATTTTTTATTATTATTTTAATTACTAATAGTTAAAATAATTTTGAGTTGCAAGGTATACAATTTTTAACATCATTTTAAAAATTGTAATTTCGCATGACAAAACACAAAATTTTCTCGAAATCGGTCGACTAGTTCCTGAAAAAACGAATTTTAAAATACGACTAATAAACTAGAATATTTCAGGTCACACTTAGAAACATTAAGATTGAGTCCTAAAACGCTAAGATCCGATCAGACCAGATCTAATGTCATTCAGCGTAGTCCGTTTTTTTTTCGCTCTGTACAATTTTTTAGTTGTTACAAGGCCTCGTAAGTGAGTAGTTACGGTGATACTATGATATGATCATTTTGGCGAACAAAATTATGAACTACAGTCTCCGACTACACAGTTCTGTTGCGAACTTTGAACATATAAACTAGTTCGGTGTAAAGTTGAAAATATATTGCTGGTATTGTGTCGATGGACATGATATTTTTCTTAAACATTTCTAGGAAGTCTCTTGGGAGCTTTGGTTACGTTCGTTTTTATTGATGATAGATGGGGATGGTGTTTCTTTGTCCCCGCTATAGTTCTATTTGCTGTAGGATTAGTGTGTTGGTTACTTCTGGTTGTGCATCCATCGGATCTTAAAGCTCTTGACAATGAAAAGAAAAAAGACCAATACGTAGGTAAGAGTACATTATGAAAATACAAAACTTCAAATTACCGTACCTACAACAGCAAGTGATACCTGGAATTGGATTAATTAAATACAGTTATGCTGTGCATTTGTTTGATTGCCGTTAAACTCTATATGCACACGATAATTTTCCAAAGGTGACCAAACTGGTAGTTGAAAGCGGCTAATACAAAATAAATTTAACAAAGCAATGTGTAACGATAATATTGACTATAGAAAGCAACATTCATTAACGGTTTTAAAATTGGTGGCATTATGTGGTGTTAAATATATTTTTAGAGGAAGTAACAAAATTAAGTGTACGCTGTTCACTGGGTGAAACTATCAGTGGTGAATTCGGCTTCCCTTTCATTGGTGATTTGAAAATATGTGAATTACAGATTAGATGTTTGTTATCTAACGTACATTCTTGATTACAGATTAGATGTTTTTTTATATAACATAAAAGGTTACATATGGAACATTTGTATTTGAAAAGAGCTTGGTAAATTTCCTCAAATTTCGTAGTTTCGCAAAGGGAATCGTCTCCAATACTGCACAAATGCATATTTTAAGTTCTTGCAGGTTTTTTTTTTGGCATCGATGTCTTCTAACAGCGTTTTTTTAAGTAGTCTCATAAAACCATTAATATAGCTGAGTAAAACCATTTGCAGGGCCCGACTTAGCCTAATAGGGGCCCGGGGCAAAAACTTCTTTGGGGCCCCCCATTGCTTCACTACTTTAGCAATGAAAGATCGAACTTTATGAAGGTATTTAAATTTTTTATCTCTTTATAAATAACAAAAAAAAAAAAAAAAAATGATTAGAACCTAAAATAGCTACACCCTTGTACAAATTAATTGAAACAAACTTTTTTTTTCGTGTTATATACACCCGCAAAAGAAGATGTTTTGGGGTTGTTTCGGTTACAATGGGGTTGGACCTTTGCAGCCTATTGACGGTATGATGCGTTCTGAGCAGTACATTACTATTCTGGGTAAAAAAAGTTGTTCCAGAGTTGAAGAAACGATACCCTGATGGAACAGGGATTTTTCAACAGGATTTAGCTCCTTGCCATACGTCCAAAATTTTCAAGAAATTCATGTCTGAGAATCAAATTGAGACATTGGAATGGCCAGGGAACTCTCCGGATATCAACCCAATTGGGAATCTCTGGGCCATATGCAAGAATCGCCTATTAAATATGGACTGTACTACTATGGAGAAGCTAATCACGACGTTAATTCATGTGTGGTACAAGGAAACAAATATTATAAATGACTGTAAAAAATTAGTGGAATCCATGCCGAATCGTGTCCAAATGTTAATAAAGTGTCGTGGAGATCATATTATGTACTAAAAATGTTTGAGTTTGTATAAATTTAAATAAAATAGCATTTTCTCTTAGTTTTTTGAATTTATTGAGTTTGTTTCAACTAATTTGCACAAGGGTGTATAAGGTTCCCCCCCTCTCCAATGTCAGACGAAATGTCGTTCTGTCCATTTTATTGATTGCAGAATGCAGTTTTCTGATTGTTAACTTTGTCATCTAATTGCGGAAAATTCATATCCTTGCCGACAGTAGAGCGGAATTCAGCTAAAATGTCGCAATTACGATAGCTATTCAATTTGGGGGCCCCCTCTGATGCGTTGGCCCAGGGCAACTGCTCCGTATGCCCCTGCCTTTGTCAGGCTCTGACCATTTGCCATGTGTGCTTTAAAGGAATTGCTTATAAGCAACCACTGCCGCTTTGCCGGGAGCACTGAAGGAATTTTAATGCGCACCATTGACAGTGGGGATCGAATTTGATTGATGCTTAACTTAGAGGATCACACGTCAAAAATTTGCTACTGAAAAAAAACAACATATTTTTAATTTTTTTGAATAATTTATCGTAATGTGTGCAATAATTTCGAATACATACCATATATTTACATTCGTCTTAATCTTGTGTTATAGTAAAATATATGTTTATTAAATTTCCAGACAGCGAAATGGAATTACCGAGATGGTTGGATCCTTCACGTGGTATTAACTTTATGCAAGCCGTTAGAATTCCCGGCGTTATTGAGTTCAGTTTGTGCTCTTTCTTCTGCGGAGTGACCAGTTACTATTTTTCTTATGTGTTTCATTGCCATAATCTAGAAGATTTGGAAAAAATCCCGTCTGTGAGTGCATTTTATGCAATGTCTTATATCACTGGTGCCATAACAGGAGGTTTAATAGTTGGCGTTCTAAAAGATATGTTTCAAAAGAGTGCTCTTTTATGTATTTTTTTCCTGGTTATTTCTGTTCCAGTGATCTATTTACAACTCTTATTTCTTAACTGTGTAAGTACGATGTAACTTTTTTTAGAAAAATTATTGTGTATGATTTAACGTTTTATAGAATACTTTTTGTTGAATTCGGGTTTGCCCACAGAAAGCAAGCGCAATATTAATTTAATGATCTCTATGAATTCATAATTCTTGAACGTATGTAACTACGTTCATATTTTGATATTTAAGAATCTGAATATCAAAAGAAAGAGACATCCAGAGAATGTAAGTTTTTGTATATGATTTCCTTAATTTAAAATATCGCTACCCCGCATAAAATAGAACTTAACTCTTATGACTTTTGAACAATTAGTTAGAATCTCATTCCCTCAAGTGTTATGGCAATGTCTCATTGGAATATTTTATAGTGTGTATAACAAGGAAGTTTAACCGTGGCTGATTACTGGAAAACATTATACAAAACGGATTATGCATTTTTTAAAAACTTTTTCTGAGATAGACATACAATATTTTTTTCTTAATTTCATTGAATTAACTTAGTAGAAATCACCCACGTAAACCATTTTCAGAGAATTCTAACTATTAAGGGGATCTACTGAAATAAATTAACATTTTACATAAAAAAATGTGAAGTCTCCAATTTTTTGCATTGGTAGAAAAATATTACTTAAAGCAACTTACGGAAGTATGGCACGTTTTAGGGCATGCAAATCACAACCTCTATCAACCTTTAAATTTTCTCTGACCACCTATTAGTGTGCTACAACTCAAGGAAAAAGAATATTTCTTAGAATTAACATTATGATTATTTTTGTAATGTAAGCTAAAGACAATATTGTTATTTTTTGAATTATTTAAAAGCCGCAATATCCAGTTATCTATAATAGAGACAGTTACTTTAATTAGCTTACTTTTTTTAAATTAACTTTTTTTGTTAGCTCTATTCAATCAAAAATTAGTTTCAACGGGAGCTTATTGCCATTTCAATTTATAGTTTATCAATGGTTTCTCTTGTATTAGGTTTTCACAATTAAAATCAATGTGGCTAGTTTCTGTAATAAAGGGGATGAAATGTCATCAAACTACATGTTTTCTTTGTTGATATTTATCTTTTGAAAACTAGTTTTTATAAATTTAAAACTCTAAATTTAGCGGAAATTTATTTATAATTATTTTTTTAAATTAAAGCTATTACAAATTAATGGAAAAAATTGCTTGATTGTGGAGAATTTTAACTATCACGTGTTGGCCTAGATCTTTAGTTAACATTATTTTCAATTATATTTACTAGTTGAATACAGTAGGTTCATTTTTAAATGAGTTGAACGAATAAAATGTGTTTCTTATACAAACATATTTAAATGTTCAGAACATTAGTATTTGAAAAAATGTTTGGATTCTTTGCGAGGTTAACCGTTACAAAATGAATAACGTGTAGCTATTTATGAAATAACAGCATAAATATCCATTTCAATAAGTTACTTCGCTTTTCAGGCTCTCAAGTAATTCGGGTTAGGATAAAATATCAACATAGCCCATATTTTTAACAATTTTATGCCATAATGTTTTTATGCTAAAGTGTTACAAAAGTTTATATAGTATTATGTATGGTAAAAAAAAAATAGTACAATAAACGATAGCATGAACATGAGTCATCAGTTAGATTCACCAACTAGTATTTTCTTATTAAAAATATTTTTTTTACAGTGAATTCTTTATAATAAAAGTTTAAAAAAATATTTTATTTTATTACAAAACTAATGCAGTACTTTTACCTTACATGATACTATTCTCGATATTATTGAATACCTTACAGCCATGTAATAATGACATCAACATATTTTTGTTGCAGAGTCACGGAGTTTTTGCAGTCATCCTTCATTTTGTTCTCGGTCTTTTTGTAGAAGCACCGTACATTCTATTAAAATTATCTGTTTCTGCAGACTTAGGCACACATAGAATGATAAAGAGGGGTGTTCGTGGATTGTCGACTGTTGCGGGAATTGTGGAAGGGGCAGGACTTATTGGAAGCAGTTTAGCACCTATAATTTATATTCACGTTGTTAAATTCAATTACAGAACTGCTTTGCTGATCATGCCTGTATTTCAGATATTTGCTGCTTTATGTCTTTTGCGTATGGCCATTGTAGATTACAAAAAGAATATTGCTCGTGTTTCTCTGTCTGATTATCTTAAAACCTCGCCTCGCTCTCTCAGTTATTTTTGACTATTGAACTGGAAAGACAGATTTAGGTTCATTTTGCACTTTTTATCCTTTGTTATTATGTCTAAGTAACTTAAGAATAAAACAAATAAATATAAATTGCTGTGTGATTATATTTAGAGTTGTAAAGTTAAGTTTCCCACTATAAAAGAACACTTGCTAAATTGTCACCCTGTTTAGCCAAATTGGAGAAAACTAAATGAGGTACATTTTTGTATACATAAATAATGTAGTAGCTAGTAATTTAAAACAGTTATTGAACAGCATATTGCTAATCTTGGTGACACAGTTTGAAACCAACATGACAGTAGTAGACAGGGGGATTGTGCGGTGGAAGTGACGTCACAGTCAACCGGAGCTTATTTCTGCCCGCCTGAAATCGAAACTTCGTCTGCAACGTCATGGGGAGCTTATTTCTTTTTTTCTTAAGTCTCATATATTTTAGTTTCGGTTTCTGTTTTTAATTTAGTTTCGTTTTTTAAATATTATTTTCATTTATTAGTTTTTTGAGGGTGGCAACACTTATTATTTTTAATAATAGTTTTTAAGGATGGCAATACTTAAAAACTTTGTTATTTGGGGGAGAAATTGTATATTATGAAGTAATGACGTCATCTTTTATTACATAATACATAAATGATATCATGCTTTTATTCAAGTGGCGCCATCTATGTGGGATTGTTAGAAATAAAATAACTTTAAATCCATTTTAATATTTAAATCTGTTTTATTATTATTTATTAAATGTAATTAAGGCTGAGGATCGAACTCAAGCCAACCAAAAAGCCTTCGCGGGTCAGTAGTTGGATATCATAACCACTGACCCACGAATGCTTGGTTAGATATGTGTAAATAAGTTTAACTTTTGTATTCTGAACACGTGTATAAATAAAAAGAGGATTTGATATCGATATCAGCCTACATTTTCATCGATACATTTTCACTTAACCTTTGACAGTTATTAAATAATTATTTCTGCCACTCTTAATGTTATTATAACTTTCTCTGGATGGCAACGGTACTGACCATACACTTGTTAAAGTTTGACGCGTTTTGGGAGAAATCGTATATTATGAAGTAATGACGTCATCTTTTTTATTACATAATAAATAAACGATATCACGCATATGCTTTTATTCTAATGGCTCCATCTATACTTTGAGAGAATATATTAATAACTCTTCATTTTACTTATTTTTTAACATAAATATACTTGATATAAATGACTGTAATTATTATTATCATAATCAAAATTAATTAATACATTTTAAAATAAAATTGATTTAATAAAAATTTTATTTATTAACTTTGTCTACTGAGAATATTAAAAGTATTAGGATTAAAGCCATATTAATTTGAAGTAGTCTTGTCATTTTTGAACCCAGAAGACAAGGGAACTCCTAGATCTTGAGACAATACGTGTCTTCGAAGACGACTTTGTGAGTACCCATGTTGTATGAAGAGGAAAACCACGAAAACCTCCTACGGTTAGTCTGACGAAAAATAGTAGGCTTGGTTTCATAAAAAAAAATTTCATAAAAATAAAAAATATTTGGAAAATGTTGTTAAAAAGTTTGAAATATTTTTACAAAACTGGGATATTTTTTACAAAAACGAAAAATATTTTATTAAAAGATAGAAAATTTTTAACAAAATTAAAAATATTTTCTTAAAAAAGAAATTTTGTTACAAAAATAAAAATATTTTCTGAAAAACTGTAAAATTTTGTTAAAAAGTTTGAAATATTTTTACAAAACTAGGATATTTTTTACAAAAACGAAAAATATTTTACTAAAAGATCGAAAATTTTTAACAAAATTAAAAATATTTTCTTAAAAGAGTAATTTTGTTACAAAAATAAAAATATTTTCTGAAAAACTGTAAAATTTTGTTACAAAAATAAAAATATTTTCTGAACAACTGTAAAATTTTGTTAAAAAGTTTGAAATATTTTTACGAAACTAGGGTATTTTTTACAAAAACGAAAAATGTTTTACTAAAAGATCGAAAATTTTTAACAAAATTAAAAATATTTTCTTAAAAGAGAATGTTTGTTACAAAAATAAAAATATTTTCTGAAAAACTGTAAAATTTTGTTACAAAAATAAAAGTATTTTCTGAAAAACTGTAAAATTTTGTTAAAAAGTTTGAAATATTTTTACAAAACTAGGATATTTTTTATAAAAACGAAAAATATTTTACTAAAAGATAGAAAATTTTTAACAAAATTAAAAATATTTTCGTAAAAGAGAAATTTTGTTACAAAAATAAAAATATTTTCTGAAAAACTGTAAAATTTTGTTAAAAAGTTTGTGATATTTTTACAAAACTAGCAGATTTTTTACAAAAACAAAAAAAATATTTTCTTAAAAGAGAAAATTTTTACAAAAACAAAAATAATTTCTCTAAAGATAGAAATATTTGTTATAAAAATAAAAATATTTTCTTAAAAGAGAAAATTTTTTTGTAAAAACATATATATTTTCTTAAAAAGATCGAAATTTTTTATAAAAATATTTTATAAACTATTAGAAATTTTTTTTTTTTTCATTTCCATGAAAACATTCATGGAAACATTGTTGGTGATTATTTTTTTTCTTTTCAGAGTTTTATATTTTTCGTTTTATTCGTCGTATAAAGGATAAACCATGTCAAATCGGGCAAGAGATTCTGAAAAAGTAAGAAATATCTCTTTCGATCGTTATTTTACTAAACATTTTCTATTCAAATTAACTCCTTTTTTAAAATTTTACTCATCAATTATATTTTTCTATATTTCTAAAATTATGTGAAGCATCTTAAATACAATTATTCGTAGGTATTCGTATTTTATTTAAAGTTTTTTTTATTTTACATACTATTAAATATTTTTTCTGTATGTGGGTTCTGAACCACCTTAACCTATACGACTAAGTATAATTATTTGAATTTTATCTTTAAGTTGTTTTGATTTATTTATTGAATTTTTTATAGTTTATCTGTATCTTTGAATGAATTGTTTTTATTTATAAGATCAGAGAAGTTATTTTTATGCTACAATTACATATTTCAATTAATAATTTATTTGCGTTTGCTTATTAATTTTTATTTATAACATTAACAAGTTAATTTTTATTGTTTATTCTGATTACTTCCATTTGTTAATTTTATTTTTAAAGATTTTGAAGCAATTTTTATATTATTTTTACAGTGTGATGATGAAACTGAATTTAATTTCAGTGAACCAGGTTTTGATTTTAACGAATCAGATGATGAGGTAATCATTGTTTGCTTTTTTTTTATCTTTGAGTTAAAAAATATTATTTTTATTTATTAAATTTATTCAACAAGTTTAAATTTATTCGACATAATTATTCTTAATCAACAACTATAATCTTTAGCTCTTAGGTGGGTTGTCTCAAGAATATCTTGAAAGTGTAGATGTAATCGGGGAAACTACGCAAACTTTCTTGAAAGACGATGATTCATTAATGGGTGAAGTTACTCAGGGTTTTATAGAAACTACACAAGTTTTTCAGAATTTACCACTTTATTACCAAGTTGGTTCGGGATTTGAGGTAATAGTTTTATTATAAATCTATTTTCAAATTGAAATCTATTTTCTCTGCCCCTCCTAATATCATCTAATTTATTTTCATTGTCAGTCTAAACCAGACCTTTCCAGTAGTGGATCAGTATATGTTGAAGGATTACCGCCTCCTGCACAAATTGATGATGTGAGTTTTAACTGGAATTATTCTTTGTCGTCTTTTTATTTGTTTCACGGTTATTTATTTATTATCTCAACTAAATACAGCTTCCACAACTCCCAATGGTTACTTTTATTACTATCTGAAATTAATTATATTATGTTTCTTGTAGTTCTGTCTTTTCCAGATTTTCGTGTTGTAAAATCTATATTTAATTCTTTACTTATTAATTTTATTTTTAGTTGAATCCTGCGATAATCCTTGAATTACGATCTTGAAGGTGGAATAAAAAATATAATGCGGATCAAGTCTGTTTCCGGGCACGGATAGATCCAGAAAAAACTGCCTATGAATTTGCGAGAGACACCACTTTCAACAATTGTTGACGCTAACGTTACTAATTCGATTGACTGATTCAGAAGGTTTGTACCCCAAATGATGGTTCTCCTCCGTTAAATCCTGGTGATTTAATCCGCTTCTGCATCCAAGCGGACAAACCTATATCAACATGTTTAATGTCAGTTTCAGAACTCAAAGCTGAGAAAGTTGCGTCTTGTGTTATCAAGGTGCTACAATCCAAAGACTAGATCGAATTAGTTTCTGGATTTTATGTTGACATCACTACAATTAGGAGAGACGTTAGCGCATGAAGAAGAGAAAAATAGCGTGCATAGTGCAACAGTGTTTTGTGGGTTAGCCTAACGGTATCCCTTTGACATCATCAGTCCACCAAAGAGAGAATTAGGGCTCCTGGCGATTGACCTCTATAAAACAAATGCGTCTTAACCCATACCCCACTCGGGTGATGAGAAAAATGGGTTCTTTTGTGTTTGCATGAAATGTGTGTGTGTGCAAGTAAATGAATGTTTTCATGGAAATGAAAAAAAAAAAAACTTTCTAATAGTTTATAAAATAATTTTATAAAAAATTTCGATCTTTTTAAGAAAATATTTATGTTTTTACAAAAAAATTTTCTCTTTTAAGAAAATATTTTTATTTTTATAACAAAAATTTCTATCTTTTAAGAAATTATTTTCGTTTTTGTAAAAGTTTTCTCTTTTAAGAAAATATTTGTTTTGTTTTCGTAAAAAATCTGCTAGTTTTGTAAAAATATTTCAAACTTTTTAACAAAATTTTACAGTTTTTCAGAAAATATTTTTATTTTTGTAACGAAATTTCTCTTTTAAGAAAATATTTTTAATTTTGTTAAAAATTTTCTATCTTTTAGTAAAATATTTTTCGTTTTTGTAAAAAATATCCCAGTTTTGTAAAAATATTTCAAACTTTTTAACAACATTTTCCAAATATTTTTTATTTTTATGAAAATTTTCTATCTTTTAGTAAAATAATTTTCCTTTTTATAAAAAATATCCTAGTTTTGTAAAAATATTTCAAACTTTTTCACCAAATTGTCTAGTTTTCAGAAAATACTTTTATTTTTGTAACAAAATTTCTAGGATTTCAGAAAATAATTTTTATTTTAATAAAATTTTTCTATCTTTTAGTAAAACATTTTTTGGTTTTGTAAAAATCTGCTAGTTTTGTAAAAATATTTCAAACTTTTTAACAAAATTTTCTAGTTTTTAGAAAATATTTTTATTATTCAGAGAAACTTTCTAATATTTCAGAAAATATTTTTATTTTTGTAAAAATTTTCTAGTTTTTCAAAAAAATAAAAATCTAATATTTTTGTAATAATTTTCTAGTTTTTCAGAAAATTCTATATATTACTTCTGAAACTTTTTCTTTGTATTAATTATTAAAGGGTGTATTTTTTATTGAATAGGTTAATAATTATTATAGTCATTTATAACAACTATACATATATCAAAAAATAACTAAAATGAAGAATTATTAATATATTCTCCTTCTAACGTTTTAAGTATAGATGACACCATTAGAATATATATATATATATATATATATATATATATATATATAAAATGATAGCATTTATTTAATTAAAACCTTAAGTTTTTCTCTGATCTCTGTACATTCACAGGATACTGGGTAACGAAACCAAGCCCACTATTTTTCGCCAGACTAACCGTAGGAGGTTTTCGTGGTTTTCCTCTTCATACAACATGGGTACTCACAAAGTCCTCTTCGAAGACACGTATTGTCTCAAGATCTAGGAGTTCCCTTGTCTTCTGGGTTCAAAAATGACAAGACTACATAGTTAGCCTTAAATCCGAACGACGGTGACAAATATCTAATCTTATAAAATAACATTCATAGATTTCAAATTAATATGGCTTTAATCCTAATACTTTTAATATTCTCAGTAGACAAAGTTAATCAATAAAATTTTTATTAAATCAATTTTATTTTAAAATGTATTAATTAACTTTGATTAGGATAATAATAATTACAGTCATTTATATAAATAATTATTTAATAACTGTCAAAGGTTAAGTGAAAATGTATCGATGAAAATGTAGGCTGATATCGATATCAAATCCTCTTTTTATTTATACACGTGTTCAGAATACAAAAGTTAAACTTATTTACACATATCTAACCAAGCATTCGTGGGTCAGTGGTTATGATATCCAACTACTGACCCGCGAAGGCTTTTTGGTTGGCTTGAGTTCGATCCTCAGCCTTAATTACATTTAATAAATAATAATAAAACAGATTTAAATATTAAAATAGATTTAAAGTTATTTTATTTCTAACAATCCCACATAGATGGCGCCACTAGAATAAAAGCATGATATCATTTATGTATTATGTAATAAAAGATGACATCATTACTTCATAATATACAATTTCTCCCCCAAATAACAAAGTTTATAAGTATTGCCATCCTTAAAAACTATTATTAAAAATAATAAGTGTTGCCACCCTCAAAAAACTAATAAATGAAAATAATATTTAAAAAACGAAACTAAATTAAAAACAGAAACCGAAACTAAAATATATGAGGCTTAAGAAAAAAAGAAATAAGTTCCCCATGACGTTGCAGACGAAGTTTCGATTTCAGACGGGCAGAAATAAGCTCCGGTTGACTGTGACGTCACTTCCGCCGCACCAATCCCCCTGTCTACTACTCATGGCATTGAATCCAAGCCTAAATTTGGAATCGAAAAAAAAACGATCAATTCATAAACGACAGCTAATAAAAATATTTAACGAAGTTATAAATTTTTGTCAATTGTATCTAATTATACTGTATCCTGTATATTATTAAATTTACTGGAAAGTTGTGTCCATGAAAGTGCATGACGCTTTTTACCGAAATGCAAAGGGCTCTTTTATAAAAGAAAGTGAGCTAGTGAACTATTTTGTACTATTTAACACCATGGATAATTTCCTATATATATATATATATATATATATATATATATATATATATATATATACTGGGTGATTCAAAAAAGATGGGCAAAATTTTAGGAAGTGATAGTACACTCAAAACTGCACCAATTACCATAATACCAGTAGTGCATATTAGTACTACACATTAATTACAGTATGCAGTACTACACATTAATTAAGCGTCATCTGGGAATGACTATTTTCTGCGGTTTTTCCTTGACGAATTTCAGATTAATCTTTTCTCCAATAACATTGCTTTTTAGCACATAACCTTATTTTGTTTCATTTCAATTACATATTTTTAATATTAACTAATCATTAGTGGGGATAATAATATGGCAATTTTTTTACCCTTCCTGAAAACGATTAAGTACCTTTTCACAATTATTTTTGATTTTTAATACATAAGTTAATATTTTTTAATTTCAATTAATACATATTCGTCTTCTTCTATAACTTTTTGTGGGCCCTAGCTTGTTCCACAATTCTATTCCATACAGCCAATTAATACCAGCACCACGTTTCAAATTAGTTCAGAAATTAATGAATAATTGAAATAGTAGATTATAGAAGTTAGTAAAGTCGATAGAGCTTAAGGTAAAGTTAGAGGCATCATTTACTAAAACATACCAACTCGAAGCTTATTAGTTACAAATCTAAGTGATAAACTGATTATTCTGTCTCATTTGTGACTGTTGATAGGGAAATTGATTGCTTGTACGAGATTGCGTTGTTATTTCGGACAAATTGGATTTGCAAAGGGTATATCTCTGTATTATATTTAATGGTTTAATAAATAGTTGCTCTCCTCACATCTACTTTTCTAAAGTTTGTTCTTTAGTGTGGTTTTATTTATTTTGTGCAATGTGGAACTGAAAATTTGTTTATTTTTATTGTGAACAAGAAATAAGTTTATAGCTTCTTCTAGAAGACAACGTATTGGTCTAAATGAGATGAAATTTAAACAACAGATAATTCAAATGATGCTTGACATTGATACAAAAAAAATTCAGTACAAAATTCTAGCAATAGGTTTTGCGATAATTGGCGTAAGCATATTTAAAATGCTTAGCAAATGTTAAATTGTATAAAAAAAGTAGCATTAGAACTTCTCAATAAGCCTCTTTCATTTTTAGCATTTTGCTCCAATCGATAAATCATATTTTCGGCTGTGGTAAGGGATTACTGCATGTTCTGGTAGAACGATTTCACCACTGCTTTTCTTTGCAACGTAAGCATGATATGTTGAGTAGTAACTAATACTTGGTCAAAGAGTTTAGTTAATAGGCAAGCAATGTTAAAATAAAAATAAAAAAAAACTACACTTGATTATTGACGCCAAGCGCATAAATTGAATTGGGTACTTGTAGCTCAAGAAGAAGTGAAGCCTTTACGACAAACCATATGATTTAAATCAGATTTAATTAAATACTTGTTTGTAACGTATATGTGTGTTGAGACCCGATTGGCTTCTGAATTGAAAAATGGCACCTTTACCTTTACCTATAACGTGATCACTTGCAAGTATTCAATTATCTACAGATTAAATGTTATCTAATTTGGATTAATAGAATGCATTCTAGAAACCTCTGTTTCGTTAAAATTTGTGAGTTAAATGGAATTGATAAAACTTTGAAGGGATTCTAGTGTACTTTGTCTAGTGTGCTTTGTTTGCACAACTAAAAAAATTCTGTAATTCATCAATTCTTTTGTCTAATTATTACGACAATGATAATTCTATTCATGAACTTTGCACACATAATCAATAATAGACAATAAATTTAAATTAAAAACAATAATGCATACAAGAAATTAATTAGCTTTATTCTATGGAAGAGTATTTTAGTTTATATTAGAGCATAGTGAAAACTCATAGATACATTTCTTAATATTGACTACTTGTGCTTGAACTATCATGTTCTGAAATTATTTCAGAAATGCATTTTAATCTTTGATGCATAACGATCAGACCGAAAGCAACAACAATAGTTTGGTTTTTACATTGAATGGAAAAAAATATTAAAATGCTATTTTGTATCAACAGAGAAATGCAGTTTAACATTCTGTTCAATTTGATAAAATCCATTAATCGTTTCCTCATGTGCATTTAAAACGTAAAAATAATAATGACAATAATATTGACAAAATTTTACGTAAAATCCCGCGTAAAAAATAATCACTTCAGTATCGGTTGAAGAATCATTTTAAATTAGTATTTTTGTATCGTTTTCAACTGTTTTCATAAACTAACACTTGATTCTTATTTGAAAAAGATTTTGGTTAGGTTTTACTGTGTTTAGGAGTTAACATAACTATAAAATAATAAAGGTGGTTTTTCCCTAGTTACCTTCTGAACTTCAATATTCTGGGAAAATTCATTCAAGATGTAAGTCATTAAGTGTTTCTTCATTTCCCAGATAAAAGCATCTAAACATTTCTTAATAGTTTTCTGATCAAAATTGGGTACTTGCACTTCGAGAAGAAGTCGATCACGAATATCCGCACATGTGACCTATGACGTTAGCGCCAGCTGATCGTTTATTAGCAAAATGGCGTGTTAAAGTTGAGCTTAGTTTCTCCCCATAAGTTCTAATGTTAATTACCGTGAAATTAATATTGCACATCAAATTTTTTGAAACATAATTTTTTCTTGACTACGTCTTTTACTTAACTTAAATTTATTATTTGTTTATGCATTTTATTGTAAAATTTTTGTTGTGTGTACCTGGCAACTACGATGCATAATTAGTTTGTTTATGTTTTACATGGCTTCATGCCTGTCTTTGTATTAAGTAAGAAATAAATAGTGAAATAATTGAAATCTTTGAGAAAAAAATCTTTGTATATAGAATAAAAAGAACAAATGCTAACGTAAATAGATTTTCTAACGTAACGTTCAACAACCAATCAGTATCAAGATACCCACACTACGTCACTTGCAGGCATCCCTTTATTCATTATTATATGCGATTTTTAAATTATACAATACGGATGCATTTTGTTTTTCTTTTAATTTATCAACGAATATTATAATAAATAAAAAAATAAAAAATACACATTCTTCAATCATTTCCAACGCAAAGAAATTGTGCGATGGTCATCGCTTTTTCGTAATGAAGAAAATCTTCTGCAGTCAGATATTTAATACAGATATCGTTTGCAAAATTTCTTATTTTCTTTTGATCTAGTATTTTGATGAAAGGGAAAAAATGGAAGAAAAGATTCTTTCCTTAAGGAATTCTTTTAACATTTTCCGAGATTACAATAAATTTCCATGTGAATGAAATAATTGTTTGAAACTCAGCTCCTTTTTTTATTTTTTTGAGTTTGTAACTTTCATATTTATTGATTCAGGTAGGAGACTTTCTTCTTTTTGCCTCGTTCTTTATTCTAGTTATAGACCGATTTTTTTTTTTTGCTTTTTACATAAATTATTTATTAAAAAATATTTCAATGCTTGCACCCACATTTGAATTCTTTAAAATTTAAAAAAAGAAGAAGAAAAAAAACAAATTTAATAAAAAAGAAGAAGAAAATAATTTAAATTTTTTAACGTTGAACCCGAATATCAGCTCCATGAGTCATAAAACGGCAAAAATTTGCTAAATTTTATTATTGAGTTGCGGTTGCTCAGGTGAAAAGCAACCGGATGAGGTTAGTCAGGTTCGAATCCTAGCAAAGTTTGGCTGATTCAAATTCTGCTTATAGCTCGCACTGACCACAATGTTGGCGTAAATTATCCTCAGTGGTGGGTGGATTATAGGTTAGTATCCCGCTCACTGAGATTTTAGTAGTTTTCCTTTGCGTGTAACGCAAATTCTGGCTAGTTCTATCAAAAAGTCCTTCTCGAAAGCTAATTCGTACCAACGATACCACGATTTTCCTTCTTTTATGGGTTAGGCTGAAAATTAAAAGTCTAAGTTGAACATTGTTATCCGTACATAAAAAAGTAGGTCGGCTGCTCAACATTGGTTGTAAAACAATATAAAATAAAATGAAACAAAGCGTTAATATTGTATCAGTACCAAGTTTCTATGTAAATCGAGTTATTTTATCATGTAATCAACCTTAAATCCTACAATATTATTCAACTTACTAGAACTTGAGGCAGGTTACATCAAATTCAAACAATATTATGATCAAAATTTCAAGTAGTTACCTTCTTTAGGTTGTCAGACATCCTAATTATCTTCCCCCATTTGTCTAATTAACCTTTAAACTTTACGCCAATCATAGTTTATAGAACCGTTTGATTTAGTTCCAACGATAAAATGTTAAACGTTTGTTTTTATCGCAGTATAACCGTTTCTCCTTTGTTGTTTAACTTTACATTTAAGAAACAAAATTTAGGAATTGAGAATTTTTGTTGTTTAACTTTACATTTAACAAACAAAATATTGGAATTGAGAATTTTTGTAGTTAAACTTTACATTTAACTAACAAAATTTAGGAATTGAGGATTTTTAGTACTTTGAATTAACCATTAAACAGAATTTACATTTGGTATATATCATATATTAAGATAGCGTTAATCTGCTTTTTTCCCCAACTAGTCTATAAATTAAAAATAGTTTTCCACAGAAATATGTTAAATTTTTAATGAACCTAAAATTAATGTAGAATCGAATCTACTCAAATGAAACTAGTTTTATAACAGATTTTGAATGTTCTAGAAAAGAACTACATTCTTACGTTGAATATCGGTTTTGTATGAAACATGATGGGCTATTTGATTCTTTCTATTTAATGATGTTCGGAGATTTAATCAGACCTTTCAAATAAGTTTTCTCCTTTTTGAACCAAAGCGAATTTTCGAATGTTCCGCTTTTGAAATAGTGTTCCAATTTCTAATCCTTAGCCGGAAACTAGGTCTCATTTCTATCTAAAAGAAGGAATTTAATTCAGTTTATTTAGAGTTTGGTGTGGGATTTCTGGGGATAACGAGTTTGTTAACTTGAAAATTCAACAGTGTCATTGCCACGATTTAAATAGCTATGAAATGTGATACTGCCTTATTTGTAAAGAGTTGTTTATAAATTAAGTTTGCTATTAAAACGCAGAGAATTTCCATTTTTTAAACTTCTCGAGTACCTTTTTACTGTATTTGGGTGCAATATTCTCTCTACGAAATGCAATCTAAGAGCAAATACTAACGTAAAATTTGCATATAAATAAAATATATACATATTTTTTTGTATTGAAAAATTTCCAGCAGCAAGTAATTTAATAACATTGTTTTTAAAGTATAAGTTAAAATTCGTATAAACGAGAAACGTATGTTACCGTTTGCATTGGTGAATGTATACATAAGATTAGCTTTCGCAAAGTCAAACGATATTTCTATAATTGCACACATGATAAATTCTTTATTTTCAATCTGATTTATTTAAAAGTTTTAAGAAAGAGCCTATGTAAATTCCGTGATACGAATGATATTTGGATTTAGTTTATAGTTTTTGTGCATGTAAATGATTAGGTGTCTGATTTCCATGAATTATTAATAAAAAAAAAACTATAAACGCAATGAAAAAAAAGCCTGAGCTCTTTTGTAGTTTTCGTAGAAAGTAGTCGGCGCTCTTTGAATGTTGCTTAATTATTATTAATTAGTACGTCCGTTAATTTCATTTTCCGTTTCATGTTCACACTAAAAAATTTTTTTGTGTATTTTAACACCAAAAATGGGGACAACTACTTTACAGTAAAGTAGTGCTCTACTCAGTGTACCACTATACCATGAAAGTTCTTTTACACTACTTGGTGTAAAGCACCACCACCTTTTTTTTTTTCAGTATTCAGTAACACTAAAATTTATAATATCAGCAAGGGAAGATACACATAAGAGCTGGTAACTTTATTTTTACGATAAAATATACAGAAAGATTAATTAATTTAGAATGCATCTATATACTAATACTTAAAATAACATTAGTTTGTAAATCAAACATTCGCATAATACAGTGAGAATCTAAGGACGAATTCGAAATAGGCTTAACAGAACGGTAGCCGATAGAAATTGTACGTGGTAAAAATCTCTTAGTACTGTTCATATAGATTTAAAAATTACAATATAATTCTCCTTATTACACAACTAAACACATACATATTTCAATAGCGACCTTTTGTTTTGGTCGATGTATAGCAGCTTCGAAGATTTCCACTAACTCACGCAAGCTTGTACTCAAATAAAAACTATGTACATACGATATTTAAAGCTCGCCAACATTGGTGTTTTTGGAAGTGAAAATAATTCTCATTTGGTGTGAATGAGCGCATGCTTGGTGTCTGAATTACAAACTTTAAATTGTGCACTATAAAAATTTTTTAGAGCACCTCAGCACCAAAAATGGTGGGAACTGCTTTTCACCAAAGTGCTGTTTCTGAACACCAAAAATGGTGGCAACTACTCTACACCAACGTGATGTAGTAAAACGCCGAACCTAACTCTTGGATTTAGTGTTTCAATACCCCTATGTTCCTTCACACAACTTGAAGTAAAGTAGCTGTCGAAAATTGGAACTCTTGAAATATAATTCTTTCTTGTCTACGTCTTTTACTTGATTATTTGTTTATGTATTTATGTTTGTTTATGATTTATATATTTATATATTTTATAGTATACTTGATATACTTTTGTTTTATGTACCTGGAAAATTCGATGCCTAATTAGTTTGTTTATGTTCTACGAGGCTTTGTGCCTGTCTTTGTGTTAATAAGAAATATGTAGTGAAAGAATTGAAATCTTTGTAAGAAAAAACTTTTATGAAAAAAATCCTCGTGAAAAAATCTTTGTTAAAGAATATAGAGTGAGTCACTTAAGAATTTGTATTTGTTGGGCTTTCCTTACTCGAAATAGCGTAGAAAGAACAGTTGCCAACGTAAACAAATGCCATGTTTTAACAACCAATTAGGTTCGAGCTACCCACACTACGTCACTTGCAGATATTTCATTCTTGTACGGCGTGAAAGCGGGATAATTTGGCGTAAGATTTTAAAATTTTATTATTTTAAGATAATTAAAATTTTTAAGTGTTAAATTAGTTATTAAGTATTTAGGTTCAAATTACACACTTTAAATAGCATATGGAAGGTCGATTTGGTGACAAGCTGAATTATAGTGTTTTTTCACACATTTTGTTTTGGTTTGTTTAACATCTTATTAGGAGAAATATTACACCACAGTTTTTACAATGTAATAGAGAAAACCAATTGTAGATAATTCATATAAACGTGAGATAAAACTAATTTTTGATTGATAGGAGCTGCAATCTATCACTCATATTATAAAACATTTATCAAATCCTATGAAAAACTCTTTTTTTGGGATGTAGCACGTGAGCCGCCTGTCCGTGGGAGTTCCAAGGTACACAATTGCACCGTAACAGCTGTTGTGCAATACCTATCCGAAATTGGTGTTGACTAACCTCAAAAGCGAGTGACCGATTAGAGTGTTTTTACATGCTTCATAGGTTATAGTTAAATATTATGCCTAATAATTGATAAAAGTTTAGTTTACATACATGACTTAGGTAATTTATAAAATTGACAAAATTAACATAATTGACAAAAATTAGTTTACATACATGACTTAAGTAATTGACCAAATTGTCAAAAGTTTATATACTTCAAAGGGTATATTTAAATCTTTTGTCCAATAATTGATAAAAGTTCAGTCACTAAAATTTAGTGCGCTGGTGAGTATTTACCGGAGTTCTGTAAATTTAGCAAATAATTAGTGAATATTTGAACTATCTATATATATATATTTCTCTTACACGGCACCAAAAAAAAGCCTCATTACAACTTTCCGAATGGCAACGTTAGAAAATCGACCAATGATTGCATCTAAAAATGTCACATGCCAAATCTAGCTGAGGTGGCTCAACATATAGCGCTTTTAAAAATGGAAACAATAACCAGAGTGAGCATTATCAGGTTGTTCAATTCAGCTGCGGCAAAAATAAAAATAAACAACTTAAAAAATAAAAATGCTGTTGCCAGCCATAGAATTTTTTGAAAGTTAACTTAGCAACATAAATCAAAATTATGATACCTGAGCGCTTGACGTAACAATTCTATAAGTGTTGTATCGCCAAATGCTCAAATTAACAATTGCAATTTCAAATTAATATTGAAATGTACAGGTTTAGAATTTTCTACAGTGAAAAGTTTCCGGAACTTCAGTATTCAAAAAAGTATACAAAAAGCTAGACGTTAAGAATGTATCCAATGAGCGAGCAAAGCGAGCATTGGATTGCGAAGCAATCCGAAATGAAGTGCGAAAGCAGTTCCGAGGGTTGGTGAGAGCCAGCGAGCAGGGGGCGAAGCCTCCTAGTTTAATTAAACTCTTCTGTGAAATGATGGTAAGGCATGTTTTAAAAGTATACCAAATGCTTTTGGACTATTATTAGACGTTTAAAGGCGAATAAGTGTGCAATTTCAAGATAGAGACAGTATGGCGGCCAAGATGGAGACGAGAATTATACTGGTGAAATATAAGTTATTGTCGGATTTTATTGACAAACTAATACTAAGTATTGAATGCTAAGTTAGTTTCAATCCTCTTTACTGATTGATAAAAAATATTAATGGAGGTCTATTATTTGCGGAGTAATTTCTATCTTCCTAGTCAAATTGATTTGACAAACTACTCATATGACAGTTATAAAATGCATGTACGTTTTTAGTTTTAGTCTCACAAGATTTACCTAATGCTATCTATTGTAAAAAATAATTTTTATATTATTCAACTCCTATTCACTTCGGTTTGCTCAAGTTCATATAAATATTCTGTCTGTGATATGTATAAGTTCAGTTAACAAACCAATTTTATTTTAAGAAATATTATATGCATCCATCTTCTAAATTTATTATTCTTGCTTTCGATTGTATCGTAAAAGTAACTTTTACTAATACTTATTAGTATTATATCAAACTGTAATTATAAAGTTTTATGTTAGTGCATACTTAAAATGATGGTAGTTACTTTTTGCCTGGTAGTGAAGAAGAAATGTTCCTGGTGTTTAACTACACTAAGAACTTCATTGATTCTTGTTGTAGACGAACTTTTATTAGTGGAGCACCATTTTGTTGTAAAGTAGTTGCCGCTATTTTTGTTGTTAAATACATAAAAATTTTTTTGCAGCTAACAAGTAACTATTTCGTCTTTTCGAATAACTAAATTTTTTTACAACCATTTAAAAAATTGGTCCAGAAATTTCATGTTAATATTTTACTCAAAATTTGACACTCAAATGCCTTTGCTTTCATCCGGGATTTTAACTATTGTTTAAATTCATAAATTTTTTCCTTTTAAATCCCATATTGCTAACTACAAAACGTCATGGAATTTAATACGATCGCTTTGATTTGACATTTGAGCACATTTATCTTGCTATTAAAATTAGTTTTCCTATTGAAATTTATAATTCGAAGAATTTAAAACTGTAAAAATCTATTTTTTTAACGGCAGGCACTTCTTCTCCATGGAAGGGGCCGAAGATGTTGCTCATTTTGGCTTGTCTGGTGAGCACCTTGTGACCAGAGTCACGGATTCTAGCAACATTACTTACACTCCACAGCCACAGACACCCGTTCATTGGGTGGGCCACATTCATACATCACGCACAACAGAGGAAAACACACAAAAAGAAGCATCTATGTCCTGAGCGGGATTCGAACCTGCAGCCATTAGTTTCGCAGTCAGGTAAACTAACCTCTTGGCCACTTTGCCGGAAATTGTAAAAATCATTTAAAATATGCACCTGACCGGTATAATTTGTTTGGTCATTAATCAAATGCCAGAATTTCTTTAATATTAAGTATTGACTGCAATATAAAAATGGAGAATTTTTGTCATTTAGCTTCAGGTGATTAATTATGAAATGATGTATTTTTCGTCACGCGGACAAAAAATATGTTAAACATACCGTATTAAAAATCAGATTACAAGATAATGTAGAGTAACGGAAACTGCGATTCTTTGTAACTTTTATTAATTCCAATAAAAAGCAAACGAAAATTAATTGATGCATGCTGATTGAAATCGTCGAATGAAATATTTTTCTTAAAAGACGAAATTTTATAAATTAAGTGATGAACTCGTGACTATCTCTAAACGTGAATGAATCAATTTTCTTTTGGTTATTTTCGAGAAAAGTTAAATTGAATTAATTAAATTTTCTTTGAACGAAACTAGCAATAAACAGATACAGATGATTATTAAATGAAACAATTTTAAATCTGTCGAAATATGTTCATTCTATTGTTATGAGATTGAATTAAATTAATTTTCCAGTCTATATTTTCTTAGCTATGTTGCAGTCAATATTGGTTTTGGTGATTACTTTTACCAAAAGATTTCGTAAATAGCGTGGGTTTATTTTTTATTATGAAATGGCTAAAATAAATACTATTTAGAATGATTTTAATGTCAAACATCTAATTTATAACTATTTCAAATATTATATTATTTCAAATAAGTAGTTAAAAGTTTATTTTTGGAAGTCAATTTCGTTAACTAATAACAGAATGAAGAGAAAGCTTACCGCTAAAAAAGCAATGTGAATTGTGATTTTGAAAAGGAATTTAAATCCACAAGTAAATGGTTTTTATTATCTACCTAATTTACGTGGCTCAATTTGAAGCGTGGATTGTTATTGTATTCCATAACATTAAATGTGCGAGAGTACCTCCTAATAAGAATATTATTTTTGTAGAGAAAATAAAGAAATTTTTTTTGCATTTTTTTACAAAATTCTGCTATATACAATAGTGATTTGTACATACTTATTCTATTATTGCTAATTTCTAGCGAAATTTCAATAAGGCTATATTTTCTCAGAAAAGGTAAATTTTTCCTCGATATTCTTTAATTTATTTTTATTGGTTGATATAACTGCAAAATAATTGAAATTTGTTAACACTGATAGTGACGTATTTGACATTCGTTGTTGAGGTTAATACCCACGATATTATCGCATTCAATAATTATCTTTACTGATAATTGAAGAGAGCTTGATGGAAGAACCAGGTAAATGACATTTTCAGATTGGCTATAATCAGGGACTATTTTATTATAGATTTATTAGAAGTCGGGGATAATAATTATTTGCTTATTTTATTTAATTTGAAATAATAATCGAAGCATAAGAGAACAAATCTGTCACATTAAACATATCCATATTGACGTGACTACTTTATGTTATTTTCACTAAAAATATCAATTACCGGCATTATCCACTAAGTTCTTTAATTTTTAAGACATTACCGCGCTCTATATGCATCGTGGTCGATGATGATAGCGAAATAATTGTTGTTATCGCATATTCGATATTTAACGTAAGACCTGAAGACCTAAGTAACGTAAGACGTGTGTTGAATTCTTAAAATATTATTTTCGCAATGTTTATAATTTTCAATATTTCACAATAGATCGATATGCTGCTCTACTTTTTACTCTATTGAATGAAAACACCACATTTACATTTGACACATTAAGTGATGAATTCTAGTGCTCTGCCTATGAATCAGTAAGTACATTGTAATACTTTAAAATATCTATATTTCACAATAGATCGATGTGTTGCCCTACCTCTACTAAATGAGAGCACCATACTTACATTTAACGCATTAGATGAATTCTATTGCTCTGCCTATGGATCACTAGATAAGTGCATATTAACATTTCATTACCATCTACCATTCACATTTGATTCAAAAGTCTCAATTTTCCGTTAACTGCAGAGAATAGTAGAGAATTGGTACACATTATTTGTATTGACGCTAACCTTATTTCCTACACCTTAGAGACACAGTTATTTGCAGGGAAATTTTCACGCATTTTCTGTGAACCATAGAGCAAGAGAAAAACATAACCCTTTGCAAAATCTCACTCAGGATCGCCGTTATCTGGCAACGCCTCTGATAACTGAAAGCCTCCACACGGTTTTTTATAAGTAGTCCGATCAGACCACTGTGAAGAATATCCACTTTCCAAACGAGTCATTTAATACAAAATCTAGTTGAAATAAGAAAATGGTAGGAAATATATGACTAAAAATTTGTTTTATTTATGAATATAATTGGTTTGCCTTATTCACTTGTCAACCACTACAGATTCAATTCTCTATATATGATGAATTTCTCTCAAGTACTTTTGTAAAAGGTTTTGGATTCATGCGCACAACTGGTTCACTTTTTAAATAGTCTGCGCGGACTACTTATAAAAACCGTGTGGAGGCTTTTTGATGTAGGAGGTGATGTATCTGGCCGGGAAGAATGGTAGCAAACGCCTCAGAAAGTTGAGAGTGATAATGTTCTACTTGACAACTAAGCGATTCGGCGATTCCTTGCTGCCTTTTCATACGTTTTCAATTTCTTAAGTTTTTGAATGGTATAAAAAGATGGAGATAATGGTCGTTAACTATTCCCAATTGAATAGCTTTTATTATGGTTATGCTGTAAAGTTACCAAACATGCTGCAATAGGACCTGCTTCAATAATATTCTGGAGTCTAAAAGAAAATCTTCAGTGTTAAAAATTGATTAGAGTTAACTTCATTACCAAGCAATCTTTTCAACTTTTTCTCACATTTAATTAAGTAAATAAATTCGGAAGTAATAACTAATATAAGAAATACTGAGAAGCAATTGAAAAAAAAAAGCAAGTACATGGAATGACCCGGAAGGAAAACATTTACTTGAAGTTCGACTTGCATTAGTACACAAATTTTTTTCGAAATTTTAAAGAAATTCGGATGTTGAATCATTTGATGCATGAAGTGCTTAACAATAAAAAAAAATCAAAATAAAAAAGTAATATTTTTAAAAACCACGTTTTTGTAGTGGAGAATAATAATTAAAAAACAAAAATTTGAAAAACGTGGGGCGCATGAAATACATAACAGTAGCGTTATATTAGTGTATGCATATGTGCTCATGAGAATATGTATATCTGTAATTTTAATTGTATCTGAATGTGGATGTGTATGTGAAATAAGGTTTTTGTATATGCATGTGTATGAGGATGTATATGTGTATGTGAGAATAATAATTAAAAAACAAAAATTTGAAAAACGTGGGGCGCATGAAATACATAACAGTAGCGTTATATTAGTGTATGCATATGTGCTCATAAGAATATGTATATCTGTAATTTTAATTATATCTGAATGTGGATGTGTATGTGAAATAAGGTTTTTGTATATGCATGTGTATGAGGATGTATATGTGTATGTGAGAATAATAATTAAAAAACAAAAATTTGAAAAACGTGGGGCGCATGAAATACATAACAGTAGCGTTATATTAGTGTATGCATATGTGCTCATGAGAATATGTATATCTGTAATTTTAATTGTATCTGAATGTGGATGTGTATGTGAAATAAGGTTTTTGTATATGCATGTGTATGAGGATGTATATGTGTATGTGAGAATAATAATTAAAAAACAAAAATTTGAAAAACGTGGGGCGCATGAAATACATAACAGTAGCGTTATATTAGTGTATGCATATGTGCTCATAAGAATATGTATATCTGTAATTTTAATTATATCTGAATGTGGATGTGTATGTGAAATAAGGTTTTTGTATATGCATGTGTATGAGGATGTATATGTGTATGTGAGAATAATAATTAAAAAACAAAAATTTGAAAAACGTGGGGCGCATGAAATACATAACAGTAGCGTTATATTAGTGTATGCATATGTGCTCATAAGAATATGTATATCTGTAATTTTAATTATATCTGAATGTGGATGTGTATGTGAAATAAGGTTTTTGTATATGCATGTGTATGAGGATGTATATGTGTATGTGAGAATAATAATTAAAAAACAAAAATTTGAAAAACGTGGGGCGCATGAAATACATAACAGTAGCGTTATATTAGTGTATGCATATGTGCTCATAAGAATATGTATATCTGTAATTTTAATTATATCTGAATGTGGATGTGTATGTGAAATAAGGTTTTTGTATATGCATGTGTATGAGGATGTATATGTGTATGTGAGAATAATAATTAAAAAACAAAAATTTGAAAAACGTGGGGCGCATGAAATACATAACAGTAGCGTTATATTAGTGTATGCATATGTGCTCATAAGAATATGTATATCTGTAATTTTAATTATATCTGAATGTGGATGTGTATGTGAAATAAGGTTTTTGTATATGCATGTGTATGAGGATGTATATGTGTATGTGAGAATAATAATTAAAAAACAAAAATTTGAAAAACGTGGGGCGCATGAAATACATAACAGTATCGTTATGTTAGTGTATGCATATGTGCTTATAAGAATATATCTGTAATTTTAATTGTATCTGAATGTGGATGTGTATGTGAAATAAGGTTTTTGTATATGCATGTGTATGAGGATGTATATGTGTATGTGAGAATAATAATTAAAAAACAAAAATTTGAAAAACGTGGGGCGCATGAAATACATAACAGTATCGTTATGTTAGTGTATGCATATGTGCTTATAAGAATATATCTGTAATTTTAATTGTATCTGAATGTGGATGTGTATGTGAAATAAGGTTTTTGTATATGCATGTGTATGAGGATGTATATGTGTATGTGGCTGTGCATGTGTATGAGTAAGAAAGTGTGTATATGTATGCGTATATGTACTGTTATGTATTTATTGCGCACCACGTTTTTCAAATTTTTGTTTTTTATTTATTATTCTCCACAACAAAAACGTGGTTTTTAAAAATATTACTTTTTATTTTAATTTTTTTGCACTCACTTCCAAAATCTCATTTTTTCACTCACTGTAAATAAAACTTTTCAACTGACACGTGACACTAATTTGAAATAATCGAATCGATAACAAAAGACAATCCCGAAAATACTTATTTTTCTTTAATTTTATTATATCTTTGTGTGTCTTCTTTCCCTTCAGTTTTATGCATTGTTATCCAATTCTAAACTATGTGCCAAATTTGAAGTCTGTAGCTAGTCGGGAAGTTAGTTTAAAATCGATTACAAAATTCCACCCGAACAGTCAGTCATACACGAAGGCAAGTTGATATAAACGTGGTAAAAATAGAATGAAACTATATTTTGGCTAAATTATCAACATTAGATAATATATTTTCATTTCTCTATCTTATAGTAATTCACTTAAATTGTTTTTTCGAGTTTAAATTTTATGTTTATGCTAAAATTTTTTAATTTATTTTGAATGTGAATTTTTCGAGGAATCGGATTTAAGAAGCAGTTTTCAGTCTAAGTAGCTCCTTTTGTAATTACAGTGTGTTCCTGGATCATTCGGGCAAACTCTTTTGGGGAGGTAGGGGACATCACAAGGATTCAGATCTGCATAACAATCCATGCACGGAAACGTGTTCATTCGCCGCTAGGTGTTGTTGCTCTCAAGATGGATTGGGCATGGTGAACAGATTCCGTGGCCACCACGCTCTCCTGATTTAAGCAGCATAGATTTATTTCTTTGGAGTGCACTGAAAAGTGTACGCAATACCTGTGGATTCCGAGTTGGATCTGGTTGCAATCGCCTGTGCTGTTGCGGATATCTAACAGAAACCAAATGTAATTGAGTGAGTCTGCCAATCCATGAACCGACGGTGTAACGCAGGCATCACTAGCAAAGGTAAAAAGTTTGATCATTTTTGTGACATTTCTACATATCATCTACCGCAGCACATGCAATATCATTGATTAACAAATATTTCCTCTGATATTAGTTTCGTGTCTATTTGTTCCTTGTCTGGCTGGCGGCATAATGAAATATTTGAGATTCATTTTTTGTGGGGGACGAAATTAAAATTCTAAACTACACAATAATAAAATATTTTTAAATTTCTCACACGAAAAAATTCGTTTACTTGCTAAATATCTGCAATAAAATCCATTATTTTTATTTCGTTTCTAACTTTGCTGAATTTAAATCATTAATTATTCATGAAAATTCTCCTTATTTGTCTGAAAAATTGCGACTTTTAAAAATTTCCAGTTATCGAGGAGGACCTATATCCACCCACCCTCTCACGACACCCACGTAAACTAGATAGCCTCAGGCTTTGTCATAAAATTTAGTTTTACAGTTCTAAAAACTAGCGTTTTTAAAATATGTGTATCTGAAGTGATTTGATTTGCAATAAAAAGAAAGTTATTTTCTCACGCAAAATATACGTTCCGTCTTTATGTGAGCCAATGCAATTTTAAAACTTTTCAGTGCACATTCAGTGAAATGGATTTTCTGAAAAAATAGACAAAGAAGAAAAAAAAGAATTTTCACTTTTCTTTTACATATGTTTGTCAAAAGAAAGGCAAATAAAACGGGACACGAAAGCGTGCCAAACTCAATTTGCATCTGTCTATAAGCGCCAATGTACCTTCGACAAACACCCCATGAATAAACTAATCTTTATAGAAGACAGTTTTCTTCACTTTTTGCTTGGCGCATATTTTTGGAGACAAACAATGAAGATGAGATCGATATTGAGACAAAAAATATCTCATTAATAATGGAGTTTCACTGTTTCGAGAGAGTTTCTCGGAAATATTTGTCGAACATACGCAAGCAAGCGTAATTACTGTGTTCTAAAATAAGATTTTTTTTATTCAAACGTTTGTTGGCAAAATATTGTTTGACAAATTTTTATTTACTTTGGAAGTTTATATTTTAGTTAGAATATCATTTTTCATACGTGATTATTTGGTTATAGTTGAAAACAAGAAATTACGCATGATTTAGTTTCGTATAGAAACATGTTTCATCCTACAAAATAGTGTCATAATGGGTAAAAAGAAAAGTGCTAGCCAAACTTATTATTTATCAATTTATGTGTTAGAGTGATTAATAATACTTCGATGTAATAGTTGTCAGCTATATTTTATTCACCATAACGTTTTTTTCGAAATAAAAATTTTACTTAAACCTTATATCAATCGGATATGTTGGAATTAGTAAATACAAGAAATGAATATAAGCAATGAACAATCTCAAGAAACTGATGGGGAAAGATATGGGCGAATCTCAGGAATCATTAACATATGTCTTCAAACTTTTCTTATAAACGTCAAACCGTAACCATCGAAAATTGAAAAGAAAAAAAAAGGTATGCAATCCAATTCTGCGAGTTTTATGTTAGTGATATTCCAAAAGCTTATTTAAAGTAGAACAAACTTGTATCATTAGTTTAACTTGTAACTCGCAGAATTGGATTGTATACCTTTTTTTTTCAATTTTCGATAGTTACGGTTTGGCGTGCCAAAATTTGGCGGCAAACTTTAAGTGTTTGCAAACGTCAATATTCACGAAAAATATCATTTAAGAAAATATGATAGTACAGGTGAGCTACTAAATTATGTTTTTAGTGATTTTCAGGTTTTTTTATGTATAATATATGTATATGTATTCATATTGAAAAAAAAAAATAATAAGTATGTTAAACACTCTAAGTGACACTCATGAAAAGTTGTCAAATGTCGGATTGAAGTAAGAAATGAAAGCCAAAAGCAAGTTACTCGCGATCAAAACTGTACTTATCTTAAAGTTAGTAATGCATAGTTATTCCTGTAATTTTATTAGAATTAATTTTCGCTTATTATGTTATATATTTATAAAAAAAGTTTGAAGACATATAGGTTAATGATTCCTGAGATTCGCCCATATACTTGTATATAAAAAACTTGGTAAGCTTCGAAAATTGTGGAAGACAAATTGACGTGTCTCGTTTACTTAAGGCTCTCATTTTCTAGACCCAATGAAAAGGGTCGTGAGAATGAGTGTCATGTTTTGAGGTTTCGAAACATGTTATTTTTCCATCTCAATTTTTGAAACTGATGAAGTTTTTTTTATTTACAAGCAAATCGATTGCATATTAGCCATGCACATATTTTTATAAGTAGTTTTTATTTCTTCTCAATTACCACCAGCAAGTCAAATTAATAGGTTATTTTTCATTGAAAAAGAATAATACCTAAGGTTTATAGCTAAGTTTGTCAGCATCATGGCAATACTAAGTTCTCAGAATTAAAATCTCTAAAAGAACTTTTTTAATTAGAACGCTATTAAATTAGAATTTTTTTTTACTTATATCTTTTTTAATTAAAAGAGTAAAGCTGTGACTTTTTGAATAACCAGCTAGGAATTTTTCTTTTAAAGTTTTTCATGTAACTGGTAAGTATATTTCCGTTTTTTTTGTACTTAAGACGCCATAAATTTAAATCTTATTTACGTTTGGCAAAATGGCGCTTAATACATTCATTACAAAACGCCGAGTAACATTAAGACTAGACATTTGGTACCGGCGACCAAAGGAGGTGTTGCTTGAATGCCGTGACAGCATCGTCCTTTTGAAAATTGAAAATTGGTGACCCTATATGTTTAAAGACTACAAAATATATAAGTTATGAAATCACTCTATTTTAAATATAACACATTTGTCAGTTTTTGAACTACATACAATAAATTAAATTAGTAACGTATCCAGGTTGTCAAAAAATAGTATTGTTACTAAATATCGATAAAAGATATAAAAGTATTTATCACTTACATTGGTTGGATAAAAATATTAAACACTTCTGTACTACATAAACGACCTCTTTAAGCAGCGATTTTGGAAGATTTTACATGGAAAAATTGTTGGCCTAATTTGAATCATGCTTGAAGCTTATAGAAAGGGTGTCTTTTTTTTTTACTCATGCAAACTCGAACTGAGCAAACTGATGATTGGAAGCTCTGTTTTTAGCTTCAATACCACCAATTTTAAAATCATTCTGTAAGATTGCGATTTTTATATTAGAATGCTTTTAAAATTTTTATGGTATCAAAAATAAGGAAAATAGTTTTTAGCTTCATATGCTCATTTTGGTAGCGAAAAAATTTTGCTTGCGTAAAAAGGACTCTAAAATCTTAAAGCAGGATATTTCAAATTGTGCCTCGTAAAACGTTCTAAAATATTTTACTGCTAAAAGAAAATTTGTTTATATAAAGTTAGTATTTAAGTGTTTTCATATTTTTGTCCAACCACTGTCTATATTATCACTAGTTATCATTTTTTTTCTACCTCGGCTGCTGCTGCTTGGATTTGTAATTATTTACTCAACACTTTCCGCTATCTACTAATCATCTCTGCAAACAAGAGACATCAGGTTTGATTATCGATTTGTTTTTCTTATTTTTCACTTTGTTATGTAAGCTGCCATCATTGCCGATCCCATTGTTTACAATTAAAACTTTTATCCTAAGAAATTGTTTTAATACGATATGATCACTAGGCATTTGCACGGATGGAAAAGTTTTGGGTAGATATAAAATTATTTAAGAAAGCGCAATCATTTTTGAAAATGATGGATTTTTGTTTGTTTGCTTGTTAAAGTTTAAAAATTTTATGTGACAAGCAAACTAAGCAGTGTTTTTGCAGCCTCTGTTATAATTGTTTAACGCATTTTTCTTGATGTTTTAAAACTCCATGACATGGAAATCTAAGAGTATTATCTAATTATTATAATAATTAAATATTTAATGCAAATAAAAGTTTTACATCAAATAAAAATGATCCAGTTCTGCTGAAAAATGAAATACATTTCTGAGTTAAATTAGTAATAAAAATATTACTGCTTTTATCGGATACTCAATTATCATTTTAAAAAATATGTCTAGATACATTCGAAACCAACAATGAAAAAAGATAAAATACTCAAATTTTTAGTTTAGTTCCAAATTTATGCCATAAAATTGACAAATAAATTACTTAAAGTTTTGCTGAGTTTATATCGCCCTTTTAATACAAGGGGCTTTGGAAGTTTTGATATACATTTTTAATTTTTATCAAAATAGTATTAATAGTGTCTGAAAATTTAAATAAATTCCTGAGATAAATAAGTAATGAAAAATATTACAGCGTTTATCGGTTACACATTTATCATTTTGAAATATATATATATATATATATATATATATAATGCATTTCGACATATATATTGGGTTTCGGAACAAACAATGGAAAAACCCAAAACACCCAAATTTTGAATAAGATCCAAATTTACACAACAAATTGATTTTTTTTTTGCTGAATTTATATCATTTTTTAAAGCACAAGGGACCTTTGAAGTTCGGATATGTAATTGTAATTTTTATTGAAATAGTATTAATAGTGCGTGAGACATAAAATTAATTTATTAACCCTTTGACGCAGAATTTTTATTTAACATATTTGTCTTACTTTTTTTCATTATTTTGTTTTAATTTCGATCAAAATAAATGAAAAATATATTTACCATTTTAATAATTTATGGTTATGAAATACAACATGAAACACCGGTATCTATTTCTGCGCTTCCTAACGTAGTTCACATCCAAACAAAAATTTTTCAAATCTTCAGTTATTTAGATCTAAAAGAATAAGCTATTCATAACTGAGTTTTTTTTTAATTTTCAAAATCAATTATTTAAAAAGTTTTGTATATACACGAAAAAAAAAGTTTTTTAAACTACTTTTTTGGATCTTATATTTTAATACAAATATAATTCCGATTATCTAACAAATTTTTTAAGCAATTATTAGTCAGTTTTCTTATAATTAAAAATGAACCAAAATATATTTTTGCTTGTAATTAGAGCATCAAGGAAAATATATATGCAAAAGAAACCCCGGTGGCCCATTTGCAACAAAGGGTTAACAGCCGCAATTGACGAACGTTCTCTTAAATGGAATTTTATAGTTATATTAGTAAAAGCAAAACCTTTCTAGAGGAAATTAGTTGTGATTGAATCTTTTGAAGAAATCTTTTACAAAATTCAAGAATTTCAAAAATGAATTTTAGTTGGTAATTTCCCTAACAAAATTTTAAAAAAAAACATGAATTATGCATTTTTATTTACTACGACTTCAGTTAAAAAAGCGAATTCTCTTTACTATTTAAGATTTTTTTAAAGCATGTCGACAAATATTTACAAATTATTATCTTACAAATAATTTAGATGAAATTTTTTTAAATTCCTAATTGTATAGAACTTATAATTTCCACAAATAAAACTTTTACAAATGGACATAAACTACGCATATTTAATTATTTAATTGCTGAAATCTCAGTTTAAAAAATATTTTTTTAAACAAATTCTAAATTATTAATTAATGATTATTATTTATAAATAATTTACAAAAAATATGGGTCATATATAGTAGATTGCTGGATAAATATACCAGTTTTCAACTACTTGCTATTCGAAATAAAGCTAAAGGTACACCTGAAGCAAACTATTACTTTAACAAAAGAAGCAAACTATCACCTTAACAAAAAACAGTTAATTATTTTTCAAAAAAAAAAAAAAAAAAGAATTGTCACCGAAGAAAAGGTTTGGAATTGTTCTCTACCAAATAAATTTTGAGTACCTAAATTAGTTTTTCTGTGAGATAAGGGTTCTTTTAAAGTTGGTTTCAATTTAATGTCATTTGTATTTCGCTGTGTATTTCTTTTAGCATACTTAATTCCGAAATGATAAAAAAAAAAAAAAAAAAACTCTTTATAGTTTTTACTTTACCATAAACCATATTCTATCTTAAGCCTAAGTTAATAGCAAATGTTGACAAAGAATGAATAACTTCTCTTACAATTTCGGTGTGTATTTCTCCATTTTAAGCTAGTTAGAATAATTATACGAATCTTATTTCTTCAGTGCTATTCAGTGAAGTACGGAATTCTCGGAATTCAACTAATGATCTCAGTCCCCCCTAATTCCTTTTGCAAATTCTTCTCTCCTTAGGTATATTGTCCGATTTAAGCATGGTGGTTAAGCACACATTTATACTTCACATGAGTAATGAACCTAATTTATTCATAGTCTAGGATGAAACAACACATAAAACTTTAACCAAAGAAGTTTAGTTAAGTCTCTGAGCTAAATTAAATGTTAATGCCTCGTTTGGCCTTTTTATTTAGTGCAACTATATTAGTTATAAACTTGATGTTTTCGTAATAGGTAAATATGGTGAAAATTAAAGAAAAAATTTTTTGGAAGTATCGCTATTTTAAAGAAAGCAAGAGTTTACTTAATGTTTCTAAACTGTCAGGCGATTAACAAAAAAATAATTGAAGAGAAATGAGGGATAACAGAAACAAACAATATGCTGCGTTCTGAGTAATAAACTAGAATTTTATTCTCCCCAAGTCTTAAAATTAATTTTATAGTTTGTCGGTATGCGGTGTGGCTAATTAAGCGAAAAACATAAAATACAGTAAAAGTTAGCTGTAACGATAATTCGCTGTAGCAGATTAAATTTAATTTTAGTAATTTTTTTTTAAAATTTTATAACTTTTTATTTTATATATTTTTTTATTTTAATATTTTTTATTATTTTATACGTTATTGAGTAATCGACTCAATTTTGAGTGTACGACTGCCTACGTTCAACTCCGTAGCCTTGCAATTTTTGACCAATCCCGAAGACAAGGGAAGTCCTGGATCAAGTATCGGAAGAAAATTGTCTTCGTGGAGGTTTTTTAAATGGAACTAGCCCACATTAGCTTTACATGGAGATATTTCACCCATCGTTTGCTTGATGGCAAGGGGACCCTGGCTCATAATCAGTCTGCTACTGAGGATATTTCACGTAAGCACTGTGGTCGGTGCGACCTGGGTGGGGTATTCGTATCGACCAGCCACCGCTGGGATTCAAACCCAGTATCAACTCATTGGGAGCGCTATATCCTCAGACCCACAAATGAAAAAAAGACTCTTGTTATAGTGTGCAATATCTTTTCACATCATTGCAATTCGATTTCAATAGTATTCTTCTGCAAAGGAAAATAAGAGGATATGCTAGATATGTATTGAACAAAAGGCACATTCTTTTGAATTAATACCAGATATAAGTACAATATTTTCAATTTTGCACTTTTTCGTAAAATATTGATAACATAAATAGCTGAAATATATATATTATTTAAAGTAATTGTAACGAAATCAGATGGCTAGTACAGAATTTTGGTATCTTTAATACTAGCATTTTGGCGATGACTTGGAAGTTTTTTGTAGTAGCGGACTTCTCGTAATATGCCGTACTTGTGATATCGAGCTTTTGCTACATTTTTTTTACAAATAGCCATTTTCTTATTAACAACGTGTTGCAGTTTGACAACAAAATTAACGAGAGCTTGTGTGACTGCCCTAAAATCTTAGTAAAATTTTTAGCATTTCCAGTCAGAAGCGCCTGAAATTTATAACTAATTTTAAAATTTGGTGAGAAGAATTTGTCATTTTCTATATTCAGATGAAAAAAAAAACAATTAAATCTTAAATTTCTATCTTTTTTCTTTCTTTTTTTTTGCCCCACAGATTTCTTATATCGTCGGCCAAATTTTGAATGCTCAATATTTCCCCCAACGAGAGAAAAAAAAAACACTCTTTTTTTTCGGTGTCTTGGGATATTCATCCACTTTTAGATGCACCTGGATAATTTTTTTAAAAATTTTTTTCCGCACATGCGCTGTATAAAGCAACTACTTCAATTACTCTTATCTGGCGCAGTTATTATTATTATTTTTTTAATTTTAAAGTAATAATTTCGTTATCAGTTTGAAATTGATTCAAACGCTTTGTTTAATTTTTTTTAAATATTTAAGCTATAGCAAAAGTGGCGCGAGACCTAGTATATATTTCGGACATTTACCAAAGGTCTAGTCATACTAGATCTGGTTAAGTGCCATTGTCATTATACATTTGCCCGGTATATCCTACACTGATGTTTTTTTAAGGTCAAGTGCCATTGCCCGGGTATACATTTGCCCGGTATACCCTACACTGATGTTTTTTTAAGGTCCAGTGCCACTGCCCGGTATACATTTGCCCGGTATTTCCTACACTGATGTTTTTTTAAGGTTAAGTGCTACTGCCCGGTATACATTTGCCCGGTATACCCTACACTGATATTTTTTTAAGGTCAAGTGCCACTGCGCGGTATATATTTGCCCGGTATACCCTACACTGATATTTTTTTAAAGTCAATTTCCATTGCCCGGTATATATTTGCCTGATACTCCAAACACTGATGTTTGTTCTAATCTATCGTCAGTAAGTATTAAAATATCGAATAAATGTAATTATATCCACGAATAAATGAATATAAAATCGGATGTAATAAATATTTCGGACATTCACCAAAGCGACTAATTTGATTGTCAACATTCACCGGTGAAAGTCAACAACCACCGATTTCGGTCATTCACAGTAACATGCACATCATTTACATAATAACCTCATCAGGACGATTATTTCATACTTTGCCTAAATAGCATCCGGCATTTCAAAAACTAAAAATAATTGGTTTTGTTGGCGATGATCTCGTAAAGCGATAAAAAATCATACATAGTGCAGGTAAGGAAGATATTAACCTCGAAGGAAAAGTGGATGAATACCCCAAGGAACCCTTTTTTTCTTCTTCGTTTATACAAGTTTTAGATATCAGTGCTTCTACTTATTTGGAAAAAGTAAAAAACTAGTAAGAAAATTTCGATTTTTCCATCTTTTCAGTAGAAGCAAACTTTTCGTCACTAAATCTACTTAAGGGGGGACCCCACCCTGAGATGGTAAAATATTAACGTTTTTCCTGAATTTTTTTAAAGTAATAGAGACTCCTTGTTTTTTTTAATGTTATTTAGCTACAATTTAAGTCTATTTTAAAATATTTTCTTTTACAAAATAATAAAAAATAAGTTGGTGGCAGCTCCGTGTGTGGCTGGTCATCAAAAAGTAGCACCTCACTGGCCTCATGGATTTAGAAGTCCTGAAACATAGGAAAACGATTTTGTATAGATTTTCTGAAACATATAGACATTATCTAAAAAGTAGCATAGCGGTTTTTTGATATTCGCAAAATTACCAAAATGGTGGCAACTTTAAAAAAAAGTTCAGTTTTTCATTAAAAAAATATTCATTGAAATACTAATATAAAATCGTAATATAAAAATATCAAAAAAATCCTAAGTTATTTTCTAAAGAATATATTTTTACGCAATTTAATATAAAGACCAGCTTGTTTCGTTGTATAGATCACGAGAAAAACGTTAGGCCAGGTAAAAAAACAGCGTTTTGAGAAAAATGCGTTCAAAGTTTTGACCAATGGTAGGGGAAAACGTTTAATTTCATATATATAATGGTCGATAAATGAAATGCCAACAATAAGTTTCTATATACAGTCAACAGAATGGATGAGACTCAAAAAGAATGTCGCCCCTCCTAATCCGGCCGAAGGGGCCTTTCTACCTGCTTACGAACGACTCTCTATTTTCCGGTATAACTTCCAAACGAAGTTAGGTACCGAGAAACCGTTTTAGACAGACATTAGGAAGGGTACAAAGATTCGAAAAATGCAATAAAATTGTTTTTGAATTTTTGAAATATTCAGGGTGGGGTCCCTCCTTAATAAAAGGTATAATACAGATGCAGTAATTTCATTTCACATTTTTTTTTATCCTTATCTGTCACATTTTTCTTTTTTGTCAGATCCATTATTATTAGGTTGTGTCATTTGTTGTTAAAGTTTGCTCTATAATACAAAATGCAATTTGTCGAAAACCACTTACCAAAGTTTTCTTTAAAAAATTACAAAACATTATTAGAAAATTGATAGAAGCTTTTTAAATTTTTCAGATATTCAAATAAGACTCCTTTGATAAGTTACCAAACATGAGTCACTACAAAATTATGAGAAAAAAAAATTCTTCACGCATGCATAGTATAAAAGGGCAACTTTAGATGTGCAATCTTGTGAAATTTTAGGCGAATGTTTTTCTTATTTTAAAAGGATAATTTTGTTATTCATTAAAAACTGCTCTTTAAAATTTTTTAATTTTATTAAATAATTTACCATTTATAATATGAAAACGTAAGGTAATTTTTAGACGAAAATGTTCATATCTCTATGAATATTTCTACTTGCTTTACGAAATTTTATGCAGTTTTTGGATAGAATCAAAGTAATCGATATAAGTTATAAGCTTATTGCTATATTTTTTGGCATAAGTTGTTTAAAGAATACTCTTTTCCGTTCGAAATTTTTTGTCGGTCCCTCAAACCTCTGAAATTTTTATACTTTATTGATAAGTATAAAAAATTGCAAGACAAACACTTCTAAAGTTAAAAAACATTTCTTCAAGTATTTCTTGACAAATTTTAAAAAAGTCAAAAATGAAAGTGTCTTTTCCATAGCTGTAGGGTTATGTATATGCTTTAATGCTTTACTTATTAACAAATAGATATTTCCATGGCGTGTTTTATTTTTCCGAAGGAAGGAAAAAATTAAAGTATTCTTTTTTTTTTTTTTTTTTTTTTTTTTTAATCTATTTCGGGTAAGTAGCTGTCCGGTGATATAAACTTTCGCTTTGTTTTCTTAAAAATGGGCTACTAAATTATGTAAAAATTAAAAATTTGACAAATTTCAATCTATTAAAGTATTTAACTATGCATATAAAGGTTATCTTATAATCTATTTTAGAACAGAGGATGACGATGCCTCTATTTCGTCATATTAAAAAAAGATTCCATTTGAAAGTTTAAATCATTGCTCTTTTAATATAGCATAGCCTTATTGTATTTACTCTTTTTTTTTAATCTTAAACGAATAAAATAATTTAAACTAAATATGATAAAAGTATATTTACATAGCTACTATATAAATAATCTAAATTAGGCTAATTAATTTGAAAAATAAAATTGACAGTGACAAAGTAGCTTAAAGAAAATATAAAAAAATAGTTTATTTCATAACAAAAACAAAGTATTGATTGATTGAAGCAAACAAAAAGTATGTATAAAATTGAGAATGAACAATGTTGCTTTTAATTAATTATTATTTTAAACAAGGAGTAATCCATATGACGAAACAGTAGTTTGTTATTAGTCTATTTCTTGGATAAATAACTATATATTTTAACCAAAATTTTAAAAACTAAGGGCTATAACGAACTGGTTCTAAAAAAACATTTTGAAAAATAGTACTAGTTATTTTTTAAAAAAAAGCATAGATGCTCACATAAAATATTTTAAATAGTGGCAGATTGTTTTAAATTAAATGTAATTTTGCAATACCCAATAATTTATGTTACGAAACATAAATTAGATTTTAGTTCATTTTTGACTGTTAATCATACATCTTAAAAAAGTATTTATTTTTCTATGTAAATTTGCTACTTATGTTTGCTGCTTTAATTATATTGCCGTGATAGAAATGCAACGCATCTCTCCCACTTATATCAACTAACTGTGCAAATTATCAAAAGTACAACAAATATTCATTAACCTAGACGCTATATGAATATTAATACTTTTACTTGTTCTAGGGATAATTAGATTATATTGGGGAACAAATTTGTTGTGGCATTAATACAAGTTCTTGATCTTGTCTAATTAGGGAATGAGGATTTTAAATCTGAATTTATTTTTATTTCCGCAGGCAACAGATGTTTTTTAAAATGGTATTTTTAGTTAAGTTTATTCTTTGGCTGAATGTATATAAAGTATATAAAGAACGTATAAGTTTATAAACACGCATATACAATTGTCTGCTCTTTTAAAAATAGCACTTAAAACAAAAAACTTAGCTTGAAACATCACAAAATGAAATGTATTATCGTCTTCTTCCTACCACACCCTACGTATCAGAGGAGAAGAGACACTTAGAAATCACTCATTGAGGTAAAATTTGCGCCCTAGGTAAAATTTGCGGAGTGAATCTGAAGCACTAACTCTTAAATTCAAATTTGTCTGTGACCTCACCCAACGCCTCCTATAAATGAAAGCCTCCACACGGTTTTTTATAGGTAGTCCGATCAGACCACTGTGAAGAATATCAACTTTCCGAACGAGTCATCTAATACAAAATCTAGTTGAAATAAGAAAGTGGTAGCAAATATATGACTAAAAATTTGTTTTATTTATGAATATTATTGGTTTGCCTTATTCACTTGTCAACCACTACAGATTCAATTCTCAAATATATATGATAAATTTCTCTCAATTACTTTTGTAAAAGGTTTTGGATTCATGCGCACAACTGGTTCACTTTTTAAACAGTCTGCGCGGACTACTTATAACAGAACGTGTTGAGGCTTTTTGATGTAGGAGGTGATGAACTAACCCGCATTTGGAATACATGAAAAGGAAAACGACGAAAGCCTCCCACGGTAAGCCCGACGACAAGGGAATTCTAACCCATGTGATCCATCTACCACTGAGGATGTTTTACCTCAGCCCTTAAGTTGGTGTGAGCCGGGAGTAGAGTGCGTATCAACCAGCCACCGCTGGGACTGGAACCTGGGTCCTTCATTGAATGGTGAACGCTCTATCCCCTAACGCTCTATCTCAAATAGTCTTATTAATTTTATTTTATAACCAACGTTGAACAGCTGACCTGATTTTGTGTTTACGACAACTAATGTTAAACTCCGCAACCTTGTAATTTTGATCCCCACACAGAAAACAAGGGAACTATTAAATAAAGCATTGGAAGAAACTAGCGTTGGTGGAGGACTTTTCGATAGAACTAACCCGTATTCGCATTACACGGAGAGGAAAACAACGAAAACCTGCCTCTGTTCGTCTAACAGCACCTGGACTCTAGCCTATTATTCGTCTATCACTGGCGATATTTTACGTCAGCAATGTGATCAGTGCGAGCTGGGTGCAGAATTCACTTCGACTCTCTTGGGATTTGAACCTGGGTTTCCTCATTGGGAGGAGAGCGATCTATCCTCTCAGGCAGCATGGCTCTAGTCTTATTAATTGACCTGGTTAAAAAAATTAAGTTCTATTCATACAACTCACCAACAACTATTTTTTTTATAGTTTAAAAATTTCGTAAGCTTTAAGAACACCACTCAATACCTTCTTTCACAAAGACTCCAGAATCAAAAATGTTGTGGGATTTTGAAGTTTTAAGAAATATTCGCAGAAGTGCAATGACTACAAATTTATTACCAGAACTGGTCAAGAAATTCAATAGAACTGAAGCTTTAGATAGTCACTCCAACTGTGTCATGGGCGAATAACACGGATTCATAATATCATAACTTTCATAAAATCAATTGAAACAAAAAATTATGCAGTTTGATTTCAATATCCTACCCTTTTTGAAGCAAAAATTACAGTTGTTTTATCTGATACCATCGGTGTTTCCAAATCGGTATATCTAATCTAAATTAATTAAAAAAACTCTTATAAATTTACTTAGCTTAGTAGAATTAAAAAAAAAAAAATATTTGCAGAGATTCAACGGCAGACAACATATTTCGAAAACTGTTTAGGAAAATCAATGAAACTAGGTTCCTGTAAATTTTGTTGTCCATTTAAAGCACATTTTTACAGTTGTTCGATATGATGACATAATTTGTATTTGTTCTCTCCTAATATTAATAGATTGAGCCGCCGTGGCTCAGGGTATAGAACGCTCGCCTCCCAATGAGTTGACCAGTTTCGAATCAAAACGATAGCTAGTCGATACGAATTCCGCAACCGGGTTTTAACGACCCCAATGCTGAAGTAAAATATTTTCAGTGACAGATTGATGATTTGGTAGAATTCCCTCTCCGTCAATCCATGTAACGCAAATGCTGGTTTGTTCCATTAAAAAGTCCTACACAAAAGCAGATTTCTCCCAATACTTGATCCAGGAGTTCCTTTGTCCTCGGGATTGGGTTCAGAATTACAAGACTACGGATTTGAACATTAGTAGCCGTAAACCCAAAAATTGGGGTCAGCTTACATATATATGGGTGATTCTCACGAAATATGACAATTCGGACCAAAAAATTTCTTCAAATTTAAAGTCGTCAAAATAATCTAAAATTTTTTTGTAAACTTCTTTAGTTACACTTATTAATATCTTACAGACAGCAGTGTAGTTTATTGACATTTTTCTCGGGAAAAAAAAAAAAAAATAGAAATTCACCAAATCTTGAATGCCAGGAAAGTGACATATTAGCTTAGAAGTTTAAAAAACAGTCATTTTAAGTTAATAGTAAGTAACTCAACTTAAGCCTTTATGTTAGATGGACCGTAAATTGCTTAAATTAATTCTTTTTATCCACAGTACAAAGACTAAAAAATTTTTTGTTGCTAATATGTACAGAATAAAATTGTGGATAATAATCAATCATTAAATAAATAAATAATCTTGATTACATCCAGGCATATTACAATCATACATAAATTTGGTATTGAGTTAATATTTGCTTTCCCTCCTTACATTATTCGCAGTTTAAAAAATTTCTGCTGACACTTCAATGTCCTGGCATTCATAAGCCAGGATAATGACAAATTCGCCATTTTATAGCATATAACTTTACTTTAATTAAATATTTTGGCCTAAGACGTTTATATTCTGTAGAAAACAACAGGATACCTTAAAATAACTCAGATAAATCTATGTAGTTTATGTTATTAATTGTTTCAAGAAGCCAGGAAAATGACAACACAAAAACCTACTCACCTTGAGAAATTTTTTGAAATAGATTTTGAACCAGAAAATTGGTTCTTTATTCATGTAATATGACATGTTCATATATGAAAGTATCTAATCAATCTATTATCATAAGATGTTGATTGCTGGCTCTATCTATTTTGGTTATAAATCACTAAATAAAAGTAGCCAGGAAAATGACAGATTTTCTTGGGACAAACAAATTATTGACGGAAAAAATTTTATTTAAGCGAAATTTTTGTAAATAATACGCTCTGCGTACATTCTAGAAATGCTTACACCGGTTGAGATAAAAAAAATTTAGATATTGTAAAATTTTTAGAAAGTTTTGTAGCTAGTTATTATTGGAAACATTGTTTAGGACATGCCAGGAAAATGACATTTTGAAGTTCAGTTAAATTTTTTAACAATACAAAACAGTCAATGCTAGTGCAAAGTTATTTTAAAATACTAACAGCAATGCTATTTATTAATTTTTCTTTAAAAAAAGTTCTTTTAGTATTATAGAATTAGATCTTGGAGCGAGGGACAGTGAATTGTCATATTTCGTGAGAATCACTCATATATATATATATATATTATATTAGATTATAGATTTTAAGCTTTGAAAAATATTTTCATCGTTGCAATGTCTACAAATATAATACATGGATTGATCAGGATATTCACTTAAACTGGATAGTTAAATAGTTGTCCAAATTATTTTTATCGCGCGAAGAAAGCGTTACTTTAAAAATAATTAACCATTCAAACAAAATATTCGGTACATTGTTTCTACTTTATTATCGTTTTAAAGCTTGTTTTAATAGCTCTTTAATCATTGATAATCTCCCTTTTCATATCATCCATCGCTAAGCAAATCATGAAAGAAATAATAATCCCCAATTCAACTCCAAAAAGAATTGCAGTAAAGCAATCGGCGCCTTAACAACTCTTTTTCCACCATGACACAGACAAACATTCCACGAAAAGGTAAGGATAAAAAAAAAAGTTCCTCCCGCGCTTCCCAACATCTCGATCCATGCATTCCAAACAACATCGTAGTTACGCGCAGCCCCTAACTCACCAATCACAAGACTGGATACAGTATCCGGCCTTTACCCCCGCCCCCACGTCTGGCCCGGACTGCTCAGGCACTGTTTCCACCTGGACGAGAAGTTATTTCTGCTCCTGTCCGGACCGGTTGCCTGATTCTGCTCAGAATAAAGGATATTGAACCGCTGAAGATATGGACAGAGAGTGAAGAGACCACATCTGGTGTTTGGGGACTAGTTTTTTTGAAAAGGGGCAATGGCCCCCAACAGAAGGATATATGCCGTTAGGCGAATTATTATGACTATCATTGCTACAGCTCTTTGTTTGACACTTTGGGCGAATGATAGTAAGTAGTGTTCTGATTTATTTGAATAACAATAACGGGACTTATGGAACGTCTATTACATAAAACAGATAACGGTCCCTTTCCAGAATTCAAAAAGTTATAATTATAATAATATATTTTAAAATCAAATCAAGATAAAAATTTTGACATATTACTTGTTTTCAAGCGATACACTTTTTTAAACTTTTATCAAACACAAAAAAGTTGTTCCTAGAATTTTTTGCAATTTAATTATACTATTTTGAATTAGTTGTGGCATCAACAAGTGCGATGGAAATTAAAACTAATGAAGTTGGTTTTATATATATATATATATATATAAAATATAAAATATATAATATATATATATATATATATATATATATATATATATATATATATATATATATATATATATATATATATATATATATAAAATATAAAATATATAATATATATATATATATATATATATATATATATATATATTATTTTATATTATTTTTTATGAATTTAATTTAGTGTACTTTGAAAAGCCGTTTGAATATAAACACTGAATAATTTAAAATACATGATACAGTATTTTTATATAATTTTAAAAATTCTTAAAATAATTTGTAACTAATTATTAAGACATAAAAATGTTTAATTTTAGAGTGGTGACATTGGAGTGCAAAGGTTTAAAGTTCAACTAATGACTGAGCTTTTTAAACTTTTTATACAAGTTTTGATTCGATATTTTGTCTATAATGCTTAAAAAAACAATAATGAAGAAGGATTTGTAACCACTTTTTATTTTTTTGTCAACTTTTATCTTTTGTGAGGATGTTGATTTTCTCAAGTGGTATTAAAGTGACCAATGAATAACAATTGTAGGCAGTAATTATTTTTTTTAAATTGCCAGAAATTAAGGATTCATGCATCCATTTATATGTTTAATTTGTTTACTTGTAGTAATGTTAAAAATCATTTTAATTTAATCTTTTGCTTACAGATGATACAAAAACTGTATCAGAATTACAGGCTTCGCCAAGTACCATAAGCAAAGGGCTAATATTTATATTTTTTTATAAATCCAATAATTACAATGATTTTTTTTTACCATTTTAAAAATAATCTTACGTACAACCCGTTAAAGTTAGCAGATTAGCTACAGATATTTTGTTGCTTCTTAGTGATTTAAATAGTTCTTTTTCTTAATGCTTTCTGATGATGTATGCCTTAACAATTAAGAAGTATTTGCACACCATAGAAATAGTACTTTTTAATTTTTTTTATTCCAAAAGGAGGTTATTCGGGGCAGTTATTTTTGCAATATAATCCTTAAGCATTGAAACTCAATAAAAAAAGTGGAGGGAACAATGTATTTTGTCGATAAGGAAGTTTTAATTGTTTATAACTTTTGTACTGTATGTTAATAAGTTTTCTGGTAAAAAAATCCTCATAATTCTGGTAATAAAACCAAACCATTCGGAATTTAAACTATTCATTTGACAATTTTTCCGTTCATATGGTAACGGTTTACCGGCTATTTCGGTTTTCAAAATTATTGTTCTTATTACCACACATTTACACATTTAGTAAAAAAATATAAAACTGAAAAGCAAATTTGGCCGAATAAATGGTTTTTTATGCCATGTTAAGGTATGATAAAATGATCAAATTTAAACCAAAATTACTAATTTTTTTTTAAGTGTTATAAAATCATATTTTATTGTTAATTTCACCAATATCAATACCAAAGCACTTCAGTAAAAATTACCGAGGTTTTGATGTTTCTATTAGAGCAGTGTTTCCCAAACTTATGACTTTTGTGTACCCTTTCTAAATTTTTCGTAACGCTGTGTACCACTAATAAAAAAAATGAATGTATTTTTTACTTTTAAAAAAATGCACAAAAGTTAAAAATCACAACTGGCTGTTGACACCACTAATTATTAACTGTTAACTCTGCAGAAAGTAACCAATATAAAAATACGTTATCGTAAATTTTCATGGCTAGCTTTATTTTTAAATAAAATCTTTTGAAATTTTCGTTTGTTACAAGATATTTCGCATAAGGACGCGTACCCCCACGAAACTACTCCCGTACCTCTGGGGGTACGCGTTCCACACTTTGGGAAACACTGTATTGGGAGCAAGAAGGACGTTAAATTTTACCACACTCTGGTAGCTTTGACCATACACAGTGTAGTATAAAAAATGTTTAAAAGTTAGGTTAGCCGAAAGTATAGATAGATTTGTCAAGTAACAATTCAAGCAGTGTATTGGGCATATCATTCGAAAATAATCTTTCAAAAAGTCAGTAAAAGTCAATCTTGTGAGTGGATCACGTGATAAGGAGCCATATATGATGTTTTCAATATTTTATGAGAAACGCAGTGAAAGCGATTGACTTTGACATTCACGTAAACGGCAATTGAATGTCAACATCGCAGGTTGTATTTCGGGAACAAGAATATCTTTTGAAACATATATTTATATTCAAGGTCAATAAACATCATCATTCAGGTTAGGTTCACGTAAATATGTGTGATATCTTCCTGTATATTTATTTCTTCAGTAGAAACATTTCTTGATAGAAATATATATTTTCTAAAATCTCTTTTACTTATATCTTATTAGATAAATCAATGTCAGAAATATATAAAAGCTTTGTCCCGATGTAAAATTTAAACTCGAAAAATTTTATTTTTATTTCGTATGAAATTTGAATTATTTGCTGACATTCAAAAAAATACTAAGAACGAAAATAAATAAATAATATAAGGAAAAATGTCAAAATAGACATTCGTTTGTGTTGAGAATTTTTTCTTCTTGTATAACCAAAGCATGATAGAAATAAAAAAAAAAAGTTTGTTAAAAGTATTTTCAGACACGCAGAAGAGAATTTCTCTTTTTTTTTAAATGTATACATTTTATAAACAAATATGAGTAAACACAATATCGGCATCCGTACATCGAATTTCATCACAGATATAATTTTGATTGGGAAATTTTGCAGTGTATCTACCACTGCAAAAATATGATTCCAATTCACTGTTATATAATACATATTAACTCGATTCTATTGCCGGGTATTTTTTCATAGATGAAGGTTTAGATTGTATATAATTCCTCTCCCCACACATACACAGGAACTACGATGTTTAAGTTGAATTTTATACAATGGTGCTAAAAAATTAAAAATCTGTAGCGCCTGTTGTCATACAGGGAGGTTTCTGTTACCGAAAATATGAGTAAAAACGTTATAATGGATGATGATGATGTACAATTTAGGTATCCAGATAACAAAATTGGCGATATTTTTTTTTAAAAAAAATGAGTTAAAACAACAAAATTGATGATAATATACATTTTATATTTGGGATAAATATAAAATGTGAAATTTTTTTTTATTCAGAATATAAACTTTAAGAGGAATTAAGAGGCTGGTTAATTATTCTGCTTATTTAGTAAAATTACTAATTCATATAAAGATTTGTTAAGCATTAAAACAGATAATAATGCAGCCGTTTTAAAATTTAAAGCAAATCGATTTTTTTTAAAAATGAAAACTTTAATTAATTTCAGTAAAACATTAATTTCATAAACTTTCTATTCATATTTAAATCAAACTAGAAACTTTCCTTACATCCTAAATAAAATATAAAAGTATTTCAGAAAAGTACACATTCATTGAAAAGAATCTTTTCTTTGCTCAGAACATCTCCAAAAAGAAAAGTTGTGTGCAGGGCCTCAGATGTTATATTCTGAAAATTTAAAGACTTGTTCAACAAAAAAAAAAAAATTCTTTTATTTTCCTTTCGGGTTGGATTAAAATCTTTCTACGCGTACCATCAGAAAAAAATGACGCACAGAATTTTTTTTTTGAAAGAAGGATGAAGTTTACAGTAACAAAATTATTTGGAATTCTTCTTAGAAATGACTGTGTGGGAATTATTTGTGGATGGTAAAAATAGAATTTAATCCCCTTGCTTAGAAATAATCCGTATATGTTCTACTTTAATCCTAAGATATCTTTTTAAAAGATCCTAAAACGATTAAAGGTTGGTTTTAATTTGACTCTTTTTTTTAATTTATTAAAACGTTATTCTTTTAACAACTATTAAAATTTATTTTAATTATTAAGTTAAATTACTGACTTTTAACTGCAAAAGTTAGAATTAAAATTAAATAATTTAACTACCTAATTAAAATAAACTTCATTTCTCTGTATGAAACCTGAATAAAATGTCCATTATAAAATTTTAATAGCGTATTAACGTTGATTTAAAGAACTTATAGTTTACTCATTAACGCCGTATTTTTCATATTGCAGTGAATTTAATGCTTTAAGTTGGTATTTTCTTTGTTTAACTGAAATTTAAGTTTTAAAATATTACCACTTCATAAGTAAGATTAAAATTAGAGATTTTATGCTACTTATAAACTCTAGTACGAAATAATTGTGTTATTATTTTATAAGTTTCGAAAACAGAACGGATAAGGCTCTTTGCCAAATAGTTATAAAGTGCCAGTGTTGTTATGTCTTTAACAGAAATAAGTAAATAATGGTCGTTTTCTTGTTCTTGGAATTTTTGAAGTGAAAGAATTAATGAAAAGCATTCCTGTCACTCGGAATATATTAACAATCTCAATATCTGTACTTAGATATGAAATTCTCTTTTTTTAATGACTCGATAGCCCTTTGTGAGCCATGGTCTTCTTTAGAATTTTTTCCCATTTTCTTTCTTAAAAAGCTGTTCCAGTTGTTCACTCTCAGTGCTGTAAGTCCTCATTAATGCTGTCAACCTACCTTAGCCTCTGGTTCGAGTCCCAATCGATTTAATATCAAAGATTCTGGAATATGAAATGTGTGACTATATTTATTTTTAACATTATTTGAACGTGAGTAAGTTAAATTAAAGATTCTGGAATATGAAATGTGTGACTATATTTATTTTTAACATTATTTAAGCTAAATTAAAGATTCTGGAATATGAAATGTGTGACTATATTTGTTTTTAACATTATTTGAGCGTGAGTAAGCTAAATTAAAGATTCTGGAATATGAAATGCGTAACTATATTTGTTTTTAACATTATTTTAAGCGTGAGTAAGCTATATTAAAGATTCTGGAATATGAAATGCGTGACTATATTTGTTTTTAACATTATTTGAGCGTGAGTAAGCTAAATTAAAGATTCTGGAATATGAAATTATTCAACTATTTTTATTTTTAACTTCATTTGAGCATTTATTTTAGCGCAGGCAAAATTAAAGATTCTGGAATAGGAAGTTATTCTACTATATTTATTTTTTAACTTCATCTGAGCTCATATTTGTGTGTAGACAAATTTAAAAATTCAAGAATATGAAATTATGCGACGAAATGTATTTTTTAACTTCATTTGAGCGCCTATTTATGAGTAGGCAAAATTAAAGATTCTGAAATATGAAATTGTTTGACTATATTTATTTTTAACTTCATTTGAGAGTATGTCAGAAAGTAGACTCTGGACAATTTTTTTCAAAACTGTATTTTTTACTTCAAAAACAACCCCTATATGATTCCTACAAAATCTTGCATTTTTGCAATAATGGATAAGCAAAGAATAATGAAACATAAAATATTTATTAAACAAAAAGCGAAATTAATTTTGTCTTTTTAAACATTTAGTCAATCTGATTTACAATTCCATGTTTACTATTTATTACTTATCTGAAATAAATCTTAATGAAAGAATAAGTATTTTTTAAAAAATTGCTTCATGTGATATATTTTAATAAAAATAGTCATATTTTGCTAAGTTAAAATTTGGAAAAAAAAAAAAAAACAGCATCCTCTTTAAAATTATATATTTATTGGAAAATTTTTTTTATAAAAATAAATATGTGTATAGATTTTTCATGCTATTTTCTGATATTTTGAAAACATTTATTTTGAAGACTTTTTCGAAAAATTCTTCAATCTTTTATTTATTTATTTATTTGTTGTTGAATTGAAATTTTTCTTGGAAAATATAATCTTAAAAGGTTTTCTCTGAGAAAGATGAAGTACTTAGTTACAAATATATTGGATTTATTTTTAAGAAATGAATAGTAATAATGTAAGTAGTACTTATATATAGTACAAAGGTAATGGGTTTTCTGAGGACAAAAAAATAGTTATTTTCTGGTTTAAAATCTTTTCTTTTAGAATAAAAATTTCAATTTCAATAAAAAAGATTTTTTTAAAAAATGTTTCTTCTTTTTACTTTGAAATTAAGAGGTAGCTGATATAATTAAAATAAAAGTATAGAAAAGTTTGAAATTTAAAATTTCAGATTAGTTCTGAATTTTAAAGGGGAAAAAATCGTTGACCGTAGTTTTCGACAATTGGAAAAATTTCGGAAATTTTCAGTTAAAAATGCACAGAACTAATAATTCATACACTATACACGGTATTTTGTGGTTATCGTTCTTAATATCTACTTTTAGAATTTTTGTCAAAAATGAAATCAAGAAAGTATATACATTAAGGACTGCAAATAAATATTGAGCGATTTAAAAAAACTTAAGCGAAATCTAACGAATCACTACTGAGGTAGGTTAAGATGGTAACTTAAGAACATGTTTATTTGCCAGATAAGTAATGCGACTATTGGAAACACCTGCAAGTTTCATCAAGCAATCAAACTGGTTTTGATGTTTTTTCAACCTACTTTTCTCAGTAACGATTTGACCTTTTATGAAAGCCTTTTTTAGTTTCTTACTTCTTTTAACTATTAATATTCAACTCCTAATTTGTCAGCGTTTTATTTACTTCATTTTAGACAACGATTTTAAAATATATAATGAGGAGATTTTGAAAAGAATTACGGTACTCCCAATTCTAACATTAACGATATTTTAGCTTTACAGCACATGCGCTTAAACTCTCCTACAAATCGCGGGGGTAGAAAGTAAGGTTAGCGTTACGTTTAATGCACGACTTACTCTATGCAACATCTCTAATAAGGGCGATGTGAGCCGCGATGGCTCAGGGGATAGAGCGTTCGCCTTCCAATGAGGCGAACCGGGTTCGAATCCCAGTCGATACGAATTCCGCATCCGGCTTGCACTGACCACAGTGCTGACGTGAAATATCCTCAGTGGTAGACGGATCATGGGTTAGAGTCCCCTTGCCGTCAGGCTAACCGTGGGAGGTTCTCGTGGTCTTCCTCTCCATGTAACGCAAATGCGGGTTAGCTCCATCAAAAAAGTCCTCCACGAAGGCAAATTTCTCCCAATACTCGATCCAGGAGTTCCCTTGTCTTCTGGATTGGGTTCAAAATTACAAGGCTACGGAGTTGAACATTAGTAGCCGTAAACCCATTAAGTTGGGTCGGCTGTTCAACGACGGTTATAAAATAAAATAAAATAAGGGCGATGTGTGAGAAAACAGAGTACTTTGCCTACAGTAAACGTTAAGGTGTGTAAATTAGTAGTCAAACTAGGAAGAAACAAAGCGGTTATGGAAATCTGTCGAATCGCTTGTGACGAAGACAGGATAAAAAAAAAACATTAAAACAAATTTAATGGATTAATGTGTTTTTAATAATCGCCTTTAAATTTTCTCTGTTTCTTCCTACAATCTATAGATTTTAATTTTTTTCCGTCTCACATTCCTTAGTAGTTGATATTTTATATTTTGGAAGCGTTTTTGTCTTATTTTCATAACCTAAATATTAATTTACAACTGTTAGTGTATCTGCTTTTACAGACATTATACTTAAAAGGAAGATTTCTCAAAGTATATATTTAGGGATGTCATTACGGAACACCCTGTAGATAATGTAAATAGTTCAGTACAATCGAATTTCATACGACAACGAATGTGCAGCTATAAACTTTTTTTAAATTGAATTTGAAGCATATAATGAAATTTTTATTTCGCATTTTGTTTCAAATGGTAAAATGTCAATTTTTCAAAATTATTTACAACTGATTTGATTTCGATTAAATAAAGTACAAATGTTAAAAAAACGAACAAAAATTAAATTATTTTTTTAATGATCATCGTTATTATGGAATAAAATGCAGAGAATAGAAGTTTTTATTAAAGAAAATAAGTTTATAAATTTAGATCTTGACAGGTAACGCTCAATACATGTGTAAGAAATACAGCACAATCTTCGCATGCTTGTATGAATTAACTTTGCAGGTTTGATATGATTTCATAATCGGCTTTTATATATAAAAAACATTTACTTTATTTAGTCAACTCCACATCCTTGCAATTTTAAGCGAAACCCAAAAGACAAGAGAATATCAAGCATTGGGGCAAACCCAGTCTTCGTGGAATATTCTTTAAGGAAACAAACCCATATTTGCTTTACATGGAGAGGAAAACCACAAATAGCTCAGTTTCTTCTAAATAAAGCAAGCAAGCAATCCTGTTGCCAAATATAATATCCAATGGGGTTTAGTCAGGTCGCTATCCAGGGTAAACTATTAGGCCCATATACAACAACTATGAAAGTAGTATTCTTTTTTAAATAACTCATAAATTTTTTTTGATTATTAAAGTTATCAATAATATAATTATTTATATTTATTTTTATTATAACTTTTATTATGACTATTTAACTATTTACTTTTATTATAACTATACATATATATTATCGTATTTATTATGTATTATCGTATATATCGTATCGTATTATCGTATCGTCTATTTATCGTGATAAAACTAATAAACACAAATATTGTAATTATAAGGAGACGTTATAAGAAGTAGTGAAAAACTTTAATTGATAAGAAAGTTTAACTATTATATTGAAAAGCATTTAAATTAAACAATTATAGGGAATTGCAACTTGAACAATCTTTTTATTTTATTTTCAAAGCAATATTTTTCTAAACTGTCGAATTAAATTACTTTCAACTAGGAGAAGGAAAAAAACTAATTAGCGACAGAGCAAAGTGCTAAATTAATGTGAATTTACCTTCTTGGAAAAAAACATTATTTTATTGACAAAAAATCTGCAAACAACGGTATTCTAATTTAGTTTTTCGAATTTTCGTCTACTTTAGGAATTTATAATTATCATAACAGTATTAAAAATAAATCTTTCAATGTAAAGTTTAAAAAAGATGAATAACTGTAAAAAAGTACTTCTGTAGAAATGTTGGTTCAGTTCGTCTTTAAGTCGAAGATATTTAAAAAAAAAACTCTTTTAGAGCATTAATTTTCTTTAATTGGTGAATTAACTGATCAATTAAAGTACTTTTATTTTATCTAATTTGTTTCTAAGTAAATAACAGTAACGAGAAATTTAATTAAATACTTTCTGGTGGAAAACAACATTCCTCTTTATTACTCATTGGCAAAATGAGTCTTGGTTTGAGTTTGATGGCGTCATCACACTTTTCAACAGTGTTCAAGAGTTATAGTAAACAGTACGCATGCGTTGCTATGGCGACCGCTGCTGTTTGATAATTTTTTTAGAATTCTTTTTTTCACTTCTAATTTTGTGATGCATTTAGTTGGTGAGTTTATTTTTGAGATAGGGGACCAGAGAGATCCCATAAATATTTCTTGAGTTGTGAATTAAAGAGAATTTAATCATATGAACGATTTTTTTGTTCTTATTGTTTTAATTAAGAATCAGAAATTCTAACCTACAGTTCATACTGGATCGTTTTCAATATTAATTCAGATGAATATCACAAATAAAGAGGGTCCCAAAGTGATTGACACGGTCCCAAAGGTTAGAGTTAAAGCAAAAAAAAAAAAAAAAAAAAAAAAAAAAAACGATGCTAGTGATCGCCTTGTGGCGATCAAAATTTTTTTAAAAATAAAATTAAAATAATGCTCTGTTAAGTCGAGGTAACAAACATCCTTTCGTCATTATTAGTTCCGTCATTGCTCAAATGCCGGTAAATTTTAATAATAAATTATTTACTGCAGTATACAAATGATAAGTTTTCGTCATTGATTTACTGGGGAATGATTGCGAAATAACGAATTTTCGTTGTGTGGGTATTGATAATTGGCAGTGAAATAACGAATTTTTGTCATTTAGTTATTAATGAATGACAGTGAAATAACGAATTCTCGTTGTTATGTTTCTAGTAATTGACAATGAAATAACGAATTTTCCTTATTTGGTTACTGGTGAAATAACAAATTTTCGTATTTGGCAACTAGTGAATGACAGTGAAATAACGAATTCTCGTTGTTATGTTTCTAATAATTGACTATGAAATAACGAATTTTCCTTATTTGGTTACTGGTGAATGACTGTGAAATAACAAATTTTCGTATTTGGCAACTAGTGAATGACAGTGAAATAACGAATTCTCGTTGTTTTGTTGCAGGTAATTGATTATGAAATAACGAATTTTTGTTATTTGGTTACCAGTGAATGACAGTGAAATAACCAATTCTCGTTGTTTGATTACTGATAATTCATTAGGAAATAACGAATTTTTGTCAGTTTATGAAATACATAACAGTTTTTTGAAGACGTAAAATTTTATATATGTTACTTGAGGACTTAAAAAGGAAAACCTATTGAATCAAATATCTTGTTTAGGAAAAAAGTTAAATTTATTTGAATATCTCTTAGCTATAATTACACTATGTTTTATATATTTTTTTTCTCTAAATTGCGAAAATATTTTTTGCCACTACAAGCTTTAGGATAACTTTGCTTAATTTTAGCAAGAATGTATATAATTTCTCAGTTTTTATTAATTTCTTTCTTAGAATTCTTTTTTAAACTAAAATATTCAATTTGTGTTGATTAAAATTCATTTCGATAACTTTTAGGATTAGTTAGTTATTATATATTTTTTTTTATTAATTGATATTCTTTGAGAATTTAATTTAATTTAAATACTAAGCAATCACGGACTAGGGCAAAATATGCTTTAAAGAAATATACAAAAAATTAAAATTACTAAATAAATAAAATACAAAAATAAATACATAAAAAACAAGCACAAAAGAAAATCAATGGCAAGATTTAAAAAAATAAAATCTTAAAAGTGAGATTCTTTAAAAAAAGTTATTTAGATTTCCAATTCCGAGAAGTTATTTTTCTTTTGTGTATAATATTGATATTTGAAAAATGAAGAGAAAGAAATTTTTAATGATTTATTATATTCATTGAGTTAAAAAAATGCATAAAAGCCATATATATATATATATATATATATATGTAACTCTCTTTTTTTAAACAAAGGAATGCAAAAAGTAGAATCACGGAAAAAAAACAATGACATTTTTTTAACAGAATAGTTCTCATTAACAATGAAAGAGAACTCGAGGCATTTATGTCATAAAATTACGCTTTGTTTGTCATTTTTATTTTAAAGAGCATTAAAGACTTTCGTTTCTTTCATTTCTTGTAAAGCGATTTGTCAGTTCTTTTTCATTTGTTTAAAATCGAATAGCTTTTAAAGAGTAGTTTTAAAACATATAACTGTAAGTTTATTATGAATTTATTTAGCTTTTGAAGTAAATTCGGTATGTGAATTTGGTCAATTACGTTCAGTCAACAAAAAAAAAAAAAAAAAAAAAAAAAAAAAAAAAAAAATCTGACTAAGTTTTGATCTAATGACTGGATTTTCATGTTCCAGAACTCAATCTTAATGGTTTGAGGGGGTGACCTAAAATATGCTAATTAATTAGTGCAGACGATATTTTAAGTTAAGAAATCAGAAACAAAAACGCACTGTTTCAGAATTAACAACCTACCTTTTTTTCGTCGATTTTGGATTTCTGGCCCCTAAAATACAAGGGATATACGCTCAATGTAGGAAATATGCCTCAATAGTTTGGTCAGGAGAGCGCTTCAAAGTTTACACCTCTTAATGTTAATTTTATTTTGCGCATTTCGTCATATCTTGAGAATATTTGAAGCGAATTAAAAAGTTTTTGCACATAATTATAAAATTCATTTGTTTAAAGATAATTCCATGCAATAAATTTATTTCAGTTAATATTTATTAATTTTTATTACTTTCTTGTTATAATTGTCGAAACAATTTTGAATTGTAATTTATACAGTTTTTTTTACATAATTTTAAATAATGTAATTTTTTATGGCGAAACTCAAAATTTGAGCGGAACGGTCGAATAGTTATTGAGAAATCGTTTTTTAAAAGACGTTTTTTTTAAAAAAAATAAAATTTGATTTCTCAGGTTTAAAAAAATATTCGCAGTTAAAAGTTAAAAAAAGTACTCTCATTTAGAAAGTGCTTGCATGTTTAAAAGAACTTAAGAAGTGCTTAAGTTAAAAAGAACGTCCGCATGATTTCACATCCATGTAAAAATTTTATTCCAAATATTTCATGGTGAAAACAAATAAAATCCTTAACCAAGAATAACATGAATATAGGAATCATGATAATGCAACTGTTTATCTTTTTATAATTCCTGTCCTGAAAGGAAAACTGGGCAACAACGAGTCAATAGATGTCTGAAAATAAAACTTTTTCTACATAATAAATCGCCTTTAAGCTAGAAGTTTCACATTTCAATGATATAGAAAGTGTATATTAATTCATGAGCATATTAATTAAATTTTCATTATAGTAAGCATACTATTGAGAAAATTGAAACAGTCATTCATCTGTAAACAATTGATCCAAAATGTGAACATTTTTAGCGAGATCTGAAATTTATCATGCATTATTGAAATGGTGACCTATACAGTCTTGTAATTAATTTTTAAAAATGCCTTAATCCATTGAATTTACATTATTTGTCAGGTGACTGCAAGCTTTTGTTGTTATCATAGAATATTGAATATATTCCCCTGAGATTCGAGTTTTAAAAAATGATGCAAAAAACTTGTTTTTTACTAAGAATTACATTGTTTAATTCTTAGTAAAAAGGAAGCGAGGGTTGGCTACGCAATAAAGTAGAATATGTCTCTTTGGCGGGGTGCATGGATGTTGCTACGTCGTTCCACGAACGCGTCTTTTTTTTAAAACGGATTTATGCTCGTATACCAACAAGGGCTTACAGCACCCAGAGTATCTCAGACAGCTTGCTTTGGAGACTATTCATAAAATTCCAAATGATGCTTTGCAGATCTACACTGACGGTAGCATGGGTGCTGGTGCTATCTCGGGTAGTGGAATTTTCATCTTAAAGGTGACTGGTATTAAGATCTGTATCAAAAACCCTGATTTTTGCTCGGTTTTTAGGTCAGAGCTAATAGCTATTGAGGAAGCTGTGAAATTTTGCATTGCTGACAATGTCAATTCAGATGTATGGATTCTGAGTGACAGCCGTAGCTCCATACAGCATCTGTCTGAATGGTGAAGGCATGGTGACAGAACGACGCTAAACATTGTCCAGCTTCTAAATTGCTTGAGTCACGACATTAGGATTTTCTTTCAGTGGGTACCGTCGCACGTGAATGTCTACGGGAATGAAATTGCAGACGGTCTCGCCCGTGAGGGCAGCCATAGAGATACTGCTGGCTATGACCTTCTTACTTTCTCAGAAATAGCAACCTGGATTAGGCAAGATATTGGTTCCGTTGGAAAAAAGCCCCTGTGCATGGTTGGTATGGGGGAGACCGGCCTGGTCTTGCTCTGATCAGGGCAAGCAATAGGCGTGTCCAAACGATGCTTGCCAGACTTAGAAGCGGACACACTCGATCCCAACGTCACGCTGAGGGCTTTAAAGTCTACCCACCCTGCCCTAAGTACAATGTGAACCAGTCTGCTCCTGCCTACATCCTATCGTGTATTATCTGCCAGAAGAGCCACCTGGTCTCCAACCCTGCTGCAATAGTACATGGCTTTGGGAACTTTTTGGATGAGTTCATGGACTTGACTTAATGCTTCTGTTGGTCAAGTGGGCATAAGCAACAACAACAACAACAACAACACATTGTTTAAATGAAAGTAAACTCATAAATGCAATTAAAAATTGTTTTGAAAAAAGAAGCTTAATTACTCAACTTTAATTAACCATTTTTATTTATTTGCTTATTAGTACACTTTTAGGTGACGCGTGCGTCGCAACTAGTGCTTGCGTCATGTTCTGGCATTTCTTGGGCACAATTGTGCTCAGTTACAGCTGTATAGATAACCTGTACGGTCAGTTCTGTGTCTTTAAAATTTTCAAGTTTAAAAAATTGCTCGCCGCATATGAGGTACGATCAGTGACGCGTTTTTAGTTGGCAAAAAACATGTCTGCTGCTTACATTAACTAGCAGATTTGTAAAGTTTACTACTGGTGTGCTGACACGAAATTTTGCTTCTCCATGACAATGAATCTCTCCACAGCTCAATACCGAATTCTATTAAACTCTTTTGGCTGGGAAGTTTTGGACCACCCCTAAATACAGCCCAGACCTTGCGCTTAATGATTTTCATCTTTCCCGATGTTTCAAACGTCATTTTGGCGTAATAACCAGTACGTTACTATGAAGATTACGATTTTTTACGATACAACATAAAATAAGAGTCATTGGTTTAGAATGCATCTATTTACTAATTCTATAAATAAAATTTGTTTATAAATCAAACATACACATAACACATAGAAAACATGAAGACAAGTTCGAACTTGGCTTAACAGAGCAGAGGCGGATAGAAATTATACATGATAAAATAACTTAATACTGGATAGAGAGATTTAAAAGTCAAACTATAATCATCCTTATTGCACAACTACATAACATGCATTCATATTTTTACGGCAAACGTTTGGTTTGTTTATAAAAGCATTGAAGACTTCTAATAACTCACACTAACTCCATTTTCGATTGTCAACAAATTACCATTTCAGGAAGATGAACCAACGTCGATACTTCCAGAAGCGGAAATAATTCTTTGTTTGAAGTGAAGGAGTAAGAGTTTGATGTAAGCTTAGTGCATTATTTCATTGTAACTTTATTCCATCATTTAAATTTCACCCTTTAAATTGTATATGAAAGCTTTGGTGTAAATTAAAATAACGTTTATTCGTAAATTTTTTTGGATTGGCCTACATCATATTCGGAGTGATATTTACACTACAGTGTTTTTACAGTGTATACTCAACTAACAGTAGATATCTAATTTCATTAAGATGCTACAAGAGCTACTTGAATCGAATTTCTTACTTTTTTTAAAATAATTTTTTATTGTAATGGGATACCTGCAAGTGACGTAGTGTGGGTATCTCGATCCTAATTGGCTGTTGAAACGTGACATTTGCTTACGTTAGCAACTGTTCTTTACATTTTATTTCGAGTGAGTCAAGCCCATCAAGTATCAATTCTCTTTAGTGACACATTCCAAATTCTTTCTCAAAGATTTCAATTCTTTCACTATATATTTACACAAAGACTTAACCCGAAAACAGGCACGAAGCCATGTGGAATATAAACTAGCTAATTATGCATCGAAGTTGCCAGGTACACAAAACAAAGATCTATAACGGTTACAATAAAATACATAAACAAATAATAAATCTAAGTCAAGTAAAAGAAGTAGACGAGAAATAATTATATTTAAACTAATTCGTTGTGATACTGCTCTGTATTTAATTAACTTATCGTTAATTAACTTATCGTTAATTAACATTCTAACTTATGTAGAGAAACTTAACTCGACTTTAATACGCATTTTGCTGATAAAGATTAGCTGTCGCTGACGTCATAGGTCACGTATGGGTATGGGAGGTCCTCTTCTTGAAGTGCAAGTACCCGATTAAAATTATGACTAACGAGGGTGAATACATAATTTGAAAATCGCCTTGTAAAAGTATACAAAGACGAAAATTAATTAAATAGTATTATTTTTATTTTAAAAATAAAATTATACCAAATGTTATCCAGTATACTGGACTCTATGTCTTGTGTGGATATGTGAAAAAAACTTATAAAATAAATGACCTAGAAAAAGTAAATTAACAACTTAATATTTTCCTATCAGTAGCAATTCAGTAAATATGCATTATGTAAATTCATTACTTCGTTATATTTATTACATTAACTACATCAATTTGCTACACTTAACTAAAAACAGTTCTAAGTGTGATTCAAATTTCTATTCTTATTTCTCACAATTCCCCCTGAAGAATGAAAAAATAAATAAAATAAAAACAATGAACACCACCCATAAAAGATTGAAATCCATAGAATGTTCACTATCTTCAAACCTGGTTGAGTGACTGAATCTTTATTAAAGGAAAAAAAAGAAAAGAAAGGTCAGCAACAAAAAGAAGACAATAACTTAATACAAAAATCGATATAGTCATAAAGGTTTCATCGGAATCATATCATCTTTATACTTTTTACATGTTATTCATGCCAAACCTTTGTTCCAAATAGAAAACGATCAATAATAATGAGATTTCATTTTTTCCTCTTACTCATTGAGTAATTATGTTTTGATTGGTGGATACATTCATTACAGCAAGAAAAAAATGCTATATGATTGAAGTATCCTTAATTGCCCTCAATGCTGATAAAATTGTGGAGGCGCTTCAAATTTCTATTATTAGCTTAATTGAAACTAATTTTTTTTATCATTTTACGAAGTGGAAAAAATTCATGAGATAAAAAAAAGCTATTCTGTTTTAGGGTTTCTTTTTCTCTTAGTTTTCTTGATATGAACTAAAAAGCATACTTTTCTTGAATGAATTACATCTTTATATGATTTTAGCTTATTTCTATATTTTAAAACAGTTAATAAGGAAAAAATTATGAATTAACTAAAGTTGAACTTTTATACTAGGTGTTCCAATAAGAGTATATTTATAGTACAAATTAAAGTGGTAAAACATTGCAAAATTTATTTATTTGCAATATGCATTTTGTATGATACATAAAATTAATTCATACTAAGACTTTTTTTTTACGAAATATTTATAGTAATACGACGTTTTCTCGTATACTTTGTGAAAAATCTCTATTGAAATTAAACTGTTTAATGACATGATTTATAAATTAATATTTGTTCTTTAAGGTAGGTTTAATTGTAAGATAAAAAGTTGATCCTTTTTTTAAAATATTGCCGCTTACAATTTAATAGCAAAAATATGACACCCTTTTCTTCAAATATGTATATGGTTCAATTAATTAAAAAATCCATATTTTTTTGAAGAAAATGCTGTATTTATAGTTAGCTCATTTTGCAGATTTATATACATGCTAATCATCTACCAAATTTTATTTTAATAAATTAAGATGTTTTGGAAAAAAGTGAACCGAAAGTATTCGAATTTTTCTCTTGAGCATCAAACAAAAAATAATCGTTTTGCAATTTGCATTAAAATTTTCGTTATTTTATTACGTTTTTGCATCCAACTAAATTAAAAAAAATCAATGTAATCAATCGATTTTAATGACACTGAATTAGGTTCCAAATCCTAATATAAAAAAAGGGATGCTTCGTACCCTCAAAACCAAGATTATGTTTCTTCAAAAGGTATATCTTTTAAAAAATTAAGTATGGAATAATACGTATGGCAAATGCATAAATGATTGGGGATTAGAGTAACCATTGAGCCAAATTAGATCGATAATTTAATTTCAATAATTTCTTCGATCCCTTTGTTGCATAATGTATCGTTTTGAAGTCAGGAAATGACTGGATACAGCAGAATTGAGATTTCTTCTGCAATTTTTCTTTTGAAATTTTATATCACGAAGATAATCACTTTAGCATCGAAGAATGTTAGATTCTGTATCTATCTCTGACATCGGTTGTTATAACGCTAAACTGTATCAATGGAGTCACAAGGTTTCTTTTTACTTCTTGGGTCTCTTTTACCAATGTGTTGCTGTCGAATTCGTTTGAAACTAAACTCTATGGACTGAAAACAAATAAAGATGTTCTTAAACTCGACCAAAATAATGTTTTATTTCAAATTGAATGGACTGATAATAATGATTAAAAATGGGTTAATGTTTATATTTATACAGGAGTGGAAAATATCGGGGTATACTTATTATGTGAGTAGTTATGTTTAAAAATGGAATAAATCCATTTGAATCTAAAGCGCCGTTTATTTATTTATCTTTTTTTTACGATTTTTATAATCATTATCGCATTTCGATGTTTCATCAAATTAATAGTGTTAAAACCATCAATTAAATTGATCAAGTTTCGCCAATATTTTTGGATTAATTCAAACATTAATAATCATTAAAAGTTTCGGACTTTCCAAATAGACTTAATCAACTTTAAAATAACTGTACCTTCAAGCTTTTTTGTATTTTAATTATAACTTTAATTTTATATTCTATGTGATAGCCAAGTTTATACATTCTCATTTTATTCTTGTTTGAATAATTATAATTTAAAATGATTTTGACTACCATTATTTTTCAATAATTTAAACGTATATATAATTACCCAGCTGCCTCCTTTATAGAAAATGTTTGCAAGTGTTATCTAAAAAAATATTGATACCCCAGCCATCACACGGATTCTTATAAGTCTGCGCGGACTGTATAAAAAGTGAACCAGTTGTGCGCTTGAACCCAAATTCCTTTTTAAAAGTAATTGAGAGAAATTTATCATGTACATTTGAGAATTGAATCTGTGATGGTTGACAAGTGAATAAGGCAAACCAATAATATTCATAAATAAAAAAAATTTTTAGTCATATATTTGCTACCACTTTCTTATTTCAACTAGATTTTGTATTATATGACTCGTTCAGAAAGTAGATATCCTTCATAGTGGTTTGATCGGACTACCTATAAAAAACCGTGTGGAGGCTTTCAGTTACATGAGGCGTTGCCCCACCTCACAATTTCAAATGAATTTTACTAGGAAACAACTTTATTGAAAAGCAAAAAGTTGGCATGTACTCGTATGCATATAACTTTAGTTACTTTGGTGCTCGCCATTCAGGGAGGCAAATTAATCGCCATGTTTATAGATAAATATACTACATATAATGACGATTCATTACTTGAAAAAAATGGAAAGCTCATATTATTATTTATCATTGTTTATAACTTTAATATTGCAAACATTTTTTGAAAAAATTTATTTTAGGTTTTTGAAGCCCCTTTTAAGGGCACGAAATATTTCGAAATCGTCATTATACTATGTTTATCTAATAACTTCAATAAAATAATTTTCTAGAAGTTAGGAATTTTTCCCGTTAAATCCTAGTTATGCTCATAGCAACTAAGTTTTCTAAAGGCTTTTTAACATTTCCCCAATCATTTATTTAAAATGATTCGAAATATCCTAAAATCCTTACTTTGTAGTATATTTACAGTAACGAGAGTTTTATTTCCTATATTGCAAACGTTAAACGTTTTTAAATAGAAAGTTTATTTTACTTATAAAAACCAACAGGATTCTAAATTATAAGAAGCTTATGTTAAAATATATTTATTTATTAAGGATAAAATAAAGTGTGAGTTCTGATGTATGTTGCGTTCTGAATAATATTCGAGAAAAAAAATATTTTCCGAAAAAGGCTAATAAAGTAAGAGTTTATGGAAAACAAGTAAAAATGTTTTTTTAATGACATTGAAATAAATTTATTTTTTTTTTTAAACATTATATTTGAAGTGTTTGAAAATATATAAATAAAAGCGAAAGTCGAAATTTTCTATAAATTCACTAACTTCAAATGCAAATAAGCCTTTTGTACTTTTTACGTTTTTCAAAACTCAATAAACAATTGTTTTATTATTCATTAAAACTTTCATACATTTTTGAAAGATTTAAATTTTGACGAAAAGTACACGATTTTAATCTTTCTTCTTTAATATCATTAATTATTCAGAGAAAATTAAAGAAAGTAAAAAAAAAAAAAAAATACTGTCAAAGTTTACTTTTTTTTAATTCGAAAAAAAATTAGTTCACTTCAAAGTTATAACTAATTACAACTTGCAGCTTTTTTCTGGCCTTAAAATATTCTGATTAATGAGATACTTTTTAAATTCAAGTGAAACAACCGTGAAGATTCCGTAAAACTTATTTATACGCGTTTTACAAAGAAAACTTTTCTGTAAAATAAATATATAAGTGCTTTGGGGCGTAATCATGATAAATCTTAAAACCATTATAAAGAAGGAGCTTTTGCATACAGCTTTTTAAAGATTTTCTTCTTTTATCTTTATTATGAATTTCTCAGATAACAGGATATTCATTATATTTTTAACAAAATTGTTACTCCTTAGGATAGTCTTAGCTTTTAACTAATTAAAAATTTAACTTTTAAACAATGTATAGTATTTTATCACTTGTTTCAAACAGTTGATACATATCGGATTACTGCTAATGTTCTACTCCGCAACTTTGTAATTTTGAGTTTTACCCAAAAGACAACTTAACTCTTGGTCTTGAAGTGGATCAAAGTCGTCTGCGTGGAAGAATTCTGGATGGAACTAACCTACTTTAGGGTTACATGGAAAGTATAACCATGTAAATTTTGTAGTAGGCATATGGCAAGGATATTACAACCCTCAATATGCATAACTTAGAGTACATTTTAAGTCACTACTGTTGTGATTGGTGCAAGTTGAAAGCAGTATTCGAATCAACTATACATCACCGAGACCTGAATCATCCCGTTGTGAAGAAAGTACTCTAAATCATCCCAGCATAAATGTCGGGATGGTTCGGAGGATAAAGCAAAATATATGTTACAGAAAACAAATGTCTGTAAGTTCTTCTAGGCAACGAATCAAAGATTTTTCCCCTCGATAAATTTCTCAACTGCAAAAACTTTTGTTTCAACTTATTGTAACTTGATTTAATGTTTTGTTCTGTTCTCATAATTTTCTTATTCATCAGAAATGATTAAAAGATAAATAGAAGCATCTTTCTCCTTGTTCAAGTCTTTAAGTCAAGCTGTTTGCAAGTTCAGGGATTTTTCATCAATTGTTCTTTTTTCCACCGTGTTTGTTTCCTCAGTAATAAATTAAATAAGTAGAATTTTTTTGCAACTGTTTCAAAGCTGGAGTTTGTTTATCAAATTGTTGCCAGCTTTGAGATCTTCTGTGAGCTTTTATAGTTGATTTTATTTTCATCGTTCTTATTTGTTTTATTAGAAATTAATAAGTTATGAGTAAAAGTGCCAATATCTTGATGGCTGCTCACGTCCATCGCACACCTGTCGTTTTAGTGGGAGATGAGCCCAATGTTTCTTTTGATCATGGGGAAACATTGCCCAACTAAGACACTGCAGAAAATTCAACATATAAATATTCTATAATCATATCCTTCCAATTGTCATAGCACTAATATGAACACTATAAACAATTTATTATATTACAATGGGATTGGCGTATCAAAGTTTCCAAGGTACTCAAATCAATTTGATTGTTCAATTAACAGTAACTTGACAAATTAATCAATTTCTCTCTTATAAATTATCTCTAGAATCAAACACTTTTGCCTATATCTTGCAGCAAACATTACAGCTAAATGTTTTGAGTTTTTACTGAACCTTCAATGTTCTATTGATGACTGTTCTTCTTGCTGCATAAATTTTTAGAGAATGAAGAAAGTTACACCAGCAGGAAAAGTAACCCCAGTTTAAGGTAATTGTGTTACGATAAGTGTAATTTCCTTATGATACGGGATATCAGAATTAGAATGAGGGTATTAAAAATATACTCACCTATACTTTGTGTATGGTGATAAAATATTTCAGTAATAAATTGTATCAGCATGACATAACGCACTTTTAAATATTATTTTGGTTGTTTGACGCAATTTATGATTGCTAGTTTTTATCTCCCTGGTCAGAAAAAAAAGAGGCTTGTTAAAAAAAAAGAAGCTCGTTAAAAAAAAAGAAGAAATATTTTCTTCCTATAAGTTATCGAAATAAAATTCATAGGATTAAGCGAGCCTACTGGCTATAAAACAGAAAAATCATTTTTTTCTACGTACAAATTTTATTCTGATACAGAAATTCAGTGACTATTTTCTATTTTATTTATTCTCTGTTTAAAACCGAGGACTGTTCTTACATTTTTTTATATATTATCATTTTACGCAATTTTTATTTGGAAAGCATCAGAAATAGAAATTAAACATTAAAAAAAATTCTAAATCCAATGAAATAGAGGAAGACGATTTTCAAATTTTTTAGTTCGATAAAACATGGTTCGTAAAAGTTTCCTATGATCCAATTTTTCTTTAACCTCAATGTTTAATTCTGGGAACTTTTTCCAGGAAATGAAGGGAAAAAAAGTATTTCCCTTTTTCCATCGATAAAGAATAAAAGTCAAAGAATGTTTTGAAAGGTTGATTTGAGAGATAGGATCGGATGTGTCAGCTAACTTATGTATGGATGAGAAAACATTGGGTGAATTCGAAATGGGGTGAAATATAACACAGGGAGAAAAATCGATGCAGTTATATTAGTCACGTCATTTTTTGTTCCTTTTCAGTCTATTTTAAACGGGTAATGTGGAAATAACTAGGCACATTCTTGTGCTTTTCTACCTACTACACCTGCATGAAAAATTCATCGGAGTCACTTGTATTTTACTGGAACTATGCATGATTTTTTATTGGAATTTTTTTAGTAGCAACGCATCATGAAAACCTTAGAAAAAATTCTTTTCACATATAGGTTTGTTTATTCATTTTCTTACAGCTTTTTACAGATATGCGTAGTTGTATTTTTTTTGTAAAAATCTTTCTACTTGTCAATATTTTTTGGTTAGTAAAAAAATCTTTTTAATCTAAACGTGTGGGTGTATTAACTTTGTTAATATTTTTGGCACCAAAAATTCACACATTACACGTGCAGCTGTATTGATCTTGTCAAGATTTGTTTTTTGTTGTAGGCGCAACAGTGTTTCTTTTACACTTCGTATTTGTAATTTCCAGTTAAGATTTTTTTTGCTGGCACAAGAAATTCTGACTCTTGTAGTTGTTATGACGCTATTGGATTTTTTTTTTTTGCCTTTACGAAAACTCGTTACACTGTACTTGGGCAATTTAATTGATTTTGTCAAAAAAAAAATTTTTTTTTGCTCAAATGTAGATGGATTTTTTTAAAAAATTTTATAACGAGTGTTAACGGACCCATTTCTGAGTTTACGACCACCAATGTTCAATTCCGTAGCTTTCTGATTTTGAATCCGAGCCTGAAGGTAAACTAACGCCTGGATCAAGCATTGACACATAATAGCTTTCGAGGAGAACTTTTTTATGAAACTAACTAACATTTGCGTTAGATGGACAAGAATATTACGAAAACCTACCACGGTTAGCCCGACGGCTAGGGGTTTCTAATTCATGATCAGCCTACCAATGAGGCTATTTTACACCATCACTGGGGTCGGTGTGATCCGGGGGCAGAATTTGTATCAAACAGCCATCGCTGGTATACGAATCTGGGTCACTTCATTGGGTGGCAAACGCTCTACCCCCTGAGCCATCGCGGCTCAATGTAGTTGTAATTGAGCATGTCAGATTTTGTTTCTTCCCGACGCAAAATGTTTCGCATTTCACTCGTCAAGTTATATTCTATCCAGTTTTTTTCTCTTTTTTTGCTGACACATCAGAAATTATTCTTTGACTCTTATTTCTAGTCATGACTTTTTTCATTAAAAAATCAACTCTTATGCTTTTTAAGAAAGAGTTTCAAGAAATATTTCGTCTAAAAATATGTATTGAAATGTTTCATTACGGTTGCTTGAAATTACTTTTATTAATTTAAATAGTACATTTATCAAATTTGTTTTGAGAAAATAACAAAGGGTGGGGCATAATGATCAAGTTTTGAACTTAAAGATTTTTTACTATTAGGTTTTTTTTCCCGATAAATTTTAATTAAGATCTATCTAGAAAAGTTTCTGTATAATACTCTATTTTATAACTCGATAACTACAAGCGACGTCATCGTGAGCAAATCATGACATTCATTTAATGACACGATTCAGAAGCCAATCAGGTTCGACACACAGGCGTGACGTCGCTTGCAGGCATCCAATTAAATCTGATCCGAAAATTAGTTCAGTGTAATAATAAACCAAGCCTAATGGCTGTAACATTAAGCCACCAAGCAGAACTAAGTGATTGGACCCAGCCACGTGATTAGTATTTAAATTACATGACAGGTATTCTGCTTCTCGAATATTTGAGAAAAGTTTTTTTTTTAAACATAGTATTTTTAAAGTTCTCTATTTAAATGAAAATATTTTATTTGAATAAAATAGAATGTTGAATTCAATACATTGCATTGCAACATTTCATTGGTTTTAGAGCATGTTGTATCAATAGTTTATACTGCAGTGAAAAGTTTGAAGTTTAATTTTAACAAGTTCCGAAAGAAATAAAAGTTTACCATTATTTAGCATCAAACAAGAGCAATGTAAAAGGGAAAATAATTACATTTATGTTTAAAATAACTTATATACCGCTATAAAATGAATTCCGAAAGTAAGCTATTTTCCCAAAAGTAAGCTAAATGTTATGAAAAGAAAAGTAAAATGCAATTTTTAGTTGAGAATTAAAGGCTTAATTTTACAGCACTCTTCCATTAGAGAAAAAGTTTCTTCAAGAAGAAAAAAATGTTCTTCTTTAAATTAAAAAAAGTGGGAAAGTAAAAGAGCGATGCTCAAAAACAGTTTTAAAGCACCTTTTTTGTAATTACATTCCCTCGTTAAAAATAAAGCTCCTTGAAATTTCGGCATTGCTTCGAGAAATGCTATTAAAAATTTAGAAAGGTTTTTTTTACCATTTAATATTATTCGCACAGTTTCAAATAGATTAATTGTATCTATTTTTGAAAGAAGATTTACTATATTTCAAAGAGATTTATTCCGAATTCTGGTTCTATTTAATATTTCTGAAATAGTGTTTTGAAGTTGAAGCGGATTTCTGAAATATCATGATCTGAGAGAAATAAGAGATTTGTTTCAAATTCTAGTTCTATTTAATGTTTCTGGAATAGTGTATTGAGATTGAAACTGATCTCTGGAATATCATAACCTGAGACAAACAACATGGTACTGAAAAATCGTCACAAGAAAAACTCCTGAAACGAGTCATACCCGTAAATGAGAACCTACTGGTTGTAAAATCATTTCAATTCCAGCTGATTTTTAGAAAAAGTAATATCTGTAGAATCGAATGTCCTGTGATCGGTCACTGAGCTGTACCATGGGTACAGGGATCTGAAAAAAATTTCCTTATGTCTAAATTAAATAAATATGTTTAAATTGAGGTAGAGCCCTCCCAAATTGTGATAGCATGTCTTTGGATCATCCTTAGGGATGTTTCCCTGACCGTCTCCCATAGCCCATTGCGCAGCTCTAGCGCAAAGTAAATAAAATGCCTGTCTATATTGCCTTTCATTTTGGTTTTGTACTGAATTTGAAATGTCTTTTCATTTTCATTAGCGTGATTCAGTAATAACATATGTGTTTGACGTAGTCTAACCACTTTCAGCTCTTTTAAAGTCTACTTTTAATAAACTAAGATTATAAAAAATTTCTCTTTTAAAACTAGTTTTCTTATCTCCAAGGATATAATATAGGAATCAATGATGCGAATCAAATCTATCTAATGATAAATTTGTAATTAGTAAAATAACTTTTGATTCATCATGTTGTTTTTCAAATTCTCATCATCTGATTAAAATACTTTGGCTATTTTTTCCACTCGATTTGGCACCAAAAACCGAATCCGTTCCATCCAGGGAACTTTAATTACTGTCTGTAACGTCTCGACATTTCCCTTTTGAATTTGATTGCTAGATCCACGCCTATAATATTTTACTATTTCTGGTCAGAAACTGTGTCCGGGAAGAAAAATAAATTCCTCCCTTTTATATTCTACCGCAGAAATTGAAGGCCATCAAAGAGTCACGAAAGGGGGACTTGGAAACAGGATTGAATGAATAAATCTTTTGTAAGAAATAAAAAGAAGGAAAACTGAGAAAATTAGATGCGAGATAAGCGATTCCTTTAATATAGAAATCGATGTAGCAAGAAAAGCCACCATTTATTTTACATTATTGAATCCTCTCCTCTCTTTATTAATTTATTATCAATCTATTATTCAAAAAGTACTTAGTTGATTTAAACGCAATTCGTTTCATAAAGGATGCATAAGCATGTGCATGTAATCATGTTTCGGTAGGGAGTTCTCCTCCTCCCCAGAATATTTATAATTTTTAATGAATATGAATTTTATGTTCCCGAAGTGTGTGCAAAATTTTCATTGCATTTTTATAATAAATTCATTTCATGTTTTTTTTTTTTTTTTACGGACAAAGTTTCTAACACTTTTTAATTTTATTACCATTAGTACATATTTACCGCAAATGTTTCTTATTTAAAGTCCGGTACGGTACAGCATAACCGTATCTTCCGCAACTAAACTATACATTCAATCTTCAATCCGGGGTCTGCGTAGCCGCATCTTTTGCTGCCGGTTCTTTTGTTAACTACAAATTCAATCATCAGTCTGGTGCAGCATTGCTGTATCTTTTGCTACCGGCTATTTTGCAACTGAACTATACACAATCTTTAGTCAGGTGCAACATAGCCGTATCTTTTGCTACTGTTCATTTTGACATCCAACTAGAAATTAAATCTTTAATACGGTGAAGCATAGCCGTATCTTTTGCTACTGAACTATGCATTCAATCTTCAATTCGGTGAAGCATAAACGCATTTTTGCGGCCAGTTTTGCTACTGAACTATATATTTAATCATCACTCCGGTGCAACATAGCCGTATCTTTTGCTACTGGCCCTTATGATACTGAACTATTCAGTGAATCTTTGGTCTAAAACACCATGACCGTTTCTTTTGCTTCCGGCCCTTTTTCCAACTACATATTAATCGTCAATCTGGTGTAGCATAGCTGTATTTATTGCCATCAGCTCTTTTGCTACTGAAGTATACTTAATCTTTAGTCCGGTGCAACATAGCCGTATCTTTTGCTACCAATCATTTTGTTATTGAACTACAAATTCACTCTTTAATTTGGTGAAGCATAACTGCATCTTTTGGTGCCAGTCGTTTTGCTACTGTACTATACATTCTATTAATCTGTCAGTGATTAATAAGTTCGGCAAATAATAACACACAAGAAAACTTATATTATTTATGGTAGCTTAAATTATTTTTATTGGAAATTTTGTCTTACGTATGCTTTTCTTTAATAAATCAGCCTTCTCAATTTCACATGAGTCTTATTTTTATCTTACTACTTTTAGATTTTTCAGTTTGTATGAATTCACTAAGTGATTATTTATGTGAATTGTAATGTGTTTTGAAATTTATGGATAGAGTTTTTAAATCTATTTTAATACTTAAAAAGGAAAAAAAGGATTTCAGAAAAGTTAAGAAAAACAATTGTTTTTAAACATGTAAATAAAATTTTTGTGTTTTCACAAACTTTGTTTAACGAATGCAGAATGTGAAGCTTTTTAATGCAGAGTAAGACAAAACTAATGTTCACAACTGTGTAGCGTGATGAATTTATCAAAGTGAGCCATTTTCCTAGTATAATGTGGGTTCGGAAAGCAATGGGTGTCTCCTTGGTTAAACTACATAAATATTACAGTTTTAAAAGGATTCGAAATGAAAGGATTCAATTGGAATGGTCGAGGTAGGCCATCACCTCCTACATCAAAAATCCCACACGGTCCTTTATAAGTAGTCCGCGCAGACTATTTAAAAAGTGAACCAGTTGTGCGCATGAACCCAAAACCTTTTATAAAAGCAATTGAGAGAAATTCATCATATATATTTGAAAATTGAATCTATAGTGGTTGACAAGTGAATAAGGCAAACCAATAATATTCATAAATAAAACAAATTTTCAGTTATATATTTGCTACCACTTTCATATTTTAACTAGATTTTGTATTAAATGACTCGTTCGGAAAGTGGATATCCTTGACAGTGGTTTGATCGGACTACCTATAAAAAAACCGTGTGGAGGCTTTCAGTTATAGGAGGCGTTGGGTAGGCCCCTCGATTGGCTTTCCAGATCCTCCCGATTTGTCCCGATTTTTTTTTTCTCTGGAGAAATCTAAGAAGCTACGTTTATGAGACGCCCATACAACATTAGAAGAGAATGTAGCCTGAATGAGTGACGCAGCTTTATAATTTAATGAACCTAAAGGAATCTTTCAACGTTTACGTAATTCGCATCATAGTTGATTTAAACCTCTGCATTGCAGTCTCTCATTTGAATATTTGTTACAAATGTTCAATTCTAAAGAGTTTCGGTCTTTTACTAATAAAGTTTATTGTTTCTTTCATTTTCACTGTGGAAATGACGTCATTGCTTGTTCATCTTCTCCGCATTTTACTGTTAACACGTTGAATGCCTTGGCGGTTACAGGTGACCGGCACTGAGTTTGTTCGTAGCATCACAAGGATCACTGGTGATCGGCGAAGCCAAGATTATCAGAGACACATACTAATTCGACGAAATTTTTAATGCTTTTAACACGTTGAAAGACATGCGGGTTGCCGGTGACCTCAGTGAATTAAATGCGTCACGAATGATTACAAAAATTAACTGTTTTGTTGCAAATAATATTGGCCAGACAGGCAAGCCATATAAAATTAGCGCCATTTTCAGCACGTTGAAACGTGCTATTTGTTTTTCAATTTATAAAGTGCTAGTATGCCGCGATATGTAATAATCATGCAAACCTGTTATCCGTGTGCAACAATAAATAAATAAAGTAGCCTACCTGGTAGTGCGGTCACACCATTTACCACACAACTAGTTGTGTGGTGGCAGCAGGCACGCTGTAATCCTGGATGTATTTTGTTGATAGCCTCCTCTAATTTGTGTGATCTGTTTTTCAACTTGGCAAGGATTGCAGTATTTTATAATTAGCACGCAAGCCTGCATATACCTGAGTAATAATAAATTAATAAATGTATAAATATAATGCCTAGTTCGCCAAAGTCATCGGTTCCAGTTACCAGAAAACCACCTTAGTCTTCAAGATGGATGGAAAAAATCCCCCAAACGATCTCAGGCACCCAAATAAACTTTGATGAGGATGAATCATCGAATTTTTAAATATCTAGTAATAGCAACATGCTTTTCGATCTGTTACTGTTAGCTTTATAAGGTTAAGATTGATTAAAGTTTATTAAAACTTTTAAAGTGTTTTTTTCCTATGAATTAAAATGTTATTGAAGATGTTACTGTTCAATATTACTGTTTTATCATTAAAATAGAAATAATACAAAAATGAATAGAAAATAATGACATACCTGCCAACTTTTACGGATTTGGCGTAAAATTTTATTTCTATATTTAAAGTGTTAGTAAAAAGTATGCTTTCTATAGATTCCTTGCATTTATGAACTTAATTTATAAATACAATCTTTTTGACCACCACTATTTTTAAAAAAAATAAGCAGATATATTAGTATGTAATGCTGCTATGGCTATCCACATAAAATTTATCAAAATACAGCGTATGTATCTACCTAAATTTGTAATTTAAATTCCATATTACTACCACTGGGGAAAATCACCCTCAAAAGGATTAAAAGTTGACAGGTATGTAATTATTTTGGTGCTGCTTTTACATTTTTAAGAACATTTCTCAACAAAAAAAAAAAATGCTTGATCTACCATAATTTTGAACTAGGAAAATAAAGAGAATGAAGATAAATTTTGATCGATATTATTTTTGAGAAGTAGAAAAATTTAATTATTGTTTTATTTTTCGGGCTTATAAGTAAATGTTCACAGTCTTGTTCCACTTTCAGTATGTGGAAACTGTAAACACATGTTACATATGCTGTATGTTAGCACACTGTATTTAGTATGTTAAGTTTCTTCCACAAAAATTGGTATGATAAATTAGAATCTATGAAGTTTTTAATTTTTTACGAACCCTGTATATTTGCCTCTTGTAATAAAGGAAGTACCTATAAAATCACAGAAAATAATCGTAGTTTTAGAATTATCATAAAGTTTAACGTAACTGAGGCGCTTTGTTTTCACTAGCAACTAAATGAGAGAATAAAGTTGAAGCAAAATTAGATATTTTGAAATAAAAAAGAAATTCCATAATGTGGGAATCGATAAGGAAAACTCATTGCTTTTCTTCGATGTATTTCTTTAGCAATCCATTTGAGGTAATTCAGTGAAGAAAAAAAATGGCTAAATCGATATAAGGGTTCGATTAACTTCATAGAGGTGGGAAAGTTTGTGTAGTTAAGCTCTGATTGAGAGTTCTTTGAAATCGATAAAAAAAAAGTGATTTTCCCGGCGCTTTTTCATTTAGATTGCTTCTGTTATTTTGCAATTTTTCTACAAGTATGTTTGTACTTTTCTATAGTACGCGGATATTAAACTACCACTTTTGTTTTATGTTTTGAAAAAATTCAATTTATATTTGAAATTTTATTATACATTTATATTTATTGTGCGTATTAAAAATTTCAGTCCACTAGGAAAATTGGCTCAAATTTTGCCAAATTGGATATTTAAAGAGATTAAAACTAAAAGTTCATTTATAAAAATGTTATTTTATTTTATAACCGTCGTTGAACAGCCGGCCCAATTTCATGGGTCATGTTTCAAATGTTAATGTTTAAAAAGATACGATTAAAAAATTTGAGGCAATGTTTCTGTCCAAAAATAACTTAACATAAAAGTAATTTAACCTAATTAAGACTACTATTGCCAAAATAAAATTTTTGGAAGTAAAAAGAACTTCGTAAAAAATGTGCTGAAAGATTAATGCCTAAACTAATCAGATATTTTCTTGTGTTATATTTCGTTGAATACAAATGTCTTGCTTCTCCAAGATAAATTCCATAAACGAAATAATTGAGTTATCAGTTTTATTTTTCTGTAAAAAGTTTATGAAAACGTTGCATCTTCATGGATAAAATTCATTACATTTTAACTGCTGTATCAAGCTGTTTCATTGAAAAGTTTAATGGGATAGCCCAGGGTAAAAACCAGACGGAAAATAGGAAAGGCTGGTAGTGAAATCTTTTCAGTTATAGCTAGTTTTGGGGAGGAGCTTACCCATTCTTTTTTTAAATTATTCAACAACATCTACTTTATCTTCGAAAAGAAGCAGTTTTATATATATGCTAAAATTTTAAAAGAAATCTTGATAGTTACAGATATTTTATTTTTTTCGAAAAAAAATGCTGGAATGAAATGTCATACGTACCAGGTTTTTCTCTTTTCCGTCTTGCTATATAAGGGCTTTCACCCATGGGATAGCCATGTATTCGGTATATAGTTATCCATTTCTGGCAAAAGATTGTGTGTCATTAGTTTTTGTTTTTATTTTTACGAGATTTAGACCGAATTGATTTCAATTTAATGACTTTTGTTTTAAAAATAATAGAAGTGCAAATCTGAATTATTCTAAATTTGTTCAATCATTAGATTTATGTTTGGATATGGAACTAACAATCATATTAAGATTCCAGATTATATCTTTATACAAATTAAGAAATTTTTAGAATAAGAATTTCGTATAAGTATAAATTCTAAACAAGAAAACTTTATTTTACATTTAAAATGATATTGCTGTCCGTAAAAAATAGAGCATATTTAAAAAAAATGCTATTTCAAAATTTAATATTCTAGAATGTATTGATTTTTTTCCGTTTAGCATATGAATACACCTGCAAGTCATATTTTAGTTTGAATTTAAACGTAAATGAATAATGCATGCATTATGGAAGCATTTCTTTAAAAAAAAAAAAAAATGCAATACTTTCTAAAGTGTGGTATTTTTAGATTTTTCATTCATATTTCAGTCATATTCACTGAAATGAACTCTTTAAAATATTTTAATATAGAACTAAAAGGAAGCCATTCTCAACGTATTAAAGAATGAAGCATTTAATATGCAATTTTGATTTAATTACAATCTATTACGTTGGTTTCTGAAACTAAACAGACTTTCTCGTTTATCTACTTTCATCATTGTCTAAAATTGCATTAAAAAAACATTGAATTAAAACTTTCGATTTTTGTAGTTCTTTGCAAATATTTATTCAGTTTTGTATTTCCTTTTCAAATTTTGTAACGCATTAAGAAGCATTAAATATGCTACATGTCAAATTTCTACAATTTATCTTTGTAATAATGTTTACTATCCAAATATTAAGGGAAACGGAAATTAATGTCGTTTCGGCGCATTAAATAGTCTCAAAAACCAATTCATTTTTCTCAATCCATTTCGTTTCATTTTCGATACGGCATTAAAGGGTTGTGGCTAACGAGGGTGAATACATTATTGATTAAAAATAAAATCTTGATATCAAATGCACCGAAACGACATTACTTTCCGGTCCTCCTAATATTACCGTCAAACAGTGGACTGATCATAAGACAAGGTTCTCAGTAAAACACCGAAGTCAAGTATCACTGGCTGTGGTCAGTATGCGGGTGGGAGATCACTTTGATCAGGCTATGAAGGGGCAAAGGGTGTGCGGTATTGGTCCTCGTTAAACTGTTCTACCGTGAAGTGCTCGACTTTGTGCACAGTTCATTAAGTTACCATAGCAGGGGAGCCACCCCCTCCGCAGAGGATCAAAATTGGGATGGCATTTCTTCGGATCAATCTCAGGGATGAATCCCAGACCGTCGCCAATAGCCCACTGTGCAGCTCTAATGCGACGTAAATAGACAACAAAAACTACAAACACAAAATATTACCTTGATTTAGTGACATGGTCTGATATTTTTAATGTTAATTAGAATACATTAACAGTTGTAAACTAATAAATGGTCATCATTAAAAATTTTTCATATTGTAAAATGTAATTTAGTTTTTTAAATTTAAAAATGCTGTTATATTAGTAAAGGTAGTAAGGTAAGGGTGGTTGCGGTTACCAATAAAGAAAAAAAATCGTCTGTCAGAACTAGTTTCCTTAACCAGGGCCTATATATATCAAGCCTATATTTATGAAGACGGAAAAGAACAAAAACTGAGACAAAAAACTTTTCATTCCAGCATTTGTTTTTCGAGAAAAATTACATTTTTGTAACTACCGAGATTTTTTTTACAATTATAGCATATATATTAAACTGCTTCGTTTCCTAGAAAAAGTAGATATTGTTAAATAGTTAGAAAAAGAGAATAAATTCGTTCCTCACGAAAACTAGCTAAAATTGAAATAGTTTTACTGCTAGTTTTTGCTATTTTCCGTCTCGCATTCACCCATGTCCTTAGCCTAAATTGATATAAATGTTGCCAATGGAAATAAATTATTTTCCTTAGAAACGATGTTAATATATTAATTGGTATAATTGTTGCAAATTACCTTTGCGAAAAGACTAACCTTTCCTTCCTTCTATATTGGGCAGAAGCTTTTAAACCAAAAATTTAGTCAAAAAAGAAAAGAAAAAAAGCAAGAGAATTGTAGTTATCGTATACGGCATATTCACATTATAATGATTAGGTTTCTGTTGACATTTAAAAAATGATGAAAAATCCTAGTAGCTTAAGCGATAATAATTCTTGGAATTTGAGTGGTTTATATTATTATCGAAAATGAATGGGTTATTTTTTCGTATCCCACTGCACCTGAAAGGGTAAAAAACAATGAATATATAAATCATTTTTGTAAATGAACCTAACTTTTCTTTCATGAGAAACAATTTTATTGTATTGATTCTATACAAATTAATATTTTAATTACATAAATCTTAAAAAAAAAATTATACAACTTTAATGAATGGTGAAATCGAACTTTTTATGCGTGGAATCGTTTAGCGTGATTTAGTGAGATCCTTTAGCGAGGATTTTAAGCGTAAATAGCTAGAGCAGCTCCTACAATTAAGCTTATACAAAAAAAAAATTGTTTTGATTGTGTATGAAAATAATTTTAGAAATAAGGTTTTTGAAATTATCAATTGTTGCAAAAATGTTCTTAAAATTTTTTTCCAGAAAATCGTTATAATGTAAAGAAAAAAAAAAGATTAAAAAAATCATACACACTTGAGTAAGGAATATCATTTTAAGTATATAAGTTCAATGTGAGGTGAACTGATTACGCTTTGCTGAAGTTACGAGCTCAACCGACTTGAAACTATAGCCTTTTTTTTAAATTTGTACTCGCGCTGTAAATTGTGAAGGGCTGGGCAAAAATTCAAAATTCAAGTACTTGTGTCTTTTTTCTGAGTAAAATTTTGAAAATCATTTTTACCTTTATCTGGAAGTTTCTTTTTTAAATTGTACTCGCTCAGTGAATTGTGAAGGGCTGGGCAAAAAAGTACTTGGGTCTTTTTCCTGCTGAGTAAAATTTCAAAAATCATTTTTACGTTTTAAGACATTTTTAAGTAAACAAGAAAAAAAAAATCTAAGTTTTAGTGTGACCTTTGTTGTGTTGAGTTACGTTGAGCCATTGCTCGAAAAACTTACTTTTAGCTAAACCTAAAAAAACACGTCAAATATACTTTAAAAGTTGCTAACAAAAAATAGCAAAATTTATCTGTTTTATTTATTTTGGATATTCGGGTATTATTGAGCTTTCACTTTGGAAATATGTATGATATATACAGGGTCATTCATAATTCCCTCTGTTTACTACAACTGGCTTCAGTGGTACATGTTACTGCCCTCTACCGGCAACTGCTTAAATTGAAACTTGAATACTTTCGGAATAATTTCATATGTTCTTTTTCGCCATTTTCATCTTCGTTTTTTTACTATAACGCTTCGAAACCCCGGAGGGAATTATGAATAACCCTGTATTTTAAAACATAATAAACGAACAAATTTTCTGAATTCATCCTATGTTAAACAGTTCGGACAGACAGGTTCAATCTAAAGTACGAAAACAATGAATCATTGGGAATTATTTTTAAAAAAATATGAAAATGAATTTTTATACGAGATAAAATTTTATTTCTTGGAGAAAAGAAAAGAATTTTGATATTTAAAGTTGGAAATAACTTTGGTTATATATTATTTTAAAGCTTGTTTAAGTATTGGGATCTGAAACTTTATCTTACAAGTCATACATTTTCGAAAGGATAGGCTTTGTCCCTGATCTTTTACACCTGTTCAAAATTTCATTTTTCCGAATATTTTATCAACAGAATTCTATTCTTTGAGTTTACACGAGTTGAGTTGCTTTGTCAACGATTTTTAAATCTTCTTTAGACTGCTTTTCAATTTCCGGTGTTTTCAAGCAGTCGAAAATCTTACAATGCTTGAATAGAAAGGAACAAAATTCTTTCATATTGCATTGGAAATAATTTTTACATAAAGGTAGGGTCTGAATTGTTCAAGATGACGTACAGGATGCTCTAATAAAAATCATAACGGTTGATTACTGAATCAAATTTAGTCTGAATCAACACTAAAAAGACGGAGGGGGTCAATTTGGCCCCCTCCGTATAAGCTTTTATATCGCAATATTTTGAGACTTTGTACAAAAATTATTTTGAAAAGCTAGTTAAAAGTTTAATATCCAAGTAGAAAGAAAGATTTAAATCCCGGAGAAAATACACACCTCAAACACTCCGTGGATTATAAAAATCTTTACGCTCTTTGAATGTTTCCAATTTGTACTGTGAATTCCGAACCTCTAATACTGAATATTTAAAAAGTAATATGAACATGTTTCACAACACGCAATGGTTTTAAATTCTAATAAAACGGACTTAAATTCTCCTCGTTTCTATAAATAGCAACCGTAAGAAAGAAGCCATTTCTGAGAAATTAATATTGATCCGCGCTTCTCTTGTTAGGTCTTCCCAGTTCAAACTGGAAGAAAATAGGGGGGCGACCGAGATTGGCGCCTATGTACTATATATAGTCACTTACAGTTTTTTTTTTATTTTTTTATGCGCCGAATTCTAGGATGATGAAAAAAGGAAAAAGTCCTGATGCAACAGGCCATACAAATACTTTGTTGGTGGGTGGCGGGCGAGCTACTTTATTTAAGTGGTTACTGTTGTGAAATGGACTGTTGGCATGGAAAAATATGTAATGGTGTTGTTACATTTACTCTTTATTATATACATGTTTTCTTATTTCTTAGTCATTTAAAATTGCATTTATGGAAAGAGTTGCATTTTTCTGTCATGTTTTCTTTGAACTGGAATTTTTTCTTTGAATGAGATTGCACCAAGCATCCATAAACCTTAACAGGACACTGTACACTTGAGCAGTGTAAGATGCATAAAATAAGCCGCAAAGAAATGTTATAAAATTATATCCTTGATGAATATGACGATTCACCAACCACAGTGTATTAGTTGTTCAAATGATATGTTTGGATGTCAAGGAAGTTGGTTTTTATTTATAATCCTAAAATATTTTCTGCTATACAAAAAATGGTCCTTATATTTATATCACTAAAATTTTTCTAAACATCATCTACTACAGTTACGAACTCGATTGCTATACTTTAACAGAAGCTAACAATTGTTAGCTTTTTTTTTTTAATTGTAGCGATAGGAAAGTAGGATTAATAATATTAAACTGTATTAAATATCTGGGCACCTGAGCCCGCTTGCGGCCCATTTCCCATTCATCTTTAGCTTGCTTATTGTGCTTACGACCCTTTAGAATAATAAAATATAAGCAATTTTATTATACTATAAATAAAATTTTAAATTAAACTGTGGTCTCGTGTGCAAAGTATTAAACTAACAGCAAAAGAATGTTATAAAATTAAACCCCTTGATGAATGGGCCTATGCATCAACCTCAACATACTAGTTGTTCAAAGGATACGTTTGGATATCAAGGAATTTGTTTTTATCTACAAAATCCAAAATATTTTCAGCAATTAAAAAAAAATAATTAATAATCCCTTATATTTAAATAGACTACAGTTCTTCTATACATTATCTACAGAAGTTTCAAACCCTATTGTAATACTTTATCACAAGCCAACAATTGTTAACTTTTTTTGTAATTGACGTGAGGAAAAACGTGATTGATAATCAGAAATCAATTTAATTAAGTTATAAATAAAATTTTATATTGAAACGTGGTAGCAAAATTCTTTTGATAAGTTTAAACCTAATTTTTAAAAATGCTATATTTTCAAAAAGTGGACCTGTAAGCATTAATATGGAGAAAAATGTCTACAGAAGTAAGGGCAAACTTCATTTTCATAGTTTACTAAATCAATCGCTATTTTATTTCACTCTTTTTTGTGCACTGAAATACATAAAAGAAAACTAAATTTAATTTTCACGTTTTCAGTGACTAATAATAAATTAATAAAAAATAAATAAATTTTTTTTAACTTAACACGTTCACGCCGGCTGTTCACAACCAGGCCTGAAAGCGGGATGGATATGAGAAAATACTGGTAGAAGAACTATGTCAATATTAGATAATATTCGGGAGGAGTTAATCTATTCTCAACAATAACAATGCACTGTAAGGAAATTTTTCACGGCGAAGAAGCAATTCAAAATAAAAATTGCATCCGTTAAAAACAATTGGTAGTTATGGATTTTTATTATTCCCGGAAAAAAATTAAAAAAGGAAATTTATTTGTTACCAGTTTTTACTCCGGTGCGCCACCGGTGGTACGCGCCGGCCGATGGGACAATCTAGCTCGGTTCACCGGTGACCCGCGCTGGCGTGAACGTGTTAAACTTTTTTGTGAAGCTGGTTTTATTATCATAAATAACCCGAACAGATTTCGACATCTTTAGTTTAACCATATGTTTTCTAAACATACTACGTAGGTTGTGTTCAAATTAGTAACTATTTAACCCTTTCACGCCGTCTGTCGTGTGTGCGAGTTGGCATGAAACGTTCTCAATCAGGGTAATAAAATTGGTAGCCAAACTATTTTTTCGTAGTTTATTTCTAGACAGGATAATAATAGTTTGATTTAGTCAGTTCCTCACTACTTAGTTCAAAATAAATATTATATAGTTACACTTGTAGATGTAACTAACTATTAACATGGCTCCTGTTAAAAAATGACACTCAAAATCGTGAAGCGTTCTACATTATTTTTATTTTATAACCGTCGTTGAACAGCCGACCCAATTTCATGGGTTTACGACTACTAATGTTCAACTCCGTAGCCTTGTAATTTTGAACCAATCCAGAAGACAAGGAAACTCCTGGATCAGTACCCCCGAAGGTATTGATTTGTTATGGGAATATTGAGGACTTTGAGACTCTACAGATTTAACGTGCATCAGTCACCATTTACTACACGGGGAGTCTTCGGCCGGTGAGGATCGAATCCACGACCTCTTGGACATGAGCCCAGCACCCTACCGACCAGGCTATCCCGGCCCTCTTGTTCTACATTATTCTTATTGATGTACATCAGACTTACAGAACTGCAGTCCTCATAAAAAATTTTCACTTCATAACTTTGGATTTACTTCCAACTCAACGCCTCCTAGAACTGAAAGCCTTCACACGTTTTTTTTTACAGCTAGTCCGATCAGACCACTATGTAGATAAACCAGATTACGAAAGAGCCCTTTAATCTAATATCTAGTAAAAATCAGAAAGTGGTATCAAATATATGCCGAAAAATTTGTTTAATATATGAATATGATTTGGTTGTCTTATTTACAAGCCTACCACTACAGATTCAATTCTCAAATATATAAGATAAATTTCTCTCCGTCAGTTTTAAAATAGAGCACACTTCACCTCTGACGCCTCATACCAAAAATACCAACATAAATAAAAATCTTCAACTCTTATATCAATAGGTCGTAGCGATAGTTCAAAACATCAATAGATTACAATCTCAACAGCCTCAACTACAATACCAGCCTTGAAATCCGAACCTGATACCTCATGTTGACAATAAATTCACAGCCATCTTTACTACAGCAAGTTGCTTAGATTTAGTTTCACTTTTATTTTCAGTTAAACAAGCAAGGTGCTTGCTCTACAATATCAGTCACCCCAGAGACTCAGTATACAAACTGTTTATATATTTATTTAATTTTTCTGTAATTTCATGATGAATGGGATATGGGTTTTCTGCGCGGCCCAGGTGCCCAGCTTTTGTTAAATAAAGTAAAGTAAGTATTAAAATAGAATTAAGTTCATGTGTACAACCGGTTCACTCTTTACATAGTCTGCGCAGACTATTTAGACTGCGTAGAGGCTAACTCCATTAAAGAGGCAGGTGCCGCAAGGCAGATACCTCGAAATCAACACTCACATTAACCCTTTCGCGCCGACTGACACAAATACGTGCCAGCGTAAAACCGTATCAATCAGAGTAAAAAGATAAAACTGGTAACCAAAGCAGAGTTCTTTAGCTTAGTCTGCGCAGTTTATTTGTGGGCGGGGTTATAATTGTTTGATTCATTTAATTCACCATTACTTAGTCCAAAATAAAACTATTTAGTTATACTTTGAACTAACATTGATTATATGTATGATTGAGCCCCGATGGCTCAGGAGATAGAGCGTTCGCCTCATTGTTCGAATCCCAGTCGATACGAATTCCGCATCCGGCTTGCACTGACCACAGTGCTAACGTGAAATATCCTCAGTGGTAGACGGATCCTGGGTTGAAATCTCCTTGCCGTCAGGCTAACCATGGGAGATTCTCGTTGTCTTCTTCTCCATGAAACGCAAATGCGGGTCAGCTCTATCAAAAGGTCCTCTACGAATCAAATTTCTCCCAATACTCGATCCAGGAGTTCCCTTGTCTTCCGGATTGGGTTCAAAATTACAAGGATACGGAGTTGAACATTAGTAGTCGTAAACCCATAAAAATGGGTCGGCTGTTCAACGACGGTTATAAAATAAAGTATATGTATGATTAAACTAACAGTAATTAAAGTAAAAGCAAAGTGAGTCATTCAAATTAGCAACGCCTACATTTAAGCTACCGTTTTTTATTTATTTACATCCTGATTCTGTACGAATGCTTTTCTGAATCACCCGTCCCATCACCTCCTACATCAAAAAGCCTCCACACGGTCTTTTATAAGTAGTCCGCGCAGACTATTTAAAAAGTGAACCAGTTGTGCGCATGAACCCAAAACCTTTTATAAAAGTACTTGAGAGCAATTTATCATATATATTTGAGAATTGAATCTGTAGTGGTTGACAAGTGAATAAAACAAACCAATAATATTCATAAATAAAACAAATTTTTAGTCATATATTTGCTACCACTTTCTTATTTTAACTAGATTTTGTATTAACTGACTCGTTCGGAAAGTGGATATCCTTCACAGTGGTCTAATCGGACTATCTATAAAAAAACCGAGTGGAGGATTTCAGTTATAGGAGGCGTTGCCCGTCCCCAAAGGGGTTAAAGCATTAAACTTGCTATAGCGATGCTGAAATATCAACTTGCACCGCTTTGTAAAAAAGTTTTTTCTAGTGGTGATGAAATGTAAGTTATTTTTAGTTTGTTGTTTTTCATTTTAAACTATTCAAAGTATTATATGAAATGCAAATTTGCTGCAGTTATTTCGTGGTGACTCTTTTAAAAAGTAGGCGTAATTATAATTATTCTACAAGTTCAACTCTATAATTCGCTACAAATTCATTAAATGTTTTTCAGAAAGCTGAGCAGTCAGGATCCCTGGATATGTGATCAGATTAACATTAATTAAAGTGATTCTAATTAAGTCAAATTAGCCAACTCAACATTTAAGTTAGCCGATTTTTAGTTTTGTCCATCATGGTTATGATTCATTACGAATGCACAATTAGTATTAAGTAATTATATTATGTAAGTTAATATTTTTAGGAATCCCAAACTTAGATAATTTTTTCCCGAAACCTATTAGACCTTATTTTCCAGATTGCAGCTAACCCTTCACCCATATTTTCCCCACCAAAGTCGTTTACTATTAAGTCTGCAATTTGTCTACTTCTCTCTGAACATAAATAAATATTTAATTGCTTAGAGGTCAAACCTTACAAACTCAAATTAGAAAATATCACCTGTGTTTCTTGGTTTCTTTCCAAATAATTGAAGAAATAAACATTAAGAGCAACTCTTCTAAGAACTTTATTGTACGTTTGGGTCAGATTAGATTAAAAGTTAATGTAGTTTTCCTTTTTTTTGGTAGATTCTATATACTGTGACATTTCCCAGTGGACATTTTCAGCGAAATTTTTGTTTTGTTTTGATGAGTTTAACACCCTCTACTTGATGCCAGTGCTATTTTTTTAAAAAATCAAACTAGTTTTAGATCACCAACAATTTTTAAAACTGTGTGCAAAAATGTCTCCATTTGCTTTAAAATTTCGCAAGCTATAACGTTGTTGTTATTGTTTCTAATGTCACTTGTCAATACCAGCAAGCATTCTTGGTGTAATCAAGTGGATTTAAGGGCACATTTCTCGTTTTTTCAGTGGCGTCATCTATGCGACTTCAGTCCCACAAACGTCACAGTCCATTTTATAGGGCGCACCCATTTATAGATCCATTCATTCATCCACAGATCGTAATTTTGACCTGAACCAGAGCACGATCAATCTCCAATTCAGAACCCCCAGAGTTATGATTTGTTATAGGAACGTGGAGGACTTTGCGACCTGACAGATTTAACGTGCACCAGTCACCATTTACTACACAGGGAGTACTCAGCCGGCGGGGATCGAACTTACCACCTCTTGGACAAGGGCTTAACCATCACCTCCTACATCAAAAAGCATCCACACGGTCTGTTATAAGTGGTCCGCGCAGACTGTTTAAAATGTGAACCAGTTGTGCTCAGAACCCAAAACCTTTTATATAAGTGATTGTGAGCAATTTATCATATATATTTGAGGATTGAATCTGTAGTGGTTGACAAGTGAATAAGGCAAACCAATAATATTCATAAATAAAAAAATTTTTAGTCATACACTTGCTACCACTTTCTTATTTTAACTAGATTTCATATTAACTGACTCGTTCGAAAAGTGGATATCCTTCACAGTGGTCTGATTGGAATACCTATAAAAAACCGTGTGGAGGCTTTCAGTTATAGGAGGCGTTGGCCTAACGCCCTACCAACCTGGGTATCCCGGCCTCATATATAACGTAATACCTAAATAGTGATATTAGAGGCCGGGATAGCCTAGTTGGTAGGACACTGGGTGCATATCCAAGAGTTCATGGGTTCGATCCCAGTCGGCCGGAGGCTCCCCGTGTAGTAAATGGTAACTGATGCACGTTCAATCTGTCGAATCGCAAAGTCCTTCATGTTCCCATAACAAATCAATACCTCTGGGGGTACTGCTCCAGGAGTTTCCTTGTCTTCTGGATTTGTTCAAAAATTTACAAGGATGCAGAGTTCAACATTAGTTGTCGTAAACCCGTAAAATTGGGTCGGCTGTTCAACGACGGTTATGTAAAATAGTGATATTAATATTAAGAAGCCCAAACTTACGATCATTTTCCCGAAACCTTATTTTCCAGATTGCAGCTCGCCCATATTTTTCCAAGAAACTCGTTTACTATTAAGTCCGTAATTTGTCTACTTCTCTCTGAAAATAAATATTTAATAACCTAGAACTGAAATCTTACAAACTCAAATTAGAAAATATCACCTGTGTCTCTTGGTTTCCCTCCAAATAAGTGGAAGAAAAAAAAACATTAGGAGTAACTCTACTAAAAACTTTACAGTAAGTTAGGGGTCAACTTAGATTAAACGTTAGTACAGTTTTCCTTTTTTTGGTAGATTCTATATACCGTGTCATTTCCCAAAAGACATTTTCAGCGAAGTTTTTATGTTTTGATGCGTTGGACCCTCGTCATTTGATGCCAATGCAGAGAGAAACGATTTTTATTTCCGGGAAATTTCTTATTCTAGAAGACGTGCCTCCAGGGAGGTAAGATGATGCCTCAATTCGTTTTTCTATGCCCTTTTCTTCAACAAAGTCTTTGAAAGTCTGGGGAATATCCGGGTATGTTTAGTATGTGCTAAGAGAGCCAACCTCTGCCGCGAGTGCTTTGGCGATTGGAGAGAATTTATTGATGTGAGACTGTCCAATGCGGTTGTGTTTTCAGAGCGATAAAAAAATTTCTTTAAATTGTGTTATGTCGCAAGGTGCTGTGGAAATATATATACTTTGTTGTAATAAAAATTGCAATAAAGTTTAGATACAGGAAATTGAGTTCTATTGTAAAATATTATTTATTTTTCACAAACTGAATCAATGTGTCAGATTTTAGAGGGTTCCTTTTTTTCCAGGGCAAATATTTTCTTTTATTGTTTAATCTACAGAGAAGTGTTTGAAAAATATTTTCGAGAACTCAATACTCCCATTTTTTTTTTGTTTTTTTTTTTGTGCATCTTCTGCTTTATGCATTCTGTCACAGAAAAACGATTCATCTGAGTTTTTTACATAATAAAACTTGAAATGCGCTTTTCTGAAAACACGTTTTTCAAGAAATAAACCATGTTTTATAAAATTCTACGTAATTGGGTAATAAGTAAGTTTTTCTGTAGAAGATAAGGTTTTTCAATCACTGTTGTCATATCACAAATTACGAAATTCAGTGTCTATTCTTTAATGAATTTCAAAAATATGAGATGAAAAAATAATAAGGTTTTGAGAATCGTTACTAATTGAGAAATTCAATGTTCTTTTCTTTAATTAAAGTTAAAATATGAGATTAGGAAATAATGAAGTTTTGAGAATCGCTATTAATTGAAAAGTTCAGTGTTCCTTTTTTCAATGAAAGTTAAAAGTATGAGATTAAAAAAATATCAAGTTTTAAGTATCGTTTTTCATTAAAGCCAATGGAACAGTTGTTGTACCTGTCCTATTTTATACTAAATGACAGGTCTTGTCTTGTATAAGCTATAATTTAATTCTTTGTATTCGAGGTACCTTATACAATTAAAAAAGAACCACTAAGAGTTTACTTAGAGCAACCACTAAGTGTTTTTACCATAGGACATATAGATCACTAAATAAAGTGGTTATTCAACATTGAAGAGTTAACATTTTAACATTCAGATTGGTCATGGTGTCGGAGCGTGCCTAGCATGCAAAAGCTTAAATATCTGGGCTGTTTAAAGTAAGAAAAGTCACGTGATAAAAGTTTAAATTAATTTAATTTTTATTGACTAGCATTTAACTCTTTTAAAAACCAACGTCGTAATTTAGTACGAATTTCATATTTTTGAAATTAAAGTAGTGGTCATTTCATTTTTTTTTAATATTTAACTAAGGAAACTAAAGACATTCATATGTCGAACTTGAACATTTATATTAGATATAACAGGAAATCGGTGTTAATTGTTATGTGGATTGAAATAGTAAATTTACAGACTTAATTCAAGGAAAAGTTAATTAACATTTTAGCCATGAGAGTCGTGATCACATTCTCATAGCTTACAACGTTTGTATTTTCTGAGAAACGTTTAATCCTTGTGGTAATGAACGTAAGATTTTATTTAAATTCCGTCAACACCTCTACCCATGGGTGAAAGCGAGACGGAAAAAAATGAAAAGCTGGTAGTAAAACCATCTCAGTTTTGACTTGCTTTCGGGAGGAATCAATCTATTCAACAATATCTAACATTTGTAACATAACAATATATGACATTTCAGTCGTATTAATTAGCCATTTATGCTTTGGGGAGGAATCAATCTATACAACAATATCTAGTTCTTTTCAGGAAAGAAGCAGTTTTATATATGCTATAATTGTAAAAAAAATCTCGATAGTTACAGAAATTTAGTGTTTCTCGAGAAAAAAAATGCAGGAATGAAATGCTTTCGTACCAGTTTTTTCTCTTTTCCGTCTTGGCATATATAGGCTTTCAGCCCTGTCTCAACCATATATAGATACACAGTTTATGATTAGTGAGCAAAATTAAAAAAGGGAAACACATTAATAGCTTTAGATATATAGTTCGTTCACCAGGAGTTGGCACTTGGCTCCACCTCCTCGGATGCAGAGTTCATTTCAGCGCGGGGGAGTAAGAGGAAAAACATTTCCCCGCTTGAAATTGAGATAACCTCTAATGCACGCAAAGCCTTCACACGGTTTGTTATAGGTAGTCCGATCAGACCACTATGAAGGCAAACCAGTTTACGAAAGAGCCCTTTAATAGAAAATCTAGAAGAAATAAGAAAGTGGCAGCAAATATATGTCTAAAAATTTGTTTAATTTTTGAATATGATTAGTTTGTCTTATTTACTTGTCTACCACTACAGATTCAATTCTCAAATATGTATGACAAATTCCTCTCAGTCACTTTTAAAATAGAATTTGGTTTCATGCGCTCAAACTGTTCACTTTTTAAATAGTCTGCGCAGACTGCTTATAAGAAACCGTGTGGAGGCTTTCTGATGTAGAAGGTGATGGCCAAACACAAACAGTGAATTCTTTTTCAGTCACTTACTTCGCTTTATCATCAGCTATTATACCTTTCGTTATTCTAGCTAATTTATATTTAAAAACTTTTCCCCAGCAAAATATCTCAAAAAGAGCAAACTATTCAAGAAAAAAGAGAGAAATATCAACGAGTTTATGAAATAAAATGCACATGTTCAAAATATGCACATGAAGATTGCGAAATAAATATTTTTGTCGTACGATCGCCAAATAGCAGCCTTGTTCACATCCTTCTCCCCAAAATAGCGAAATAGTATCATCCGATACAACGTGATGAAGGCGGAGCCAAGTGCCAACTCCTGGTGAGCGAACTATACTAATCGGATAGGTTATTGGAAATGATTGAAGAGGGACTGCTCATAAAAATGTCATAACTTTTCAGCATTTTTTACTCCCTTCTTTCCTTTATGGGGAAATACCACGCTTTACCACTCCCGTACCAGGCTACATTACATAAATATACGATATTCGCAGTTAAGTAACAAAGCACTTATACTTTGGAAATTTATTTTTAAATTCGGACTATTTCTATGACATAACAATATTTTTATATGCACTCATTTTGATGAAACAAATATAAAAAATATTTTTCTCGCTTATTTTAAATATTTTTATTTTAATCAAAATATGTGATGTAAAATATATATCCTGCTTAGCCTCTCTTTCTTTCCTTTCCATAAACTGTCCTAATTTTAATGTCCTCTTTCTAAACGTGACATCATTCGTGGTGGTAAAATATTGAATAATAATCTGCAGGAAATTTCTTCCTCTTTTCATGTTTCCCACATAGTTAACAGTGCTTGCACAGTGCTTAAAAGAATTAAAAAGCGGTGGCTGAAGAAAGAGAATAAGGCTTATTTTAATAAATTTGTATTCATCACCACTTCTTATCTTTCCAAATAAATGTGACTGGTTACAAAATCAATTGTTTCGTATTTTTTCTTTAAAAGGAAAGTTAAAAATTTTTTATTTTTCATTTTAGACAGCATATTTTAATTTTTTAGACTGCACAAACACCGTGTAAACCTTTAAATGCTTTATAAATATCTTTAAGCACGTGTTACTTTATTTTAGTTTTTTTATTAAAGATAATAAATAGTAATGGGAAAACGTTGTGGGTACCAACCGAAAAATGTACCAACCAAAAATTACAAAAATAATTTAGTAAGGATGCAGAGTTAGGAAGTTTCATCTAATGTTTGAGATCTCAGAATTATCGACCATTTCATAAAAAAAAATCCATCATCTTATTAGGTGGGGCAGTTTTTTATGAATACATTATCGTCATTTCCTTAAGCATTTGCAAATAACGGATACGATAGTAAAAATAGTCATTTTAATAACGAAATTTAATCTGGAATCTGCTATTCTTCAAGATTTTCTTGGAAGAATAAAAATGAATTGTATCTATTTTCCTGTTGAGGGGGAAAAAGAGGTTCATTTTTAAGTTATGATTGTACAAAGACATGAAGATTTAACTCTTCAAAGTAATTAAATTGGTATATTGGAATAAAAAAACTAAATTTGCGAATATTTTCATAATTTAGCCAGCATTTTTGAATATCACAACATCCTCTTTATGATTTTTAGATATATTTTTGAATTATTTGAATGTCTTGATCTTATTTTAAATAAAATCCTAAAACTTAAAATTTAATATCATTGGTATATTGGAGTAAAAAAAACTAAATTTGCGAATATTTTCATAATTTAGCCATCATTTTTGAATATCACAACATCCTCTTTATGATTATTAGATATATTTTTGAATTATTTAAATGTCTTGATCTTATTTTAAATAAAATCCTAAAACTTAAATTTAATATCATTGGTATATTGGAGTAAAAAAACTAAATTTGCGAATATTTTCATAATTTAGCCATCATTTTTGAATATCACAACATCCTCTTTATGATTTTTAGATATATTTTTGAATTATTTAAATGTCTTGATCTTATTTTAAATAAAATCCCAAAACTTAAATTTAATATCACTTTTACCCTTTAAAGTAGAAGTTTTGTTAAACATATTTTTCCTACGTTTTTCAGTATTCTGTATTAAGTTTGGTAAAAATACGTGAAAAATACTATATTTAGCATTTTAATAATTTATAATTATTAAATGTAGCACGAAACACTGATTTCTTCTTCAGCGTTAAAGGTAAAATCTCAAAAACACGGCTCACTTCAAAACAATATATTTTTTTAAAATTTACACTTATTTGTAGTTTAGATTTAGAGGAAACAAAATTTGTAAAATCAATTATTGATAAATTTTTTAAAATGAATGAAAAGATTTTTGTTGTTTTGTAATTTATATTTTAGTACGAATATAATTCCGATAAATTAACAGGTTTTATTATAACAATTATACGGTTTTTTTATAATTAAAAAATACCAAAATATATTTTTGCTTGTAATTGAAGATTCAGAAAAAAATATCCAAAGATAACACCGGCACCCCATCTGCGTCAAAGGGATAAATATATTTGTAAATTTTTTTTGTTGATAAAAACAAGATTTCGCCTAAAGAATAACTACAAACCAACTTAATTTCGAATACGAGAGAATGCTATGAGGACTCAGGGGATAGAACGTTCGCCTTCCAATGAGGTAAACCGGGTTCGAATCCCAACGACGCTGGTCGATACGAATTCCGCATTCGGCTTGCACTGACCACAGTGCTGACTTGAAATATCCTCAGTGGTAGACGGATCATGGGTTAGAATCTCTTTGCCGTCGGGCTAACCGTGGGAGGTTGGTTTCGCTGTTTTCCTCTCCATGTAACGCAAATAGTTCCCTCAAAAAGTCCTCCACGAAGCCAAATTTCTTCCAATACTTGTTTCAGGAATTGCCTTGTCTTTTATATTGGGTTCAAAATTAAAATGCTACGGAGTTGAACATTAATAGTCGCCAACCCAAATAATTGGGTCGGCTGTTTAACGACGATTATAAAAATAAATAAATAAAAACACGATATGATAATTTCACGAAGTGTATTTTTAATCTCACGTAATTTAAAAAAAATCTGTAATTATGTTTAAAAAAAACTATTTTAAGAGATTGTGATGGATAATTTTTCATTTTTAAAATTTTAATGATTGAGATCATTTCTTTTTATCAAATACTAATTGATCGGTATATTCTGCAGCTCCAATAAAAATGACATATGATTCTTCTGTTATTTTATGAGATGCCATTGTAATTAGTACTAGGAAACATATTTTTTATTGCATAAAATACAAATGCTTGCATAATTTGGGGTTGGGGATTTCAAATCTAAAATTTGTATTGCACCTGAATCAGCAGATTTCTTTAAAAATGGAATTAAGTTACATTTTGCTAATAATTTTAAGATGCTAATACATTTAATTTTATATGGACAAACATTTATTTTTACTATTTTTGAGACTATATCTTTGATGCATTAAGTGTTTAATTTCTTTTTACAGGTCAAGTCGGTTTAGATTTACTTTTATCATTTCATGAATATTTTTTGTTTCCCATTGTTGAGACCATATTATTGTTATGAGAATTTAATTACTTCAAAAGTTAAATTTACCGACTTACTAGTAGTTTTTATACTTTACCGACTTACTAGTAGTTTTTATACTTTACCGACTTGCTAGTGGTAGTTATTATTATTTTGGAGTCTGTAATTTTATTATTTTAAGAATTCGAATATTTTTTTTGTCTATTCAGTTTAGATTTACTATTAAAATTTCATCAATATTTATGTTTCCTATTTTTGAGATTATATTTTTATTGCTTTAAAAGTTTAATTACTTTTTGCAGGTCAAGTTACCTTATAGTTACTATTACCATTTCATTAACGTTTTTTGCATATTATTTTCGAGACTATGTATATGTTACTTTATTTAATTACTTTTTAAATTCTAATTAAGTTACATATCTTTTTTTAGAATTAGTTAAAAGCAATTTTAGTTTATTTTTTGTCGAATTATAAAAGTTTAAGAACGTTATTCTTGGAAAATTTACAAGATTTGTCAAATAATTTTATGTAGCAGGAAGAAGAAAAAAAAACGTTCCCCAATGTAATTTGTATTTTTTAATACTGTCTTTGAAACTATTAATGTATTTCGGCTTTAATTTTAAAATTTAGCAGATCTACAACCGATAAATTTAGTTAGAAGAACAAATCTCTTAATTTGAAAGATACGAAACAGATATTTTAAAGGTTACTAGAGAATAATTTAAAAATATTCAAAGTGAATACATTAAGAATTTTAATGAGCCTACTGTGCAATTTTATAATCGGATTTCAACTTACATTATTCGTATTAATTAATTAAGAGACTCCGAGGAAGGCTTAAATTTATCTGTATGAAAAATGGAAGTGTTTATTATTTGGGAATGATTTTCGTATGAAAATTTTAAGTGAATGATTGTAAGCTAAGAGGTGGTTATTTTTAGAATGCAGAATAAGTATATTCTGCTATTTTTAAGTATTCAAAGAGAATTTAAGAACCATCTAATATTACTGGAAAATTTAACGTTTTAGTTTAAATTAAAAGCATGGTGATTGGGAAAACTGCCTGCCAAATAACGCCAACCCCATTTTGAAAAGATTTCGATCATTTCAAAAGATTTTGATTTCTGACTTTCCTATCTTTACCTTAGAGAAATGGTTGTAGTTACAGAAGTTTATTCAATGTGAATTAATTAATTACTTTAATTTTTTATTTCGACATAAAAAGATTATCAAGTATTAGGACAGTACTTTTTTAATAAAATGAATGGTATTATTGCAAGAAGTCAATGTGAGAAAGACTAGTATTTTACATTATGATTTTGGTATTAAATTACATAAAAACAAAATTTATAAACATTAGCGAAAAATATAATAATGGTTAAGGTGTAGAGACAGGTACCGGTGGTTTGGCGATAATTTACTGAAATCCAGTCTTTGGTTACCGTTATATTATTTGCTTGCAATGATGTCAATTTTAGAGTTGCTGCAATTTTGTTTAACGTTATACATGGTATTATTACCGTTATGCATTGTTATATATATTTTTTATAACTGACGTTGAACAGCCGACCTAATTTTGGGTTTACGACTACTAGAGTTCAAATTCGTAGCCTTTTAATTTTGAACTCAACCCAGAAGACAAGGGAACTTCTAGACCAAGTACTAGGAGGAATTTGCCTTCGTGGAGGAATTTTTGATAGAACAAACCATCAATTGCGTCACATGGAGAGGAAGACCGCAATACCCTGACGGTATTGGGACCCTAACCCATGATCCGTCTACTGCTGAGAATATTTTATGTCTAGGCCTAATAGCATCGCTATTAACATTTTAAAATGACTCTGCACTAGCAATGACTGTTTTGTATAGTTAAAAATTTTAATTGAACTTCAAAATGTCATTTCCCTGGCATGTCCCAAACAATGTTTCCAATAATAACTAGCTTTAAAACTTCCCATAAATTTTTCAATATCTATTTTTTTTTTATCTCAACCGTTGTAAGCATTTCTAGAATATACGCAGAAGGTATTATTTACAAAAACTTCGTTTAAAATAATTTTTGCTGTCAATAATTTGTTTGTCCCAAGAAAATCTGTCCTTTTCCTGGCTTCTTTTATTTAGTGGTTTATAACCAAAATAGTTTGAACCAACAGCCAATATCTTATGTTAATAGATTGATTAGATACCCTCCTATATGAACATGTCTTGTTACATGAATAAAGAACCAATTTTCTGGTTCAAAATCTATTTTAAAACATTTTTCAAGGTGAGTAGGTTTTTATGTTGTCATTTTCCTGGCTTCTTGAAATCATAAATAACATAAACTACATAGATTTATCTGAGTTATTTTGAGAAATCCTTATGTTTTCTACAGAATATAACCGTCTTAGGCCAAAATATTAAATTAAAGTAAAGTTACATGCTATAAAATGGCGAATTCGTCATTATCCTTGCTGTCATTTTCCAGGTTTATGAATGACATGACATTGAAACAGTTACCAGAAATTTTTTTAAACAGTTGAATGTAAAGCAAATATTAACCTAATATCAAGTTTATGTAAGATTGTTATATGACTGAATGTAATCAAAGTTTTTTTTTATTTAATGATTGATTACTACGCACAATTTTATTTTGTACATATCAGCAACAAAAACATTTTTGATTCTTTCTACAGTGGATAAAATAATTAGTTTAGGCAATTCATGGTCCATCTAACATAAAGGCCTAGTGTTTGCTACTTACTAATAGCTTAAAATGACTGGTTTTTCAAATTTATATTCTAATATGTCATTTTCCTGGCATTCAAGATTTGGTGAATTTCTATTTTTTTTTCTCGAGCAAATGTCAATAAACTACACTGCTGTCTCTAAGGTATTAATAAGTGTAACTAAAGAAGTATACAAAAAAAATTTAGATTATTTTGAAGACTTTAAATTTGAAGAAATTTTTTGGTCCGAATTGTCATGTTTCGTGAGAATCACCCATATACAGACCATTCATACAGACCTAAAAATGATTTTTTTTCTTGGATTACTTTGCAAAAACTAATAACATTTCTTTTGTAAAACAATAATATGTGACAACGGTAATTTTAATAAATTACGCAAGCCATTTAAAAATAACTTAGTAATGAACTACGAGACTTAAGATCTTGTTTAAATCATCTAATTTTAAAGAAAAAACTTCCTTTTAATTTTCTCTGAAAGTTTGGTGGTTGTTGAATATTGCAAATACAAATATATCCTAGAAATTTTTTTTTTGAATTCTTCTTTCCGTTTTAATCAGAAAGTAAACCGCATAACAAACCTTTTTAGGTTTAAATTAAAAGGTTTTTGCTGACTAAAAATAAACCTTATTTAGCAATCTGGGATTATTAGTCTTCTAATCATAATTGTGTAACCAAATTAAATCAACATACATATTTTGGATAGATTTTGAAAATGTTGCAATCCTCATGTTACGTACCGATATAACGCCAAGGAAAGAAACATTTCGATAAATTTTTAATCTTTATCATGGTACAATAATCATTATGCTTCCAACTAACGTCATGACACAAAGATTAGATATTAGAATAGATTTTAAACAGGGTGCAATCATCATACTGCGTACTTAAATAACCCAAAGAAAAGTTTTGATAGATTTTGTAATTTTAATTATGCAGTAATAATCATAATTAAGTATCCAAATAACGTCAAGATACATATTTTGAATGTATTTCAAACACAGTGCAATCATCATAGAGCGTTTCCAAATAATGCCAGGAAGATTTTGCTAAATTTTGTAATCTTTGTTATGTGGCAATAATCATAACTCTATATCTAAATAACGTCAATATCCATATTTTGAATATATTTTAAACATGGTGGAATCATCCTAACGCGTTTCTAAATAACGTCAATATCCATATTTTGAATATATTTTAAACATGGTGGAATCATCCTAGCGCGTTTCTAAATAACGTCAATATCCATATTTTGAATATATTTTAAACATGGTGGAATCATCCTAGCGCGTTTCTAAATAACGTCAAGAAACATTTTGATAAATGTTTCATTTCTTTCACGTCTTAATCGTTGGAATTGTGAATTGTGTACCCAAACAACGTTAAGATGCATTTTGAATACATTTTTGAACATAACGCAATTATAGTGCATTCCGAAATAACGACAAGCAACACTTCGATAAATTTCGTAATCCTTAATAAGGAGCAATAATCATAATTGTGTGTCTCAATATCGTCAAGATACATATTTTGTATAGAATTTGATAGATTTTCTTATATTAGTCATAAAACAATAATTTCAGAAGCTTCATGTATTAACTAAATTTACAAATGTCTAATTTCGACATAAATAGATACTTAAGTATAAGTGCACTGCTTTTTAAATGCAAATATTATAATGCGAAACTCAAGAAAACGCCAAAATTAGGCATCATTATTTTTTTCTAAAGATAGGGATAAAATGAACATTACCGAAAAAATAGTGCATTACTCGCAATATAACAGAAATAATACAGAGAATTTCTATCATTAAATAAAAGAAATTATTCGCTGTTCTGTGAATGATTGGATTTGGTTTGTGATTTGAGATATACGATTCCGATGAAAATTTTTATTTTTTTTGCAACTGCCTTTCTGAAACAAAATACTAAATCTGCTACACAATCCATTAGCCATTAACGATAAGTTTACCCTCCAACGGTATCTATGGAAACTGATTTTGACGTCACAGAGTCAATGGATTTAGGCTAAATGTTACATGGTCGGTGAATTTAAATACTCAATACAGTATTTAAAGAATTATTTTTATAAACTTACATTGAATTTGTAAACTGATTAAATAATAGGAGAAAAACATGTTTTTTTTTAAATGAAGCAATAGGCATTACACTTCGTTTAAAAAAATTTTTTTTTTTTATTTAAAAAAAATGAATCCCTATCTGATTGTTTAATTTTAAAGTTAAACTATTGTAAATCACCCTTTTAAAAGGTTGTGTTTGCTTTAAGGTTGTAAAGGATGTTTTCTTGTAAAGGATGGATTTGAATAATGCGATCCAAAATTATATCAGTGATAATTAGGGAGGTGTTTTATTCAAGAGTATAAAACATAATTTGTGACGTACTATTTCTGAAATTGGTGGTATTAATAAAGTTATTGTACTCAGCATTAGAAATCGTAAATACTTTTTTTTACGCACTTTACATAGATTTGATTAAATAATTAAGTTTTATATTAATTATATTAGCTAAGTCAAGAAAAGAAACACATTTTAAGGAGGCAGTTGGGACAATATCTTAAAAAATAGTATCTTGCCTGAACCTGTCAAGTTTAACTTCATTGTGGGTGGGTGTTTCTTTTAAATCAAACATTAGAATGATTATTTATTATAAAATATAAACTGATCTACAATATTTACCTTTTTTTTAAACTATATATACAATTATTTCCTTTTTGTATGATAGATAAAACGTGGTTTGATAGGCAAACGATTAGATATTTAGGACATTAATTTAAAGCAAGTGTCATTGGCGAGATCTATAACGCATCTGTTTACTCATAGTTATCAACTAATACGGATATTTTGCGTTTACAATGTTTGAAAAATGTATACTTTTATAATTTTTTCCTGGATTTATGAATTTAATTTAAAATGATTTAGACCTCTACTGCATATAAATAAATTAAACTGCTTGTGAATGCATGATATCATACGATGGTGTGTTTAAAATGCGGCAAAATAGAAGATGAAAATTTCAGCCTGTATTTGTTATCATACCCAACACTTATTATACCCAAATGTAAAGTTGATTTTAGTGTCAGAATGAACCTTTATCACGAAACCCAACAAGGTTTATGAATGATTGGCAAATAAACCATGCAAACTTGAAAACAATGATAAATTTGGCTAAGCTATTAGTTTACGAGCAATGATATTCGCACTTATCTTGCATAAACAATTCTTTTATATCGAGATTAAATCTGCCTTTACAAGACAAGGCTAGAAAAACCTTATGAAATCTAGGAGGAAACATTATTCGCAAATCAAGAGTAGAAAGCTTTCTCAAACTCAGGATAAATTCACCGTCTCAAGCTTTATTTAAGTTTTATTACTATCACTGAAACAAGGTATATTTGCGCAGGCTTACTTTCTGAGTTTTCAAACTGAGTTTTATATACTTTCTTTAACACTTTAAAAGTAAAAGTTGGCCTGATCACTAAGTTTTCAACTCAAGCAAAATAGTGCATTTGAATCTTAGGCAAAGCTAGGATTTAAAAAAAAATTAAAAACAAGGTTTACTGTAGAAGCTTAAGGAATTTCTTGCTTGCCTTTTATTCAATCCTTAAGCAAACAAGCTTGGCATACTAATATTTCTACTAAATTTAAAAAAAGATTAATTAGTTATTAACCTTTTTAGTAAAACCAAATCAAAATACAACGTTTTCCGTAAGATTGTGTGTTACCTAGGATTTAGGGAAATCTTCCTTACATGCATAATTTAAATTAAAAGCGTTATTGCTAACATTTTTTTTACATTTTCATATTTTTTGAATATTTGATAGTTAATGTGAATCACACTAACGAATCAGTGAGAAAGATATCTTTAATTATTTACGTATATTAATTAATCTATAAAGAATAATGGTTAAAATAAGCTTTAAAACTTGGCATAATTTACAATCTAATGTTGATAAATTTTTGATGTCTTTATTGTCACATTGAATTTAGCTTTAATAAACATCTGTAAAGTATTTTTACAAAATCAAGTATATGGGAATCATTTGTAACTATTATTAATAACTTTCATTATATATTAACTTTATTTTAATTTAATCATAAATGTTTAAAGCATAAATTAAAGTTATAAAAAAGTGATCAAGACTTTCATGCCTACTGACAACTAGACTGATTTATTAGAAACTTAATATTTTCAAGTAAACTGCTTTCTTCTCCAATATTTACTTTAAAGAAAATGATAAATAAGTAAATAAATAAAAAAATACATATTTGGTTAAAGCAATTTTTAAGTATTTATTAATTTAAGATAAGCTTTTGGCAATTTATGTACTTAAAACATGTCTAACCTAATTTAAATTATTTTATGCGGAAAAGTAGAGTTTTTTTTAAAGAAGAATATTTGATTAGATAGAGGAAGATAAGTATTTCAAAATAATCTGCTTGCTTAAACATGTTTACTTTTCTTCTGCACAACAGCTATCTTTAAAATTTGAAAACTCTCTTTTTCACTATTTACTCCAAGTTTTAAATTTATCTTGTTGAATTATTTTTTTTTAATCTAGGTTGGTTGACGATGAAAGATTTTGTAGGTAATTTAATCAATTCCTAAATTGTTAGAAAAGGAAATCTTTTGAAAAACTTGTAAGTTAAGAGTGTTGCAATGAAATTGAATTTAACAAGCACATTGGTTTTTCTCGTTTAATACTTAAATATTTTAATTTAAGTTAAATGCGACAAAAATTGTGTATTATTGGTTGTAACACTGCAGCAATTATATTGAAATTAAATATTTTTTTGGTTCATTAGCGCATATGTGATTATAAATCCGTAATATCAATAACAAGTTTTTAAAAATTAACTTATATACAATTTTGAAAAATAGGCAAGCGATTCCTTTTTTAGAATTTTATATGGGAGATTTGTTTTGTAATCGTAGCACTTGCTTTCATAAAAATATTTAGCATTTAAGTAATAATTTTTGTTTATTAACTCATAGGTAGTTAATAAATTCGTATTATTAATTACAAATTTTCAAAAATTAAGTTATATACAATTTTATAATAAAGGCAATAGATACCTTATTTAGGACTTTTTGCAAAAGATTTTTCGTAAAAGTAGCCTTTGATTCATTAAATTTGTTTTAAAATAATTTAAACAACTACTAGATAAAAGTAATTTAAACTTATCTATGCAATACCTGAAAATTTTATTCATTTTTCATCCATTAATCAAATTATACTGTTTCAGCAATTTACCCTAAGTAACTCCACTTTCTTCAATTTATAAATTTTAATTATGAATTACTTCATACTTCAATTTTGGTTTCGTATTTTCGATTGAGCAGTTAGTGTCGCCCTCACTGGCAGATGCTAAGGTTTTGAATTATTCGTAAACTCATTTACAAACGTTTCCAAGCTTTTTTTTAAAAAAAGTTATTGTGTTCTTCTTTATTTTCAAAGTCACTATTTTAAATGATCTTCAATTGAGTACTTGCAACTCGAGAAGAAATGCATTATGCCTAACCATGTGATTTAAATCGGATTTAATTGGATACTGTAAGCGACGTCACACATCAACCTGATTGGCTTCTGAATCGACAAATGTTACCATTTATCTACGATGACGTCACATGCAGGTATCCGATTATTATATCTTTACTGCTCGATAAAATGTTTAGAAAAGAGTTGGCAGCCATGTTTGTGAATAATGTAAATGATATTTTGTGAATATGATGTTAGTCGAAAGTATTCCTTCTTTTTTTTAAAAAAAAAAAAAAAAAAAAAAAAAAAAACAGGGTTTGTATGAACCAGGTAAAATTTTTATTGAATTGATTATAAATCAGTAATATCAATAATAAATTTTTGAAAAATTAACTTATATACAATTTTGCAAAATAGGCAAGCGATTCCTTTTTTAGAACTTTATATGGGAGATTTGTTTTGTAATCGTAGCACTTGCTTTCATAAAAATATTTAGGGTTTAAGTAATAATTTAAATCGGATTTAATTGGATACTGTAAGCGACGTCACACATCAACCTGATTGGCTTCTGAATCAACAAATGTTACCATTTATCTACGATGACGTCACATGCAGGTATCCGATTATTATATCTTTACTGCTCGATAAAATGTTTAGAAAAGAGTTGGCAGCCATGTTTAAATCGGATTTAATTGGATACTGTAAGCGACGTCACACATCAACCTGATTGGCTTCTGAATCGACAAATGTTACCATTTATCTACGATGACGTCACATGCAGGTATCCGATTATTATAGTATTTTGAACAGGGTTTGTATGAACCTGGTAAAATTTTTGAAGTGTTGTTATGTATTTCCTGTGGTTGCTTTGTATACTATACTCCCTCTCCATCTTGAATACTTTGTGTTTTTATGATACTGCTGATTCCTTCCTATGTATCTATATGATTCCTTCCTATGCATGTCCTTCCTTCCTATGTATGATTCCTTCCTATGCATCTCATAAGCTTATCTAAAAAGTATAACAAGATTCTAAAAGAAAACACTTCAGAATATTGCATAAAAAATATAATTCATGCAGACCTAAAATTTCACTTCTCCCATCATTATTTCACAAAAATAAATAATAACTTTTTTCATAAAGCAATAAAGTGAAAGGAGGCCAATGTCAATAAACTATTTGATTATGAAAATCCCCCAGAAGCATAATCTTTCAATGGCATTATTCTGCTGCAGTGACGTTATTCTTTTAACTATATAAATATTTTAATTGTGTTTAAACGTCCATTAACTATCAGTGCAAGCAATTTAAGAAATATCTGATATTTTACAACATATAATTTTTATTTGTTTAAACGTCCATTCACCATCAATGCAGTAATTTAGGATATATCTGATATTTTACAACATATAATTTTAATTTGTTTAAACGTCCATTTACCGTCAATGCAGTAATTTAGGATATATCTGATATTCTACAACATATAATTTTTATTTGTTTAAACGTCCATTTACCGTCAATGCAGTAATTTAAGAAATATCTGATATTTTCAAACATATAATTTTTATTTGTTTAAACGTCCATTCACCATCAATGCAGTAATTTAGGATATATCTGATATTTTACAACATATAATTTTAATTTGTTTAAACGTCCATTTACCGTCAATGCAGTAATTTAGGATATATCTGATATTCTACAACATATAATTTTTATTTGTTTAAACGTCCATTTACCGTCAATGCAGTAATTTAAGAAATATCTGATATTTTCAAACATATAATTTTTATTTGTTTAAACGTCCATTCACCATCAATGCAGTAATTTAGGATATATCTGATATTTTACAACATATAATTTTAATTTGTTTAAACGTCCATTTACCGTCAATGCAGTAATTTAGGATATATCTGATATTCTACAACATATAATTTTTATTTGTTTAAACGTCCATTTACCGTCAATGCAGTAATTTAAGAAATATCTGATATTTTCAAACATATAATTTTTATTTGTTTAAACGTCCATTCACCATCAATGCAGTAATTTAGGATATATCTGATATTTTACAACATATAATTTTAATTTGTTTAAACGTCCATTTACCGTCAATGCAGTAATTTAGGATATATCTGATATTTTACAACATATAATTTTTATTTGTTTAAACGTCCATTCACCATCAATGCAGTCATTTAAGAAATATCTGATATTTTACAACATATAATTTTTATTTGTTTAAACGTCCATTCACCATCAATGCAGTAATTTAGGATATATCTGATATTTTACTACAATATAACAATTTTAGAGTATTGATCTAAACTAAATCTTTTATTTTTTCTTTCGTTTTTTTTTCATGAAAAAATTTTCATTAGATAAATTATGCATTCTAACTTTTAACTAGGTAAAAGCACTTGGGGCCAATTACCTAGATCTTCCAACAAAAAAAAGATGAGCAATCTGAATTTAAATTATACAAATTAATTTTGTTTTGATATTCTTGTTCAGAATTTCTAACTTGTAAGTGCTACCGCAAATGTCTCATCAAAATCTAAAATTTAAAAAAAAAAAAAAATATTTACCAAGCATATTTAGCCAAATGAGACAAACAAATGATATCAATTCAGAGTTATGAAATTCTGCATATTTCTTAATGATTGTAGTTGATAACTTTTCCATTCATGAAAAAAATTAAGTAAATTCAGCTTTTTCGTCCCACTCTAGAAATTATTTATTTACTTTAAATATTTGCAAAAATATAGACACATTAAAAACACAAATACTGTAACTAGTAACTTTACAATAACATTTTGTTACATTGCGTGCTATTCAAATTGTAAGATTTTTGATTTAAAAGACAAACATAAAACGTTCTTAATCTTTTAAAATAAACTATCTAAAGTCAGCCAAATGTCACAGATGACACAGTCTCCTTTAAATTCTTTGTCATTAAAGATACTAAAGCAGTTAACATAATTAGAAATGAAAAAAAAAATTGCAATGTTGTGCACCAATTTATATATTAGTCTTAAAGAGCATGAAGTTTATGTAATTATCTCAAAAGTGTAATTTTAAGAGCAGATGAAAGTTCTTAACAAACACATTAACAGACATTCCAAATTAGGTTTCATCACGCAAATAAATTACCACGCGATGTGTTTCTCATTTTGTTCATTTTATTTTCATAGACTAAAACTTAATTCCTTAAGTTGAAATTATAAGAACACTTTTATTGTTATACAATTAAGTTGAAATGCGTTTTTTAACACTGCAGTGGTAGTACTTTATTTATTTACATCGCATCAGAGCTGCTCAATAAGCTTTCGGCGATGATCTGAGAAATATCAATGAAGAAGATCCTCAAAAAGTCATCCACGAAGTCAAATTTCCCCCAATACTTAATCCAGGAATTCCCTTGTCTTCTGGATTGAATTCAAAATTGCAAGGAGTTGAACATTAGTAGTCGTAAACCCAAAAAATTGGGTCGGCTGTTCAACGACGGTTATTAAATAAATTGAGGAATATCCGAAGACATGCCTTTACAATTTTAAGCTCCTCTCCCTCTTTGGTAACCCGATGATCTGTGGACGAAGTTGAGAACTTTACGGTAAAACAGATTAATGAGGACTCATATCGCGCACACTCGGTCCCTTCGCAGGCTCATCAAACCTCGCAAACCAGAGATGCGTGACTTTGGTGTTCTACTGGGAACCGTGTCTTTACGATCATTCAACAGCGGGACTTTTAATACAGAAAAAGCAACAAACTAACCTTGTAAAATGATTTAATTATTAATAATAGTGTTTACGATTAGTTTAAGAGCAAAAATTCATAATTATAATAATGACAAGACATTAGCCAATATTTTTCTTAAATAGCTAGCAGGCTTGTTTTTATCTCTAACATCCGTGAATGCTCTTAATTTATTATTCTTTTTTTTTCTTCTTAAAAACCGATGCTTTTATTGAAAAAAATATATAATTTTGAGAACCAAATATATAAATATTATGATTTTTGTGATCATGGGGTTTAAAATGTAGGGTCTGCAAAGATTGAGATTTATCTCCTTCATCTAATCCCTCATATTTGTTTTATTTATTTATTTTTTATACTTTCGACATTTACTCATGCTCGAACTCATGAAATGAAAATTTCGAGAGAGATAAATATATATTTTTCTAAAACAAATTCTTAATAATAGTTATTATTTAAAGCAAAAAGAAGGGAAAAATAATTCATAAAAAAATCACTTAAAAAAGCATTTAAAATTTTAATTAGAATTTCGAAAAAAATTCGGTATAAGTTCATAAAAAAAATTGCCCTTAATGGCTTCTTAAATTTCAACTTAGGAGTTGCATTTCAGTGGGCAGTAGATCGGTCTACATGGTATTTTTCACTGGAAATTTAATAGATGATGATTTTCAAACTAACAATCCGATCTTATTTTTTTTACTTCATCGTACTCCTTGAATATTCACTTCTTCGAAATTTCTTACTCTTACAATTTTTGCGCAGCGAAGCAAAAAGTAATGCAATGCAGAACAAGTGAAAATAAATTCGTTAAAAAAACTCTTAAAGTTTTCAATAACTTTCTAACAAATTAAAATTTCTAAAAATCACAGGAATATCATTTACTTTTATTTTTCAGAATCTATATAGTAGTAGTTCAGGTATATTCCTAGTTCTGTTTTAATCGTTGATTCAGTTGATTCCTAGTTGTGTTTTATTTGCATCTCGATGCAAGCATAATGAAATAAATATTATTTCAGCGAAGCATCTGTTATCAACATATAATAGTAAATAGACTTTTCACCGTTCTTAAATTACCAAAAATTCTTTCCCAGGATCAAAGTCCATTCAGAATAATTAATTTTTCAGATCAAAAGTCTACCTACTATAGCTTTTAAGTATCCTTTAAACTTTTGAAAATTTCGTCTTTTATCTTAGACAGTACAGTAATTTATTCGTCAAAGGCACGCACAGAATCGCGTGCATGAATAGCAACAAAACGGTGATCCGTTTCCGAGTTCCATTAAGCCTAATGGAATCTGAAATACTGAAAATGAAGTCACAAAGCGTAAAGTGTGAGAGACTAATTAGATGATCTCAAGATTTGATACTTATTATTCTATTTGCATTGTAAAATAGACAGTCTCGAGTAGCAAACTACTCAAAGAGTGTGATAGTGATTTCAAACAGTAATTATGAACATCTTGTGCTGATAAAGCACTTGCGAATAGGTTTTCTTATTGATTTGATGATTTGAGTCGTTATACTTTTTTTCAGTAAAAACATATCCCTTCAAATATAACATAATATTAATTTGTTAAGACATATATGTTAAACATGTTTTTTTATTATTTTACTTTATAAAATACGTTAACTCTTCAAATAATTTTAAACATCCAAATTATTGGAATTGTGTTAAAGATTTAGTTTTGGAAAAATCTAGAGTATAACCTATTTAGAGAGTATATAAAAATATAGAGTTACATTTTTTTTGTTCAACTCTTCCATATTATTTTAGGGCTTTAACATACAAAGCACTAAATCAAAATCTATTCACGAATTGAAGCTAAGCGTATAACAGCATTTTGATTTTAAAAAAAACAGGCTTAGGACAATATAATAGTAATTTAAATTCTTCCTAAAAATAAAATTTTTACTCGAAACTGTTCCGTGTTATTGTTTCCACGTATTTACTTAGAAATTCTCCAGAATATCCACCAGATGGCCGCACATTATGCATAAACAGTTTATTTCCTGTCAGAAAATTGAAAGTTTGTTCACAAAACTGCTGTCCTGACCACTTTGAAAAAAACTGCCTATAATTATATTGCCACCATCCCTTCAAATCTAAATAAATCACTAAATCAGTCAAGTTATTTTAACTCTCTTTAAAATTATATAAAAAGTCGAGAAAAATTATTTTTACCATATTTGCTATTCATAAGAAAATATTCCAAAATTTAAAAATTTGCAGTACTATCCAATTTCATAGTAAAAGTAATAATATTAAAATAATTTATTTATATTTTGATAGATCTAAATTATTAGCTATGTTCTCCTGTAAACCAGCGGTTCCCAATTTTCTTTTTGGCCATGGAGCTATTAATGATCGACTTTCGTTTGCCGAAACCCCACCTTTATCATTTAAGTTCATAAGCAACTGCGAGCATATTAAAGTGATCATGTAAACAAAGAATTACGAACTTATAACTAATTGTTTTGAAAGTGTAGAGAATCAAGTTTTTTTTTTAATTATTTATTAATATCAGTCTTTAAATTAGGTTTATCGCCATGCAGTTCCATACAGAAGTATGGCACAGCATTTAGTCTAGTTCAGAATTTTGTTGTTTTGGTGTATGCATATGCTGAAAATGAATAAAATAGATTGAATAAAGGTTTGCGCTGAAATAAAAACGAACGAAAAAAAAAAAATTATGAAAGTTGAGTATGGTTATCAGAGAAATAAATTTCTTTACGTATGAATTTCTATATTGTAGGATTGAGCCGCGATGGCTCAGGGGATAGAGCGTTCGCCTTCCAATGAGGCGAACCGGGTTCGAATCCCAGTCGATACGAATTCCGCATCCGGCTTGCACTGACCACAGTGCTGACGTGAAATATCCTCAGTGCTAGACGGATCATGGGTTAGAGTCCCCTTGCCGTTAGGTTGGTTCCGTCAGGTTGAACCGTGGGAGGTTCTCGTGGTCTTCCTCTCCATGTAACGCAAATGTGGGTTAGCTCCATCAAAAAGTCCTCCACGAAGGCAAATTTCTCCCAATACTCGATCCAGGAGTTCCCTTGTCTTCTGGATTGGGTTCAAAATTACAAGGCTACGGAGTTGAACATTAGTAGCCGTAAACCCATTAAGTTGGGTCGGCTGTTCAACGACGGTTATAAAATAAAAAATATATTGTAGGATTGAAAATTATGTAATTGAAAATTATATAATTGAAATCATCAACTTTTTCATAAACATATCTTTTTGATTATTTATTCAATATATTACTTTTTATTCATTAGCATTTAACTTGCATATTTTCATAAAAATATCCAAATTATCAAAGAAACAACTGATTATTGACGGAATATCAAGATAGTTACAGTTTTAAAAAACCACAACTGGTTAAATAAATAAATAACTTTCGGAGCCCCTGCAACCTTCCTATGGAACCCTAGGGTTCCACGGAACACCTTTTGGGAACCACTGCTGTTTACTATATATGCGACATAATTAACAATATGCAAATAGTAAAATTCGTTACGGTGCAGATATCTTCATGGAAATTGAATTCTAAAGAAAGAGAGGAAAATAATATGGCAAAACAAAAACCATTTTTGTGTTTATCAATAATTTATTGCTCTAAAAAATTGAACATATTGTAGCAAAATGTTTCTCATAGATAAATCTATGTGTTCGCCTTTGACTACAAGGAATTATATTTTTTATCACATATATTCTCTTTTTTATGTATAACATTTATTAAACTTTAACAAAAATTAAATTTTGTTAAATTTTGATAAAAAAATAGACTAAAAATGTCATTTAAAAAAATCTGTAGCTTTAGGAGTAAAACTAATCTCAGATTTGAAATTCCGCACCCGAATTAGGTAAGATATAGTATTTGTATTAATGCAACAAAAACTTTCGTGCCCAGCGTCATTCATACCTTTTGGCGCAGAAGGGACACCATAGTGTCCATTTTATACAGTTCTCATGTTTTTACAGGTTTTTACCTATTTACAGGTTTACCTGTTTACAGGTGTTACAGGGTTTTACCTATTTTAGTATTTTCTAATCATTGAAAACTGTCTAATAGTTACTAATAAAATTTGTTTGATTATCGGAATTATATTTGTACCAAAATATAAAATCCAAAGAATATAGTTTGAAAAAAAAAATTATCAGTCATATTCAAATATTTATCAATAATTGATTTTGAAAATTAAGGAAGTTTTCATAGATGAAACTGTTTTTTTTTTTTAGATCGAAATAACTGCAAATAAGTGCAAATTTGAAATATTTTTGTTTGGAAGTGAGCCGGATTTGGAATATTTTAACTTTAACACAGAAAAAGACAGCAGTTTTCAACCTTTATTTCGCAATCATAATTATTGAAATCCTAAATATAATATTTTTCACTTACTCTGACCTAAAATAATGAAGAAAGCATGAAAAATGTATTTAATAAAAATTTTGCGTTAAAGCTTTTAAGTGATATTAAATTTATGCTTTGAAATTTAATTTAAATTAATATTGACCATCACACAAGCCATTTAAATAAATCAAAAATCTATCTAAAAATCATAAAAAGATGTTGTGATTTTCAAAAATACTGGCTAAATCCTAAAAATATTTGCTTATTTAGTTTTTTTTATTAAACTAAAAATTAAATTTTGTTAAATTTTGATAAAAAAATAGACTAAAAATGTCATTTAAAAAAATCTGTAGCTTTAGGAGTAAAACTAATCTCAGATTTGAAATTCCGCACCCGAATTAGGTAAGATATAGTATTTGTATTAATGCAACAAAAACTTTCGTCCCCAGTGTCATTCATACCTTTTGGCGCAGAAGGGACACCATAGTGTCCATTTTATACAGTTCTCATGTTTTTACAGGTTTTTACCTATTTACAGGTTTACCTGTTTACAGGGTTTTACCTATTTTAGTATTTTCTAATCATTGAAAACTGTCTAATAGTTACTAATAAAATTTGTTTGATTATCGGAATTATATTTGTACCAAAATATAAAATCCAAAGAATATAGTTTGAAAAAAAAAATTATCAGTCATATTCAAATATTTATCAATAATTGATTTTGAAAATTAAGGAAGTTTTCATAGATGAAACTGTTTTTTTTTTTTTAGATCGAAATAACTGCAAATAAGTGCAAATTTGAAATATTTTTGTTTGGAAGTGAGCCGGATTTGGAATATTTTAACTTTAACACAGAAAAAGACAGCAGTTTTCAACCTTTATTTCGCAATCATAATTATTGAAATCCTAAATATAATATTTTTCACTTACTCTGACCTAAAATAATGAAGAAAGCATGAAAAATGTATTTAATAAAAATTTTGCGTTAAAGCTTTTAAGTGATATTAAATTTATGCTTTGAAATTTAATTTAAATTAATATTGACCATCACACAAGCCATTTAAATAAATCAAAAATCTATCTAAAAATCATAAAAAGATGTTGTGATTTTCAAAAATACTGGCTAAATCCTAAAAATATTTGCTTATTTAGTTTTTTTTATTCCACTACCAATTCAATTATTTTGGAGATGAAGTTTCCCGTCTCTATAAAATCCTAACCATTATAAATTTTATTTTTATATTTATCTAGTATCTTAAAATAAAACCTTTCTTTTCTTAGCAGCAAAATATATACAGTTCATTTTTATTCTTCGTGGAAAATCTTTAAGAATAACATATTCCAGATTAAATTTCGTCATTAAAATATCTATTTTTACTGTCACGCTCGTTATTTCCAAACCCTGTAGGAAATCCCGATAATGTATTTTTAAAAAACTGCCCCACCTAAGAACATCGATTTTTTATGCGAAATGGTCTCTAATGCCTAGATCTCAAATATCAGATCAAACTTCTGAACTCAACTTTCTTCATTAAATTAATTTTGCAACTTTTGATTGGTCCATTTATTAAAAATTTAGTTCCCAGTAAATTTACCTATTTTCGATTTTCACTTATTTTGATCTAATTTAAAATCAAATAATGAAAAAGTATGAAAAATACATTTAATAAAAAATCTTCGTCAAACGGTTTCTAGGTTGAAAAATCTCGCCATATTGGTGATTTTTTTAAAGATGATTTTTGAAATGCAAATTTCCCGTTCGAAATCTTTGGTAGTTCTTTACTCCAAGAAGTTATATATTATTTAAAATTATAGCTTTACCAGAAGTGTAAGACACTTAAACTATAGCTTTTTTTTATATTTTCGATGCAAAAGACACTCCTCATATCACAACCAATTGTTTCTTCAATATTTCCCATGCCATTTAAAATTCTTTCACTTAATAAAATTATTCCGTTTCTAGACTAAAACCATTCAGAACCAGACTCGAGTGCATTTCCATTTCATCGCTTTGGGGATATGGGTTGGGTAAACAATCCAATAGTTCTCTGGAAAACATTACTCGTAAGATCTTCATCTGAATCCCCAAGAGAAGAAAACATCGGAAATCTGTTGCGGAGATTTGTAGTTTTTTCGTGGAGCGAATTTCCTTATCATCAATGAATTGAATAAATATCTTGACTAGAATGGCTTCCTTTTATATGTTAGTAAAAAAGAAGAGAATAGAGGAAAACTCCAGAATAATCATCGAAGTTTTTTTTCTTTTTTCTTTCTGGAGTTAAAGAGTAAAAAAATTATAAGACTGCAGCCTTTTTTACTTTTTTTTTACCACAAATTAAAAATATAAATTTAAAGCTGTTTTTATATTTATTCTTCTGGGACACAGAGCGCGATGTATGTACACATCTGCCAATTTTTATCGAAGAAGATTTCCCAAGTGGGAGTAATTGAAATGCAATTGTAGATGCATTTAACTTTTCACAATTGCTATGGCTGATATTTATTTTCGTTTCTATAGCTTGCTCATATATATAAGATTGATTTGTTTGCATTTACAATCTCAGAAATAAAAATCTTACTATTGACGATTCAGCAATTCCATCCCTCCTCTCCAATCTATGACGAAAATGTTTCCTGAATTCGAAATCTCATCTTAGTGTATTGTGGGAGATAGTTAACTAGAACGACGAAGCTAGAATGAAGGCTAGATGATCTAAAATAAGCCGTCGTAGCTGACGAAATATGCCGTTCGTACTGTACGGTGGTCAATGAGTTGGCCTCGTACGGAGAATATCCCGGGTTCGAATCCCGCTTCGTGCATGCGTGTAAATTATCTCAAGTAGATATCGATCCATTTATATATTGTCCATGATAAAGTGATAGAGAGATTAGTTCATCAAGCACGAGAAGTTTTTTTTAATAGAATGACGAATTATATTTTTAATATCGTCGAAATTCGTTATCTTGAAGAAGTGACGATGGTTATTTCATCACTTTGATGAAATTTTTGCTCGGAGCATATACCAGGAAAAGATTTCGTCAAAACGAAGGTTTTGTGATACTTGAGTATTTGACTTTTTAATTGATAATCAAATTCAAATTGGATTTATAAATTCAAGAACTAAAAAGAAATTTATAAGATTCATCACCACTTTAAATATAAAAATGAAATACTAGAAATAATCCGTAGTTGTTGGCAGCTACCTCTTAGACATTTGCTATATTTGCATAACTTAAAAAAACAATAGTTTTGTATTAATTTTTTCCTATTTGCAAACCTTTACAAAGCGATTGTTAAGGTAAAATTATAATTGATTTCACTCTCATTGTTCTGTGTTTTTAATTACAAAGAAAAATCTTAAGGGAGATAAGAAATTAGATTTCAGTAAACTTTTGGTCAGTTTTATGGTAAATAAGTTAGCTAGACAGTTGGTTTTAAATTTTTTGCGCATGAGCCAAAGAAGGCTATACCGCACTCAACTCTTGGTCAAAATTAAAAGTCTGGTTTAAAAATTTTGGAAGTATTCCATGTCATTAAGATATTGAATAAGATTTTTATTAGGATTGCCTCCAATTAAAATCGATAGTTCAGGATATTCACTGTTAAAATATCGTTGTCTCTTAATTTCAAAATTGAAACACTGGGTCAAGATGGGCTTTATATTTAATGGCTCTCTGCAACTGAAGCAAACAGGCTCTAGTTTGTTTAGTATAAGATGAGCGGCAAATAAATATCTTATTACTTGTGCATATAGCATGCTTTTTCGTGAGCAAAGTATGAAGAAATACTTTATGAATGCATCTTATAGAAAGTTTAAAATTAAAATCTGGGATGTTTTTATGTTATAATCAAAAATAATTGTAAAATAACTATTAAGTATGATTACATTATATTTTTTAACTACTTTGTATCGTATTTATAAGTTTTTTGTCTTCAAATAAACATATTTCAAAGTAAAAATCGCATTCTCTGTCATAATTTAAAGTTCCGGAGTCAGAAGGTCATGTTAGTTTTTAATAACAATAAATAAATGTAACTTTTTGATTCTCATCCCAAGTGACATCCATTTTTATTTTTTGAGTGCATTTACTTCATTTTATTTTATCTTTCACAAATTTGAGGTTAAAAAAAAATTTCGATACTCATATTTTTGCCTTAATAATCAAACTTAATTTTGTAGAAGGATTTTGGAGGGAAATAAACGAGTGTTTTGTCTACATTAAATGTAGACAAAAGTCTCAAAAACTTATCATGGTTAGCCCAATTGCAGCATTATCACGATTCGTTTTTCAATGGAAAGGTTCTCAATCCATTTCAGCATACCCTATGTATGCAACATTTTCAGTATAATGCGAATTTTACATTAACGAAATTTGAGAAAGAATACTTCAATGTGTTTCAAAAGCTAATTAAACGCTTTTAGGACAAAATATATTTATTCAACTAGTGGACATCACCCCCCCCCCACTTGCTGAGACTCGTGCATGCTAAATGTGTCGTAGTACATGCCAGGATTAATTCCAGAATAGAACAAAACAAATTGCAAAACATTCATTTATCTGCAATTATTTCTTCTTATTACATCCAATGATAATTTTTATTTTCCCCAAAAGAGCATCATTAGAGACATAGCAAATTAACACAATAAAAAAACTTCAAAATATTTCCAATTAAAATGAAAAAAGAAAAAGAAGTACGTAATACCTAATTTTGAGTAAATTACTCGTCTTTTCAACGAAAATACTCACACAACTAAGGTAATTTATCAAATTAAATTACTCCAATACCAACTCAATTACTCTATTCCAATTGTTAAGGTATCCATTTCGCTAGCCCACACTCATCTAGTGCAAATTATCCTTCTTTTCTCATTATCGTCTGGAAAATTTCAAAACTGCTTTCATTGGGTTACTCGATAAAGCATGGAACTTCATTGCCCTTCGTCCGCAGAATTATGGATGGTGTGATGTCTGTTTCCATAGAAACGACATAGCTGATTGACTGTTACATCACACCGAGGATGAGATCTTCTTTGTTCCAGCCGCGATTAGGCTGGGGAATTGCTGAATGGAAGAAAGAAAAAATTGGTGTCCTAGCGCTCCTTTTAAGAGATGGCATTGTTCTTTCATTTGCCTGGAACTTTATTTTTAACTGAATATAAAAGTGATTAATGGCACCGTCATTGTGGGTAAAAGGGGGATTACTTTTGGATTTATTTTGCCATCATTCAATGTAGTAGGTAATGTTTAGTTAAAGATTTCAGCTTTTAAACAGAATTAATATGCTTTCATACTTAAAATGTAAATAAATCGTCGATAATTGTACAATAAAATAGCTTTGGTTTATTATTTTTCAAACTTGGAAATGAAAGAGCATTAATTGGTTTTAATAATCCACGGTTTATTTTAATATTTTCCGACTTGGATGATAATAGTGTAGTAATTAATAGAGGAAAGACTCCTTTTGGATTCAGATACCATGTTAAATCAACTGCAAAATTTATGATAGCTGGCATCGAACTGAAACGGTCAAAATAATACCTAAAATTTTGTACACCTAATCCATCACCTCCTACATCAAAAAGCCTCCACACAGTCTTTTATAAGTAGTCCGCGCAGACTATTTAAAAAGTGAAACAGTTGTGCGCATGAACCCAAAACCTTTTATAAAAGTCCTAGTCCTAGTGTTTTGATTTTATTGGGCACCTGGGCCGCGAAGCGTCCCCTATCCCATTCATCTGGAATTTTAACACAGTTTTGGTTGATCATTGAGGTAAGCAGGCAGTGGAGTTGCTTTTATGAATGTTTCAAACACTTTGCTTGAATAACTAAAAAGGAATCAAAAATAAAATAAGCAGCTTGCTCTAAACTGTGTTTGTTTGATTTTGGAGTTGTTCAGAACTATATCAGCATGAGGAAAAGTTATTTTCAGAAAGGTTGATGAAATTGTTTGTTTTGATAGTTATGATATGAGGCGTCGGAGGTGAAATGTGCAGCTATTGGTCTGTAGTTTTTATCTTTGATATAATTTTCAAATTTAAAGACTTCATTAAAATTTGCTGTTTTACATTCTATGGCTTTATCGAAAAAATCTGCGTTTAGCTTGTATATATGTTGTGATAGAGTTGGTATTTTGAGGTCTGCATGTATATTGGTATTTCGTATGAACCATCTTGCACTGGTTATTTTTCTAAGGATCTTGTTTTGGCATTGGTTTAATTTCTTCAGTAGATGTTGAGGTATCGTTGTCCAGGCAGGTGAGGCATAGGTGAGTATTGGTCGGATCATTGCTGTATATAGTAGCTTCTTTAGTTTAAGTGACATATTCTGATTATATATTAATGGTTGTATGGCTATTATTGCTGCATTTGCTTTATCTATTGTGCTTTTGATATGATCATTCCAGGTGAGTTTGCTATTGATTATAAGGCCAAGATAATTTGCTTTTTTAACTATTGGTATTGGTATATTGAACATTTTTGGTTGAAGTTGTGGAAGTATTTTAATTCTTCTTTTTTGTATAATTAATATTTGTGATTTTCCAGCGTTTACTGCAGTTTTCCATTTTAAGCACCAGTCTTCGATTTCGTATATATGGTCTTGTAGTTTCTGAAGAGCATGATTTGGGTTTCTGGATTAAATAATAATACCGGTGTCATCCGCGTAATAGGCTGTTATGCTATTATAATCGGCTTTGTTTATAGGAAAATCATAAGTGTATAATATGTATAAAATCGGTCCCAGAATGCTGCCCTGAGGTACTCCCGCTGTGATGTTTCTTTTTGTCGATTTTTTGTTTTTGATGGTGACTTGAAATGTTCTATCAGAAAGATAGCAGGATAGGAGTTTGATAATGCCGGTTGGAAAATTTAGCTGTATGAGTTTATATATTGTGCCAGTATGCCATACTTTATCAAATGCTTTGGATATGTCGATCATCAGGAAGGCTATTGTTTCCTTATTTATGATTGCTCTGCCAGTATAGTCTATTATTCGGAGTAACTGTTTGGTGGTATTTTTATAAAAGTAATTGAGAGAGATTTATCATATATATTTGAGAATTGAATCTGTAGTGGTTGACAAGTGAATAAGGCAAACCAATAATATTCATAAATAAAACAAATTTTTAGTCATATATTTGCTACCACTTTCTTATTTTAACCAGATTTTGTATCAAATGACTCGTTCGGAAAGTGGATATCCTTCACAGTGGTCTGATCGGACTACCTATAAAAAACCGTGCGGAGGCTTTCAGCTGTAGGAGGCGTTGCCTAATCTCACAGCCCTCTGTTCAAAATTTTCTCGACTTCCACCGATGTATGCAACTTTTTCTGATAATGTGTGCATTAATGAGGGAAAAAAATTTTAGGAAAATTTTACTGAAATTGTTGTCAAAAATAAACATATTTGCCAAAATGAACTGTTTCAAAAACAGTCAAGAACATTGAAGTAAACACGGAACTGCAATAAATAATCAAGTAACGTGATCTCTGTTGTGCATATAAAAACTGTTCTAAATGGGGACGGGGAGCCTTCGGATCATCCTTAGAGATTTTTTTCAGACTCATGCCAATAGGCCTATTATGCAGCTCTACTGTAACATAAATAGGATTACTATTTTTACTCTTTCAGATGCAAATAATCTACTCTTCCAATCATCCTACAAAAACGGAGTTAGCTTTTGATGGATAATGATATATTTTTAACGCATTATTTAGAATCCGTTTTCATGATAGGAATTAAAATTGGTTAATTTTTGAAGGCGACATAAAAAAAAATTTGGCCACGAAAACTATTTCTCACCTGGTATAAAATATGTCACTTTAAACGTTGAACAGTACAATCTCTATCGATGACTTAAAAATCTGAATTACATTTATTTATGTTTTAGTTTGCTTCAATTCTTACATTAATAAAGTTTTTTTTTAAAATGTGCTTTGATTTTTTTTAAAACTATTTAAAGTTTTGAAACGTATAGTTTAGTGAGACAGAGCATAAATATATATTTTTGTGACAACTGGCTTTACTTTTCCCTAAAATTCTTATGTATATTATGTTGAAAATTAATTTCATGTTATTTAAGGCCTATGTCTGTAAGCTTATATATCTCTATTTTGTTAAGATATTTTATTAAATATATCTTGCATTCAATCATCATTGGTACCATTATTGTACTAGGCATGATATGTCATACTATGCCTTAACCTCTTCGAAACGGGCGAGTCATATATGTATTCTCAGGGTGTCGATAATCAGGGTAAAAAAGATAAAAATGGTAGCCAAACTATTTTTTATAGCAGTTTATTTGTGGGCAGGGTAAAAATAATTTGCTTTATTTAATTCATCACTACTTAGTTCGAATTAAAAATTGTTTCTTTACACTTTTAGCACATAAGGATTGAATGTGTTAGATTTAAAGTAAAAGCAAAATAAGTCTGTCAGATTAGCTATGTCCAAACTTAAGCTACCGCTTTTTATTTTTTACTATCCTGATTCTGATTCCGTACTAATACATTTATGACTCACCCGTCATGAAAAGTTTAAAAAATGTCTTAATCATGACTTTGTTGTTTATTCAATTCAATAGAAATCATTTTTATCTATTTAATCAAATTTGTAATGTTTGCATGCTTTAAAGATAATTTTGAATTTACATTTTAGACAAGAATATAAGTTTGATGCAAAACTTTTGTATATTTAATGCTTAAAATTTTAAAGTACTATAAAAATGGGGGGGGGGGGGGGTAAGGGTATTAAGTCTCTCTTTCCGTTTGAATCAATAGAGGAAGAGATTAAACAGACCCTACATTAAAAAAAAAATAGTTAAAAAATTGAACTATTTTTTTGTTGAAAATACTTTAACCACAATTATTAATTTTACAGTAAAAAGTGTCACATCACTGAATATTTTTTAAATGAGTAGTTTGCTAAACTCTTCAGTTCACAAATTATAGATCTCTTACTATTATCATTAGAAAAAAAGGGTAACTTTTTGAATACTACAATAGTAAACTATATACAAATTTAATTTCATTCATGAACAAGTTCCCGAGTTTGTTAAAAAGAGTAAAACTTATTCTATAAAACAAAAACCCATATAGCTTTTCATTCTCTGGAGTTCTTGTTATTATAACGTTCTATAGAGCAAATAAATGCCCTTGAACAATGAATGAAGGTTATTTAGCAATATCAGATTCAATGGACCAATAATGAGTCCTTATTCAGGATATAATCCTTGGATCATCTTGTCATCTTTAAGTGCCAAAACTGCCAGTCGAACATGGTCTAAAGGATGTAATCGTTGAGTAAATAACATCACTGTAAATAGAAGCAATTTCTAAATCCAGTTAGTTAAGAAACATCAAGGAAAATAAAATGACGTAAAGAATACATAGAATGTGTTTGCTTATAATGATTAAGGTTTTAAATGTTAAAGAAATATAGAAACGGTTTTATTTTGCTAAAGAATAATTTCTTGATCACAGTCAATATATTTGATTTATTAATAAATATATCAGACCCTCTTGTGTTTAATGTATCCAATCTCCTGGTTCTTTTAATAAAACACACTCACAAAATAACAAATAGAGGGCTGAGCTAAGAAATAATCTGCACTGTTTTAAATTATGTAGCAGGGTCGTGCTTCGAAACTTTTCTTAAGAGCCTCAGTACTTAGGAGCAATTAGAAAATGTGCCTTTAATTGAACTGGCAATTGGAAGGCGCTCAACCATCACCTCCTACACAAGAAAGCTTCCACACGGTTTCTTATAAGTAGTCTGCGCAGATTATTTAAAAAGTGAACCACTTGTGCGCATGAACCTAAATTCTATTTTAAAAGAACTTGAGAGAAATTTATCATATATATCTGAGAATTGAATCTGTAATGGTTGACAAGTAAATAAAACAAACCAATTATATTCATAAATTAAAAACATTTTTAGAAATATATTTGCTACCACTTTCTAATTTTTAATAGATTTCATATTAAATGGTTCTTTCACTAATTGGTTTACGCTATATGGGATAGGGGCCTTCTGCGCGGCCCAGGTGCCCAATTTGTATAAAGAAAGAAAGAAAGAAAGAAAGAATAGGTTTACGATAACTCAGTCTGGAAAATGGCAAAATTATTTAAAACAGCACCGCAAATAAACAGACCAATCAACGGACCAACTGGCACAACATACTCAATAGAAGAAAAAGTAGAAATATTTGCAGATTCCCTTCAAAACCAGTTTTCGCCAAATTCAAACTCAGATCTAAATCACCATAATTCAATCACCGAAAAAGTAAACAACTTCCATGAAGATCATCCTATACCAGAAACAATAGAGCCTACAAACAACGAAGAAATCTGTAATATCATCCGAAACCTAAAAAACAATAAAGCTCCAGGTGAAGACGGAATCAAAAATATCATGATAAAACTGCTACCACCAACCTATATTCAGAAGATCACACATATCATCAATAGCTGCCTTGCATTAAATCACTACCCTCAAATCTGGAAAAATGCATCAGTTATTCTATTTCTCAAGAAAAACAAAAATCCAAGTTGCCCTGAGAGTTACAGACCAATCAGCCTACTAAATATAATTGGAAAAATCTATGAAAAAATAATTTACAACAGAATCAAGCCACTTTTAGCAGCCCTTCCCGATGAACAATATGGATTCCGACAAAAACTAAATACAACCAAACAGCTACTTCGAATAATAGACTACGCCGGAAGAGCAATAGTAAACAAAGAAACGATAGTTTTCCTAATGATAGACATCTCAAAAGCATTTGACAAAGTATGGCACACCGGTACAATATTCAAACTAATGCAACTAAATTTTCCTCCTGGACTCATCAAACCTTTATCCTGTTATCTCTCAAACCGAACATTTCAAGTAACTATCCAAAACTGCATCTCATCAAAAAGAAACATCTTAGCCGGAGTACCTCAGTTACACCTATGATTTCCCTATAAATAAAGCAGAATACAATAGCATTACAGCCTTCTACGCAGATGATACTGGTATAATAATCTAATCCAGAAATCCAAACTTAGCTCTAATAAAACTACAAGAACAAATAGATGAAATAGAAGACTGGTGTAGAAAATGGAAAATAGCCGTAAACGCCGACAAATCACAAATCCTCATCATACAAAAAAGAAGAATTAAAATTTCACCTCAATGCAAACCGAAACTGTTCAACATTCAAATTCCAATAGTTAAGAGAGCAAAGTACCTTGGACTCATAATTAATAGCAAACTCACTTGGAGCGACCATATTAAAAATATAATAGACAAAGCAAATGCAGCAGTTAATATCATCCAACCTCTCATCTATAACCAAAATGTCTCACTAAAAATCAGAAAATTACTATACACCTCTATGATCCGACCTATACTTACATATGCTTCACCTGCCTGGACTACTATACCCGAACACCTAATGAAAAAGCTCAACCAATGGCAAAATAAAATACTCGGAAAAATCACTCGTGCCAGATGGTTCATACGTAATTCAAATATCCATAAAGATCTCAAAATTCCGTTTCTATCCGAATATATATATATATTAAATGCAGACTTCTACGATAAAGCCATAAAATGCAGCACAGCCAACTTCAATCAGATTTTTAACTTCGAGAACTATAAAAAAGACGAAAAACTAAGACCAATAGCCGCTCATTTCACCTCCGACTCCTCATACAACAACTATCAGCATAAGTAATAGTCATCAATTCCAGCATCTATAGTCAGCATCAAACACTTTACCAGTACTGAAATCCTGACTTATGTTACTTCACGTTGACAATCAAACCACAGCCATCCACAGTTTAACAGCAAGTTGCTCTTATTATTTTCATTTTCTTTCAGTTATACAAGCAAGGTGCTTGTCTCCCAGTAACAGCCACCCCATAGACTGCTGAACTCAAACTGTCTTTTATTTTAACTTTTTTTTTTTACTTCATGATATATGGGATAGGGGCCTTCTGCGCGGCCCAGGTGCCCAATTTGTATAAATAAAGAAAGAAAATTGGTTTACGAAAGATTCATTTAATAGAAAACTTGTAAAAATAAGAAAGTAGTAGCAAATATACGTCTAAAAATATGCATAACTTATGTGTGTGATTAATTTGTCTTATTCAATTGCCTACCACCACAGATCCAATTCTCAAATATAAATGATAAATTTCTCTCAATTACTTTTAAGATAGATTTTGGGTTCATGCGCATAACTGGTTCATTTTTTAAACAGTCTGCACAGATTACTTATTACCGTGTGGAGGCTTTCTGGTGTAGGAGGTGATGGCTCAGCCAAACAATTTAAATTTTACATTATATTATTTTTTAACCCCTTATAATTAATGAGACTCAAGACTTCCACGCATAAATGGAAACCGTATTCCAGTCAAGTGAGATTGTGAGGTGATCCAACCTTAGATTCTCAGATATTATATATATTAGTTGAAACAAACTGATTACATATCAGTTGTGGTCAAAAATGTAAAACAAATTTATTAAATCAATAATAAAATTATAAATCAAAAAGCTTATTTCCACACTGAAACATTGAATATTAAAAAAAATCATTCTTTTAAATAAAAGGTTGGTTTTAGTCAAAGGCACTTTCTATAAGATATTCTTTTTTGTCATAAAATTGCCTGTAAATGACCATGACCTAAGATAGAATAACTAGAGTTTGCGTGTTTTATATGTTTTTATAGTACCTTGATACTATTCCACATCAGGACATCTTTTCAAGACTTTGCACATTACGCATACGTTAAAATTAACGTAATTTTGCATACGTTAAAATTTAAATTTTTTTAAAATAATTCTGAGACGCTTGTGAGTTTTGCAAGTTCAACTAATGATTTACGTCTGCCACATGCACACTAGATATAATATTAATGAACATCATATTAATTTTTATATTCTAAATTTAATTTTAAAAAGAATGTCGGGTGTTAGACACCTTTCCGTCACGGCTGGTACACTTTAATGAATCGCTATTGTATGCTCTCAGCTGCTTTTTTCAATGCAGCTTATCTTAGTATTTAATTGAACAGAACCAAAGTTACTCTAAACTGGTCCCCTTCAGTCTATGAATTCATTTTTCATTCATAAATCCACAGTCTTGTTGCAGCCTCTTAACTTTTTCAAAATATTGAAGAAATCGAAAACTACGGAATGACGTCACTAATAACGATGGCATGAATTAAGCACTTGAACTTAAAATCACAGTTTAGCAAGTTTTGTGTCGGATAGAAGTAAATGTCGGGTACTGTTTACAAACTAAACTAAGCGGGTCTCCAAAACTGTGGGAATATATTGCAATCCCGATACTGCGAAATCTGGATCAGGTGGGAGGAATGTCGGAGGAATCAAGCGAGTTTATCACCTCAATCCCGCTGAATCGAAATTTAAAAACTAAGAAGAAATTCTTCTCTTTGAAAACGCTGAAGGTCTTTTGCCTAGATGTAACTTTGAACTTTTAACGAAGTATAACGGATATGAGTAGGATTTTGCAGCATATGCATAATTATCTATAGCCTGATCACCAGGGAACAGTGCCAACAATGTTATTAAATTTCTAAAGCGTAATAAAGGGGAGAAATTTTTTGAAAAAAAAACTATGTCTAAGACTGGAGGTAAGAAAAATAACAGATTTTGTCTATGTATTATTGAAGGATGGAGGCGAAAACAAGCTCTCTGAAAAAAAAAAAGAGAGATAGATGATGATGGACCAGAGATATTACTAGTCACACGAAACTGTGGGGTTCCCTCGGAGATCCATATAAGGAAAAATATGTAAATGCAGTAAAAGGCTTATATACAGCGATGAAGTTTGAAAGAGCCTTTCCATAGAGTGCTTTGTTTGTCCTAAAATTCGATCCCGAGGCAGCTTATTGGACTCGCAATTTTTCACTTTCGTATTTTTTAGCAGCAAAGAAATAAGTACGTTTTTAAGACCATATTTTTCATAATATTGTGGTATTCTCTTTACAAAAGATTAAGTATCATATTGTTTTTAAGCTCTTTGTTTTTTCCTATTTCTCTATTCCGACAGTCGTAACTTATTAAATTAGTTCGTAGTTTGAAGGAAATGCTTATCTTAAGAATTATAAATCTTGAGAGATCTGTAAATTTCAATCCCGCAGAACCAAAAACAGGGACCGATTGCATTCCGTAGCTGAGGGGTTTTGCCTTTCTTTTCTTAGTGGTAGCGGGTTTGAGTCCTACCGTAAAGCTGGTTGTACCTTTCTGCTATCCTGCTCTTATTTGATCTATCTGTTCTTCCACTAATAATGATTTATAAGCTATTCCTTGTATTGATGTTCCACAGTGGACAGAACCATCACCTCCTACATCAAAAAGCCTCCACACGGTCTGTTATAAGTAGTCCGCGCAGACTGTTTAAAAAGTGAACCAGTTGTGCGCATGAACCCAAAACCTTTTATACAAGTGATTGAGAGCAATTCATCATATATATTTGAGAGTTGAATCTGTAGTGGTTGACAAGTGAATAAGGCAAACCGATAATATTCATAAATAAAACAAATTTTTAGTCCTGTATTTGCTACCACTTTCTTATTTCAACTAGATTTTGTATTAAATGACTCGTTCGGAAAGTGGATATCCTTCACAGTGGTCTGATCGGACTACCTATAAAAAACCGTGTGGAGGCTAAAGGAAGCGTTGACTTATCGCGTTTCTAAGTATAATACCGAAATCAAGCATATTTGGCTGGGGTCAGTTTGTGGGTGAGTGAACCCTTTGATTAGGCTAAGAATGGACCTCAGGCGTGCGATATTGGCACTCGTTAAATTCTACCGTAAAGTGTTCGACTTTATGCGCAGGTCGTAGCGTTACCAAAGTGGGGGAGCTATCCTCTCCGCCGAGGATCAAAATTGTGATGGTGCGTCTTCGGATCATCTTTAGAGATGTTTCCCAGACCATCGTTAATAGCACCTTATGCAGCTCTATTGTGATGTGAATAAACAACTACAACTACTATATATTTTTTATTTTATTGTTACATGTACATAAAGCAAGCTTGTGAGGGATAACCTAGTTGTCAGGGCATTTGATCCATGTCCGAGTTGTCGTGAGTTCGAACCCCCACCGTCCCACCGTGTACAAAATGGTGACTGGCGCACGCTAAATCTGTCGGGGTCACAATGTCCTCCAAGTTCCCATAATAAATCAATACCTCTGGGGGATACTGGATCGGAGCTTGATCGTGCTCTGGTTCAGATCAAAATTACGATCGAATTCGATGGATGCTGTGTGATAATGTGTCCTTTCTATAAAATGGTATGTAACGCATATATGCTGTCTCCGGATCCTCCTCTGGGACGTTTCCCAGACCGTCGCCAATAGCCCGCTGTGCAGCTCTAGTGCGACGTAAATAAAAATACCGTACCGTGTGCTCATTACAAATATGGTTTAAAATCTCTGGTCAATTTATAAAAAAAAAACAGATATTGATTGTTGTTGTTGTAGTTCATTTACGTCGCACTAGAGCTGCACAACGGGCTATTGGTGACGGTCTGGGAAACATCCCTGAGGATGATCCGAAGACATGCCATCACAATTTTGATCCTCTGCAGAGGGGATGGCACCCCCGCTTCGGTAGCCCAACGACCTGCACGCGAAGTCGAGCATTTTACGGTAGCACAGTTTAACGAGGACCAATAACGCACACCCTCGGTCCCTACGCAGACTGATCCAAGTGGTCACCCTCCCGCACACTGACCGCAGCCAGTTATGCTTGACTTCGGTGATCTGCTGGGAACCGTGTCTTAACGATCTGTCCACTGCGGGACAACAGATATTGAAAATAATATAAAGGCATCACAAAAATGCATGCTGAGTAAAAGGGGGGTTTGAACCTGCTACCTCCTCCCTACAGAGCGTATGGAGAAACGGTAAGTTAACTGAGTCAGGGTTGTTTTGATAAATAGGTCATTAAGTAAATAAAACTACTAAGTAAACAATAGATACAATCGTAAGCTGAATCTTACTGTTTTGTGTTTTGCTTAAATCAAATATTGTTTAGGGGCTTCTCTGGACGAGCGGTATTGCCCTCCAAACGTTGTGAAGGTTGTGGGTTTGAATCCCATTGTAACACTGGATGCATATTTGTGCTTTTTCAGACTTGTATTATATGTATTTCAACTTGACAAAGGCTTATAAGTCGTAAGTATGTAACTGAGCACACAAGCCTGCATGCATGTGTGCCACTAATAAATAAAAGAGATAATGTTTATTTCATTAAAAATCATGTGTTTACAAAATTAGCTTTTGCAGCATTGAAATTAAGTCGAGAAGGTAATTAGTGAATAAACAAATCAACTTTTTGGTACTGTTTTAATCCCCAATTTTACAAAAATGCCATTTTTACTAATATCTTTAGCTAGATTTCTTGAAGATTTATTATCAAGATGCAATACATAAGGTAATAGCTTTAAATTTTCATTTAAATTGAAAATAATAAAATTAAATATAATGCTCGAGTTTATGTAAAATATTTTTGTGGTCTTATTACTGTTATTATCAAATCATGATATTGTAAAAGTATTAATCTCATTTTCTTGATTCAGTTCATCATTTTTACAAAAAAAAAAAAAGAGAGAAATTAAAATAAGTTTTGATTAAGGATACACATTTTATATTTTTCTAAAAGTATATTAAATGTTAACAATCGTAAAAATATTCAAGAATTTAATAAGAGTTCGTATGCGAATCAAATTACGTTTAAAAAAAAAGCCAGCATTTATTTGAAAATGCTTCGTAGAAGTACTCGCTTCTCATTTCTAAGTGATATTAATTACTAAAAATTGGAAATGAAATAAATGTTTATTTTATCAAAAAAAAATTTGATAAAAATGTCAAATGTGCTAACTAAATAGTCTTAATTTACTCATCTAACTTAGTTGTATTTATCTTTCAAAGACTAAAATTTCTAATCTAATATACAATTGTGTATTTTCTATAACTAAATAAAAAATATAATTAACATCGAAAATGAGTTATCATTAGAATAAAACATTTATTTTACTATTAATTAACATTAGGTTTTTAAACCCGTGAGGCGTTTTTAGAATTTATATGTATTCAAATTAAATTTGCAGAAAGTTTCGCATATTACATAAACGCCGTTGTTTAATTAATAACTTTATTTCTCCCAATCGTGAATTTTTAATTAAATATCAGCGTTAATATGGTTTGTAAAAAAGAAAGAGAAAAAACTTAGAGGTAATAAAAATTATCCAACGATGAAAACTCTCAGTACAATTTTTTCGATTTAAAAGAAAAATAACTGAATTTTCTTTTCTCCTTCTAATATTTTTTTATTTTAAAATAAGTTTTCTCAAGTTTTTTTTTTCCTTAAAAAAATACTAGTAAATATATATCAAGCATTTTCTTTTAGAATTTTAAATTAAGTATTTACGAGTATCAAAATAATCTAGATAAAACTATATTAGATTAATAGTGTTATTTTATTAATCTATTCTAATTAATCAATTATTTTAATAAAAAAATTCTTTTTAAGCATTTGTACTATAATTGTAGTAAGGCAGTAATTAATAAATTTGCTTGCACTTACACGGTGCATGAAACTGAAAAAAGAAAAAATAGAGGAATTAGCGTTTCATAAGTACTCATTATTTTAAATGATTTTAATATTTTGTGTTTGAACTTAATTTAACAAATATATAAAGATTTAAATTTTCAATGTTTTGTTCGATGATTTAATTTCGGTGCTTTCATTCTTTAAATTGTATAGTGAGTAAAAAAAGAAATAGACCACCCTAAATAACTTTTGATCGGATCTTCAAGATTCCATGACTCAATATAAATGCTTCGAGAGATTACCTAAAATATGCTAGTTAATTAGTGCAGACGATATTTAAAATTACGAAATCAGACACAAAAACGTACTTTCTCTGAATAACAATACCTCTGTTACGATTGGTTCGGATTTTTGACACCAAAAATATATGGGGTAGTCGTAATCTGAGAAATATGGTGGCCATAGTTCGGTCAGGAGAGTGATTACAAATTTGGAAACTTAATGTTCATTTTATTTTTTGCTTATTTCGCCATATCTTGAGAATTGTTTAAGCATATATTGAAACATTTTTGCTCATAATTATTAAATTTGTTTGTTAAAAGAAAGGCCCATGCAATAAAGGACTTTTAGGAAATATTTTATATAATTAAGGTCAAAAAGGTATTATAAGGTATAAAATTTTTTAGATAATTTTAAAGAGTGTAATTTTACATGGCTAAAGTACAAAATTTGGACAAAATCGGTCGAATAATACTGAAAAATCAAAATTCGCCCTGAGAAATCAAATTTTAAAAGATTCGCATTTATAAAATTTGATTTCTGCTAAAGTATTCAACTGATTTTGTTCAAAATTTCTATTTCGCCATGTAAAATTACATTATTTAGAATGATGCAACAAATTGTATACTTTACAATTTGAACTTTCTTCAACTGTTAGTAAATAAAAAATTAAAAAAATTATAAATATTTACTAAAAGTTATTTTTGCGCAAATTGAACAAACGAATTTTAAAATTGCGCGCAAAAATTTTTCTATACGCTATTTATTAAAGAAAGGCCCATACAATAAAGGACTTTTAGGAAATATTTTATATAATAATGGTCGAAAAGGTATTATAAGGTATAAAATTTTTGAGATAATTTTAAAGAGTGTAATTTTACATGGCAAAGTTACAAAATTTGGATAAAATCGGTCGAATAATACTGAAAAATCAAAATTCGCCCTGAGAAATCAAATTTTAAAAGATTCGCATTTTTAAAATTTGATTTCTGCTCAAGTATTCAACGGATTTTGTTCAAAATTTCTATTTCGCCATGTAAAATTTCATTATTTAGAATGATGCAACAAATTGTATACTTCACAATTCGAACTTTCTTCTACTGTTAGTAAATAAAAAAGTAACAAATGACAAATATGTACTAAAAGTTATTTTTACACAAATTGGACAAACGAATGATAAAATTGCGCGCAAAATTTTTTTTATTCGCTTAAAAATTTGTCAAGACATAGCTGAATTCACAAAAAGTAAAATTATTATTAAGAAGTCCAAACTTCGCATCGCTCTCCAGACCAAAGCATTGCGACCACATTTCCCAAATTGCATCAACGTCTATACATACGGGGTAAGATATCCAAATACATCGAAAAATCAGCATGTTTATTCAGAAAAAGTATATTTTTGTTTCAAAATTCGTTACTTAAAATATCGTATACACTAATTAGCATATTTGATGTCTCCTCCTAAAGCCATCAATGAGTCCTATAACATGAAGATCCGATCATAAAATCAAAAGTTATTCAGGATGATAGATATGAAAATAATCACTCGCCACATGGCGAGTCAGCAGTAAAAATTGCTGGTTTTAATTAAATAACCAACCGGTCGTTAACCAACCATAGTTTTAATTGCTTAATGATAAAAAATCCATCAATGTAGAAAGATTCTCTGGAAAAAAGAATTTTCATTAAATAGTCCAATGTCTAAATTCAAAATTTTGATCTTTCAGAATCCATAAATTTGTATTAGAAAGTATTCACGTAGAAGAAAAGTTCTTTAACAATTCACATATTTTAAAGCTTTATTGTATATATTACCTTGAATGATTGAAATCGAGAAAATATCGACTTTCACCGGTGAATGTCAACAATCAAATAGTCGCTTTGGTGAATATCCGAAATATTTGTTATATCTAATTTGATATTAATTTATTCGTTGATATTATTATATTTATTTGATATTTTAATATCTGCTGAGGATAGATAGGAAAAACATCATTGTTTGGAGTACCGGGCAAATGTATACCGGGCAGTGGCACTGAACCTTAAAAAACATCAGTGTAGAATATTTCTTGTAGTGCCATTTAACTAGTTAACTTTGGACATTTACCAAAACGACTATGAGATTGTCAACAATAACTGGTGGAAGTAAATAACTACCAATTTCGGTCATTCATAGTAAGATATACATTAAATGTATTTTGCATCCCGAAACATTTTTAAGTAAAGTTCTTTAAAGTCAGTAGGTTTAACTAAAATTTGTCATATATTTATATTATTTTTATTGTTGAATTAAGTTTCTATAGCCGTAAATTATTTCTAATATAATTTTTTTTAAAAAATATAATTTTATTCTAGTATAAAAATAAGATTGTTAAAAGTGGTTGTAAAATGAAAAGAACCAATCAATATCAGTCACCAACAAGGTTTGAGGAAAAAGTGGCTACTGAGTTATTAGCCTACCACTGGCTATTAAATGAAAATTTTAATTTTCAGGTCGACAGGGTGGTCCGTTTATTATTTTTTGGCATTCTGTACACCTTAAAATGATCGAAAATAATCTCTAACAACTTTAAAATAAGCTCAGTTTTCAGATATTTTTTTTAAAATTGACTTAAATTTTTTTCTCCAGTTATATAACATTTAGTTAGGAATGAAATAAAATTGAATAAATTAAAATTTAAGTTACGAATTAAATAAACTGAATTAAGTTTTCAGGGATAATAAAAAATAAATTTTTATATCTGAATTTAAGTAATTCAGAATTTAGTGGGGAAAAAAATTCAAATCCAATTTATCTTTAAAAATGAAAGATGGAAAAAAAACTCCTCGTACAATTTATATCTTTAAATATTTTGCAAATTAATTAAATATATAGACTATAATTGTTTTAAAGTTAAATTTGTTAACCTTATTGACAAGATTAAATTATGTTTTAAACCAACTGATCCAAAGGCTTCAATGTAAATATTTTTCATCTGAACTGATATCTGGAAACTAAATTTCATTTTTGAAATTCTACTTTTTAAAACAAGACATTTGGGTTCTCTAAAGTATATTAAAAATATTTCTTTGAATTACTTAACTGTTATTTTTTTAAGCTTAAGTGATAGTAAGCATTATAAATTATTAACTAATTTAAGTATAAATCCTCTTAATACTTTTTTCCAAAGAAAAAAAAAACTTTATGCATCATTACAAAGATATTGGTTTACGCAACCTCAAGCAGGAAATGCACACATCTTGTTGAAGCTAAGCAATTGCACTAAAATAGTACATTTATAATTAAAAAAAACTGTGATGGGTATGAAATAATGAAAATGTTCTCTTAAAAAGTCTCAAATGGCAGCTAACATAAGGAAATTTAACTTATTTTCAATGTAAACGTAATCCCACTTTATAAGCAAAACCACTTTTTACATCGAAACACCGACTTGCAGTGAATTTGCATGCAAACGATGAATGTTACTTATAACTTATCTTCTTACCGCCCACAGTATAATACATACACTCTAATAAATAAAGAGTCCCTTTAAAAAACGTATAACACCACTTTTGAAAAGATATGCTCTCAATTTTTTTCCTGTGTAACGAAAAAGTTTTTCTACATTTAAATAAAATTTCTGCTCAGACTAGAAGATGTTTACTCAAAAATGTCAAAATTTTTCTTTTAACAACTGGAACTGACAGGGAAGTGGTTGTGAAAAATAGAAGCTTCGTATCAAATAATACTTTTTGCTTTAAAATGTATTATTTTGTTAAAATTGTATATCCTATACTATAGAAAATACCGCATAATACATTTTGATCTGTCAACAAACAACATTTTCCCAATATTATCTGATTTCGGCACACAATAATATGTTATATAGTGATTTTTTTTACAATTTTTGTTTATTCGACGGTTAATAAAATGGAAGTATAACCAAGAATAATTTTTTCTCTCGTTGAATACAGTTCTAAACGCGATATTTGATATAGTTTATTTGAAAAAAAAAAAAAAAAAAGATTTTTAAAAACATAGGTTTTTCTAATTTGGGTATTTAAGAATAAATGTACTTCGTCATGTTTCTTTGAAGCTTTGTTTATTATAAAAAGCAACTTTTTTCCAGGATTAAAGTTGTTTTCTTTGCAAGTGAATTTTATCACATTTATGCCACCAACAAATGATTAATTCTATATTGCACTTTTGAGCAAAAACGCAGTTTAATCAACGATTTAATAAACAAACTATGCTAGTTTTACTTTCATATTTACACTTATCCAGCTATGGCTATGTACCTAGCTCCGATTTTCAAGGTTCTAACTTAAAACAATCTTGCTGGGAATGCCACAAAATATTGACTTAGGTTAGAAAATGTTGACAGTGCTGGTATCACTCTCTCCTAACTGCTACATCACAACCAACAAGAGAACTTTTGAATGTAAAATATTTAACGTACACCTTACAGTGTATACAAGTCAACTATTTAGTCGACTGCCAAGGTCGAATTCCTTATCACCAGTTCTCCCCCATCGCTGTGAGAATTCGTAGTTTGTCTCATTATTCACGGAAACGTCCTAAATATTCTACACTATCATAGTTCGAATATTTTTCTTGCTGTTCAAATAATTTTTTCCAAACAGAAAGTGGCTGTAATTATTATATTGGCTGATTTTTACAACCATTTTCAAAAATTTAAGACTATCCAACTTTAACGTTGATTAACTTTGTCGCGTGGAGCATTGAATGACTAAATAGAATATCTCGTGAGTTTATGTGATGTCCGGTGGCTGAGTGGTAACGCTTCGAGCTCCCGTGCCACAGATCCTGGGTTCGATCCTTGGGCCGGGCAAGGTCGACTCAGCCTTTCATCCTTTCAGTGGTTCGATAAATGAGTACCGAGCATGATTGGGAACTAAACACTGGGGGTTTCGCGTTCGGCTGACCATCTAACCAGAACGTCTGCTCCTACACCCCAGAGCCCAGGGTCAAGAAAACTGAGATGGGCACAGTAGGCCTTGACCCTCTCTGGACTGTCGTGCCACTGAGTTCAGTTTTTTTTAGTGAGTTTATGTAGGTCGTTATTTTATTTACGTCGCACTAGAACTTCACAATGCGCCATTGGCGATGGTCAGGGAAACATACCCGAGAATGATCTTAAGACATGACATAAGAATTCTGATCTTCTGCAGAGGGGATGGATCCTCAGATTTAGTAGCACTGTGACCTGCTTGCGAAATCGAGCACTTTACCGTGGAATAGTTTAACGAGAACCGATACTGCGCACTCTTGGTCCCTACGCAGATTAATCAAAGTAGTTACCCATCTAGTTACTTTTTTTTTCTTTCCTCCAAGCCCTGGGCATGTACCTAGGTTATGAAAAACCCTTAACCATATAGCCCAGGACTTGGCAACTGGTCCAGCTCCACTCCAATCTATATTACATGATATTTAAAAAAAAAAAAAAAAAAAAAAAAAAAATTTTTTTTTTTTTTTTTTTTACTGAGAGTGTGGAATTTAAGAAGAAATAAAATAAAAATAAAAATATTATTCATGTGGAATAGGAAATTATTAAAATTTTAATAGATAGTCATTATCCGCTAAAAAGTTCGTTACTGTTATTAATCTTATGGTTAAAGTATTGTTTGTAATAAACTTTTTCTGCCAAATTTCTAAATTTGTTTGGCTAGGTAAACGACTATGCCAGGATACAGTATAGGGACAACTAGTTAGATAATGTTCAGGCGAACCTTGTTGCCCGGAGGTGCAAAGATCAGTATCTGTTAAATGCAGGTAATGAAAGAAGGTTGGAAATGGTCCATGACCCGTCAAGAACCAGATTACTTGTTTTTGAGGTATTGTTTTGAAAAAAGTAACATTGTTAATAATTTTGAATAGACGTCTGCTTCTGTCTGAATTATTCCATTTAAATTGCAATTTTGTTAGAAGAGAATCTTTAATACTTCGTTTAAGATATGAAACTGGAAGTGGGCCCATCTAGTTACTGACGACAGGAGTTGACACTCGGCTTCGATGTTTTACTATGAACTACGTAAGTTTATACAATCCAATTTTAATGATAATTATATCTGCCAAAAACATATTTAAAGAGATAGAAATTCTTAAAGACTGTAAAATAAAACAATTATCTCTCTAAATTCGCACTGTTTGTATTGGGAAGAATATTTAAATTTAATTGTGGAGATATTGCCATCCCAATGAGCAACCGAAAATTTGATCATTGACTCAAAAGTTATTTCCGTTGCTAGAAGAATAAAAATGAAGTATTCCTCTTTTTGTTCACCAGGAAGCTGCTTTATTTGCTAGAAATTACAAACAAAAGTAGTCCCGCAGTTGACTGATAAGACACGGTTCCCAGCAGATCACCGAAGTCAAGCATCACCGGCTGCGGTCAGTGTGCGGGTGGGTGACCACTTGAATCAGTTTGCGTAGGGACCGACGGTGTGCGGTATTGGTGTTCGTTAAACTGTTCTACCGTAAATTGCTCGACTTCGCGTGCAGGTCGTCGGGCTACCGAAGCGGAGGTGCAATCCCATCTGCAGAGGATCAAAATTGTGATGGGATGTCTTCGGATCATCCTCAGGAATCCGTCCCAGACCGTCGCCAATAGCCCATTGTGCAGCTCTAGGGCAACGTAAATGAACGACAACTGCAAACAGAAGTAATAATTAAATTTCCTTTAGTTTATAACCCTTTGAAACAAAATTCTTACAACACATATTTTTTTCAGTATTTTGTACACATCAAAATAAGCAAAATATATTATGTATTTAGCCTTTTAATAATTTATGGTTACGGAATACAGCATGAATGAGGGTTTTTTTTTTTTTTTTTTTTTTTAGTTAAAGGTAAAATTTTTCAAACAATCCTTTTCAAATCTGCTCTTATTTGCAGCTGTTTGAATTTGAGAGAAACTGTTATTCATATTTGTAATAACTTTGATCTTTACAAAATCATATATTGAAAACTTTTTGAACATGATAAAAAGAGAAAAAAAATTTAAACTACTTTTATTTGGATTTTATATTTTAGTAGAAATATAATTCCAATAACATAGCAGATTTTTTTAATAGCTATTAGACTACTTTTTATAATTAAAAAGAAAATACCCTAAATATATTTTTACTTGAGAATAGAGCGTCAGAAAAAAATATGTAAAAAGGACATTAGTGTCCCAAAGAGTTAATCAGTTTATTCCTGAAATATTTAGATTTTCTTAGGGAATTAAGCAAATAAAACTTGAAATAATTTCATTTTAAAGTTGATTCCAAGTAGTTTCGAAACAGATCACTTTAATTTCAGTGACTGGATTTCGACAGCAGAAAATCTTATCACCTTACGAGTTAACTTAGCACAGAGGCAAACTCAATTGTGAGGTTATTGATGGTGTGATAGCATGTTGCCATGGTTACTGTCACGTTAATTGAGAGCGACAATGTAAAACTTCTTCAAATGGAAGGATAAATTACTTCGAAATGCAAGAGGTTGCTTAACGTTACCACTATCCCTACGGTAATAGCTTTCAAAGCGAGAGTCTGGCTTTTCTCGCCATTTTGAAGATGATAGGAAGAGATTATTTTGCTGTTAAGGTCTTAAAATAGACGCCGATGACCTGAATTAAAGAACTTTATTATTCCCAATCTGTAACTAAGATTCTTTAATGAAGATAAAAAAAAGATATAGTTAAGGAAATATGAACTTTTAATTTCTTTACTTAAGCTAAGAATTAATTATTGGAGATTAAAAGCAATCTAGGTTATCCATTTTTGTTTTGAATACGATATTGAAAGTTGATTGAGTATAGTTTTTACTCGTACTTTACTCTTTAGGAGAGATATTTATGAAGTAATATTACTGGAAATTCTATAAAATCGGCAACAAGAATTTTACTTCCTTTACCCTGGATACCTTTATGACATTGCACTCTACCATGAAACTGATTGTTTTACACCAAAAAAATTTATTTTCTTAACTCTGGTTACCTTTATGACATTGCAATTTACCATGAAACTGATTGTTTTACACCAAAAAGATTTATTTTCTTAACTCTGGATACCTTTATGACATTGCACTTTACCATGAAACTGATTGTTTGACACCAAAAAGATTTATTTTCTTAACTCTGGGTACCTTTACGACATTGCACTTTTCCATGAAACTGATTGTGTGACACCAAAAAGATTTATTTTCTTAACTCTGGTTACCTTTATGACATTGCACTTTACCATGAAACTGATTGTTTTACACCAAAAAAATTAATTTTCGTAACTCTGGATACCTTTATGACATTCCGCTTTACCATGAAACTGATTGTTTTACACCAAAAAGATATATTTTCTTAACTATGGATACCTTTATGACATTGCACTTTACCATGAAACTGATTGTTTGACACCAAAAAGATTTATTTTCTTAACTCTGGATACCTTAATGATATTGCACTTTACCGAGAAATTCTAATAGTTATACACCAATAAGGTATATTTTCTTAACCCTGGATACCTTTATGACATTGTACTTTATCATGAATTTCTAATGTGTATACACCAAAAAGGTTTATTTTCTTAAACCTCGGGTGCTTCAGTGACATTTTCCCCTTTTTTTGTGCCTGAATGACATTGAGGTGTGCAAGAAAAACCATTGCATAGCTCACTAAAAGTAAAGTTTTTTTTCTTCCTTTGAATGCCTACTTGACATTTTTTTCCATTTTTGTTTATTTCCTCGTTCTTTCATTTTTTGTTTTTGAACAAGGTATACTTTCCAACGATGCTTAATTTTTTTTCCGTCAAGTTTTGTGCTAAATAGCTGCATGCAGTTCTTGAGCCATTCCAATTTCGTGTATTCAATAATTCAATTTTAATTCCAGCTTACGTTTCGCACCGTAAGCCACGCATGTCTTTAGAAGGATTCAGAAGGAAATAAACCATTAAATTATTTACTCACAATTAATTAATTAATGAGTAGGCATCGTGAAAACCCCTTTCTTAGAGGAGTATTTTAATCTGTATTCTCAAAATAAAAGGCAAATCAGTCTGCCAAGGCTGCGTCTCATTTCATGACTTGCAATGCTTTTTTATAGTTGGTGCAATTAGGGTTAGAAATTTTATTTTATTTTATGACTGTCGTTTAATAGGTTTGCAACTATTAATGTTCAACTATGTAGCCTTTTAATTTTGAACCCAATCCAGAAGACAAAGGAATTCCTGAATCAAGTATTGGGAAAAATTCGCCTTCTTGGAGGACTTTTTGATGGAAATAACCCGCATTTGCGTTGCATGAAGAAGCTCCCACGGTTAGCCTGACGGTAAGGGGAATCTAACCCATGATCGGTCTACCATTGAGGATATTTCACGTCAGCACGGTGGTCGGTGCAAGTCGGATGCTGGTTTCGTATTTGGCCGTCGCTGGCCGGTCCATCGCTGAGATGCAATCTCGGTTCATTGGAGGGCAAATGCTCTATCCCTTAAGCCTCGCGGCATAAGGTTAAGGTTAATTAAGGGTTAGACATTCTGCATAATAAATACTTACACTAAAATTCACATTTATGTGAGTGTTTTTCCTCCCATTAGTTTTATTTTATAAATACGAAGCTCACAGGTGGTATTCACTCTTAACTTTGTTTCTTCTGTTTTAATTTTGGACATCAGACTTAAATTTAGCACCATTTAATTTTGTCACATTTAGTGCGTGATGATAAGTTAAAATATGCTAAATGAGTTTTAGTGCAGTATAGCCGTTTACTCTTGCGTTATTAATATTTATTTGGACTACATTTAATCCAATTCTTTGTTTATTTGAAGAATATAAATAGTTTGAAAAATACTTAGAAAAGTCTAATATATTTGTTATCGTTTTATGATTTTCTGGAAATTTGAAAATAAAAATAAATATAAAATTTTAGCAATTTTTCAGAAGCTTTTTTTAGACCCCTGAAGTATTTTAAACAAAAGCTCATTAGTTTTGAAAAGAATTTTTTTTATTTTAAACTTTCAATGTTTCAGCATGTAACACTCTTCTAAACAAATAAAATTTTCTAAGGAAACAATCTATTTAAATTTATTATTTTTCTCCTTTGCTAGCCTTTTCAAAGGCTTCCTTTTTCTTTTAAACAATTTTGGTTTTTGTTATAGCAACGTAACTGAAAACGATAAAAAGATATCGTTTGATTGGAACGCGAAGTCTGAAATCGAATATTTTGTTTTATCATCCAACTCATTTTCTGTTCAGTCAATAACTTCCTCGAAAAGAACTTTTTTCTCTCACAGTTCTTTGATTGAAACGAAAAAGGAGAAGAAGAAAAAATCAACACAAGCTCATATCTGCTTGCGTATCTCAGGGGATAAAATGAATTGTTTTCTAAGAACAAAAACCTGCCAAGATGATGAATGCGCCTAGAAAGAGGTGAAAAAGATGTTTTTCCACTAATGGGAGAGAAGGAAGGTTAAAGGAGTAATGGGAAAAATGGAACTGTGTTTTCCTTTAAAAACAAGGCAGCTAACTATTTACGGAATTATTAGGATAGCTAATAATTATAAGCTCATAAAATATTTCCCCCTTAAAATTTTCTTTAAAAAAACAGATACATATATGAATTTTTCTGATAAATGATTTTTATATGCATATACATACATAATTTATCTTTTAAAGAAATATTCGTGCAAAGTAACGTTTTATTTATCGAATTGGCTTTTTCTCATTTTTTTATTTTATTTTGTGTTTCGTCACTCCCACATTCCCGTCTATATATTTTATCTAAAATTTCTTATAAAGAAAAAAAGTGAAATATTAAATTTTTTTTTGTAAGAAAAATTTCAAAAATTAATAGTTATAATCTAATAACTATTATAAATACTAATAACTAATAAAAATCTAATAAACTGCATAATAATTTCTTATTAGTTATAATCTAATAACTATTATAAATACTATTAACTAATATAATCTAATAAACTTCATAAGAATTTCTTTATAAGAAAAAATTATAAGTATTCAAATATTTTTGAATTCAAATATTGCAACCAGCAAAATTCAGATATTACTGATTGCAATATTTGAATTGAAAAATGTTGCAATTAGCTCTCTCTTCTTAAAGCTATGATACATTGGTATCTTAATTTAATTTTAAATACCTGCATTTTAATTTAAAAAAATAAAACTTAATTTGAGACATGTTTGTTTATTATTCAAACTGATTAAAAACGAAATTTTAATAGTACATAAACAAAATCAAAATTATGGCTAACAAATCAATTTTGATATTACAATTTAGTGTAATAATGTATATTGAAATCAGTTTAATGTGACTCAACAGAAAATTTCAGCAACTGTATCTTATGCATATCATCACATCAAAGTCACATCACAATTTAAAAATATCTTCAAGTCTCTTTTTAAGACAGTAGCACTGACCATCAGATGAAACGATCCTCAACGGAACAAAATTTGTCAGGCTACTATTACTAAATACTTAGCAGTTTATTGTACGTATGGAGGAAAAAAAACACAAATGTCACTGTAAGATTATCATACATTTTCATATTCACTTCTACATAATAACACTGAATATCAACTGCTATTGAGCAAATGTCTGCAGGCTACAGTATAAGAAACAGTTTTCATGCGAATTATCGATACAATTAGACTAAGTATTGTAAAAATGAAATAAACAATCGCTAATGGTGTTATGTCTGCATCTAAATAATAACAATGAGCTTTGAGGGCAAAAGTCTGCAGACTTTAAAGTATAAAATGCGGTTTTCATGTAAATTATCGCTACCGTCTGTGTATTGTAGGAATGGAATAAACATTATCTAAGTCTCAGCACATTTATCAAATATGTTTATGTCTGCATCTATATAATAACACTGATCTATGGCAGAAAATCAAAAATTTGCAGATTGTATAGTTTAGATAGCAGTTATCATACAAATTATCACCTAATTGCAAACACTTTATGCTAGTGTAAATAGATACCCTTAAAAGGTATAAGCTAATTCATAAAATGACGAAAAAAGTACTTTAGAAAATTTGCCAGTTGATACGTTTATCAACAGAAATAATTTATTCACGATTTTATAAAGTTTTAATTTAATATTTCGTACAAGATGAGCGGTTCTTGCCATTTATCTATGAATCATCAGTCAATAATTTAAAAACTCTAATTTTATGACATACTAGCAGATTTCTGCACCAAAAGATTTCTGCATATTTCATACATTTGTAGCATAATCATCGAGCATGCGAATTTAACATTATTTTCTTATTTACAGATCAAAGATCAAATCAAAAAGAAGCGGAAACGAGCTTAAAACGGAGAAGATTGTTAAGATATGCACGTTTGGATGAAAATGGAGAAGGCTTAACTTATTCATCGAATGGGAGTATAGATCCCGAAGTAGCAATCCACGAATTTACTGATAACTTAGACGAAGAGATGAGACATGTTGAGCCTACAGATTCTACCGAGAACGCAGATTCCAGCCCTAATGAAGAAGAGAACTCCGGAAAAGACGTTCTCAATATTCTTCCAGAACAGACAAATCTAGAGAAATCGACGACTACCGAAAAACCCTCAAGAAAATCTAAGCACCAAAAGACTGCGGATTCTCCCGAAAAGGATTCGAAGTCAGGAAAAGATTCTGAGTCCAACACGGAAGGTGATAAGTCTCCTGGTGAGAAGGAAGTTGAAAACGAACAGCCTAATTCGGGTACATCAACAAGATTACAAAAAGGTAACCCCAATTTATTGCATAAATTACACAAGGGTCAACTAGTACCACGTCCTCTACCAACTTCAACTAAAGAACCTAATATAAGTGAAGCCACGGCTGTTCCATTTGAAGAAGAATGCACACCACCAGGTGAGAGGAAAAGCTTGTTTTTTTTTATTCTTTTAATTAGATTCTATCAAAATTTGCATGTTAATAATTTGCAGTCTATAGTGAAAGCTTTAAAAATTTAAGCAGAAATTTTATAATGTAGTCACAAAAGGTGCCAACAGATGGCTCTGTACACTGTATAAAGTTCTTCAGAAGAATACAAATGCCTATAATCTTACCTGCGATTTCCCAGTGCCAAGCAATACATAATTTAAATCTTCTAACCCAGCACAATAACAAGATTAGAACTGATTGCTCTTGTCAACGGTGGTTTGCGGCGCTATCTGTTGGCAACTTCTGTAACTAATTTCTAAAGTTTTTGTATACAATTTTTTCAGCTTTCACAATAAACATACCGTTTGTTTCCTTCCTTAATCGTTTTTTGTTTCCGATATTTTTAAATTTGAAATAACTCAGACTTCCTGTGTACAGTGTTCAAAAAAAGAAACGGACCACCCTTATTAACTTTTGATCTAATGATCGGATCTTAGCATTTTAGGACTCAATGGTTCAGAGGGGTGACATCAAATATGCTACTTAAGTGCAGACGATATTTTAAGTTACGAATTCAGAAATAAAAACGTCATTTCTCTGAAAAAGCTTGCCTTTTTTTCGACAGATTTGAATTTTTGATCCTCAAAATATAAGTGGTAGCCGCAATCTTGGAAAAATTGTCCCAATAGTTTGGTCAGTTCAACGATCTAAAGTTTGAACCACTTAATGTTAATTTTACTTTTTGCGCATTTCGCCATGCCTCGAGAATTTTTTATGCAAATTAAAAAAAAAAAAAAAAATGCACACGATTGTAAAATTCAGTTTTCCAAAGGTAATTTGTTAAAAAAAATAATGTTAGTAAATTTTAATAATTTTTTATTATTTAATTTAATAATAGTGGGAAACAATTTGAATTATAAGGTATACAATACGTTTTTGTGTCTCGTTTTTTAATTTAAAATATCGTCTGCACTAAATAATTAGAATATTTGAATTCACCTCTTGAAACAATTAAGATCGAGTCCTAGTACGTGGATATCCGATCATTAGACCAAAAGCTATTCAATGAGGTCCATTTTTTGACGCAGTGTACATGTGTAACGTAAATGATATATACGTAAGTGTGTACATGTGTAACGTAGTGATATTTGATCGTAAAGGTTGCTTTCTAAAACTTGCTGAATAAAAAATAAAGTTGCGATTGATTAGTATATAATTCCTTTATGAAATTTTTTATAAGAACTATTTAAATTAAAATATATAGTTTTTCAATTACTTTAATTTTTTGTGCTTGTCTGTTTTATAAAAATACTCAGCATAATTTCAACAAAAGACACTATTATAATTTAAAATACCAGCTAAAATCCCCATAGCACACTAAAGCAGCTTACTATATTGCCTAAACCGATTAATTTATTTCATTATAAATAATGTAATTTAATATGATAAAGAATAGTATTTTAATTAGTATTTGGTATTAATATAATCTTGTTCTGTTTAATATAATTTATTAATTTATTATTCGTTTGCTACTTTCCTAACAAAATTAATTACATTGGTTATTTTTTTTTATTTTAAGAAAAACCTTTTCACCGAAAGAGACTAAAGAGAAAGAAAGAAAAGGGAAAAAAATAGAGGAAATTTCTTTATTCCGTTAAGAGGATTACTGTATTCTAGCGAAACGCCAAGATTTGATTGAATTTAAAATTTTAATGTGACTAGGTTTTTCTTTGTTTAGCTCAAAGAATTTTTTCTTCTATAAAAAGTCGTAAAAACCCTCAATAATGTGATATAGTTACAAGAATATAAAACATTTAAATGCATATTTTACGATACATTTAAAAAGATTTTTTTAACATTCTGAAAAATTACACATGTAAATTAAGTAGAGTTCTATTTTCTTTTGTGTGTGTGTGCGTGTTTTCGTGACTATTTTTCTGAATTTCGCTACGCTTTATGTTTCTGTAGTTAGTTGAAACAGTAATTGTTAAAAATAGAAAAGTATATTAATGAAAATATAAGAGTTAATTAAACTATTAACTGGTTTATCAACTGACTAGAGTTGTTTTTCGGTGTGTTTTACATCCAATATTTTTAAAAGTGGAACAGTCGGCGTTTAAAATTGTTTTATACTATGGCCTACGTGTGTGTGACATAAGTTTCGTAAAAAGTATCGAACCTTGATTCTACAGATATCATAGAAGGGGAGGACACGACTTGGTAAAATTTACTTTGGGGAAAATTCGGGCTATTTGTAATATAACTTTAGGGTTTTGTTTATCATAAAAGACATACAATCTAACAGCCAATTTCGGCCCACAATGTGGTGAGTCCAGCGAAAACTGGTTAATGCGAATTCTGCACCATGCTCACGCCGACCACAGTGCTAACGTAAAATATCCTAAGTGGTAGACGAGTCGTGGGTTAAAGTTCTCTTGCCGTCAGGCTAAACGTGAGAGTTTTCCTTGGTTTTCCTCTCCATATAATGCAACTGCGGGTTAGCTTCATCAAAAAGTCCTCCACGAAGACCAATTTCTCATCCAATACTTGATGCAGGAGTTCCCTTGTCTTCTGGATTGGGTTCAAATTTACAAGGCTACGGAATTGAACATTAGTAGTCGTAAATCCTAAATTGGGTCTGCTGTTCAGCGGCGGTTATAAAATAAAATAAAGTTCATTAATTTTTGTAATAATTAGATAGTTTTCCATGTTTAAATTACAGTCATAATTCCATATTCTAATTGTAAAATAATAAGGTACGTAGTATAAAAACAGATATAGGGGAATGTTGCTTCTAATGGACCAATTAATTTTGGCTATTAACTTTGGATGGCTGAATGGCTGGATGGCTTTGAGAATTGAATCCGAACACCAGAGAGCGTAGCAAATACTTTACCCTTTAAATTGTGTTATAATAATAACTACATTAATATTTACTAAAACTACAATCTTCCATCAAGTTCGAAAATCGTTAATCCGCGACAATCCGGAGTGGGGAGGATTTTAGGTAATAATAAATAACAAATTTGCTATCTACAGGTGGCAACCCCTTTTGAACTTTAGTGTGAAAACAAGAACTCAAAAAATGGTTAATGATTATTATGCTCACTTAACTTCCACTGTGCAGTCTAATAACCGAGTTAAATCTTGACAATCTAGGCAGTTGAGTCAGTGGCAGGAATGAATCATAACTAACTAATGGATAGTGTTTACATTCTAAAATTTATGTTGCTTTTTTTCTTTTGTCTCAGAATTGCCTGGCCAGCTCGGACATATCTATATAGCATAGTCCTGCTATTTTAAGGTGTGAACGCTTTTATGTATTCCATAAATATAGAGAGTGTTATCGTGAAGTTCACATGTGGTGCGTTCCACCTCAACGCAGTTTCAATAATTTTGAAGAAATGAAATCAGGAAGAAAACTACTTCTAGCTTGGTTATAATCTCTACTAAATGTGTAACTACTTTATAAGTTTAAAAAATTATAAGACACTATAATGCTACCACTAAGACTACAAAGCACCAGTAAATCGTCCGTGTTTTATCACTAAGTTTAAGTACTAAATGAAGGATGAATTACCTAATTTGGTGAATTACGGAATCAAGTTAAAAAAAGTAAAGCTTTTACTTTTTTCTACTTTAGATTTTATTTTTAACATAGTTTAAATACATCCCGAATTTTGTGCCAAAACGCTCCCTGACACCTTAGTTTCAAAAATAACAGTTTAATTAACACTTACCGTTCTCAACATTATAACTACAATTGGTGTCAGATAATATAATGTAACATAGAGTACCCTCTAAAATTGTACTTTTTCACGTGTCTAGTATAATTTTATAAGATAAAAACTCTACTTTTGAATTCTGCCACCAGGTGGCACTAGACACGTGTCTATTTTTGTTATTCATATAGCCACTCTATTACACCTAGATAGTATTTTATGTTAATAGATTTTATTCTTCTATTTACAAATAAAGGAATCAGAAATTTTCTTTGCCTTTATTGCATTAAACTCAAAGTTTATAAAACATATTGCATAACTTTATAAGCAATAGCATAATATATATATATTTAAAGATAAAGAAGAAACGCTTTTGGATAAATTTTTTCACACCTTTTGCTTTTAACATTTCTCCCAAAAGAAGAAATCAATTTAGAAGTTGAATAACGACCGGATTTGAAGAAAATATATACCCATTGAAAGAAGGATGGCAAAAACGAGAAAACTGTTTTCAGAGGAAGACTAATCGTGTTAAGGTCTGGAACATTCGATGCCTCTCACGTTTGGCCTTTCAGCTAACGGGTATAATAAAATACCAGATGCAGCATTTCCGAATAAACCTTCTTTCCACACTGTGTACTCGAAATTTCCTATGCTTCGAATTTTAAAGATTGCCCGCATTATAGCTTTTACGTGACACAATATGGATTGACGGATTAAAGAGTTTATTTAATATTTTAAATGTTTCAGAAATTTATCTGTTCGTTCTTATTTGTTCTATAAACTATTTGCATTCTTTAAAAATAAAGTTAATTGATCTTGCTTAAGATGTTTTTGGTATTTTATCAAATTGATTAAAATAAGTATTATTGTAGAGTAATACATTAGAATACTTTACGAAGTTTACATTCGTCATTAATGTATTATGAAGTTGTTAATGGAGTTTGAGTCGTGATTGAGTCTTAAATAGAAAAAAGAATTTTAACTTTTCATTTTTATCTATGAGAGTTGTTTAAGTAAGGGTCGTTTCGTTGTGTACACTTATAGGAGTGCTTTTGTCGCGTCTCGGTATTCCTTGGGATCAACTGTGCTCAGTTGCAGCTATGTAGATAAACTGTACCGTCAGTTTTGTAGCTTTAATTTGTTCAAATTTAGCAAATCGCCAAAATACCTGTCTGCTACATACATTCACTGGCAGATTTGTGAATTTTGCTACTCTATGACAATGAATCTCTCCGCAGCTCAGATCCCAGCTTTATTGGACTCTTTCGGTTAGGAAGTTTTAGACCACCCCTCCCTACAAATCAGACCTTGCTTTGAGTGATTTTCATCTTTTCCGATACCCTTTTCCTTATTTCAAACATCATTTTGGCAGCAATCACTACAACGATTAGGAGCAGGCGGCAAGTTCGTATGAAGAGGGTATTATATGGCGGGGATCGCCATATCAGTATGTGGGAAGTGGTAGTATATATTCCTCCTGGATCTTCTTGGTCGTTACCAACACCTCTTATTTTATGGATGTAACAAAATTATCGTTTCCAGGAATTAATAAAAATCGTTTAAGTAAAAATTTGATTTATTAAGCAAGAATTTGTAACTTTAAAAATGGCCATATATAAAATACAAATCATAAAAAAAGAAACCCCTTAAAGGGATCAAATTAAACACTCTCCCACATCGAGAGTTTTTACAGCATGAATGATATTTTAACAGTTGAGACCGGGGAGGCCCGCAAGGGCACCCCCAGTCACCACAAATTTGAAATTTAAAGTAAATGTATTTGTTCTCAATGGGCACAGGAGAAGCATGGATAAGATATCCAAAATTGACGAATTATCAAATTATAACATAGCCAAAACAAAGCCAACCACGCTTAATCAATATTGGGTTTGAAAATACAGTCGCCAACAAAACTGTGGGAATTAAAATAACCCTGTAACTGAAACATATTTGAGGAAAGAAATTATTAATAAAGAGTTATAAATAGACTTTTGTTTTCGATTAGGCGCGGCAGTGAATTAATAAGTCTACATTAGTATTGAAATAAAAAGTTAGCTGTTACATTGATCGATAAGAAAAGAATAAAACTTTTTATTCTTGCTTTAAAGGATTAACTCTTTGATTTAATTTAAATATAATTCAATTAATAAAATACGTTTAAGTAATTAAACATATTTTAAAAGGTAGGAAATATGTAATGCCAATTGTGGCATCACAATTCTAAATCTAATAGAAAGGTATGATAAGTGTTTAAACAAATTTGGCAACTAGGTTGAAAAAAAGAGAAACGTATGTAGAATCAGAAAATAAAAATTTGCTTCTTAAAAATTTTCTTGCGTTTGGTTTTTATTCTCAAATTGCCCTTACTTAAAAAACAACCCTCGTATATCTTTTTCTTAAAATATTTGCATCATTTTCAAGTCTGCAATTTTCAATAACAAAATCCAAACATTGAGCGAAATCAGCCAAATTGTTCTCGAGAAAGTTAATTATAAATTAGAAAAAAACAACAACAATAATTTGGGTCTGATTTCGTAATTTAAAATATTGTTTGCATCATATTTTATTTTGAAGACTTGTAAGTGATGAGACGTGCAAATAAATAAATAAATGTTTTAAGTTTTTTTTTTTTTGTATACATTTAGGTTTAAAATTTTAATAAAATAAATGTTACAAATAATGATAGAAATTTAAGCACTGAACGAAAGATAGCTAGGTACGTATATTCAAAAGTAGGAGAGAAATTAACAAAATATAGTTTCTTGTCCAAAGGGCTATAAAATGAAAGCCAGCTCATATTGTCACGGGTTCTATTATGTGCTTCATTTTGATTATTTGTTTTTTAAAAAAAAACGCTAATATAGTGAATTTATATTAAAAAAATGCCATAAGAGAATATATTTATTTCCCAATTACGATGAAATATGCTATTTTGTAGGTACAACACAGACCAAAATACGAAAGCAAAAATCAAAACCTTAAAAAAGGATTACTAATCAATAATTATCAGTGATCAATAATTATGAAGTACCGCTAATCAATTATTATTTTATGGCGGCTCGTGATAAAGTTCTGCTAACAACGGACTACCATTAATTCCAAGTCCAGAATTTAAAATTGTTACCTAAAAATACGAAAGAAGGAAAAGTACCAGAAGTCGTTTTCCTTTTCTTCATTCTATAGAACTATATTTCCTCTAATGGGCTTACACTGTTTCCCATTTTTAGTCTTCAATTAACTTTAGATTATTTTGTGAAACATTAACGGAAGGTTCTATACGCACTTATTGATAATAAGTTCTAACTTTTTCCTATTTGTGCGTTACATGTCAAAACAACGGCCACGATTTTCTGCTATAAACAGATTAGAGATGCATTAAAAGAAAACCATCTTTTTCGCTTTATCGCGTGATTTGATTATCAATTTATCCTTCGAAGAGGATGGATTCTTAACAGATGATTAATCATTACTAAGTGGTTTCAAATATAATGATGGGATTTAGATTTCTTCTGCGTTGCCATTTCTTTTTGCATAAAGTAATATTAAATAAATGAGAGCATAACATTTGAAGATAAGAATAGCCCTGAGGAATTTGGAGTCTTATAATTTTTAAAATATATTTATTGTTATTAACATATTTAAATAAAGTTTATACAAATTATTAGGATTGTGTAAGTAACAAAGGGATACCCAAATAGCATACAACCTTATAGCAAACGTTGTATATTTTTTTTACTTTCGTGGTGTAGGAAAGTTGATTGTTCTTTTTTTTTTTTTTTTAAACTTAGAATTTAGTAAACCTTGTTTTTTCTTTCTAGCTTTATTTGTGCATTTCTAGATTTGTATTTATTTTGTTTGTTTTGAAAATTTAATGATCAGGTCGACCTTCAATTTTAAAGCGTTAAATAAAGTATGTAAAAGCCTGAGAGAATAATCATAGTTTTCGCGATGTCCATAAAATCTATAATAAACCTTGAGAATGTGAATCTATTCTTGGTTTTAGAACGCTTTCTACTCTTGATTTGCGAATGATGGCTCAACCTCGATTTCAGAAGGTTTTTCCAGGCTTGTTTTCTAACGTCAGTTTCACTCTCGGTATCTCGGTATAAAAGGGCTTACAAACTGGTGGCCAGAAACTGGTGGCCAGAAATTTATTACAAACTGGTGGCCAGAAATTTTGCTTCTCTATATGGCCACAAATAGAATGAGATGGGAGGCTATGATAGAAGCCCTATGCTCCAATTCGGAGCGTGTGAACTAGCATAGTTAAATTCAGCATTGTTTCAAGCATGTATGGTTTATTTGATAATAATTTATAAACCTCGTTGCGGACGTTAAAATCACACTTACCCAGTTATCTGAGGTATCATAAGTTAATGATAAAGATTTGAAAAAGTTAGACTCGCTTTTTCGTATCGACGATACGCGGTAACAGTCCTCGTTAAACTATTCTACCGTAAAGTGCTCGACTTCACGCGCAGTTGTTGGGCTACCAATGTAGGGGAACCGTCCGCTCTGCAAAGGATCAAAATTGCGATGGCATGTTTTCGGATTATCCTCAGGGTTGTTTACCAGACCGTCTCTAATAGCCTGTGTGCTGCTCTAGTGCGACGTAAATAAAGTGCCTACCTACATACCAATCATGTTTGGCAAAGCTCAGAATATAAAAGGCAATTATAAATAAATTAGAGCAAAAATCTACTCATTTATTGCTCATCAAAAATTATATGGTTCATGTCAATCTAATTTGACATTTTTCAAATGACCAAAATAAAATGTTATAAGCCAAAGTAAAAAGGAAGATGCTATTCGAATATAGCACAAAAAAAATTTCTTCTGCTGTACTTAATATCGGAATTTCTGTTTCAATCTGCAACACAATAGAGAAACTCAACATTTTATCTGCAGAATGTGTGGTTAAATATTCGCAGCTATGAAAGACAATGTTTGATATTACAATACGTGATAAATCAGAGGAAAATCAATGATTCAAACATGTTAATAAAAATCTATTTGTTTGGTAGTTATGCTTTTAGGTGTTAGCATAGTAGATTGATTTTTTTAAAAGCATTTCTAAAATTTTATTATTTTACAACTCCTTTTTCAAAATTATTCCAAGTGACCGTTCAAAGTCGGCAGTATAAAAATCTTTCTAAAACGACCACACATGTTTACAATAGAAGAATCTTCCTAATACAACAGTACAATTTGGCAGATGTAGAATTTTCTTAAACAGCTGTAGGTGTCGACAATGGTAGACAGTATTTCCAAGTGACCGTACAAACTCGCAGTAGTAGAATCTTTCCGAGCTACCGTACCTGCCAGCAAGAATGAAATCTTCCCAAGTGATCATTCAAGTTTGCTGTTATGCTACAAATTATGAGTTTTATGACAGTCGTAAGTGCCATAATGTGTTTAAATTTAGAGTGTCTTAATTTAAGAGAGCAATATATACTCGAACACAAAGCTCTAAAAATCGTTGTTTTACGAAACAGTGTTGCAATTATATCACTGTGAGTGGATTAATTTGCTAAAAAACAGACTATTTAATAAAAATAATCGATTCTCCAAACAAAATAAAGATTCACTTATGTAAAAAAAAAACATAACTATAGCAACGAATTAAGAAATGATTTGCCATTAATAATCCTAGAAATAATTATCGGATATATTCAAGGGAGAAAAAAACTCAACCGCTCACGAAATCTGAAGATTTTAAAAAATTATTTTGGAAACAGTCGTTAGTAGAACAGTTGGAATTTCGCGTGATAAACGTCATCATTTCAGAGATCGATTTGCTTTTTGAAGACGGTCGAATATATTTGTGCCGAGTCGACTGAAAATCCTACGAGCATCACGTGGGGCGTGAAATTGGGCGGTGCTTCACTGAATGAAAAGAAGAGGAACCATCAAATTTTCCAACCTTTTCCACGTTGATGAGGCGTCACTAATTCTTCCGTTGTAAAAATTCTTGAACAGCAAAATAGAAATGAATGGGAATTTCTAGATTCAGTTTCTTTTTTAATCCTTTGTACGCGGTATTTAATAAACGATGAAATTATAAATGTCAAGTGTAAATTCAGTTTTCCCAGCAGTTTATTCAGGGTTTCTTTTTATTGTGGAACTATGATTCAAAATTTATGGGAAATAAAGTATTTGTGTTACTCCATGAATAAAATCTATTGATAAAAAGAAAGTTACCCCTTTTAATTTAACCATAAAATTTAAACCATAATTTTAGAAAAAATCTGAAGCATATCTCTATGAATCATTCAAAGATTGTCATTTCAGCATTTTTTTCCTTCAGAAAAATCACATGATATTATATTTTTTGAATGAAGGAAATCAAGATATCTTTAGCGATCTTCAGCCTAGAATTTAAAAAAAAAAAAGGTTGAACAGTACCAGAACATTACTTATCTATTTAGAAACTCATATCTATTTACTATTTAAGCTCTTATCTATTTACTATTCTTTATCTATTTACTATTCTTTATCTATTTACTCTTAATATCCAGCTTTCTTTTAAGGTAAAGCAATATTCTTAGCAATATTTGTACCGGCAATATTTTTGTATGATTTCTTACTTATATGTTTTTCTCAGGTAATATTAAGAATTTTTATGTTATGTAATTTATATACCTTACTGTCTGTTACCATTTCCATTTGATAAATGATATTCATAATCATAGTTGGCCAGACAGCCCAATGTGAGCCAATGCCTTCCTCTGAAGATTTCTGCAGGACTACTTCCGAGTTATCTTTGTGATATTAAAAATTTGAATTTCCTTATAATTATAAATTACATTCTTTAGCTATATTGTAAAACAAGACTTGGTTTTTTACAATTGACAATCAAGATATTTATTTACCGATTCATTATAACTAAATAGTAAATAAGTAATATTTACTTTTATAATAAATTTTATGTATAACTGTGTCAGGTCAACATATGAAGTTAAAACAAGAAAACGAAGGTAGTCATATCAGACCATTAAAAATTGCTTGCAACATAGATATAATTTGGTGAATGAATGTCTTGTTCCGCGTTATTAAAATAAAAATATGTAATAATTGAGTTACCAGTCTTAATCTTTCTGAAAAAAAGTTTACTAGAGTTAAACGAAGGATTTGGAGGTCGTTACTTATTTTCTGTATATTACTGTGTAATTCTGTATATTATAACACGTGATGGCATGAATTACTTGTCCGTTCTAACGATCTCTTACTTCGTGTGATACTAACTCACCCTTGGGCATCTAGAGTTTAGAAGACGCTACATCACGGGAGAAACTATTCATCGCAAATTCCCTTTAATTTCCATAATTAATTTAAGATTTAAAGTATAGAAAAAGTGAGTTCAGACAAAACTAACCCAAAATAAGCCATGAAGTTTCAAATACTGAAAAGAAATTTTCACAAAACAAAAACAAATTTTGAGAGGATAACTTAGGATTAATGAAGAAGTTGTCTTCAAATAATTCGTTTGAATTTTGATATTTTTGCTTTTTTTTTCAGCAACTGAAACTTCATGGCCCAGCTCAGATAGCGAAATAAGGTTTATTTTCTCTCAACAAAAGCCTTTCAATGAAAACCTAAAAAGGTTTATAATACGGTTTACGTGTAAACCTTCTAACCTTAAAACGAGATCTATGACAATATGCTCTATTCTACGCACATTACCCTAATCCAAAACCTTGGAAAACAAGCTTCTATATAAAAACCTAAGATCGAGGTTGACTTAGGGTTTTCAAGCGTGAAAAAATCCTTGAATTAAATAGTCTTAAATCTAGGTAATTATAAGGTTTCTTTTCCCAACGTCTTGTATGCTAAACGAAAATCCACCTGGTCATGAAATTTTAATGGACAATGCAATTTGATTTTATCTCGAGCATGACGTCAGCTAAAACGTCATTATGGACCTAAGTGACAATACTGTTTAAAAAAGGCTTTAAAAAATACTTTTTAATCCTTTTAGGATGAAAGGTTTGAAACTTCAATATTTTTGCCTTTTTCTATACTTTAAATTAATTATAGAAATGAAACAGAATTTGCGATAAGTTAATCCCATAGCATAGCGTCCTCTTTATAACTGCCGAAATTGCAAAAATAAATCAAATTAATTAAATTATTAAAAATAATGCAACGAGCATTTGATCTTGAGCCATCTCCATGCTTATTAAGTTTCTGTTGTCTGAAGAAATTAAGTTGGGTTTATTAAGAATTCATTAGGGTAAGTAAAATTTTAGTAAAAAAGAGAGAATCGAACTTATGGGGAAATCAAAAGCAAAGAACTTTTTTTATCTCAATCTTTGTAGTATATATTCATATGATAAAAATGATTGGCATATAACTCATTAGAACTCAAAATAGAACATATAGCACATATTTTCATGATATCTTCTTGAAAAGTCTAACTCAAACTCAAAATATCTTTTCTTTCTTGCAAATAACATGATGTACTCATTTCTTTCAGCTTATCACGAATTTCCTCCTGATCTTTTCACCCACAATCAAAGGGCTCACGGAGCTGTCATCGTGCATATTTGTGTCATCGTGTACATGTTCTATGCAGTTGCCGTCGTCTGTGACGATTATTTCGTTGCCTCTCTGGAAGAATGTTGTGCGGTGAGTGGAATGTCTTATTTTCTTCATATCAAATAAATTCTTCTGTATCGAACGAAGTAAGAGGTTCAATGGTTCTTCAAAAATGTCCAGATTGGAATAGCAAAAGGGAGTCTGTTACCACAGTTGGTGACGTTTTTTTTAAAATTTGCTTTCGTATCAAAATTATGTTAGTTGTCTCGAGTCAGCTACATCAATGTTGCGTTTATCATTGATGAACTGCTTCAACTCTGTAAATATAAATATATAATCTAATTTTCAGTTTATTCTCAAAATTATCTACTTGAAATAACTGCTTTACGAAGAAACAAGCATTAAACAACCGTTTAAACCATTTTGCACGCGTTTGTCTCTTTCTTGTATTTCCTTACGTGTTTGTCTTACATATTTGTCTTCTGTATCATCATTTGCTTTTTAGACACTAAGGAAGGTTTCTTGTTTAAAGAACCGAAACTGTGACAAGCATATCTATGTACTTTCATTTGTGCTTTAGTCCCGCAGTGGACTGATCGTTAAGACACGGTTCCCAGCAGATCACCGAAGTCAAGCATCACTGGCTGCGGTCAGTGTGCGGGTGGGTCACCACTTGGATCAGTCTGCGTAGGGACCGAGGGTGTGCGGTATTGGTCCTCGTTAAACTGTGCTACCGTAAAGTGCTCGACTTCGCGTGCAGGTCGTTGGGCTACCGAAGCAGGGGTGCCATCCCCTCTGCAGAGGATCAAAATTGTGATGGCATGTCTTCGGATCATCCTCAGGGATGTTTCCCAGACCGTCGCCAATAGCCCATTGTGAAGCTCTAGTGCGACGTAAATGAACTACTACTACTACTACTACTACTCATTTGTGCTTTATTCAGGCTTTTTTTGCTTGCTTTAGTTTACATTGCACTAAGTTTGTTTCAACCTTTTTGAATATTCAATACTAATTTGATTATTTCGTAGGACAACATAACAGAGTGAATAACGACTATACTACCTTGTAATTGAAAAAAGAAGTTGCTTAAAGAATGATTTCGAGAAAAACTACTTAACAGCTTTTCTTACCATTTTAATGCAATAGATTCAAAATATTATAAATTTGTCTACACCTACCTTGATATTACATTAATAATATTGTAAAAATAAATTCTACAATTTTATACATAAATAGTTTTAGACAAATTAAGAGTTCGGCACATCTTATTACAAATTAAAAATCAACGTTACTCATACTCACACATATTTCTACTCTTTATGAGTTGCGCGTGCGCTGCAGGTTGTTGATATTTTTTTTGTGTTTTTCATTTATTTATTTTCAAGATTTTTTAAAATGCTTCTTTTATTTATTTCCATTATTTTTTATTGCTTTTTTTAATCATATTTTTAAGATTTTTATTCTCAAGTTATCAAAAAAAAAGTAAATAAAAATATAAAACGGAATTATGGTTAGAAAAATTAATTCAATTGTATTTATAATATAGCATATCTTTACTAAGTTACTTGATCACTGTTCAATTAAATCTTTCGATGTTTCAGATGATTTTAAATTGTTCCAGACTTATAACTGCAGTTCAGTAATCAAACTTCCAAAAAATATTTTAAAGATTTTCATCTGTGTGAAGAGTGTCTCGTGGAGGAAGTTTTACTAGAGATTTATTATTTGCTAGACTATTTTAAGAACTCAACACCTGTTTAGTTGTCACCTTTGAAAGAATTCTTCAAAAACATTAATCCTTCTTTGGAACATCATCTTCACCTTGTTATTCAAGAGTGATAAAGTGCGGTTAAAATGAATAATCTAACAGAATTTATCATATTTACTGGTTATTATTAATAATTACATATGAAATTTGGTTAGTGTAATAATTCTCAATGCATTTGGGTAGTGTCTCTATTAATTTCCCGTGTAACCAGCAAGGCAATTTCAATTTCTTGATAGTGTAGGATATACCGTGTCAATGTGTACCGGTCATTAGCCCTTAACTAAGGAGGAAGAAAAAAAACATCAGTGCAGGGACATAACGGGCAGCAGCACTTAACCGTACAAAACAGGGTGAATTGGGAAAAGGTAACTTTAACTAATCCGGTTGTTGATAATAGCAGTTTTCTATACGCTAATATTTTCATTCATGTTTTTTTAACGATATTAAAATCTATGATCGCAAGATTTCATAAATTATCCATCATCAACAGAAATGATGATAAGATTAAATTTTTAAAACCATTATTTTAAATATAAACTTAGGTAAAAATTTTCATTATTTTTACCTCTACAAGGCAGATTTATTATCACAACACATAGACATCTAAGAATTACGTTTTAATTGAAGTTTCAATAAATTGTGCCTAATTAATTATACTTACCAAACTTCAATGGCAATTATTAACTAACCACTTAGTGTAGATTAATGTGCATAGTTGCAAGACATTTACCAAAAACTAAAGAAATTTGAATTCATTGTAAATTAAAGAAATTTCAATAATGAAAAACTATTTCTATTCGATCTAAATATCTGCAAATAAGAGCAAATTTGAAAAAAATATTGCTTCAAGTGAGTTGTGTTTGGAAGACTTTACCTGTATTTCGTAAACATAAACTATATTGAAATGCTAAATATAATCTTTTTCACTTATATTGACCTAAATTAATACAAAACGATTTTTAAAAAAATAATTAAAAAAAACGAAAAATATGTGTAATAAAATTTCTGCGTCAAAGAGTTAACCGAGCCTTTAATTGTCTATTAATAATACACTTTAAAATAATATTAATTGCTTTTTTACTTTGAAAGGATGCATATGTGATATCTAAAAAGCAATCAGATTGACACTATGAAGCCTATTATCTCTGCCCCTTTCCATAACTTGCTTCGCTTTATTTTTACTGCCTTGACTTTTTCTTTTTTTAATGCTGAAAAAATATTTCTTGGGCAATGGAATAACTTGGTAACAATTCAAATAGCCTTAGTAAATTCAGGCATTATTTCTTCATTAAGTCAAACTCAAAAGTAAAATTTGCGTTTAATGATGCTTACTATTAAATGTTATGTTACACTTAGTGTTATTCCATTGTCAGATGGCATCTTCATGTTTTAAAAGAACGCTTTCTTATTATATATGATAAGCAAGTATAGGGCAGTGGTAACCCAGTGCTTATAGAATTGGACTCTGGTCTGGAGGGGCCGGATTTCGATCTTCGACTCCGCAAAGACCCACATATATACGTGCTATACGTACACGCGATATACGTGCTCATAAAATATGTGGAATTGAAAGTCCTGTGGTCGGTCACTGGAGAAAATATCCTTCTCCTTTAGATCTATATCAAAATTTTGGAAGCGGTCCCACGAATCAGTGGTGCTGCTATCTATCAGGGAAGTTTTGAGCTGAGATGTACTTCCACACTTTCGGTGCTCTCTTGTCAGACTAAAGGCGCACCTTCCTGGTTTAATTTGCTGGCGCCAATAGCTGGCGTGCTTGGCTTATAGTGTCAAAAGAAACACCAACAAGGAAATAGTGCAAGTGACCATTTAAGCTGTGATATCAGACACAAAATTTTTAATTTATGTCACTAAACATACCTTTTTATTCGAAGAATTATTGAGGGTTTATGGGAATGTGGGATGAAACAGGGGTAGTCTGAAATATGAGGTCTTACTTTAAAAGAAAGCAGTGAAATGTTTGAGACCCTGAATACTGTTTTTAGTGTTTGAATTTTTTTCACTAAATCCTCAAAATAATTGCACAGATTGTGTTTCAAATTCCGATGAAGATTATTGCAATCATATTTATAAATACGAAAACTTTTCTATATAGGAAGTAGATAATTAAAAAACTTAATTTTGAAAGTAAATATCATTAAGAAGTCTGATTTCAAGAATCACACATTTACCACAAGCTTTAAAAAAACACAGCTAGATTATCCAAGTGTCAACAGAAAATTTAAAAATAACAATAATTAAAATATTCAAGAGATTCAACTTTTCACAATGAATTTTAAGTGCATTGAATTAAAATTTTGTCTAAATATTTGTCTAAGATTTTTTTTAAATTCCAAAAGTAAAGAAAAGTCTTGCTTGGAAGTGAGTTTTATTCGATCGATTGAGGAAATATTTATCTAAACTCTGAAAGATTACCTGAGTCTTTCATATTAATCCCTTTAAAGATTAAATCTATTTAAAAAGTTATATTTTAAATTTCCCTCAGTTTATTTTTAATTTTTCTGCTTTGAGTAATTAATATATATATATATATATATATATATATATATATATATATATATATATATATATATATATATATATATATATATATATATATATATATATATATATATATATATATATATATATATATATATATATATATATATATATATTAATTACTCAAAGCAGAAAAATTAAAAATAAACTGAGGGAAATTTAAAATATAACTTTTTAAATAGATTTAAAGTGGTAAAGTGCTGCAAATCTAACTAAAAAAAATCACAGAGAGACAGGATTAACACCATTTGATAGTGTTATCCTGCCAGTTGTTAATATATTTAGAAAAAAGAAATTTCTGTAACTTGATTAAAGTTATTTGCCGAGAAGATGAAAAGAATTTGCACAACACTGTACTATTTTTTACAATTTTATTTGGAGAAAGGGATAAATGGTGAACAGGACTATGAAAAGTTTTCGGCTGTTTACAGTAACTAAAACTCATTATCAATGCTTTAGATAATATTATCAATGTTATGGGGAATGAGGGGGACTATTCTGTCTCAATTTTTTGGTAAAAGGGATAATTTCTTCGAACACTTTTTGGGTACAGAAAAAACGCTACTGATTTGCGCCATAGCAGTTATTAAAAAGTATCAATGAAAGCTTGTTCAAATTGAATAAAAGTCAAGTGGATTATAATGATTCCTGTCCATGCGTTAGTTCTAAATATTTTTTTTCATTTTATTTAATCACCGTAGTTAGACAGACGACCCAATTGTGAATTTTACGATGGACTACCAATGTTTAACTCCGTAGCCTTATAATTTTGAACCGAATCTAGTAGGCAAATCATCCAACATTGGGAGAAATTTGCCTTTTTGATGGAACTAATCCGCATTTGCGTCACATGGAGAGTAGAATAATGAAAACCTCCCACGGTCAGCCTGGTGGCAAGGGGAATCTAACTCATGATAGGTCTACTACTAAGGATATTTTAAGTCAGCACTGTGGTCGATGCGAGCCGGGTCCAGAATCCGTATAGACTAGTTATCACTGGGATTAGAGGGCGGATCACCTCATTGGGAGGGCGAGTTCTCTATCCCTTGACCACTTCTCAAGTCACCACTTCTCTATAAATAACTTTTATGATTTAAAATGGTTCACAAAATATGGTTTCACTCCCTAACATTTGAGGAGATCGCGAATTATTTTCAGTTGCAGTGGACTAACGCATAACGTTTTCAATTAAATTGGAGACATCTAACACTTTTATCGGAGCTTCAGAACATGACCATAATTCTTTTTGGCCTTAGGTATACATCTGTTCAAATTATTTTCGAATGGGGGGGGGGGATACTTTTAATTCCAACTTATTAAACTAACACTACAATAAATTTGCTACCTCTAGGAAAAATATTCCCAGAAATTGCGAAAATTCCGTAGTATTCGGAGGTTATTTTGTTGAGATCAAGACCAAATAAGGCTCTTGTGAGAAAATTTCAAATATGATTGAGGCAGGCTTTGCCGGTCAACAAATTAAACTAATAAAAGAAGCAAATTTCTGTAGCAATCATTTATAAAACTCAGCTGGTAGTTCCTTTTAACCAATATAACTCAGTTAAACTATTTTTGATAAAATCAGATTGTTTTCGACATTCTTTGCGTAATGTGCATGCATTGATTGCTCTCACTTTTACTTCTCTTCCAATTGAACCGAGTTGTATATTGTAATATACCACTCTTGGAAATAATTCTATTCCAATATTCAGTTAGAACTGAACCATTTTAATCAGTTCAAACAGAGTAAATTGGCTTTCTGCCTGGAATATTACAAATAGATGAGACGCAACCCGTTTTCCGCATACTTCATTCTAACATTCCGGATTCAACATAGCTGCAACATTTAAGTTTTTGCCATTTTTGCAATAAATCAAATGCCTGTCAGCATTATCCTTGAATATGTTTCAAGAAATCAAAGCTGAGAATTAGTTCACGGAGAACACTAAACCTCCGTGAGACAACATGTCGAGAACTTTCATGCTGGTTCTGAAATAGATGTGACTTTTGGTAATAAGAAAATTTTGAAGCGAGAATAAGATTTGCCATGTTTTATTAGCTTTTGATCTAAATTTCATTTATTATCACTTTTTTTTCTACGTTGCATTTTAGTTTTTTTTTTCCCGCGTCGCTTTTTTAAAATGATCCTTCTACATTCACATTAAAAAGTCCATTTTTTAAATATTTTTACAAGATTCAAAATTTAACTGGAAAAAAAACTTATAAAATGCTACAAACTTTGTTGTATCAGAAATATAAAATTAATATTTAAGTGATTTTTTACACAATACCCTGTATATTAGAGGCTTTAAATCTGGTATCTGTCCCTCGAACTTACTATCATTCCTAATACCTGCTAAAAGTTACGAAAGTTCTACTTGATGAATGCTTTAATAAATAATAGAGGGAGCCAGGGTGGTTCAAGAAATAGAGCGCTCTCCTCCAATGTGGTGACTCGTGCTCGAATTCCACTGATAGCTGATCGATACGAATTCTGCACCCAGCTCGCATAGACCACAGTACTGACGTAAAGTATCCTCACTGGTAAACGGATCTCGTGTTAGAGTCCCCTTACCGTCCGGGTAACCGTGGGAGTTTTTCGTAGTTTTCCTCTCCATGTAACGCAAATGTGGGTAATGTTCTTCCAAAAAGTCCTCCCAGAAGGCAAATTTAATCCAATACAGAATTTCTTTTGTCTTCTTCTGGATTGAGTTCTAAATTACAGTGCTACGGAGTTGAACATTGGTAGTCGAAATCTCAAATCCGTACGATGTTAGAAGAATCAGTTATAAAAGTAAATCAGAATGATAATCAGAATTTAAATCACAGCTAATTAATTATGAAAAAAATTTGCATTTCCTAAATGCTTCATATATTCAACATGAAGCACGAATTATATTTCAGTGGAAATATGCTTGTAAATTTTTAAATAACAAGTTTTTCACTTAAATATATTGATTTAAAATCTTCTTAAAGGCAACTGTTTTAATTATACCCTGCATACAAAATTTAATAATTACGACCTTCATCATTATTTTGAGTTTAAACCAAACTTTACTCGAACTAAACAACCTCAACTGATTAAGAGAATATCTTACTGAACCTGCATTAGCACATGCAAATTCAAGACGATGAAAAGCTTTATATTATGCCTATCGACCATAAACTCTAGAGAGAAATAATCTTTTCATGTAATTCAAAAGCATGACTTTCCAAAGATATTCAGATTTAGGAAGTTCATGAGGAAGTGAAAAGTTATCCATGTTTTAAAACTTTTATGCACTCATTATAATATAGCACTGTGAGTCTCTTTAAGAGAATGAATTTTTTTTTACGTGAATTTATGAGTAAAATAATATAAATGGTAAGAAATACTAGCAATCAGAGTGCTTGAACTTTTTACCTTAAAGTTTTACGAAAAAATATCTGACATACCGTTATTAGTATTGTAAAATCGCCACAAAAAAAAAATTTAAAAATATGATTTTTTTTTTAAATTTCGATTTCTCTGGAACTATTCGACCAATTTCGCTTAAAATACGTAAAAACAAATTCTTCAAAATTATGTAAAAAATTGTCTATTTTTTAAATTCAAAAACATTTCCACCATTATTAAATAATAAAAAAATAATAAATATTTACTAAAAGTTATATTTTGCATAGATTTATCTTGAAATAAACAAATTTTATACTTTTGTACAATGCTTAAAAAGCTCTCAAGAAATGGTGAAATACGCAAAAAGTAAAATTAACATTAAGGCTCCAAACTTGGACCGCTTTCTTGACCAAACAATTGGTATCATATATTACTCATTGCGGGCTACCCCCGATATTTTGGGCAGAAATCCTAATCCGTCGGGGGAAAAAAGCAATGTTTATCCAGAAAAAGTATGCCTTTTGCATTTGAATTTGGACTTAAAGTATCGTCTTCACTAATTATTAGCATATTTGAACTCAACCTCTCAGAATCGTTAAGACTGTGTTCTTCTTTAAAAGTAGAGATCTGATCAAAAAATTTTCAGGGTGGTCTGTTTTTTTTTATCTCTCTTTTTTTAGTATTGTAAATTGTTCATGGATATTCTTGTATTACATTTTTTTATTTTATTCATTTTTATATATTTATTTATTTATTTTTGACAGAGACTGAATTTAAGCGAAGATGTCGCCGGTGCTACTTTCATGGCGGCTGGAAGTTCTGCTCCTGAGCTTTTTACTGCAATTTTAGGTAATTTTATTTTATCCTCAATCTATCAATTGTGCTATCTGCTTAATATATTGAAAGGATTGGGCCCTAGTATCCTACATATGAATAGTTTTTACATTTTTTTATTATAAAATGTTTGAAAATTGTGAAAACAAAGAATTATGAGCAGAAAAAATAGATAAGTACTTGAATTGAACTTAAGCGCATCCCCTCACAGTTCAATCCCCTCACAGTCAGTTTTTTCGAAGTTACATTTAAGTCAAAGAGCTTCTAACTTGAAAAAAATCTTCCCAAATTTACTTCAGACGTAAAATTTATAAACAGTCAGTGCAAAATTCGATAGACTAAGTCAATATGCCTCAATAGGTCGATAAAAGCAATTGAGAAGATGAAAACTTACCACGTTGAAAGGATGAAAATCGCAAAGAACCCATACATTCTCTGAATTTAGTAGGAAGGAAAATGGTATGGAAAGTATGTTAGAAGCATGGTAGGAAGAGTTAGTATGGAAAGAACAGTTGCCAACATAAACAATTCTCTTAAGTGACACATTCTATATTCTTTCACAGAAATTAAAATTCTTTCGTTATATATTTCGTACTTAAAACAAACAGTAAGCCATGTAAAACATAAACTAATGATGCATCGAAGTTTCTAGGCACACAAACCAAAACTATATCACGGTTATAATAAAATACATAAACAAATAATAAATCTAAGTAAATTAAAAGACCTAGACAAGAAAGAATTATATTTTAACAATTTTGATGTGACACGTCACTTTAATTAACTTTACGATAATTAACTTTTTTTCTTATGTAGAGAAACTTAGCTCGATTTAAACACGCCATCTTGCTTACAAACGATCAGCTGGCGCTGATGTTATAGATCGCGTGTCTGTGTTCCAGTGATCATCTTCTTCTCGAGTTGCAAGTACCAAAATAACAGTTGCCTAAGAAATTATGGCCGGAAACGTCATCTTTGCCGCTATGGCGTTTTTCTTAAATGAACAGGTGTTTTTATTTACCTAAATTATCTTAATTTTATGTTTTCTAATTAATATTGTCGAAAATTACATTTTGGTTCAGCTTTACATTTTTAGACGTAATTTTTGGAGATGAATTTAAACAAGTTTGCCAAATTATTAAATTACTAGAAAGCAGCTATTTCTGAGTCTATTTGATAACAACTTTTGACAATAATGATTAGGAAACATAAAATTAACATGATTTAAATAAATAAAAGTACATGTTTCAAGACACTCGTAGAAACAGTTCATGATAGGGAAGTACTTCTAGCGACGAACGAAGTCATTTCCGATCATGGGTTCCTATGCAATTCTTAATTCTTATGTGCCCTCCCTCTCTGAATCGGTCTCATCATTTCAAATGCTTGGGTTTACATTATTTTATAACCGTCGCTGAACAGCCGACCCAATTTTATGGGATTACGACTACTAGTGTTCAACTCAGTTGCCTTGTAATTGAAATTACCAATCCAGAAAACAAGGGAACTCCTGGTTCAAGTATTGGGAGAAATTAATGGAACTAACACGCATTTGCGTTACATGGAGAGGAAGACCACGAGAACCTCCATCGGTTAGACTCACGGCAAAGGAACTCTAATCCATGATCCGTCTAACATTGAGGATATTTAACGTCAGCACGGGGCTCGGTGCAAGCCGGATGCGGAATTCGTATACGACCAGCCATCGCTGGGCATTCGAACCCGGTTTACCTTATTGGAAGGCGAACGTTCTATTTCTTGAGCCATCGCGGGGCTTATAGCATTTTTGTTGAATTCAATAAACATATTCAATTATTTCATATGGTTTACATAATTTGAAATAATTTTATATGTTAATTGAATTCAACACAAATAAGTTTTTTCAGAATTATTCTTGTTGAAAAATATCAGACGCTTCTTATCGAAACGACCTTAACAATTAAACGCTTAAAGCAAATTTTTATATCTTTCTTTTATTTAACGTAAAAGCTGACTGTATTCTTAACTTGTTCACAAGGTAGAACTTGGCGTCACAATAATTGTGCGTCATATATGGTTCTAATTGTAAACTACTATATCGTTTATACCAGTATATTTAAGATATTCGTATTACAAAAGAAGAAATAATTTCCAGAAAGTGTTCAGATTTAAATCCATTTTGTGTGTAAAATTTCACTTCGGTTCGTTCGTAAAGAGCACCGAGTGCTTCACTTGTAAGTCAAAAAAAGTAGACTATCACAGAAACGTTCCAAATTTATAATCTGCAGGAACGAATAATGAACTATCCTAAACAACATGAATCTCATAAATTTAGATGGAGGGGGCAAGTAAAACTGTTTAAACTGCCATTATGCAAAGATTGATAGATCGCTTCATTGTTATTGATTGTTAGCTTAGTTAAAGTTGAAGCAGATCAATATGGTAATGCTTTAATCCCTAGTTAAATTTTCCTTTCCAGATCGACACCTAAAATATAATACTAGTGTTGAATTAGTTCGAGCTTAAAGTAATTTATTGAACATGGATTTTTCAAGCTCTTTATTTTATTAAATTCGTAGTAAAAGGACAGAGCATAATATTTGCTTATATCAGCTAAATATATAAATACTTCATGGTAATAAAATAATAAGCCACATTTTTTTACAAAGGTTACAAATTTAAATAAAACCTTTCCTTAGCAGTGTTTTCAGATATCCATTATATAAGTTTCTGCAATTTCCACTAGATGGTAGCACAATACACTGTCATCTTTTGTATTCATTAAAATCGTTGAGGGTTTTCATTACAAGCGCTCTCCTGAGAAATGAGGTTAAAATGAGGTTTTTATTATGTTAAAATTCTCTAGTCTTTCAACAAAAAAATTTTTTAATTAAAAATAGTTTATAATGTATTTCTTAACAATGCTTCTGTAACCAAACTTTCGTATAATATGTACTAAAAAAAAGATTTTTTTTTTCAGTACTTTATTAGTAAAGATTTTCTGTTAAAAAAAAAAAAAAAAAATCAGTAGATAATCTGAAATCATGAAAAAAATTCGAAATATTATTTTAGTTATTTCCGGAAAAGTTTGAAGTGAATAAAATTACCTCATAAAGATTTATCGAGTGGCAAATCCGAATTTTGAATAGCATTTTCTGAGAAATTATATTTGTCAGTCGTTTCCCATTGATATTCAAGAAATTTTTTCCACTTTCCTTTCTGTTTTTCTGAGATTAAAACGAATTTTTAGCAATCTGCGAAGAATTTTTAATTCGTGCCACAAACATGCATGTTTTTAATGGCACGAGTACTTTTGAACTTTTCATGAGCTTCAAAACTTCGTTTTCCTCGTTGTTATAAGTAGTTATTAAAAGTCTAAACAAGATGTCTAATTTCATCCTTGCCAATAAAGAGAACAATTTAAATAAATGTATATTAAATAAATAAAAGTTTTTTTATTAATGCATAACGAAATAAAATTTATACATACATAATATGTTTAAATAATTTCTCGTAAGGTACATCATTCGTTTAATTTAATTTTTTTAATTAATTCACGATTGAATTGAATTAATTATTTTTTTAATTAATTCAATTTTAATTAATTAATTCAATTTTTAATTAATTTTTTTAATTAATACATTTTTAATGCAAGATTAAAGTCTTCAAAAAACCACCAAAAAAGAAGAATAACATAGGCTAAGCATCAGCTATACATATAATATAGTCAAAGAACCTCATCAATAAATAGATGATTTTAAGCAGATTACTAAGTTTTACGATTTTAAATATGTTGGTATTTTGTTAAAAAATTTAAATAATATTAGAGTAAAATATATTTATTTATTCTAATACTAGTGCAAAACAGCTGATGCTATTTTGTCACCATAGTCACAAAATGGATAAATATTTTCGGGATATATATTATCATAAAAAGTTCGATTTTGTTTTTTAAACCATCAATGTCATGTAAAATATTCGTAATAAGCATATTAGACTGAATAAGAATGATTTAGTGTTTTATTTATTCCATCTTAATCAAAATTTTTATTAACTGATTAATTCATCTAATTTTTTTAATCAACATCAGCCATGATATTTACATTACTAGCGATTATCTGAAATGCTTGTCCTCTTACGATCTTTTTCCTTTTCTTAGCTAGTTATGGTTTTAAAATGACTAAGGTTATTCAGGGATTCAACACGGCTTACAGATTCCTAGTCTAGAGAAAACCACAAATTTAAAAGTTTAATAAACAATTATTTTCTGCTGTGTTATTAACCGATTTTTAAAAGCTATTTTCTATGAGCCGGGGTTGCTAAGGGGATAGGGTGCTAGCCTAGGGGATAGGTTTGAATCCCAGTGATGGCTTCTTTATACGAATTCCACACCCGGCTTGCACCAACCGTTGAGTAATGAGGTGAAATATCTTCTGTGGTAGATGGATCATCCGTTAGAGTTCCATTGCCATCAGGCAAATCATGAGAGGTTTTCGTAGTTTTCCTCTCCGTGTAACGCAATCGTGGGTTAGTTCCCTCAAAAAGTTTTCCACGAAGGCAAATATCACCCTATACTTGATGCATGAGTTTCCTTGTCTTCTGGATTGGGTTCAAAATTTCAAGGCTACGGAGTTGAACATAAATATAACAGCCATTTTCTAAAAAAAAAAGCTTTTTTTCCAAATGCACTTAAAAAACGTAAAAAAAGGTATTTAACAAAAGATTAGTGTTGTCATAATTGTTGAAAAAAAAAATATAACAGTGCTGGAGGTTTGGAAAAATCCTTTAACGTTGCGTTGCATAAAAACAACAGGTGTGAAAGAATAAATATGTTGTCTAAAGTCTTTAAATTATCTCGAAGTTTTAAGTCTTTTCTTTTTATTTTAGGTGTTCTTGTTGCCAAAGGAGATGTAGGAACAGGAACAATTGTTGGATCTGCAGTTTTTAATGTGTTGTTTGTAATAGGTATATGCGGCATTTTTTCAGGCAGGGTAAGCATATTCTATGCAATTTATGTAAAAAATTAATTAAGCAAAATAAGTAAAGTAGCGATTTCATTTCTCCAATCTATACCATGATGATTCTGTTAGAATAAAGGCACGATTACTGAAGTCAGCAATCAATGAAAAGCTAATACACTGTGAAGAGAAAGACGGCACTGAAGTTTAAGCTTATTTAGTAATCAGTATTTAATAAAAATTAAATTAAGAAAGGCAGTAAAAGTTACACTTGTTTTAGTTTCTTTCGATTATTAATTTTAGCATTCATTGAAAAAACTAAACAATAAAATATAATTAAAAAATAAATATTTCGTTGTTTGCCATATAGTATACTTATACTGTATAGATTGCTCTCTTATCAGACAGTAATTAAAAATTACGTATCTTTTGCCTCTGCATTTTCTTTAAACCCACAGTGGTTTTTATTTTTTATTTCAAAAAAAATTTCATTAAGAATTTCTTATAGGAACTTTTTACTTCTTTTCTCCCTCTGCTTTCTTTTAATTTTTTTCATTTAAATTCTTTAAAAGTATCAGGGATTTCTTTCTTTTTAGTGTTTATAGTCTTTGATGAATGTAAAAAAAACTAACATATAATCAGTAAAAGTTGTATGCTGATTAAAATTAAGTATGTAAAATACTTACATTAAATATATTGATCAATTTTAATTTCTGAAAAGTATTATAATGATTTTAACTTCACATTTTCTATTTACGTTTTTTTTTTTTATTTCTTCTATTTTTTCTATATATTATACATTTTTTTATTAATAAAATGCTGCTTTGCTGTGAATACTGTTAATTCATAGTAAATACAGATTTAAAAAAAGTAAATTTTCAGTTAGGTTTTCTTAAATAACATTAGTTATAGCTTAAATTTCTTCATTCAATGTTCTTAAATTACATGAGTTATAGCTTGAAATTCTTAAATTATTACTCTTAGATTACATGACTTATATTTTATTATTCTTAGGCAAGTATTTTTAAATTACATAAGTTAAAGCTTAAAATTAGTGAATCAGTGCTCTTCCATTGAATCTGTTATAGATTAGAACTATTAAATCAGTGTTCTTGAATTATTCGAGTTATTGCTTTATCTCATTATGCGAATCATTAATAAATTCAAAATAATATGAACAAAGAATAACCAAATGAAAAAGCACTGCACGTTTGAGGGAATACCACTTTCCTTTTATTTTCTACGCTCTGTATACCGATGAATCACATAAATCTCAACGATGTATTAAAACAATCATCAAAGAAATTGCGTTCGTAGCATCTGCGTCACAAAGGAAGATATATGAACTATTTTTCATATAATTTTAAACTGATTCTCCGATTTATAGAATCGTTTCTTTCATTATTACTTTTCTGTTTTTACGTTATTCACACACTATATCGAGGGATATGAACAATTGTACTAATTATTGCTCTCACTGAAAAAGATTTTATCTGTATCAAAATACTATTTTAATGTTAAAGAAAAATTAAAATGAAATCTGCACACGTTAAAAAAAAGATTCAGTTACATTTTACTACCACTGAAAAATTTTCCCCAAAAAATCGTCCAGGTTGGTAGCTATGGTATTATGGAAAATAGTCGTATGCTTTTAAATTTAAAAGTAAACTACCTTTAAAGAAATAGCTGGGAAAATTAGCACGCGAACAATATTTACTACAAAAATATAATAACAATATATAAACGAATGGTCGTCAGAGTAATGAAAAATATTAATTTAGTCCATTAATTAGCTAAATTAATATTTTTCAATGGAAATGGTTTTCCGTTTTCCCCTTCCAAATTAACGTATGCAGAGCTGAGTGGGTGGAATATGTGACATTTGTAGAGTGGCTACAATCAGAGAAATAAGAAAAAATTAATATCCAAATTATTATGTTATAGATCTATAAGAAGGCTTTCAATAAATTTTTTGCCTTATCGTATTTGCCGCAATCAAATTGAAAATAAAAATCAAGCAAATGTCACTAAACTAAAGCGGATTAGTTACGTTAACCGCTTCCTCCTCGCTCTCGCCAAAATGACGGGGTGAAGTTTCGCGCTCTTTTTCTCTTGCCTGTGATATTTCCGGGCTGGATTATTCAAAAGAAACGAGTCAAAGAGATTAAAACATTCTCTTTTTTTTGCCCAGAATCATGTTTATAGCTCAATCTTTTACACCAGATGGCAGAACCAGACTATTTTAATGTGTTTATAGATGGTTAGTTTATTTTAAACTAGATCTCAGCGCTCATCAAACATGGTAAGCTGCATATGGACCCCAAAACAAATGCATGGTACTTAGTTTTAAGCAATTTTTTTAGAATAAAAAAAATGTGCATTTTTTATGACCGTTTTCTTCAAAATTATGTTACCATTAAGGGGTTAAAATTAAAGTAAAAGCAAATACATTTTTTTGTTACATTAAGCATACCCATAATGCCATCCCTTTATAATATTTACTCTGTTTAATAAACGCCTTTTTTATAAAAATATTGAGCACTGAAATAGCATGACAATAACAGCAATAAATATCCTTGAAAATGTCTCTTCAAATCTGTATATAAATAAAAAACCAATAGCCTATTTTTAGATATCTAGGTTATTTGATATAATATTAGATATTTTTGTTCTTAAGGTGGTGGAATTGACCTGGTGGCCCTTGTTCAGAGATTCTGTTTTCTACTCGTGTACTGTCATCATCCTTATCGTGGTAAGTAATATCTGATTTTCTGATTGGTGATACAGGATGTTTAGTATGACAGCATCCTTCTAAATTATTTTTAATTTTCAAAAGAATAATATAAATTATTTATAACAGCTAGCTTAAACATTCTTGCTTTTACTATACAGGGTTATGATAATCATCCTAAATATACTATTTAAATGACGCAATAAAATGACGACAAAAAGGTATACACATTTGGGGCCCCAAATTATGATTTAAGTGTGAAAAAACGCAATTGAAGAAGGCAGGTATAGAAAACATCAAGATCTGCAGATTGAAACTTGAAAATGGATCTAATAAAATCCTTGTTCAACTCTTGTCTGTTTTCTCCCACGATAAAATAACTTTTAGATGTTTTGTTCACTCACCTTCCTTCACTGTTAATCAATTGAGCTATCACTCTTTTCTTATTTTAAAAACATAATCATGTTCCCAAAATAGGAGATAGGGCATCTAGAAAAATATGTAAGAAATAAAAAAGGAAGTTATATTATATTTTTCTCGATCTTTATTTAACCTTTTATTTGGCCATTTTTTCGATTGTTATGTTGAAATATTTTTAGGATTGTGATTGTTTTACACAAAGAAATTATTGAGATTATTATCTAAAAATAATCAACGCTTTTGCTTTGGGCAGTAGGAAATTAGTGTAAAAAAATAGCAATAATCGCATTTAAAGGGCATAACGGCATTGCAGTATTAATGATATTTCGTCTTTCCGTTTACTAAACACTAAACTAACTAACTTTAATAAACACGAAATAAAGGAAATATTTCTAACAAAGGCTGTAAACTTTCTACAATTTTTGTAAAAAAAAATTTCTAGTGGTAGCTAAGTTTATGTTTTAACACAAGATTTTTTTATTCATTTAAACATATTTTTCACACCACAACACGTAAATGATTTAAAAGTTCATATGCAACGCCATTTTGTTCGATTTATTTCGTGGTGAAACTTTCAAAATGTTTATAAAAATCACCGAAAATTCTGAAAGTTTAGGTTTTTAAATGTCTTCTAATTTAAAAAATATTTTGCAAAAAGCGTAGAAGATGGCATGTGTGCAAATCTAGTAGCTTTAAAATAGTAACGATTCATAAAGGATTTTGCAATAAATACCTTATGTGTATATTTTATTTTCTATAAAAAAAATTATCAACGCTTTTGCTGTATAGACAATGGTAAATCAGTCTAAACAAATAAAATAAAATAAAAGTAATAATAATAAAGACATCTAAATGACCTAACGACCTTGCAGTTTTAATGACATTTTGACATTCAATTTACTAAACAGAGCAAGGAGTTGCATTTAGTAAATTAAACGACAAGAAAAATTAGGGTATAATGCTCCACGCTGAATTTCCTATTTCAGAAGTGCTTCCTGACTGTGAAAACTTTTTTTGAGCGGAATAGAGGAGCAGATAAGAAATGCTTCATTTTAATAATTACATCAGGTGTGGCCAATCATTTTTGTGTAGAGTGTCACTTATTCAAATGAAAAAATTAAGCGTGCCACCTACAACATTACGACATATTAAAAAACATAATGAAATAAATAAAAAAATAAGTGGATATTAAAAAAAAAATATTAATTAAACAAAAGTTTAAACTCTAGTTTAATATTTAATTTACATTTTTAAAATTTCAATCAGTTAGGTTATGTATGAAATAAATAAAAATTACTACCCCAGCAGCAAATTTATCTTGGCACCAGTTGGGCTCACAATTGGCCCGATATGGGTCCTATAAGACCATGCACCGAGGGATCGATATTGGGTTTCTTAGATTTTTAATTTCTGTCCTAGAATGGCTTTCAATAAAGCACCTTCATTTATTTCTATCTAGAACATTATTACATATGACTAGAAGGCAAGGAAAATGACTTATTAGTTGAGAAAACAGTCATTTTCTGTTATTAGAAAGTAGCTCGACTTAAGAAACTCAAAAACGACAAAGCTTAAAAGTTAATTTTTACTTTTTATGTAAATAGATTCAAAATATAATTATTGTTATCGATTTGAACGAATTAATTAAATATAATAAAAGTGAGAGAGTAACACACACAATGAGATAGTTTTAATTTTACTACATTTTAATTTGCAAAGAAAGAGCTAAAACAAAGAAAACGAAATTTTTTTTCTAAAATTTTCTTTATCGTGAAGCTTTCAGAAGAAGCAAAATGCCTGGAAGATACCAGGTAAGGAGCAGACATTTTTGAAATGTCATTTTTAGAAATTTTTGACAGTCTTTTTTCCCAGGTCACTTAAAGTGATTAGCAGTCTGTTGCCAGCAAGAAAAATAAAGTTAACTTCACTATCTGTATGAACGATTTCAAAAACTTGTCTTACAATTAAAATGATAATCTTAGGAATTTTTCTAATTTCAGCATATAAAATATAAGAAAATTTGAGTAGTTGAGCGAGTAGTTCAATATAAAAAATCTAGACATCCCAATATTTATCCAACATTATATACTTGTAATTATGTTTCTATAGAAACATTTTCTTATAGAAACAATCTTAAATTATCGTAATGAATGTGACTATTTGAACTGTATTTTTTTTCAAATCAACTATATAAAGATTGGTGCTATAAGATGTTAAAAAATAGGATGATTCAGATGCGCGTTAGTTATTCTTTAACGATATTTTAATTTATTATGCTCATAATAGAAACTCAATTCAAATCATTAAACTCGTACAATGGCCACGCCTACGCTGTTAATGATGATATTGTATGCAGCAATTGAGTAAGGTTTTTATGGATTTTCACTAGGTTCTTGAAGATGACATTACTATTTTTATTTAAATTTTACAATGAGTCTTCTAGTGTTACTACCATAATTTGCACCATTAGTCGAGTACATAGGTTACACAACTACCAGTACAAACTAGATTATAGCATTAGATTTTTATGATTCTTGTGGCTTGTATTTAGATTAAATGCGGTCGAAAGAAGAGTAGAATCAGAGTGTGCTAACCCCTGATTAACACTATATATATATATATATATATATATATATATATATATATATATATATATATATATATATATATATATATATAATTTTAAGCACTTGAAAATAAAATTAAATGAAACAAAAAATAATAAATAAAATATTGTTGAATTTTCCTGCGCTCAGCTAACCGAAAAGAACTCTCATTAACATCTGATATATATTATTTTCTCAAGTACTTTCTAAATTAAACTTGAAAAAAAAAAACATTATTTAAAACTTAATAATAATAAATTTTGGGAGGTTTTAAAAAGTGGTTTAAAGCAACGCTATTTTACGCATATGTATGGCCTTATTTATTAAGATGTTAATGTATTCAAATGTTTCACCAGTTTTCTCTTAACTGTCTTAATTACACACATTTAATTTTTTTAACAGATCATTTTTGACAGTGAAGTTACATGGTATGAATCTGTTATCATGATGCTTATCTATGCTGTGTATATCTTGTTAATGAAGTAAGTTGTATGAATTTATTAATAAAAATATATCCTACATTCAACATGATATGGAAATACATTAAACTTAATATATTAAACGAGAAAAACTTTAAAAACATAGCCGAAAAAATATAACTAAAACTTAAGTTGTTTAAGCCAGTGTTTCAATATGTTTTCATTTAAAGTTTTTGTAGCTGTCAATTTTAAAAAATTAACCTGAATATTTACTTTTAAAGAAAAAAATTCTTTACTTGATTCAAATAATTTTTTTTAATTCTTTGCACTCGACTCTCTGGTACCGTAAATTCTCTACCAATCATAATGTAATCACTTCATTTAATGACCTTCTGGTGTTATATGGTAATTGTGCGAACAGTTTTAAACTCCTTGTGGCTGCAGCCGTTTTTTTTAACAGTAAAAAGAACTTCGAAAGCACAGTATTTTGCTCAAAGTTAATTGTTTATTTTATAGAATTTTGTTCAAACTAAACTAGAAAATAAATTTGACTACATCAAGTCTTATGACAAATCTGAAAAGACTTTTCAATACAATAACGAATCAATTTACTTCTAAATCTGTCAGATATCAGTAACTTGATAAAAAAAACTCGTTTAGAATAGAAAATTAAAAAAACATATTCATTACACATTTTTGAAAATTTTGTAATCAAACTTCTAACACAGCAGCAGACAATTTAGATTTAACACGTTGAATGCCAAGCTAATTTTACATGGCTTGCCCGTCTGGCCAAACGGTTAATAATTACAAACTAAATTTGCAAATATTAGACAGATTTTGTTTAGCATTAGCATTACATATCTGAAATAAGTAGTGAATTTTATAAGCCTACGAATTGTTTTGAAATAGTGGTGGATAAAAATCTACTAAATTGAATTTATTAAACCAAGAATCGCAATTAATAAACTACCACTTGAAAATATTTATTCGCTCTCCGGAGCAAATTGGCACTTCTGTGTATATAAATAAAACTATTTTTGTATATTCTATATTGCATTAATTTCTTCAAATCATTTTAGTAACGAAAATAATGTAAAAAAAAATAAAAGCATTAGAATTTACTTGAATTATGTGTTTCGAATAATCTTCGCTTCGCCGGTCACCGGTGACCGCCGTGGTGCTTCGAACAAACTCAGTGCTGATCTATCAACGTGTTAATAGAAGGTAATTTTTATAAGTTAATCTCCACTTTTTCATAATATTTCAGTGGTATTAAAAAACAAGAAACCCTTTCTGATATGGAAAATTCTGAATGAAAAATTTAGACGGGCAACTGCAACTGTGTCGAATTTTGAGAAAAGTGAATTCTATGTTGTTTAAAGAATGGTAGTTTCTAAAAAGCGGTGGACGTTTAGAAGCAAGTTGTTTTACAATTTTAGTGGTTTGTAATATTTTTCGAATGAGTGTTGCCAGACTCGACACAATGCAATGGTTGAGCAAGCAAGTTGTTACAAAATTTTGCCGGAACGTTTTTTATCAGGTCTTATGTACATATATTTTGTTTACTTAATTGGTATGACTATCGAAATCATTTTAAATGAAGCGTCCATCTTTAACAGCTCAACTTTAAGCCCTTAAGTGACGTTGATTATTTTTTTTATAGATTCAACAACGATGCCCATTTTTGGTTCTCAAGAAGATTAGGTATTGAAGATGACATAGCACAAAACATTGGAATTCTAGCCCAGGGTGACAAAAAAAATTACAGCTCTTATGGTAAGATTTGACGGCCTGTATTTTTAGACTTCTCAAACTTGATTTTAAAACTGTAACCAAATTATACTGAAGAAATTAGTAAATCATGAATGATAATTTACAAAATGCGCTGTTTTGTAACTCACTGTTAATTTTTTTGCTGTAACTCTATACACATACATTACTAAGATAATCAGGATTTTTAAAAAAAAAATTATGGCCTAATGACCGTGTCTTTTATTTCATAATTATACGTTATGATTTTAGATGAATTCTTATAAAAATATTAGAATGCTGTTTTGAAAAAAGACAAAATGAAAACGTATGGATTTAAAATTTCTCGATTGTTTAAATGGCTACTAAAAGCATCAATAACCCAGGAAAGCGCTCGATTACAGAGCCTTTCCTAATACTGAACTTCGTTCTTCAATAAAAATATTATTAGGGTTCTGTTATTTAATTAAGAATTTCAGGGTAGAAAAACGTCGAAAACTGAATTTCGTACTAACTTTGATTGAACGTAACTCTGAAGATCAGCAGTGCCCTTTAGAAACGAGTGCATGTTCATAACTAGACATTAGTAAACAAAAAATAGCATACCAATGTATGGGAAATTAGTTTAAAGAATAGAATACCAATAGAATTAAATTTTCTTAAAAAATTATCGAAATCTGGCGAAATGCGCCAAAAATAAAATTGACATTTTAAAGGTCGAAACTTTCGACCTTTTTCCTGGCCAAATTAGTGGGACCATGTTTCCCAGATTGCAGCTATCCTACATTTTGAGGGTCAGGAATCTAAAATCCATCTGAAAAAATTATGTTTATTCAGAAAAAATACACGTTTTTGTATGTGATTTCGTAGCTTTAAATATCTTCCGTACTAACTCATTAGCATATTTGAAGTCGAACCATTAAGATTGAGCCCCTGGACGTGAAAATCTGATCATTGGACCAAGAGTCATTCAGATGTTTCATTTATTTTGTTGTACACTGTACGTTAACTATCAATTGTAATGTAACACTCAAGTTAAGTAATGTAGCTATATTTTTGTTGTTATGCACGTTTTCTGATACATTTTTTAATATTCAGTGCCATTTAACAATGAGATCGATGAATGTGCTTCGATGCCAGTGACTGCCCATTTTAGTTTTAGGCCAATGCCAGCCGATGAAAGCATTCGAAGTAATCCAAGATTGTAAGTTTTGTATTATCCTTATTTTGATTCAATTTTTACTGTACGGTAAAGAATTACTAAATCTGAGTGTACTAATCCTGTTAATACAATAAATACTTTTGTGTTTAGCTTGCATAAATATGATTCAATAAAATTGGTTCCATATATTTATCACTACCACAAATAAAATATAGGATGTTTATTATTATCGATCAATAGAAAAAGTATTCTGTATATTATATCTTCAATAGTATTTTGTTTTGAAATTCAATTTACAGTGCGGCCTTGAGGAGAGCTCCTCCAGACTAAAAGTCTGGACAGTCAGATGCTATGGTAACGAGCGAGAGCACATTTCTAATGGGGGTGTAATGGAGGAATAAAGATGTTGATTGGTTTACTCATGCTGAACTATGCCAAGATCAAGACAAAACTATTCACTCCACATCCCAATTTGAAGTGACTTTTCCTCGTAACCATGGTACCCGCAACGACGCGAGACTTGTGTCTGGAGGAGTTCTCCTGAAAGCCACATCATATATTATTCTATTTATAGCATTCTAGATATAGTATTCTATTTACAGTATTCTAATTTGAATATCTATTTTTAGTATTCCATTTTCAATTATGTATTTGTAACATTAATATTTACGCTATGATTTTTAATGTAAGGGAAAGGAGAAAGTAGCACTTCATACGACCACACTCTACGAGAGAATACTTAGAGAAACGAGAAAATACGGGACTGAGTGATTTTTCCCGTTAAGCCTACTTTCATATAAAAATTAATATAATACCATCACTGCAATTAAAATCGCTGAAATTTACAGTTTATTCTTATCGATGGTTCGCGATATTTAAAAAAAAAAACAATTGCAAATCTGACTAAAAACATACAAAATACATTCTAGCGCACGGGTGAAAGCCCTTATATAGCAAGACGGAAAAGAGAAAAACCTGGTACGTAAGACATTTCATTCCAGCATTTTTTTTCGTAAAAAATAAAATATCTGTAACTATCAAGATTTCTTTTAAAATTTTAGCATATATATAAAACTGCTTCTTTTCGAAGATAAAGTAGATATTGTTGAATAATTTAAAAAAAGAATAAGAAAACTCCTCCCCAATACTAGCTATAACTGAAAAGGTTTCACTACCAGCCTTCCCTATTTTCCGTCTCGCTTTCACCCCTATTCTAGCGAGACCCTAACAGCAAATAACAATAGTTACAGGTACAAATTACTCTGAATAGGATTGTGGGATAAGTCGTTTCACTTTGGTATTATAGGTTATGAGAGTCATGCCGCTTATTACGTTCATTTCTCCTAACTGAATATAGTTTTATTATTGTTTCCAGCAAGGCTGATAACTTCAGACTTTCATTCGGGAACTGTTCTCGTGATGGTTGAACAATATTCCAGTGATATTTCTTTTTTTTTTTTGTCAGACTTATTTTATAACACCGTTCGATCAGCTTAAAGCATAATACATAATGTCTTCTTCATATGGTGCTGTAATTGCCTTGAATTCTATATTTAACTCAACAACAGAGAGCAATAATTGTAATACAGTATTCTTTGTTTCAGACTATCAATTTATGATGCAGCCCTAGTGTTGATGATGACGCGTCACTTTCGCCCAATACGACGATTTCGAGTAGCTGCCGTACGGATTATAATTGAGGTAAATAATTTTGCAGTTTCTATCGATTTCTACCTTATCATTCATGTTATCAGATGAAGGAAAATATTTCGAAATAAAACTCATAAAATTAAAAATTAAATAAAAAATTGTGATAGAAGAATTTTTTAAAGTTCATCATTTTTTTAAAAAAAAGAACAGTTTAGGTCTAGGTTATAAACATTATATATCCTGTTAGACAATGTAAATAGTTTCATCCCTAAAAACCCTCACCCATTTTTTAAAAAAAAATTTTAAAGCAGGTAAAAGATTCTTAGCTTAAGAACGAAAATGAACGCGTTGTTCTCCACATTATCTTCAGCTAAAATTAATTTAATGTTGAAAATGATTTTTATTTCTTTTGCAGAACTTTTCCATTGTAGTTAAGGCTTGTTTGATGTTGAAGATGATTTTTAATCCTTTTGTGCAGCTTTTTCTTTGTGTCTTTGAAAATATTTTCTTTTTCCTATAGAAAGTTTTGGTTTTCTACTAAACCCTGTTACATTTCAGTTACATTTCCTGAGTTTATGAACACAGATTTGAAATATTATTTTTGAATGATAGGTATTATGAGAATAATGTATTTTCTAATACTTTAATGCTTCACTAAAAAGCGTAGCTCATTTATATTTTAAGCCCATTTATATATTATAAAATAAGGCCCACAACTATTTTCTTTAACAATATTTCTAAACTAATATTTTTATATATCATTTGTATATCTCTTTCTATCACCTAATTTGTTCTTCAAAATCTGTCAGTTTTTTAATTATACAGGCCAGATTGCTAAATGTTAGATTCCCATTACATATAATATAAACATAGATAAAATACCTCAAAAGTATTTAAATCAAATTATATCCAGTAAAAAAATTTACGAGAAAATAAAGGAGAGATTTGCCAACAATTCAGGCCAGATTGTTAAATATTTGACCCTTATTACAGAAAATTTAAACAAAACACATCATAATTATTGAAATATAAATATATTTAGTAATAAAAGTCCATGAAAAAATAAAGGAGATGGCTTTTAAATTAGTTCTATAAAGAGTGAAATATTAAAATCAAGCAGTAAATTCAATAATTTGTCGTAAATTAAAAACATTAAATACGGAAATCTGGGTACTTGAAATTGATGATCAGCGTTACTTAGGATTTTTTTTATTTCACTCCGCTTTATATAACATAATGAATATAGATTTCTTATCCATAATTCTAGTCAGACAAGCACTATATATATAAACCTTCTCTTTTTACGGCTCTAAGAATGCAAATAAAGAAGATATTCTTTCTTGTCATGGAAAAATTTAATGCTAATGCCTGTTTCTATAGCAACGCCGGCAAAGAAAAGAAGCGAGTAGCAAGATGCAGGGGCAGATTTCAATTGAATCTCAAGATAGTTCACATAAGTGGAAACCTAAAAGCATAAGGTATGAATTGCATTACATTTATGAAATTGGATCTGAATAAAAGATAAATTCGTGCTAAAAATGTAGGATATAGGCGAAATATATTTCATGAACACTTTTATTTTATATATATAAATTTAACATTTAAATAAATGAATTTCTTTAGGTATTTTAATAAAAAAAATTTTAATGTATATGTTACAGAAATTTTTTTTTATTACTACATATTTTATTGATGTACAGAGAAAAATAAAAAACGGACCACCCTGAATAACTTTTGATCTAATGATCAGATCCTCACGTTCTAGGACTTAATCTTGATTATTCAAGGGGGTGAACTTAAACATGCTAATTAATTAGTGCAGACGACATTTTAAGTTACGAAATCAGACACAAAAACGTACTTTATCCGAATAAACATAACTTTTTTTCCGACAGAATCAGATTTCTGACCCCCAAAATATAAAGGGTAGACACAATTTGGGAAATATGGTCCTATAGTTTGGTCATGGGAGCTGTCCAAAGTTTCGACCCCTTAATGTTAGTTTTATTTTTTGAATTATTTGCCATATCTGGAGATTCTTTTCAAAATAATCGAAAAATTTTTGCACAGAGATATAAAATTCATTTATCCAAAGATCATGTCACGAAAAATCAGTTTTCTGATTAATATTTATAATTATTTTATTTAATAATTATCGAAAATATTTTAAATTGTAAGTTATAAAATTTTTTACATCATTTTGAAGAACATAACTTTACATGGCAAAATACAAAATTCGAACAAAATCAGTTTCTAGTACTTCCAAAATAGTTTCTGAGAAATAGAATTCTAAAGAAGCCGTATTTTTAAAATTCGATTCCTCAAGAACGATTCACCCGATTTCGCATGAATTTTGTATTTTGCCATGTAACATTACATCTTTCAAAATGATGCAAAAAATGTTATACCTTACAATTCAAAATATTTTTCTCCAGTATTAAATAAAATGATAAAAAAAAATAAAATAATAATTTACTTTAAGTTACATGTTTCATGGAATTATCTCTGGATAAATGATTTTTTTAGTTGTTTGCAATTTTTTTATAATTCGCCTCAAAAGTTCTCGAGATATTGTGAAATACGCGAAAAATAAAATTAACATTAAGGGGCCCAAACTTTGAACCGCTCTCTTGACCAAACTATGGAGACCATATTTTCCAGATTGCAGCAACCGCCTATATCTCAGGGATCATAAATCCGAATCTGTTGTAAAAAGGTTTGAATATTCAGAAGAAATGATTTAAGAAAAACGTAAGAAGTCGACATTCATAGATGAGAATTTTACAACGGGTTTTCCGTATATTTTTTTTCAGGGATAAGAAAGATAATGTATTATTATCAATTAGAATTTAAAAAATTTAATGAATTATAATTAAAAGAACTTTTCTCCTCTACTACATATAAACATTTTAACAGTTAATTGAAGGTCAGATAGGAAAACCGTCATGTTCCAAAATCCTTATCAAGTTTCAATAAAAATTCTATTTTTTTCTTCTTTTAAATTTCTGCTTTAGTTGGCTGTCACTGACAAATGTATTTTTCACAAAACTCAAATTTTGAAGAGATATGTAATAAGAACCGTATTACTTTAATATAGGTATAAATATTATAATGATATGTTTGGTGATTTTTAAAACTGCTTAGTATTGACTAAGCAGTTAATATGGATACTTTGGAAATAAGTGTTTTACGGTCCTTCAAAGTTATATCTACCAGAGAAAATTACTTGATAGTGGTACATTTTGACTATTATGAGTTGGCCGCGACCAATAGCATCCTGCCAAGTGATGCTGAATGCATTTCATCTTTATTCTAATGAGACGAGCTACAAAAAGCAAATTTAGATTATTTCAATAACATAAAGCCATCGAAGAAAAAGACAGCAATTAATATTCAATGAAAATTCACGTACGTGTTTCTCAGTACAGATTTATTGATTCTTTACTTATTTTTTATTCACTCTCTGCGATGAATGGATATTCAACTAAAAATTAATAACAAATAGTATACAACCGGTATTTTGTATCACCTGTTCTGTAAAACCGTTTCTCCTCTTCGCGAGTTTTTATGCAGTGAAGTAACGTTATAGTAACATTTTTAACGCATTTTTGTAACCTTACTGATAACCAGTGGAGAATAGAGAAGGAAGGAACCTTATAGCAACATTTTTAACGCATTTTTGTAACCTTACTGATAACCAGTGGAGAATAGAGAAGGAAGGAACCTTATAGTAACATTTTTAACGCATTTTGGTAACCTTACTGATAACCAGTGGAGAATAGAGAAGGAAGGAACCTTATAGCAACATTTTTAACGCATTTCTGTAACCTTACTGATAACCAGTGGAGAATAGAGAAGGAAGGAACCTTATAGCAACATTTTTAACGCATTTTTGTAACCTTACTGATAACCAGTGGAGAATAGAGAAGGAAGGAACCTTATAGTAACATTTTTAACGCATTTTTGTAACCTTACTGATAACCAGTGGAGAATAGAGAAGGAAGGAACCTTATAGTAACATTTTTAACGCATTTTTGTAACCTTACTGATAACCAGTGGAGAATAGAGAAGGAAGGAACCTTATAGCAACATTTTTAACGCATTTTTGTAACCTTACTGATAACCAGTGGAGAATAGAGAAGGAAGGAACCTTATAGTAACATTTTTAACGCATTTTGGTAACCTTACTGATAACCAGTGGAGAATAGAGAAGGAAGGAACCTTATAGTAACATTTTTAACGCATTTCTGTAACCTTACTGATAACCAGTGGAGAATAGAGAAGGAAGGAAACTTATAGCAACATTTTTAACGCATTTTTGCATAATTACTGGTAACCAGTGATAGAACTGAATAGAGAAAAAAGAAAATTTCTAGATTCAAGTGCTGAACAATGTATTTTCTTTGTTTTCTGATACGTGTAAAAAAATCACTTTTTAACTTAATCTTTGTATAATAATTAATTCCAATAATTCCAGGCTGATTTTCTTATTTTTTTATAATAAACAATTGTTTTAAAACACTACTGAAAAAAAAAAAACAGTTGAAAACTTTTTTAAACAGTTACTAGATAACATCATACAAAATTTTAACTAAGTTATAAGTATTTCAAATCTTTAAAGCAATAAATTATTAACAATTTAAATGAAATTGCGCAATTTAATTTTTACTAATTTATTACACGAATAGTATAATAACATAGCGGATTATTTTTCAATTTTCTTTTTACCTTTTATAAGACTGTGAGAATTATTCCCGCCAACTTCAGTAATTTTTAAGTGTCAGTTAGAAGCTATTTTCCAATTTATGATTTGTGTGGTCATCTGTAAATAACTTCAGAAGATAAAAAAAAATTTAAAAAATATTAATGACAGGCTTTGTATACGTAAATAAATACCAAGTGGAAAGGATGGATTATACCTATTTTTCAAAACAATTACAATTGGGTCACCAAATGGCAGGGATGGCGAACCAATGGCACGCGTGCCATTTATGGCACGCGACGCAATATTTTGGGCACGCCACCGATCACAATTATTATTTCACTATGAATTGTTTTTACACAAATGTTATTACACTATGAAGCATATGTAACAATTAAATTTAAATTAACAAAAACAAACAAAATAATAAGCAATTATTAATAAAAAATTAACAATTAATGCTAAAAAACAATTCATAACCATAAAAAAATCGAGCTAACAATAAATAACTAGAAAAAAACAAAATTTAACAGTCCTGCTAAACTAACATCTTACAACCTAATATCAGTTATTTGTCATCTAATCTGCAACAACAGAAGTCACACTCATGTTACTTTAAGTTGAATTATGCGTATAACTGAGACATTGCAAAATGTTTTTTTTTTTTTCAATGTAAATAAAGAGTTTTGAGTTGATAGTATTTAGTATTATTATTTTCCCAATAACCACGAAGTCAAAATTATTTGACGGCACGTCTATGACCTCATTAATCAATTTTTTAGAAAAAATGGCACGTTGGCGTATAAAAGGTTCGCCACCCCTGCCATATGGCATTATAAGGATTATCAAATATTTACAAATCAATAACGTGGAAAATCGGCTCTCCCCAAGAGTTATTACACATAGAAATTGCATCCAGCTATGAAAAAAAAAGGCATTGGCCACGCGCTTCCGTCATTTTTTTTTATAATAAACTTTATAGACACAAACCGTTTTCTTTCCCTTTGATCTTCAGATGTGGGTAACAGTAAAGGTTAGCGTGGGTTCTAGAAGAGAAACCCGAATTGGGAGTTATTTTCTCTTGTGTTCACTCATTTCTCATCTAGATTATTTGTCAAGTTATTATATCAAGTTTCTTTCTTATTGAGTATTAAAAATGGAGCCTTGGAGGTGCCAGGGTTTGAACCCGGGGCCTTTTACATGTAAAACGAACGTTCCACCATTGAGCTACTATAAACACAGAACCTCTATAAACACATAATTTATCAATTTGGTTATTTTTAACAAATAAATTCAAGTTTATTATAAATTCTTTACAGTAGGTAAAAACCTAACCCATGTAGCTAACAAAATTTAAGAAAAAAAAAAAGCTAAATTAAGTTTTGGTTCACAAGTTAATTTTTAATTTCTTTTTATAAATCAATCCCAAAACTGTTTTAACACAACATTACTAGAAAAATGGCCCGATAAAGGAATAATAATACATTTTACAAACTTAATATCATCTTCCTTATTCAATCACTTATATCTTAAATTTGTTTCTTAGAAACAACTAAACCAAAACAATTTCTGAAAATCATAATTTTCCTGTAACTATTCCGTGTAATTAACTTAGATGATGAATTCATTTTGAGAAAAAATTCATCATCTTATCACATCTTCTGATAAACGTGGTACCTTAATCATAACTTCTTAATACTTAGGAGAAAGATTCGATTTCCCCAGGGAGAAATAATTCATTTTACTTTCGATAATTTATCGCAACTCATTAATATATTATGTCATATTAATGCTCCGATAAATGTCGAGCTTGATTCTCCTCTATAGGATCACTCATTACCTTTTTTTTAACCTTTAAAAGTTAATTAGATCAATTACGAACGCGTGAAATTTGTTACGGTTCAGTTATTTAAGAATAAAGTTTACGAACATCAGAAGCAGAGAAGTCAAGATCTGCGTAACGATTTTTAAAAAAAATAAAATAATAAAGGTTTATATATGGCATAATGAAGGTAGATTTAAAATATTTTAAATGTTAATCTTAATTTTGGAAATATTTCTAGAAAAAAAAATTACTCACTATATATTTATTTGTTTAATTTATATATATTTGTTTCATTTTTATTCCTTGTGATAATTTTATTTTATAATCGTCGTTGAACGGCCAACCCAGTTTTGAGTTCACAACTACTAATTTTCGACTCAGTGTCCTAGTAATTTTGAACCCAATTCAGAAGACAAAGGAACTCTTGGAGCAAGTATTAGGGAAAATTGCCTTCGTGGAGGACCTTTTGATGGAACTAACCGAAATTTGCGTTTAACGGAGAGGAAACCACAAAAACCTTCCACGGTTAGCCTCACGGCAAGGGGACTCTAACCACCACTGAGGATATTTTACGTCAGCACTATGGTCAGTGCGAGCCGGACGCGGAATTCGTATCAGCCAGCCATCGCTGGGACTCGAACCCGGTTCACCTTTCCTGGTGATAATTCACAAAAGCAATTATTATTCTCCTCTTGAAAGAATCTTATCCATCTACATCGCAGTATTCTTCAGAATTTTCGTCATAAAAGCCATCTTCTGATAGTCAATCATCTTCAAATTGGTCCAAGTAATCTTTAGTGTCCGTATCTTCTAAATTTTTCTACAAAAATCAAAAACAACATAAAATAAACATATAGAACGAAACATTTTCATCATGCATTAGAAGTGAAATAACTATATAGTGATGTAAATTTCTGTCGCATGGTTTTAGGATGATTATTTGAAGTATTCGATATAAATTGCGCAGAAAATAACAGAAAGACAAGACAAAAAAAAAAAAAAAAAAAAAACGAAGAAGAAGAAGAAGAAAGAAAATTCTCACTCATTCTCACTTTTATTAGCAAAAACTCTCAGATTAGTTATAAAATTAGCAAAAACTCTCAGATTAGTTATAGTCTTCCAACCATAACAAGCAGCGGAATGAGAAGTTCAGACCCGCGATATTTTTTTGACAGATTATCACTCAATAGTAGTGAAAAAAAGTTATCAACAACCAATTAACATTTCACCTGTTTTGAGTACAAATTTTTGTTCCCTTAAGGTTATGACGAAAATTTCCATCATCATGCAAAAAAGGGCTATTTCATTTTATAAAACAACGGAACATTTTTAAAAAATCATTTAAATCTTCGAAAAAGTGTTTTAATATAAAATTCTGTTTTCAACATTTTACATCAGAAAAACGTACTTAAATTCAAGGTAATTACAATTGAAGGCTTTTTGTAAACTAATAATATAAAAACACAAGAAATAGTAAAGAGATTTATTTCAAGCATTGAAATTTTTTTATATCCATCATGTTTGTTTTTTATTTTAATACTTCTGCGGATGCTTTGGTAGCGTGCATCGGAGCTATATTCAGTGGCGCTCACGTACTTAAGGACATGTCTTTATGAAAAGTAAAATCCAAAATTTAATGTTCACGCATAAGTTTATTGAATTGATAATTATGTATTGGAACAAATAACTTAGTTTTAATATATTTTCACAATGAAAATCATTTATCTAACTGTTATACTTAAATTATGTAACATTTTAGAAAAAATATGCATTCCGCATACTTAAGGACAACAAAATAAATATTTCTTAATCGTTAATAAAATTAATAACAATGTAAAAAATGTAACAAAAAATAAAGATTTGGAGCTAGTATTTAGTCAGTAAGCCTTTTGTGGCAATTACTGCTTCACATCTACGAGGCATCGAATCTACTAATCTTTGACATCGCTCAGGAGGTATAGCTGCCCAGCCATCTTGGACACATTTCTATAAATCACCTAAATTTTTTGGTTTTTGCTGCTTCACATATTTATCCACATCTATCCACAGCATCTCGATCAGGTTGAGATCTGGTGATTGGGAAGGTCACTGCAAAACCTCAATTTTCTTGCTTGACAAGAAGGCCTTCGCAGTTTTGCTCGTGTGCTTTGGATCATTATCGGCTTGCATGATTAGTTTTCTTGAGCAAAGTTTCCTGTAATAAGGCAGAAAAACAGTCTTGATAATGTCCACATACACATGCTGATCCATGATGTCTTCGATTTTGTGAATTGGACCACGTCCTGAACGTGTCATATGGCACCCCACACCACACCTCCTCCACCTTTTACAGTTGATTTTGTACACCGTACATTAAATTCTTCACCGACTCGACGCCTCACATAACTTTTGCCATCTGAGCCCATTCTGTTGAACTTAGATTCGTCTGTAAATATAACTCGATTCCAGTCCAAAAGCTAATCGAGCTGCTATATTCTTCTTTAACATCAACGGTTTTTTCCTACATACGCGACCCATAAGCCGAAACTCATTTAAACGCCGTTTGATGGTATTATTGCTTACGTGCTTGCCTGTTAATTCAGCGAATTCTTTTCTGATGTCCGGGGCGGTTTTGTGACGATCAGCTTCAGAAATTCGATAAATAATTCGATCTTCTCGTTCGGTAGTTTTGCGAGGACGTGGTTTTTGGGATGTTTTTTCAATACTTTTGGTCACTTGAATAGATTTCAATGCTTGGAAAACTGCTGTTTTTGATAATTTTAACCGCCTACCAATTTCTCTAATGCTTAAACCTTCTTTTCTCAGAGTATCTATTCGACATCTCAGTTCATTGCTAACATTTTTACCTTTACTCATAATAATGTTGAAATTTGTACTAAAAAAAAGAAAAGAAATATTAATATAACGTTTTAAAGCATCAAACAAAGATAATGTAGTAAATTACACTTACATTGATCGATAAATTGATTGTAATCATTCAATAACTCATGATTAGACAAACTGTCCTTAAGTATAAGAAACTTAACAAAATATATTTTTTAAATAAACTTTTATGAAACACTTGTGAACACGAATGAATTATTTGAGGATTGAAGTTCAACTAAGGTAGAATTCGTCATGTGTAGATATCTTGATCAAAACATAATATTCATCCAATATAATGACGCATTTATTTTGAAAACACAGTCCTTAAGTACGTGAGCACCACTGTATTTAACGTACAGAAAAAAAATAGTCTTTTATTTTTTCAAGAAATTATTAACTTACTACCTACACTGTTTCTTTAAAAATAAAAATTAAAACTGGGATGAGACAATCAATAAATCAACGATTCATGTGAATCATCATGCAGTTTTAAATCAATCTCACAGTACAGCGATCTATAACCATGATTTTTCTATTTATGAAATAACCTGTCCTGGCCAGTTTTCTTTAATTTTCGTCAATTCCGTAGCGGAATTCAGAACTCACGAAATCAATGTATTACTCCAACCTACTAAACATGTATATTGAAATTGATTTATCATCCATAAAATGCTCGCAGTAAAGTAAGTCTCGCTGAAGAATTCGCTTCGCTTATGATGAACGATAGAAACGCTGTTTGACCGGATTTTCTATTCCCCGTCATGAAATCATTTTTCAAATGTGTTTTATCACTCCGTTTGCCCCAATTTTGTGTCTATTGTCCACGGTACAGTGATGCCTGATACTAGAGCTGTACTGATTGAATTATTGTGGTTGGAAATTGTATAAAAAAATCTATAAAGAATAAGATATAAATTTACTTATGATTGCAAATGCGGATATTTACTTTTAAGTGTTGCTTACTTATTGCTGGAACAATTTAATCATTTTTTACACACAACGGGAAATTGTGTACTTATATTGCCTCGGGATGCAAAAAGTGAGCATGATAATTATTTGTTACAGCAAGTAACAGAAAGAAAAAAAGTATTAATAAAGCTAAAGCAGATAAAGTACAAAGCATAAGCAAACATGCACGATAGCGAGATTTCAAGACAAGGACAAATAAAAATTGTTAATAAAGTCAAAACAATGTGAAAAGTGTATCAATAACAACACATAAACAGATATACACTATCTTTTTCGTGCTATAGTGAGGTCTCAAAAGAAGAACAAATAAAAAAATGCTAATAAAGCTAAAACAACGTGAAAAGTGTATAAATAACAACACATAAACACACTTACGCCATCGTTTTTGCGCTATAGAGATGTCTCAAAAAAGGGACAAATAAAAAATGCTAATAAAAAAACAAACAAAGTGAAAAGTGTATAAATATCAACACATAAACAGACTTACACTATCGTTTTTGTGCTATAGTGAGGTCTCAAGAAAGGGACAAATAATAAATACTACTAATAAAGCTGAAACAACGTGAAAAGTGTATAAATAACAACACATAAACAGACATATGCGATCATTTTCGTGCTATAGTGAGGTTTTAAGAGAACGTCCAATGAAAAATGCTAATAAAGCTAAAGCAACGTTAAAAGTGCAAAAATAATGCTACATTACGCGATCGCTTTCGCATTTTAGTGAGATCTCGAGAGAGTACAAATAACAAAATTTTATAAAGCAAGGTAAAAAGTGCAAATAAACAGACATACACGATCGGTTTCGTACTATAAGCAATGCCTTATATATAAGGAGGCCTTCTTCTTCAATGTCGAAACACAGAATGAAAGGAAGAAACAAATATACGGAAATAAATAATAAAGAAACGGAAATAGACAATAAAGAAAATAATAAAGTAACAAATAAAATTACAAACAAGTTACAAAAAAAGATACCACAGGGATAGAGGAACAAGATAGTTATCAAAAGTAAGGAAAACGTGCGGTGGGAGAGAAAAAGGGAATACAAATCAAAAACAAATACATTTCAAAACATCTGGAAAACAAAGAGGTACTAGAAAGATCATTAACTAAATTAGTAGAATTTTTTCCAAACAAGTAATGATTCTCAGAAATCTTGGTCATTGGCTAAAGAGTATTGTTGAATGATTTTAACAGAAGAGAACTGAAACCAATGGATATACATCTAGCAGTGTAAGGCGATGGTATATCGTTTTTTCGTATTTCGTTTTGAACTTATCTATCATTTGCTTTGAGTTGAAGTTAAAAAAAACACATTTTCACTTTGCACGCAAGGTCGCACCGATTATATATTTGGTAAATACCCCTTCTATTTTCCCCGCGATAGATTTTTTAAAGTTGGTGAGATTTAGTTTAAAACGAGAGGTCACTACTTTTAAAATCATATTTATAATTCAAATTCAGCAAGTCTGGTGATCTATTTTGGTAAAATAATCCAATTATTAAAGGTGAAATTAGGGAGTTTATTGGATTACGTGATTAATCTATATTATCTAATATTAGAAGGCAACCCACGATCGATAGTGGCATCCTGATGGGTAAAAGAGTTCGTCATCGAGGAGATAATTGTTAGAACAAATTTTAGAGACATGATAAACAAGCGTGCGGAAGGCAGTTAGCTTTGGAGTTGGGGGTGGGATTAAAGATTATAAAAGGACAGTGAAACTGCAAACGGTTTCAGATAAACAGGGGAAAGGAATTTATCTGAATTACCCCAAGCCTTGCATCAGACATGTATAATGTCTGTAGCAGGGGTGGATTAAGCGTACGCGGGGCCCTAGGCCATTCAAATTTTTGGGGCCCTTAGATTAAATTTTTTTCTCGTATATTTTTTATTTATTGAAATATAAAAGTATTTATATATCTTTTCATTTAAGAAAGCATATTTAAAATAAAAATAAATAATATCCTGGACCTCTTAAACAGTGACAATTTCAATATATAAAATTTGATTGAAAGTGACCAGTTGTATGAGTTTTTTTAGAGTATATAAAACAATAAACAAACACTTACCTTTTAGTAAAATATTTTGTAATTATTTATTGATCAAATAGAATTATGGACACTAAATAATTATAAAACACTAAAAAAATTATGTGAAACTTCAGTTGAGGCACTAAATAACTTCTTTGTCATTTAAAACGTTTCAATAATGTCAACAACATTTAATTCTTTGCTTCTTGTTTAAACAAGTCTCAGCTCGCTATAGTACTGCTTTCAATTTTTTCGCGCGCAAATCAAAAGGACAAATTTGAACTTAAAAAACATTGATAAATATTATAATACATAAACTATAATAATACTTATACATAATAACTAAAATAAGTAATAAATAAATATGTAAAAAATTATGTAATAATTATGTAAAAAAATTATCGTATTTTATTAATATAAAATATTTGAAATTGATTTTTTTTTTTAAATCATTGTTTTTCTTAATTTTTTAAAATTTATTTTCAAAAAATTTTTTTAAGGGGGTCCCAGGTCATGGCCCAATGGGTAATCCGGCACTGGTCTGAAGCAAAAAACTTTTATACCTTATCTAAAAATACGAATTCGTGTAAAATTGTTTAGTGTTTCTAATTAAGTGTAGTCGGACAGTAAGCGCGTGACATCTAAAACCAGTATTCTGTCGTACTGTAATAGCCGTACGCCGTGCAATCCCCATTGAAAGTAAAAATAGAATTTTCAAATCACTGTATTATAAGTGACGGTTTTATTTGTACCTTTTTAAGGTGTAAATTGCGAAGATATAAATTAGCAATCCAAAACTAGTTTTTTAATTTATCTTAATTACTTTAAATTAGCAAAAGGGGGGGGAGAGACTTTTTATACAACATATAGCTACAGAAAAAACTCTTATTATTCAAATTTACAGCTCTTTATTTATACATTATTCTCATTCTGAAGAGAAGAAAAAAAAAACATCCATTTTAAGAAATAAAATATAGCATAAGATAATTAGATTTATTTCCCAAAAAGCTTTTTATTCACGCCTCAGCTTTTTTTCCCTACGCCTGATGACAATTTTCATCAAATCTGTTCTGCATTAAATAGAAATTAAATTTAATATAGCTTTTAAATTAATCAGCAGAAGGCTTTTATTCTGCACTTCAGGAAGGCATTCAACTGAGATTTCGTCAAAGTAACCTTATTACCGAAATTGGATAATTGAATAAACCCTTCAACTTTTATTTCTGCGCGCAACTGGCTTTGAAAAGTCTTTGTCTGCTGGATTTAGAATGAAATTATTATATGAATTCAATTAACTTGTACAGTTTACCGAGTAAAATCGAACATTCTTACTATTAACAAAATACAGAATGTTTAATAACGTACCATTCCGTTTTCCGTGAATTTCTATTTCTGTAATCTTCCAGGTGAATCATTTGTTTGCTTTCCGTTGATGATTCGTTTAATTTCTAAAACAAATATAAATTTGTATAATGGTTTTAAATAACTTATGTTAAGTTGGCCCTGCTAAAGACATCACGAAGGCATCGTTGTTAAGGAACTAAGCCATCATTGTAACAGATCTGGTTTCTAATACCCGATTGCAGTTTGAAGCCATAACAGCTTCAGAACAATGGGCCTTAGCATTCTGGGGAAAAAGAGTGGCTGGTGCGCAATTCTGACCAGATAACCCCTCTGATGTCATTGGTCCTACACAATGACAGTTCAGTTCCTTTAACCACTGAGCCACCATGACTCCACTTCTTACAGTAGTTGATTTAAATAATTACAGTGAAATTAGCTAGTAATATATTCTGTCTGTATTATTTCTTACAGTACTAGCATGGGATTAACAGCAGAATCTAACTGGAAAAGTTTTCCTACCAGAGGTGAGTAGTATATTCTGCTATAGACATAGCGATTCTCAGAGAATGCAATAAGTGCCGTAGTGTTTGCGCATGTGTAACATATAAAGCTTTAACAAATCTTTTCATGTTACTTCTTTATCTAAATTTTCCTTATTTATAAATCTTATATACGTCTAAATTTATCATTATAAACGAAACACTTTCTCAAATTTATTATTCATATCCGGCATTTTAGATTTAAATTTTGATTAAAGTATGCTATAATTTATATTTTGAGTTTTTCCCTTAACATGGCGTGAGAACCGGAGAAATCCCTCTTATTTTATGAACGAGTTATAAGAAATAATTTACCTTTTACATGTGACTTAGGAGGAGACCTAAGTCATAGGGATTTATTTGCAAGATTTTCCCTAATTTTTATACAGGTGCACTTCGATATTATGTCACTTGGCTTATCGCTCTCTCCACAATACTGCCTAAATAAACATTGAAGCGTTCTGTTACGGCCTATGCCTTATATCTTTCCAGCTCGCTCCGACTATCTTCGTATATATGAGAGATAAAGAGAGAACCTAACATTAAAAAAACTCTCAAAACATATCTTTTTTTCTAATATACAGGTTAACAATTTTTATGTTAAAAACGATATTCTGACCTATTAAGTTACAGACCTGTGTCACAATAACTTTAACGCTTCATTCAAAATAATGAAGGAAAAAAAATCTATAATCTTCTTTAAAAAAAAATACAAAATCGAATGAGAAACATCCTGCTTGATGAAATCTAAACTATACTCTTGTGTCTAGAACTTTAAAAGTCTATGTTGTAAGCTACATAAAAGGATAAAAATATATTTTGCTATTAATAAAAAAGTATAGTTAATCCAAAGAAAATAGAAATAAGTATTTTATCTTTTTGTAGATTCTTTGGTCACTCGATTGGATAACGGTCTTGCATTTTTTTCTTGATTCTCTTTATATACTGTTCTTGATCTCTTATTCATTCTTGCTACCCTTCGAATTTCATGTGACTATCGTGTTTGTGGACGGTGATAGATAATCATATTTTTAATAACAGGATATATTATACAAATTTTAAAAAGTGGTTATGTAAGATTAAACAAATATTTAATATAATATATTTTAATATATTTGCGACCAACAATGCACGAACTTTGCGACTTACGTTTGTAAACGTGGGAGAAGGTTCGTAACTTTTTTTATTAACTAGTTCAGCAGTGGACTAATCGCTAAGACACGGTTCCCAGCAGATCACCGAAGTCAAGCATCACTGGCTGCGGTCAATGTGCAGGTGGGTGACCACTTTGATTAGTCTGCGTAGGGACCGAGGGTGTGCGGTATTGGTCCTCGTTAACCCCTTCCTTCTAGTTCCCGTGAAAAAGACCGCGCGAGGTTTCGCCCTCTATTTCTCGCTCCCGTGATATTGACGGGCTGGAGTGCTCAGTAGTAACGCGCCAATAAGAATAAAACTAATTCACTTCTTTTGCCCGGAAAACATTTTATTTCTCATTTTACACACCAGATGGCAGGACCAGGATATTTTTAAAGTAATTGTAGATAGTTAGTTTATTTTAAACTAGATGTCAGGACTAATCAAATACGTAATGCAAATACAAAAGAATAGGCGCTTTTATGAACGTTTTTTTGAAAATTAACCGATTGTTAAGGGCTTAAACTGTTCTACCGTAAAATGCTCGACTTCGCGTACAGATCGTCGGCTTATTGAAGCAGGGGTGCCATCCCCTCTGCAGAAGATCAAAATTGTGATGGCATGTCTTCGGATCATCCTCCGGGATGTTTTCCAGACCATTGCCAATAACCCAATGTGCAGCTCTAGTGCGACGTGTATGAATTACAACAACAACAACAATTGATTAGAGGGAGGCGTCTAAAATTGCCAAAACACAAAAAAACCTTACGTTACATTAAAATAACCTCTTCCTTAAAAAAAAAAAATAATCATTTCCAAAGATGGTGTCTTATGGGTTAAGGACAAATTCTAAAATTTATCTAGGAGAAATAAACATGTCTTTTTTTTTCTTTTTTAAATTTCAGAAGAAGGATGTTTACGTCTTGTTAAGTGGATTATTCAAGCTCCACTACTTGCTGTTCTCCATTACACCATCCCCGACTGTAGGAAAGACAAATGGAAAAAATTCTTTCTCTTGACATTCTTCACTTCAATTACATGGACGGCTGCGTTTTCATACGTAATGGTCTGGATGGTAAGAATATGAAATTTAATTATATTATTTTATATACTAGGATCAGGTCGGCTAAAATGATCATGCATCAAATCGAAAATTATAAATATTTTTAACTAATATTAGAAGTAATGCTTTTTTTATGCTAGTTTTCAGTAGTTATGAACTAAATTAAACACAAAGTATATTAATAGAAACATTTAACTATGATGAGAATGCATATATTTTTTTTTTAGGTTATGCAGTAGTAATAATACACAATTTGTAAATAATGCACGTGATAATGTAATTATGCGCATATGTCTCTAGGCAGTATCTTACCTACATTTTGCTGAAAAACAAGCAAAACTGAACAGATGAGCAAGTTTCATAATAATAAAACTTCTATTCACTCAACGCCGTTTAATTTCAAGAATGAATTTAAAATTTATCCGGTTTTAAACGAAGAAATAATCTTCGGAGGAGAAAAAAATTTTAAAAAATGTTCCATTGCTCTTCTAATTTTTAATAAAACGCATAATAAATGTTGACGGATACTGTATTTTGTTAAGTTATACAAAATTTAGAAACTAAACTTCAAAAAAAAAAAAAAAAATTAATGCCCTAGTTATTTAGGACGACTGCCACTCCAAATAGTATTTCGTTCTAGTAACTCATACGGATTATAAAAATGCATTATGCTCCTAGAAAAATAGGCTACAATATATTTCCGAATTTGAGCCTAGAAGTTTTAGAAAATATTCTAAAGCTAAAAAAAAAAAAAAAAAAAAAAAAAGGGTTTGTAATTACATGTGTAAACTTCGCAAAATTCTAAGCGAACATCGCCAACAACAATACTTTTCCGTAAGTTAAGGATTATCTATAGATTGCGAAATGGCACTCACAAAACATATAAATACATAAAAGTTGAAAATAAAACGTCTAAAAATAACGATTGTAAAAGAAACACATATTAAAAAAGAAATGCTTTTTTTTTCTAAAAAGGTTCATTTTACTGCTAATTATTTCTCAGTAACAGCAAGCGAACAGGAAAAGTTAAACGCGCTAGATTCATAAATCAAATAGTTCTCTGTTCTTTTTGACAAGTTGGATTGCGAATGACGTCAATCTCTAGACTAGTAAGTTAATAGGCTTGAGAAGAAGTGCGGAGGAACATAAAAGTAGGAAAGAAAGAATCTGTAGGACTTTCAATGGGTTTTTATTTCTTAACAAGGTGCGCAAATAAACCTTAATTGGCTAGGTAGTCTAAAAAAGAAGTTGATCCACGAAGACAACGTTTCATTTTCTTATTTTTACGGTTTTGTTTTTATATGAGTTTTGAATCCTGGACAGATTTTTAAAGAAAAGCATACTCACGCACGACTCATTTACGGATGGGCACATATTAGGGGGGAAAAGGTCTTTGAGAGTATAAAAAATTTTTTATGGACCTATGGAGGATTCTTCCTCCGCATAGTTGGTATTTCAGAAAACTTCCTGAAGGGACCTTGCTTTTTGAGGGACCTCTAGAAACCAGCAGATTTGTTTCTCTCGTTTTGCAAGTGGTCACTTGAGTTGTCTCTCGTATGTTCAGGGGCAAAAGACTTTTGGACTTTGCACTAAATGTAGGACTGCTCTGTCTTCGCCCGAGCATATTCTAAACTGTATCGATTTTGAGATCGACGAGGTTTTTCCATGTAGCGTATCTACCACTACATAATTACAACTACAATTCACTAGTATATAAGACATGTTAACTCGATTCTATGTTGGGTACCTTTTCATAGATTAAGGTTGACATGGTTGATAACTACTCACTCCCCACATCCAGAACCTCATCTGTTTTTAGACTTTCTTGACTTACGGATTTGGTCTGATTGGGATGGACCTCTTGGGGATTACAAACAACAACAACAACAAAAAAAGGTAGTGATACTGATTAATTAATAAATTCGAGAAAAATTATATATTTCAAAAAATATAATTATCAAGAAAAAAATAGTTAATGCAGAATTAGTTTCTCAGCCTTTAAACGCTCTAGTTTATCCCTCTGCATAGTAACAGAGATTTTGCATTTTTGACTATTAAATGAGTTTTACAGCAGTAAATCTTCGAAGAAATGCATGGCAAACTTGCAAATAGAAGTGTTTTAACAATTTTCATAGTTGCCGAAATATTTAAGATAGTATATGCATATTTATTTTCAAAAATTACAGGTGCCCTTGAAGTACAAATTTTGTGCATACCACTTTTTTCTGATAATTACAAATTCTGTCTGTTGCTTTATTTCTTAATAATATAGTATAAGAATTGATAATAAAATAAAAGGTGTTTAAATATTACAGTGTTCTTCGATTTTCATTAAACTTTAATCGTTTTTAAATGTTTTCACAGACCTTGAAGATTTTACTCAAACTGTATTACTGTAGTTAGTTTAAAAATTCGAAACATCTTAATATATATTACTTGGCTTGAATTTTAAATACCATCATTTAAAAAAAATTGATTTTGAAATTTACTATTTGGATTTTGCAATTAAATAGTAATCTGTTTGACAGTTTGTGTCAATTCTGTATGAAATTGTTTTTGTCAATTATGTTGAAAATATACGTTGAAATCTATCTGTACAATTTTTATCCTTATATTTTGTGCAATTTTAATGCGTATATATTAATATACAGTGAGAATTGATAACCAGATACTAGCCCATTTGACCTGAAACCCTATTAACGCTAGAACTAATGTGACCAGATTTCTTAACTATGATTTAAGATGAAACAAGATGATTAAGAGCGTCCTCAAGAAAAATTTAAAATTTAGGACAATATAGGTCTAACAAACGATATGTTGTTGACATATGCCTGTTTAGGTAGAGAATGCGATTGTTCTTGTTTTCCAGTGGCACCATCTATGGCCAAGAATTCGACTTCTGCCACACCATACGTCAATCCCATTTATAGGGCGGACCCATTCATTCATCCACAGATCGTTATTTTGACATAAATCAGAGAACGATCGATCTCCAATCCAGTACCCCCATAGGTATTGATTTGTTATGGGAACATGGAGGACTTTTGCGACTCGACAAATTTAACGTGCTTCAGTCGCTTTACTACACGGGGAGTCTTCGGCCTGCGGGGTTCGAACCCACGAACTCTCGGACATGGGCCCAGGCTATCTCGGCCCATTTAAGGATACTTTATATGTACAAGAAAACTTTCCTTTTTTAAAAAAGTTTAAAATAAACGGAGCTATTTCATCATCCTTGATATCATTACTAAACAGTTTTGATGCAGTTAACAGTTAATCATACGATATTCTGAATTTGTTTAATGCTTATAAAATGAAAAGTTAATTTTTTCTGAAATTATAGCTTTAGCATGGTGCTCTTTTGCCTTTCGATAGTATTCTCTGTAAAGCAAAATTATCTTGTTTAATACAATATGCGCATCTTTGATTTTTTTTTTATATTTCGCTGCATATAAAAAACGATTAAATGTTTTTGGAAAATTCGAGAACAAATATTAAGATTTGAGAACAACCATTGAAGTTTGTGGACTATCCTCAAGATTTGAGCTCGCCTGGTCCTTTTACGCCAGGGCAACTTTTAAACTGCCATTCAATCTAGCAACACTGTTTAAACTAGGCTCAGACGCCAGAAGTCGCTAAACTAACACTCAAAACTTTTGGAAATATTTAGCTCTGATATAGATGAGACAACAATTAAGAAAATAAATGATTTATAATTGCTAACTGTGAATATTGATTAAAGGTTAACTGCTGAGCTATGAGCGAGTAGTAAAATGTGTTGTGAAGCTAATAATGATCTATTTTATTACGTAGGTAACTTTAGTTGGATATACATTAGGTATACCGGACAGCATTATGGGAATAACTTTCCTGGCGGCGGGAACGAGCGTTCCTGATGCATTTGCTAGCCTTATTGTAGCTAGACAAGGTAAGTTTTGTTTCTAACTATTTAAAATTTTTTATATCAGAAAATCTTTAACACTTTTTCACTTAAAATATTATATATTTTTTAAAATTTATTTTTGGAACTTATAAAAAAAAAGATAAAATATTTCACAGTTAGAATGGTTTACGCAGTTTCAGTCGGTATCTGCTAGTTTTAAACAAAGTGTATAAAAAAAGAGAGACCGTAAATGATATAACAGACCTCAAATGGTTCGCCAAAAATATTCATGTAGTAGTAAACTAAACATCAAAATTCTAGAAATCCAACTTTGGCTTAGCAACCATTTAAATTTGAATATTTTTCACCCAAACGTATATCATATTTTTAGGCATGAATTCGAGTTGATTAATTGTTGGAATAATCAAAAATATTTTATGATAATTTCGTAGAATAATGTTGAAAAATATGATATAAATTTTGATACAACTTTAATTATTTTGGCGAACACGTACATAAAAATATTTATTACAACTATTGCATTTAATTTTTTTCTTCTTGTGCAACAGGCAACAATGAACACAGTTCTTTCGCCAAAAAGAAATACAGAAACAAAATTAGTAGCAAGCAATGAAGTACTAAAAAATTAATTCGAACTATAAAAACAGAAGGGGGTTGAGGATTTAAGCTAGATAAAAAAGTTCCAAAGTCTCCACAGCCGTGCGAAGGAGTTGTCATCTCTAGGTTGCAGCAGCATATGTGAGAAACAGGACTGTTGACGATCTTAAATTCATAAAGATGAGCTGATGAGAGACAATCATGTATGTGTCGTCATTTGATTATCATAAGATTACTTGATACCAGGGAAAATACGGGAGATTAAAAATGGTTCCAATTCATAGCTTTTCCCTTGATATTTCTTGCATGCAAATCTCTTATAGTCAAATTGATCCGTAAGGCAACAGATCTATATCTAACTCCCTGCGTTGGACGGCATTCTTCCTTTTCAGACTAAGTTATCTGCGATCTATTTCCAGGAATACCACTATAGAATTGGATTCAATACACGAAAACTGTTTTGCGCGTTCAGTATATGTTTCAACAGAGGAGTAGTAGTAGTAGTTCATTTACGTCGCACTAGAGGGGATGGCACCCCTGCTTCGGTAGCCCAACGACCTGCACGTTCAACAGAGGGACCTGCTTTGTTATACCAAGGCACAAACACGAGTTCCGCTGTTAGCAATATCCTAGATAGCTACCTGAGCACCAGAAAAAGCTACGGCCTGATAAAAAAGACCCGGGCGAGCGCTATAAAGTGACTATTTGCAACAGATTTTGTAGTTCCCAGTCAAAGATGAGTGGAAAAATTTTCTGAATGGATATAGATTGGCACTTGTATTTATCAGTATCTTGTGTTGAGCCATCTGTATAAACATGCATCAAACAAAACTTCTCTACAAGTTAGCGGGCAATTATGACACGTATCACAAAAATGATATAAAAACGTAGAGAATTAGTTATTAGTTCATTCCTTTCTTAAGCTACATAATACAAATCTGTAATAATATGGGCAAAATGGAACTTTTACGGGGAAGAAAATTTATTCGTGAAATAAATATTAATTTTCGTTTATGTTTACGAATAGGGCAAGGAGACATGGCTGTGTCGAATAGTCTAGGAAGTAATATATTTGACATTCTTATTGGCCTAGCATTTCCATGGTTCATTCAGACAACTATGGTAGAGCCAGGATCTATTGTAAGTTATTAACAAGTTCAATATACGATTACATTTACTTCACACTTCATCCTTAGTTATTTAATTTCTTTCTGATTCCAGGCAGTGATCAACAGCAGAGGAATGGTTTATTCAGTAATACTGTTATTTCTAACAATAATAATAACGGTAAATATATCTTATATTATAATAATTTTTTATTCAAACTCATTCAATTAAAATAACTGAGACACGTCTAAACATTATCGTGTTTAAAGAAATTTTAAAAAAGAAATAAAAAGATTCTTAATTCGAGCACTTAAATTTAGATAAATATACTAACTAAATGATTCATTCAGTTTCACCCCCCTTTTTTTACAAGTATACTACGCATAAAGACGGCTAATGGAAAGATACACATACTACAAGTGTTCAATTTGATCACCAGGCAATCATCCTAATGGTTAACTAGTTCTGAACGCATGTGATACGAGGTTGACGAGGAATTAGTTGTGTTCCTGCAGTACTGTTATATCGGGAGTACTGGAAGGAAAAAATTTTATGAGCCCCCGAGGACAAAGTTTATTTATCCTAATTTCCCACATTACTGCAGGAATAACCCGAGATATTAATAGAAACATTCCATGGAATGTATGGTTTACCAGTGGACTGTATACTCTTGATGTATACAGCTTGATGAGTACGTGCATCTTTTTACGTATCAAACATCTTTGTTTGCTGTATATTTATTTGCAAGTAAAACAAGTCCTTTGAAACTGTAAGAATATTTAGGCATTTAAAAAACTTGAAATCTACAATTGATCAAACACAATCAGTCTTCAAATCTGGTAAAGCTATAAGAGGTTCCTCATCCTACTCATTACACTTGGAACTGTTTGGTTTAAGTACTGAGCTATCATTGTGCAATATGGGGTGCTATGTTCGGTCGGTACTTGAAACTAGCTTCAAATCGATGGGAACTATATTGTCTGAGTAGAGGCGGTCAGTACGCAATTTTGACCACGTCAACGCATGCTGTAGGTAACTAATATAGTCCCATTATCCCAAAACGGGGCTGTTGTCAGTAGCGTAGCAAGCTTAACTCGCGCCCGGGGCACAATACCTTTTTAGCGCCCCCTCCCTATTCGAAAACCACATAATATTATATGTAAAATATACTCTCAAATTAATAAATAAATAAAGTAAAATAAATAAAGTCATAGGCTCAAGCTAGGCTTTAAATTTGAGACAAAAAATGCAGTTGAGAAAACAAGACTAGATTTTGAAATGTATACGATCCTCTAGAATTAGTTCAAAAGATACCTATTATTTATTTTACATATTTATAAAGAAATATTTTGAAAACGCGTAATTTTAAAACAATAAAAAAGTAAATATTTATTATCTCTAAGGAGATACATATATTTAATAATAATATGATTATAATACATTAATAAAACTAATTACTATTTATAAATTTTTCTTGCTTTTGAGGAAGCAAATTTATCAATAATATCATCAAAGTTGGTCATTTCAAATTTTTCTCTTTCCACGCTTAAAAATGCTAGGTGACTTAGGTGATCTTGTCCCATCGTTGTCCCATCGTCAAAATTAATTTTAATTTGCTGAATGAGCGATCGCAGCTAGCATCTGATACTGAGATAGTCAGGAGTATTTGAAGTGCCACTCTCAGGTTTGGAAAAAAATTTTCTCCATACGAGATTATAAAAGTAAGAAATTCTAATGGAGTTTTAGGTTCAATTTCTTTTCTACTGCGGAGTAACATTTTGCAGTCACATATTTCGATAAAGAGTTCTATTCTATTGAAATCTGTATTATAAAATTCATTCAAATTTTTAAAAATTTTTTCAAGGTCGTTATCAACATTATCCTCGTTCAATAAATTTTCAATGTCTAGTAGAAATCCAAATTTGAAATTAAGGTCACTTAATCGTGTACATATTTTTCTTGTTGGAGACTATCAAGAACGCTTTTCATAACGCTGGAAATTTCACTTTCTGTGGAAAGACAAACATCTCTAGCCAATTCTCCAGGCATTTTGCGGCCGTCTTCTTATACGTATTGTTGTATCAATATCTCATTTTCGCTTTTTTCTATTGCCTCTTCACAGAGCTTGTGTCGAATTTCGGCTAGTTAAGTCGCTAATGATTCAAGATCATGGAGCGCTTCTCTAAAATTCATTCTATGATCTTGTAATGTGAGCTGCACACGATCAATCCTCCTTTAGATTTCATACCAGAAATGAACTAAAGTTATGAAACTAAAAGTTAGTATATTTTGCAACGGAATTGTAGCTTCACTTCTGGTGTCACTTGTAGTGGTAGTGTGCTCTGCTAATTTTTCCAATAGTTCTACTATATTCTCTAGCCCATCGACGATAACTGCTTGTATTCCGGCGCTCCATCGTGTTTCAGATTCACGTTTGACAGTTCTTGTTAAAGCATTTTTAATAATTCCCGTCGTAACGTTGAACGTGAGAAAAGAGATATATGTTTTCAATTATTCCAAAACATGTAACAATAATTGGATCTTGTTTAGCTGCAGTAACTCCTACTAAATTCAATAAATGGTTATCACAATTTACAAATAATGCTTAATGATTTTTTCCCCATTATTCTTTGTTCAACGCCAGATGTGGGACCTGCCATCACGGCAGCATTATCGCAATATTGTGATCTGCAGTTTGTTAATGAAATTTCATCGGAATTTAATTTCTCTAAAATTATATTTTCGATCGAGGCTGCATTTTTAGCATGTATTTCAATAAAACCCAAAGAAGATTTTTTGATAGAAACTTTTTTATTCATAAAATCAACATCCACATACCCAACGACTTGGGACATTTGTTCACGATGAGAGATATCAGTAGTTGAATCAAGCAAAAGTCCATAATATTTATTTCTTTTGATATCGTTTATTAGTTGATTTCGAACTGTAGATGCCAGAAGATGAATGAATTCATTTTGAATCTGTGTTGACAAATATGAGACAGTTTTTGGAGTTTCTGTGGCATGTTTAAGATCATTTGCTAGTAGCGAATCAAACTAAGCTACAAGTCCAAGTAAAGATAATAGGTTTCCTACATTTGTACCATCTTGAAGTGCTAGTTTTTTAACATGGCTTCATTATTTGTTTTATTACTTACCAAGAATGCCTTGAACTTGAAAGGTAGTAACACAGTGAAATATACACTATAATTTATGCTAACATTAAACTTTTAATATATAGCATTTAATATTTAATAACATTTCATTTTTATTCTAAGCAGAACGCGATGACAAGGACGCAAAACTGAAAAATATACTCACAAAATAACTTAAACGTTAATATTTCGGGTATTTCCCTAATTTGTTGCGGACTTCCACAACCTGTTGCAAGTGTCACGGATATGTACAGTCACGGAAAAAAGTATCCAGAAAGTAACAAATAAAGAATCATTTATTTTTTAATAAAGATAATTCTCAGGAACACAACAAATACGGCGTTTTTGTCCTTTCATAGAAACGGCAAAACGCTGTATTTGTTGTGTGACTGAGAAGTATCTATATTAAAAAATAGACGATTCTTTAGTTGCTATTTTCCGGATATTTTTTACCGTGACTGTACATATAAGTACATTAGAGTGTTACTGTTATCGTTTTAAAATAACAAGCGTAAGCTACATTGCGTTTATAGAAATATGTAGTGTTCTGAAAGAAAGAATGTTTGTACTTTGTACACTGCAAATATTTATTATAACATATCATTTTATCAGACAAATCAAGAAAGGAGATAATTCATGTAACCACACAGCGTAGATGCCATAAGGAAGTGCTGACAGACTCAGGTCGCGTCAGCCCTGCCAGTAGAAAAGACGTGCCATTTCTATTATGAATATATTATTACAGTTTGATTTAGACTATTAATGTTCCTTTTTATTTACAAAATAACAATTTATCATATTACACTGGCACTAAATTTAAAATATATTTTCCAGAAATCAATTATAATAAAAATAAAAATTATCCAGCAATTTTTTATTTTGCGGAACATTTGGCGCCCCTTTGTGAGTAGCGCCCGGGGCATGATGCCCCCCTTGCCCACCCCTCGCTACGCCACTGGCTGTTGTGCGAATGTTTTAGTTTATATAACACCTTAGCTTTTATACTTTATTTTAAATATGTTAAAGGGCTTAATCCATCTTTTGCATAGCTATCAATTATGGATCTCCAAGATTTTATTTTTACAATTAGTGATAGCAAAATTTACGCTTTTCTACTTAATTCTTGAATCAAAGGTGATAGTGACTCAAAGTAATAAACTCTGAAAATTAAGAAGATTTAAGAAAATTCGAAGTGTAAAAAAAAATTCGATATCAATTTATATACCATACAGGTTTCAAATTTAACATTAAGTTTTTTTAACTAACATTTATAATTAAATTATCTACTAATGAAGAATGTCACACCTTCTCAGAAACTGATTCAAGAAAAAACTTACTTCCTACAAGAATCGCGATATTGGAATTTAAAAATTGCAAATAGAAAATACAAATTGCGATATTGGAATTTAAAAATTGCAAATAGAAAATACAAATTGCGATATTAAATTTTTTAATCGCGTTAATATAAATCACGCTGCATAATTTTAAGATCGCGGGAATAGGAATCGCAATGAGTAGTTTTTAAAATAAGTCATAAATACGAAGATGGATTTTTGATATTACAACCATGTAAATACGAACAGCAATATTGGATTTTAAAAACGCGTGATAACGAGTCGCAAAATCGAATTTTAATCTAACATGAATACGAGTCGCAAAATCAAATTTCAAACTAACATGATTACGAATCGCGAAGTTAGGTTTTAAAAACGAGTCTATTCAAATAGCGTGAATAGGAATCGCTATGAACGATTTTTAAATCGCGTGAATACGAATCCCAATAATAGCGGATTCCGGCACAGTTCAAAATATTCAAAATGGCTAATCAATTCTAAACAACTCATTATCGGAATTTAGAAAAAAGGCTTAAAATTTCGTCGGATCATAAGTTTTTTTATTCGCGGAAGAACAAATGGTTTGGAGATTCGCAGAAAAATCACATGCCCTGCTTCTATACTACGTTTCACCTTAAGTTGGCACTGCAGGAAAGGGAATGTAATACTCCGCCTTTGAAAAGTAGTTCTTCACTATTTTTGGAATTAATTGCAGTTTAAATGCGCGTACAAATATAAATAAATGTTGCATACTAAGAAAAGTTATCTTGAAACATGTATTAAAAGTTTTTCATGTTTAAATGTACTTAACATTTAAATACCTTCTCAGTAAAGCGAATGTACAAAGAAGGAGGTGTTTTCGTTTGGCGCTGAATTATTTTTCAAGGGCAAGGAAATTGCCGCGTTGGTTATGTTTTTACACTGGCCAGCCACTTAATTGTTCTTTTGTTTTATTTTTTATTAGTTATTAACTGTTAATCAATTGTTTTTACAATGTTAATCTACAATTTGTTGTTTTTTACTAGTTATTTATTGTTAGCTCGTTTTTTATAGTTATTATTTTTTTGTGCATTAATTGTTAATTTTTTGTTGAGATTCTTTGTTAGATTTTTTTCTTCTTTTGCTAATTACTAAATGCTTCAGTGCCTGCCATTGGAAAAAAAAAAAAAAAAACTAAATGTTAGCATGTTTTTTTGTTAGTTTGTATTATTTTGTTACTTATTAATCGACTTTTTTTCTTTTTTAAGTTATTAATCTTTAGCTTGCTCAAATATATTTCAGAAAAAAATTACTTTTATAGTAAAAAAAAACTTTTCTGAAAAAAAAAAAAAAAAAGGAACAGTAAATATTAAAAAACATAGTTATGGTATATTCATGATCAATAATTTCCTGCTTATGTTGACTTTTCCTTTCCCCACAAAACGCTAATGTGGGATAAATTAACATTAATCTACAAAAAATAAGTAGCATATAAAAATAAATATTTAAAACAAAGTATTTATGCACATCTATGCATTTCCTTTTTTTTTTACTTAGATATCGGCAAAAAAAAATCTTTTTAAATATATATATTTTTGCAGTTGTTAAATTAGCTTCGTTTAGTTAAAAAATCATAATAAGAAAATCTGCTTTTTAAAAACCATAATAAGAGAAATCAGCTTACAACTAGTATCTTAAAATAATAATTATTAGAAATGCTCTAAAAAATCGTGTTCTTTTCTGTATTCTGTTCAAAATTTTAGTAAGATTCTTGGTTTAAAAATAAAATCGCATTTTGCTTTCTTTAACGCCAATACTGGCCACTTTCTCTCCCTTTTTTGCTACCTCATCCCCCAACCGACTTAAAGAGTAACCCAGTTTCCATGACAACGGCTGTAATCCGGTCTGCCTACCCTTCTCTCCAGTGCCAACTTTAAGGTGGAATGGACTATAGTTATTTGATCCGGAAGAATGATAAGAAGAACGGGGAATAGAATCACTCCTGTTGAACTTAAAAATTTAATTTAGAAGGATTTTCGCAGCTTCTACATATAAATTAAACATGATGATAAATGCATAGTCGTACAATGTGTTCAAGTTCTTGTAAAATGTAAAAATATTTCTGCAAATGTTTATTCCGTAAATGTACAACTATTGTCATCCAATTCTTATTTCACTACCATTTGAAAAAACTATTTCTGACAGAAGCAAAATTAGGCATCCTATATGCTATCAATCCCTTTAGCGGGACATTTCACCCTCAGATAATTGCACTAAAATTCTTTCATGTACCTTGCTATGCTAGTTAGAGGATACATGAAGTGAATTATAATCATGACAATATCAAAAAAAGAAAAATACTTTGCCCAAAATATTCCATGGTAAAGATAACTGGAAATTTCCCCATCTAAAAAAAAAATATCCACAACAATCTTTGCAACGGAAATTTGATGAGACCTTATAAAGCACGCACTTATTATTAATTTCAGTATTAAAACTACTAAGACAACTACATTTAAGGAAAGCTAAGAATTCACATACTAATTACAGATTCAGTTTCATTATGATAATCTCTCTCTTTTTCAATACAGATTGGAGGAATCTTTCTTAGTCAATGGCAACTTACTCGCAGGCTAGGGATAGTTTTAATTACCGTCTATGGAGTGTTTCTCATCATATCTGTTCTGTTGGAGTTTAATTTCCTTGGATATGTGAATCCGCCCATGTGCCAAGACTGAGCTTTCACCTAAAGTCCTCCTACAACAATTTCCTTTTAAACTTGTGATGTATGGTGATACAGTTAGTAAAGTGGTATGTTTAGCAGTATCTTTGTATGATATCTAAAATGAAAGACTTGATAACGGATGAATTATTTAATAAGAATGGGGACAATTAATTTAGTAATATAGAAAATATTTTTTTCAGCAATTGAAATTTACGATGTTTACTACTAAAAAAAAAAAACTTTGATAACAATATTGAAACGTGCGCACGACATTGCGCAGCACTGGAAACCGGATTCTCTAAATTAATGTGCAGAATATATGCAGCCCAATTGCGATAACTCAATTATAAATAAAACTTCTTTCTATTAAATATTTATTTCTCCTTTTCATTAATTATTATTGTTGAATTCCATGCTAATTATTCCTCAATACTCCACCAATGTTCAACTAATTTTAAAAAACTTTACTTAGGTTTCTTTTCAAAAGAAAAAAATTACGTGAAGTTCATAAATAAAAATGCAACTACAGAGTTGAAATTTTAAGTGCTGCAAAGCGGCATGTATGGTATTTTTTAACTTACAAGTTTAAAAATTGATAATTCTAGAATTAGAGCCGCGATGGCTCAGGGGATAGAGCGTTCGCCTCCCAATGAGGTGACCCGGGTTCGATCCCAGCGATGGCTGGTCGATACGAATCTGCATCCGGCTTGAACCGACCGCAGTGCTGACGTAAAAATAACCTCAGTGGTAGGCGGATCATGGGTGAGAGTTTCTCGTTGTCTTCCTCTCCATGTAATGCCATGTAGTTCCATCAACAACAACAAAAAAGTCCTCCATGAAGGCAAATTTCTCCCAATACTTGATCCAAGAGTTCCCTTGTCTTCTGGATTGGGTTCAAAATTACAAGGCTGCGGAGTGTAAAATTTGTAGTCGTAAACCCAAAAAATTGGGTCGGCTGTTCAAAAATGGTTATAAAAAGTATAATTCTAGAACTAGAGCCGTGAAGGCTCAAGGAATGGAGCATTCGTTTTCCAATGAGGTGAACCGGGTTCGAATCCCAGCGATGGCTCATTGATACGAATTCCGTATCCGGCTTGCACTGACCATAGTTTTGACGTAAAATATCGTCAGTGGTAGACCCCCTCGCAGTCAGGTTAACCGTGAGAGGTTTTCCTCTTCATGTAACGCAAATGCACCAAAAAAATTCTCACATTTCTCGAAATACTTGAACCCGGAGTTCCCTTGTCTTCTGGAGTTGAACATTAGTAGTCGTAAACCCAAAACAATGGGTCGGCTGTTCAACGACGATTATAAAAAACTAATAATCGTACCTTAATTTTTTTCTTTTACTTCCTCACGCTCTGTGTAGATTTTCCTACACCATCATGATTAAGCCTCTAAGCATTATAGTTTTTGCGTAACAATATAAAATGCAACCTGAAGATTGCTCCATCTTTTACTGATGAAAGAACGGCAAAAAACTATGCAATAAATAAAGAGGTACAAATTCCTCAGAACTTTTGCACAAGATGTGCATTCACGTTTATTTTATTCATACTACAGTTAGCTACACAGTTTTGGATGATAGGTAAGAAGAGTTTAACATTACTTAAAGATATTTTAACATAAGTGAAAAATTCTTAACTTGAAAAACATTCTTATGGATGAGAAAAAAAATTCGATGATTAAATAAAGAGATATAGCAATGGTGAAGAGAATATTGATACTCTTTCAATGGTACTAAAGGAATTGCATTGTCTGCTAACGTTGCTCTAGAGCTTCAATAATGGGTTATAGGTGAAGATCTGGGAATTATTCTTAGTATGATCTCATAATAAAACCAGGGCATGCACATATTACAGTAACACAATTCAGATCAGATAGCAAAATGGTGATAGTAGCTACCCGAAATTACTATCAGTAATCACTGGTAGCAACTACCAGTAACCAAAAGTGCAAACATAATAAATGAATCTAACTCTCCGTCACATATTCGAGTCATTAAACTTATATATCGGGAATAAGTAATACAATTTATGTTTTTAAGGGGGATAATTTAGTTGCACAATGCAAATGATTTGAGAATTTCACTAGATCATTAAATGCACAATAGGAAGTCAGACAATTGTAAAATCTCAATAATATATGTATAAAAATGTCATAATGTGAGGGTGAAACTAAAAGGGGAAGTCCATACATATGTAGTCCGAGGAAATGAAGAGGTTAAATAACATGCTTGAGGCACTAAAAAGCTTGTTATTTAATTAATTTTGAAAATCACTGCTTGAAGCAATTCTAACTTCGAGTCTTTCTTTTAGGACATCATGCAGAGCTTAGATAAATAATTACGAAAATGTGAGAAATAATTTCTGAAAAAGGCATACATTTCAAAGTAAAATGTTTTATTGTATTTAGGTTATAGAGTTGGATAAATAATTTATTTATACCATTCATATGCACTAAAACGTATTTTAAAGACAATGCTATAGAAAGAGCAGAGATTTTGCTAGGTAATAACGAGATAGGATACTCTTTAAATTTTGAAATGTAAACTAGCTGTCACCTTTAGGGTGAGAATTTAAATAAAAACAATTTAAAGATTACTAATTGAATTTTTTTCAAAATTCATAAAAATGTAATTAAAAATGAATCCTACTGCTTGAAACAGTTATTAAAAGAAAAAATAAAGAATTTCATTGCTATGGCATTTAACGATGCAGTTTGGATTTCAACCGAGTTCATTTTGACAACAGATATGAAGAAATCGCCTTTTTTTTTTTCAGAAATTTTTAATCAAAACTTATTTTAGACAGTATGTTAGTACAAAAATAAACATGTTTGTTTAGATAGTTTATATCAGTGTTTCTTGGTGGGTTGCATCAAATTAAGAAATTGAAATCTTTTGTAATTTTTTAATAATCCATTGCTTTATATAAAGCTTTAGTATAAAGTAAGACAGGCTAAACTAATTTCATTAAAAACAGTACTGTAAACAAAAATTAGAGTCTATACAAATAGTATAGACTAATCACTCAAAGAAATAGACAATTTTAAGTTAAAAAATATTTCCTTCCTTCTGATGGGACATATATGTCCATAAGTGTTAAAATAATTCCAGGCAATTATAATTTTATTCTGATAGCAAGTATTCTGTTACTTAAAATTTCAGGGCACATCGACCAGAGGTCTATTGTACTCAAACCCTAAATCACGATTAACAAGAAAGCCAGCAAACACCTGACAGGAACATCTTGCAATGTTGCCCTAAATGCTCAAATCTTTGAGCAGAATAGAATTCACAATCACAAAGTATATGTAGCGACGTCTCCTCCTCAAGATGACAACCTCGACAAAGATTATCAGATTCAATACCCATTACATATAGGTGTCTGCTGAGGGTGCAGTGTCCTCAAACTGTTCCAGTTTAGCTTAAGAAGCTCTTTGACATACACTACGACAGCCACGATTCAGCTCTTTAGCTTGTCTCTGAACATCAGAGAGGCACCATTGTTCGTGTTCAATTTTGCCATAGAGCTGCCAGTTAGAAACCTCTGGATTAAAAGAAACTGATCTCAAAATAAATAACTAAGAAACACTGATTTATAATAGTTTTTATAATTAAACACAAAGAGCAGCGTCGTTTTTACCTACTTTACACTTTCCTACAGCCAAGTTCATAAATTAAATAATTAATCAAAAACTTTAATATATTTCTTATAAGAATCTTTTTCAGTAAATGAAATATTAGAATTACACAATTAGATTACAAATTAGAGACATCTTTAACAAATCTACATTTAAAGTAATTATTTTTTAAAGTGTTTATAGCCACAAATATAGGCCATGATATATATAGCTTTAGTTTTGAATATTTAAAAGAGCTTTTTATCACAAAACAAAAAGTTGCCAGAATTTTTAAATATTTATTATAACAAATAGAATAAAATATAGAAGAATTTTTTTGAAATATTTTGTTAAGAAATTAAAATAAATGCTTTTTTGTTAGTTTTAAAAATATTAAATCAGTACAAACACTTTTTTTAATTGTAGTAATTGAATAATCAAACATAATTTCCATTATTTTTTTAATTCTAATTTCAATAATAAAATCGAAATTGTTATAATAAAGGATAAAAAAAAAAAATTGTAAATAAACGTATGAAAATGTTAAATCAGTGCAATGGGCACAAACATTTATATCAATCCTGATAGTTACGTAACAGAATTTCTAAATTTTTATAACCTAATCTTAGTGACAAAAATTTAAATTGTTACATCATAGGATTAAAAAAAAAAAAAATTATGAATATAGCTCATAGATTAGTTAAAATTCATATTAAAATTTGTAACAAAATAACAACTTGATAATAAATAGAATTGTAAAAAGTGCTATATTAAGCAATGACGCAAATTAGCAGATTTATGCATTGAATCCATGAAAATTGTAAATAATATACTTCCAAGAAAAAGATATAACTTAAATATTATAAATAAAGGTTTAGAGTTAAAAGACTTAATTACTTATTGGAAGTCATATTCATGTCACATGCTTATTTCATTTTTTGTAATATATTTGCAGTAAATCTTGGTATAATTATATCTATTTATAGTGATTCGAAGAGTTATAAGCGATTATGATAAAAAGAATGTTTATCAGATATTCTACAGTTAAGCAAAATATTTTGATGAGAGCATAAGATATTTCAAAACAGTTTATTTGGAATATAAAAAAAGGAAAATATTAAACTAAAACCTTTTGAAGCTAGTCCTGCCATGAAGAAAAAAGGGTGACAAAAAAACTTGACCATTGTACCCCAATATATAACAGAAATGAGTTTAAAAATTTTAATATTGAACGGTAAATGTGGCTTACCAGTTATTTGGACAGTTGTGAAAAGGTGGGGATATAAGACAGGTCTGAACTTTAGGCTCTGAAAATATGAAAGTTTAAATTAATTTAACTGTAAAATTTCTAAAGTTTTTAACCTTGTTTAGTGACAGCAATTAAAATTATTTTGAAAGTTTTCCATAAATGGTTTAAAAAATTAATTTTTCTAATGTATAAAGGGCCAGTTCTGTATATTCATGCTGTTAACCAGAGTCCATAAAACAATATTATTTTTAAATAGTTCCCAGATTTTTAAAAATACATTTCAATTTGACAATTACTTTATAATAGCCTTAACAAATGGTTGCACTAGATAAGTTATATTTCCTTCCACAAGAAATTTTTTGTAAAAAAAAAATTCTATGTTTTGATGCATGCCAAAAGTAACAAATGAAACAGTGCTATTATTTAAAAAGAAAATTGGTTAACTTATTTTCCCATTCTTAAAATAATTTTGGAAATATTATAAAGTATTTTAGGTTTTTGTAAAATATTTTTGCATTAAAATGCTAAATTCTGACACATGATATGGTGAATGAACCCAATCGAATAACGATCGGAACATTAATTTATTGTTCAAGAAAATATGCGAAATTCAATGCAAAAAATTTATTGCGTTAATTATTATTTTTTTTAAAATATAGATTAAATTAGTACATGCATTGATTATTTAGTGCATTCAATGTAAGTATCAAATTAATTCTAGTTAGCTTTTCAGTTCCCACCTTTTGATAAGTGTCCATTTGTATGGGAGGTTCAAAAAATAGTGTTTTGAAAAATCTGTATTTAAAATATTACAGAGCAATTGTACACTCTCAAAAACTATACATCAAGATTAAAATAATTTTAAAAGTAAATTACATATATATTTATTCTGGTTGAATATAGATATATATATATATATACATGTTCAAAGAATAATATTTTGAAAAATCTGTATTTTAAATATTACAGAGCAATTGCACATTCTCAAAAACTATACATCGATTAATTTAATTTTAAAATTAAATTACCTACTTTGAATATATATCTAAAGTAAATTACATATATATTTATTCTGGTTGAATATAGATATATATATATATATATACATGTTCAAAGAATAATATTTTGAAAAATCTGTATTTTAAATATTACAGAGCAATTGCACACTCTCAAAAACTATACATCGATTAATTTAATTTTAAAATTAAATTACCTACTTTGAATATATATCTACACATATTTTTTTCTGGTTGAAAAATAATAGGAGCAGCTTTTTATTAAAGTATTTTTATTCAATAATTTTTGTTGGTGCATTTGTGGTGCTAATCTAAAATCAATCATCAATAATAGATGTATTTACTGTTTAATTGTTAAAAGTATGTATTGTATTCATGTTTTTCACAAGACAAAAAAGTACTGTTATAAAAATAAATATAAATCATGTTATAAATGGTAAAACATATGCATGCGTTGTGAACTGTTTCAAAAAATGTTTATAATGAATGTTGGTAATGTAGTAATCAACAATGTGAAATACATAATAAATATTGCCAATACTAAGAGTAAAAAAAATGTGATGATAACCAATATTTAAAATGACAAATATATATAAATGTCTTTTTCTATTATTGTTAAGTTTTAAAACACAATTTTTAACTGAAATATAATTTGAAGAAGGAAAATTTAATTTTATCAGTTGAAAGTTTAATTAAAAAAAAAAAAAAAATTAGATGAATTTTACACCGCTAGCTCAAATTTGATTTAATATCAGTCAGTTAAGACAAGAAAATACTGTTCGAATAAAAACAAGTCAACTGTAAACTTTTGCTGATTGATGGAAAGTTTTGTATTATATAAAAATTTCTTTGATAGTTTTTTCAGATTAGGTGAAAGGACATTTTTTGATGTTCATCGTTATGATTTTAAAATAAGTTTTCGTGTATTGCTGTAAGTATATATATGTTCAGCACAAGTCAAGAATAATATGCAATTTGTTTTTGAGTATATCTATGAAAACTCAAATGAGAAAATGATACAGAAAAGGATGGATCTATGAATAAGGGGAATTTGACTTGGATATTAATACAGCATATTATACAATAAAAATGCCACTACACTATTTCCCTATTGAAGGAATAAACCTTGATCCGCCCTCAAAAAGGTAGTAAAACTAAATAGGTGACTTGCTTAATTCATTATTTTAGAGTGGTTCTTATTTACATGTTTTCATTGTAAACTTATTCCCAAGTTACATGCTTTGTAATTTATTTTTAAGTTTGTGCTTGTATTTGCCATTTGTGAAATAAATGTGGCTATTTTTATAAAAGAGTTCTTTTTTTGTTGTTGAAGATTTCAGTAAGTTTATCTTTATCAAAAATATTGTTTTTAACATAGTAATAACTACTAATTTAGTAATAATATGACTAAATAATTATTTTCAATTTATTTCATAAAATAGTATATTTACAAAGTTAATAAAATATAATATTTACTAAGTTAATAAAATACATGAATGGAACAGCAGCATAACCTTTCATAAGTAGTTAAAAGATGTTTTGCAACAAGTAAACTTAGTTCTTGGAGCAGATTGGAACAAATAATAATATTTGGAGCAATTAAGTGCTAGAAAAATTATATTTCTGAGTATATAAATTTGCATAATATATTTAACAGGGCTTAGAAGAAATGTCTTTTTAAATAGAAAGGATGCAACATAAAGAATTATATAAAGATTTATAAAAATAAAAAAAAAATTACTCAAATTTGTTTCCTTTCCTGCAGAATTAAAATCTGAAAACAAAAAAAAAGCTTAAATAGTATTAATATATGCATTTTAAATAAAATTGAAAAAGAAAAACTCATTTCTAGCAGATTTTCTCGTAAATCCACACTACTTTCCACTAGATTTACCTTTGGTTTTTCGGGGATTTCCACATGGTTTTTCGAATTCCGATTATCTCATTACAGAATGCTAACTTTAAATTTCAGTTGAAACTTTTCAACACACTCAATTTCCGGTAATTCCATCAAAAATCCTCCTTAATTGATGATAATTTTTTGGGGTATTTTACACAGTTTTTGAAATTGCAACATTTTAAATATGACATAGTTAAAAGCCACGAATTTTGTATTCAGGATGTCACATTTAATTCGTGATGATACCGTAAATTCAGGGTCTTGTTGATTTCGGCATTTTCTAAGTGGGTTTCAATTTTTGATATTCTAAATCAATATGTTATTACAACTGAAGAGTTCCGGCTTCAAAACATTGACTAACGATTAATCCTGAAATCACTTTTTGACATACTTGATTTTAATTAGTTTTAAGATTGGCTATTTTAACTTGTTTTTTCCAATTCTGATATTTTAAATACAATTATTATCAGTTTTAGCAAATTTGTGGCACTATTGTTTGACCTGATCTATTTGTGCCAATTCAATCATAAAACCATGGCATTTATTGATAGCTTTTTTAGACCCTTTCTACATAGTTTCTTCCCATTCCAATATTATTAATACGATACAATAACTGATTTTTGCACACAAATTTGGTGCCAAATTGACTAAAGTTGAATTTTTCATTTCATGAATATTAGAGATTTGGATCAGCTTGGCAAATGTTTTTTTGGGGGAAAAAAATTGCAGTTTGGAGAAGGCTTAAGTAGATATTTCATTTCGGAGCAGTTGTTCTAACCTTGAAAACATGGAATCCATTTAGAATTATTGTGCATCAGTTAACAAATATATTTTTCATATTCAGGGCTAAAAATTAAAGGTGGTCCATTAGTCCAGGACTATTAGTAATTCATTCGAACACCAGAAAATGATTTATTAGAGTTCTGTATGACCAATCAATGAAAAAAAAATGCTGTTTTACGTTTTAGTTAGTTTCTTTCGCAACAAAATATTTTGCAATTGTTAAACATAACACATTTAAAGAATTTTTTTTATTTATTTATATTCACTTTTAATTTTAAAAAAGTATTAGATACATGTAAATAGATCAGTTGAAAGGTGTATAAACTAGTATATTATCTTTTAGTTACTGGTCTTTGGGACCAGTGACTAAAACATAATTTCTACTCCTAATAAAAAAAAAATCTGATTTGTTTATTTTGATTAAACTTAGACACAGAATTAGTTTATATAATAAAATTATTTTAAATATTACTAGTAATTTTTAGTATATATAATTAAAGTGAAATAATTTCCTTCAAATATTAATTAAAAATTTATTACATTTGGGGCAACAAAGCAAGATTTAAAACAGAGAATAAAATATTAGTCGAATAAACACCAACTGCATTCTAAAAAATAGAGATTTTTCTAACTCACATGTAAAGGAAACTTTTGATTTAAATATTTGAAATAACTTTCTTGGATATTTTTTAAAATTAATAGACTCACTAAAAAACATCTAAGCTAAACAACAATAAAACTAATCTGTTTGTCTACTTTTATACATAATTTAAATCTTGTGTTCTGAAACAAATACAGTTATGCTGTGTTAGAAAAGATTTAAGCTTTTAAAAATAGCGTCACTAGTATTCTTGTAAAATTTCTAGTCATATAATCTACACTGTTAACATAAATGAATAAACATAGTTTAAATATATTTGAAAATACCACACAAGTTATATTAGATCAAACTTCAAAATAAAAGAAAATTACAAGATTTTTACAATTACAAATGTTTGATGAGCAGCCCACATATTTAATAACAAACATAATATGCAATCAAGTTGGATCCACACATTTTGTAGATCTGCACTGTCAATGGCTCCTAATGTTTCACAAATGCATTCTTTAATTTCTTGTAGTGAATTAGGCATGCAACTGAAAAGAACCCTGAAGTGTACGCTTTGAAAAAAAAAAAAAAAAAAGGATGCACGTCAAACATTTTAAGCTGTTAAAAAAGACTTTGTAGAATTGTCTTTTAGCAGCTATTATGAACCACATTTTACTATGGAATATTAACTTTTAATGTCGTTGTTGTGCATCCCCAAAGACTATTGAAGCCAAATAAGGTCCATGATTTTGTTCATTCTAAAGAAATCCAAAACAAAAATGTATTACTCATAAGATAGATGTTACCCGGAAAGTTCCAAGCCTGTAACATTAAGAATAGGTTAACTTGTTTGAAGAATAATCAGAAGTTTCAAAGCACATAGTACCCTGGTACCCTCATTATACTAAGTTTTAATAGATTTATTTATAGAGTATTGTTGGAAATTAAAATTATCAGACAATAAAAAATAGGCTTGTTTTTTGTAAGCAACAAATATCTTTAGCCTTATTGTCACATATGGCACCATTATCTGGAGGTCTAGGACTAAGTTGAGCTCCGTCAAGCGGGGTCTTAACAGGCTCCAGGGTAATTATGAGCCTAACTCAAAAATCCTGAAAATTTCTTGAATGAAATCATTAAAGACGCATTTCAAAAAAATTTATGTCTTTATAAATTTAAATCATCAATATTTTCACAACATGAAATTCTAAATAAATCATATGCAGCATAATTTAAATTAATAATTATGTATAAGTTTACTTTTATCTCTAATCACATTGTTTATTCTATCAGAAAAAAGATTTACAAATGAAATGCCAAGCATAAACTCTAGTTCTAATATTTTAAAATAAAATTTAAAAGAATTTTTATACATAAATTTGATCGATGATTCTTTGAAACTTTTGGTTCTCGAATTTCCGGATCCCAGTTAGAAAAAAAACTGGATTTTTTCCGGAGCACAATCATCTCTACAGACTGCAAAGAATAGTTAGTAACTCTGTCAGACTGTCCTTGAACCATTTTCACAGCTGCACTTGAGAGATTACATGGGGTTCTTAGCACATTGAAGCTCTGACATGCATAAAATTTTTTATGTACCTTGGATTATGAAAGGAATATTCCAGGCACTTGTCATGGGGTCACCTCGTATAGCAGGTGACTGATCTTTTATCACTCCTAGTGAATATAGGTTAGTATGATATGCTTTTCATATACCTTTCAAGATCCATTTTCCTCCCAGAGGTGCATGGCTCAAATCTCCTCAGCGGCTATGAGGCAATTGTCTAGTATGGTACAACGATGGATCAAGGCTTGGTTGTAAATCAGGGACAGGTATTTCCTGTTTCAATGATGCTAACAAACTTCACGCCTCTTGGTATTTATGTTACTGTTTTTCAGACTGAAGTCTAAGGCATCATGTTGTGCTGTAAGGTGTCTAGACAGGGGTTATCTAAATATAATTATTCACATCTGTTACAACAGTCTGGCTGCTCTTCTGTCACTAACAAAGTGTAAATTCACCTCTTTTTAAGTGGAGAGTGCCTTTCACCCCTTTGTGATTTTTCTTCCTGTAACAAGCTATACCTACGCTGAGTGCCTGGGTATTCCTGGCAATGAGTTGGTTGATGAATTAGCTCCTGTGCCATTTTCTGTGGCCTTAAACCAGCTTCGGGAATCTCCCCCACATTCTTAAGGGCCTCTATATTCAAGATCTACAGCAGGATTGCTTACGACAAATGCACAACTCGGAAGTACGGAGACAAGCTTAAGAATTAAATCATAACTGTCCTGGTGTGCATCAGAATTTCTCAAGCTTGACAGAAATGGCTCGAGGAAGATCATTAGTCATCTCACAGGTGATTTGTATCCTTAAGTCTATATTATGGCTACTGTAAACGATCCTCTTGATCGAGGTTGTCATCTTGAGGACATATTCTTTTTGCGTGTGAAGTCTGGGCAACATTGCGTTAAGGCCTGGGAACTACAGAACATTCCTGTCAGGTGTTAGCTAAACTTTGTTTCAGCTATAAAGCTTTCTTGATAGTCATGATCTAGGGTTTGGGTACAATAGATCTCTGCTCAATGCGCCTTACTCCTCGTAGCTGTCCCACCTCTAAGTCTTAGAAGCTACAATAAGTACTATTGAGCTCTCATTTAAAAAATTCTGTTAAAATTTGACGTTATCTGAACACAATTTTTGACAGATCTCTGTGCATCTGTCTATTTTTCATTTGCCTAAAACTGTACGGAAATCAAGGGTTCAACTTATACACCGGTAATAAAGTCGCTATTCATCAAACATAAAATGTCGACGCTTTGGAAAAAATAAGATAAATATGAATAACTATGTATTCATTTACCCTTTCTAAAAAATTTCATTAACTATATTATATGCAATTAATTATGTATTACTTTTCATCATATTTTCTTAACACAAAATAAGTTATATTTTTTTTTAGAAATAAAGCTTTAAATTAAGGTCAGAAAAATTCATAAGTTAAGATAATTTATTCAAGAGTGTTTCAAAAAGTATGTCAATAAAAACTTTTAAAACATATTATAAAGGTAATAATTTAAAAATTTCAGAGCATCATCTGTGTTGGATTCACTGATCCTACTCCGCAATGAATTCTGCTGAATCCGAGATAAAATCTTCATCTCCATCCAAAGAATTTTAACTTTAAAACACTTTTTGAAAGATTTTACAATAGCATTTGAATCCAAATTTTTCTACATGTGTAGTATCATTTCATACATGAAGTCTATAAAACGGCTAGGAAATTTCCTGATATTGAGAATTTTTAACGTGAAATATTTTTAACTTGAGACAACTTTGTAGACTAAATGATCTTTTACTTTCAGTGATGGACTTATACACCAGACATATCAGAAATTTGAAATCTTGCAATAAAAAATAAGGGGTCGACTTATATACCGGGATATATGTTTTTTTTAAACGTAACAAAAATCAAGAGACAATTTAGTACTCTGCAAGGCAACAGAGCAATGGATAGCTGCTGCAATTCATAACTAAGATTAAAGAGTGGAGAAAAATAAGTAGCGTCTTTTATTCTTTTTTTTTTTTACATTGATTCAATCATTTGATACATCATTCAAATAAATTAGCTCATCACAAATATTGCATGATTTGTTTTATAATTTGTCACATGCTATTGCTTCAACTTATCTTTGATGCATGCAAAGATTAAAATGGAAATGAATTCATTATTTAAAGTACAAAGAAACACAGGAAAAAAAAAAAAAAAATCAGTTTTGGCAAAATAACTTGTTTACTTCTACACTTAAACACTTCAGAACAAATTTAAATAAAAACGTCCTCAACAAACAGAGCAGGATTGACCACATGATTGAGCGAATGCATAGATTTACACTGACCTTAGCTTGGTTTCCACTTATGAATCAGAATTTTTTTTTTCTGGGGTTCAACATTTTTTTGCAGTTCTGTAGATACAGGAGGAGAAAAGATAAGTCTCTTTTTTTAAAAGTAAAATAAAGGCAATGCAATCTTCAACTGTCTATAGTGATATTATCTACCTCATATGTACAAGGGAAAAAAAATTATAAGTCTTATGTTACAGCTAATCAAATTCTTCATTAAAATCATAAATTGAAGAATCTAGAGGATTAAAGTTGAAACTTCTTCTTGAAATATCTGAGTCTGAAAGTGAATTACTACTGGCTTGCTGTGATGCGCTAGGCCCGGGCAGAGATATCACATCAGGACCATTTTGCGAGGTTTGACTTGCAGACTGAAAGGCATTATCTTGACTGGAGCCATCATTAAGCAGTTTTCGACAAATAGGACATGTACCATGCTGTAAATTTGAACAACAGTTAATTTCGCATAAAACAGTAATCTCTAATAAAAACAAGTTAGCAAAAAATAAATGTAAATCACTTCAATCAAATATCACTTCTAACATGTCATTAGTACTGTAAACTAGTGCCCTAAATTAGAAGAAAAAAGGAATTTTTTTTTAAACAAAAAGTTTAATTCTTTCATCAAAAGCCAGTCAATGAATATAGATATATGTAGAAGCTATGACATAGAAAAATTTCCCCAAAAAGTGCTATTTTTAAACTATTAAACCATGTGATTATAAATTCCAATGATTAACTTTAAAATTGTATGAATATGAATCCCGATATGGGGCTTTTAAATCACGCAAATATAAAACTCGATATTGGATTTCAAAAATGTTAAAATACATATAATGATGCATAATTTTTAAATCACGCAAATATGAATCACAATGCATATTTTTTTAATCGTGTGAATACGAATCTCAAAGTCTACATTTTAAACCATGTATAAATACGAAAATCGATGTTTGATATTACAATCTCATAAACGTATCACAACATTGGATTTTAAACTAGCGTGAACACGAATTGCTGGGAATTAAAAACGCGTAAATACAAATCACACTATTGGATTTTTAATTCTCGTAAGTAAGAATGGCAATGCACAATATTTAAATCCCGTGAATAAGAATTGCAGGGCACAGCTTTTAAATCAGGTAAATACGAAAATATATCTAAAAGGATATATTTTTGAATTTAAAGGATATCTAAAAGGCTTGTTTGTATTGTTTTTGTTTAGTCATAATATATAAAAACTTACAAGATTAATTGAATGAGCAAATAAATATTTTCACCGCAAATCCACTGCTATTTTTTTAAATATTATTTTGTTTGCTTACACGCCAGCAAACAGGAAGTAGCGTTGTCTGAATTACGAAAATATTAGTTGTCTGGGGGGCAGGCAAAAATATGAAAAATCTTATTTTCTTCGAGTATAAGCAGAGATAATAGCTAAAATAAGTAAAAATGCAGAAGGGTTGGCAGCTATGTAGATTGAATTTTCTTTGAAAATTGGAAATAAATATAATTATTTTATTTCAATGACTGAATTTCCAGAAAAAAGGAATATTTAGAAGGGTAGGAAAAAAAAAAAAAAAAAAAACTTTTAGAGAATCTGAAATTTTGATTAAAAGGCTGAAATTTGAGAGACAAAAGCGGAAAAATCTCATCCTTGTTATTTAGATATTTACAAGACAAAAAACAACAACTTTTTTCTCAGAAATACTTTGAACATGCTGTAACTAATTAATATTAGATTTTAAATACATTAAGTCCTTAACATTGACAGCTCAGTGCTTTAACAGCTGAGTCATCATGGCTCTTATTGCACTTAAAAAAAATTTGGAATAAATGTAACAGCTTTGTTCTAAAATTTAAAACTTTTTTAAGCTCAGTTTATTTTTCACAACATAATTAAGATCATTGCTTTGCAACATTACAACTATTATGTTAAAAACCAAACTTGATGCAAATTATAAAATGAACAAAATAGAAAAAGTAAATACCTAAAGAGCATCAGAGTTTCGTACTTTTATGTCGAGTAAGATGGAGCTCTCATAGAGTTGTTCACATTATTATTTTTTTAAATTGAAATTTTTAGAATTGTTTTAATAATTTAGAAAAATTACGAATCAATGTTTTTTTCTTAATATAGCAAATTAATTTTTTTTCTCTTATGCAACCAAAAATACAATTTTACTGAATGATTCTTTAAAAAAGATAAGCTGTGCTGTCTGTTAGAATTAATAATTGTCTTATTTGATTTTGATAAAATAAAATAATTTGAAATCAAATCGATTTTAAACTTTTCTGATTATCAGTACCCAAGAAACAAATAATGCTATTTCAATAACAAAAAAAGTGCACAGTTTAACTATAGTAAAAGTACACAGCTTTTCATTAGTGTAAGTATACTTACCAATTCTAACCAAGGAATTATACATTCATTGTGGAAATGATGATCACAAGATAACCTTCTAACTGGTTCATCTAATTTGAAATCTTCCATGCAAACTGTACATTGAAGGTTTTTATCTGGAATACCAACCAATTAGTATATAAAACTTCAAAAATAAAATTTTTGATCATCAGGTACGCCTGTGTTTAGTTTTACTAAAGCAGGGGCGTCAGGTTTTTTACACTTTTAATCATTTTAAAGACATATTGCCACCTCAAATATTGTCAACCTTTAAGATGATTATTAACATTAAAATCACTCGGCCTAAAGATATTTTTTTGTCAATATTATTAATAATTTTCTTAAATTTAAACAATAAAGTAAATCATTTATATATTTTTGCACATTTTCAAGAACATAAATTGTCTAAAAATATATATTAATTTCTTTTTAAGGAAAAAAAAAAGATAAATAATTTTTTTTTAAATTTTATTTAATTATTTTTTTAATGAAAAAAGAATACTTTTTAGAACATTAATGTATTGAACAACTTTCAAGGGACAAAAAAGCTTAACGAACTGTAAAATTGCAATTTGCAATCCAATTCAAATGATAAATATTTACTTTTTGTAGATAAACAAATACTTTATTCTTAAAAATTAAGTAAATATATTTAAGAATAAAATAGATAAAAATAAAACAAAGGACTAATAAAAAAAAAAAATAAATAAAAAAAAAAAAAAAATGTGTTGATTAACTATTTCTATTTCGAATAATCCTTTCATCAAATAATAAGCAACTGGTGTTTTAATTAAATCAGTTAAATACTATACTTGACAAAAAATTCTCAGGCAAAATAGAGATAGTTTAGAACTTATTAACAATAACACAATACAGAAACTTTGATTCTTTTCTATCACAAGTGAAAAGTTGCTAAAAAATGTAAACCTCTGCAGATTTTTTGTTTTTTCATTTAAAGACATTAAAGTTAAACAAAATTAAAAAAAATTTCCAATAAAAAATTGAATTTCCTTGCGTCTAGATAATGGAAAAGTACCTAAAAAATAATTAAGGGAAGAATTAGATATCTGCCTGTCTAAACATGGAAACTTTTTTTCAATTAATTGCAACACTATTATCATTATTCAAATGAAACTGAATTCCTTTGATGTTGATTGATCTCTATCCTTTTCTATTCAATTGGACAAATATAACTCCAATTCTGAACATATATTTATTAACAAACACACTATTTGGCATGTACAAAAAGTTTCACGAAATGCAGGCATCATAAAAATTGAAAATGAGGAGTAGAACATGCAAAACTACTAATGGTGAAGGAATGTAGCTAACACGAATCTAAATACAAAACACTTAAAACCAAAACTATTTTAGGAACTGATATATATGTATATATATATATATACCGTATATTCCGACGCATAACGCGCCCCGGCGTATAACGCGCACCCGTAATTTCTAATACTTTTTTTAAATTTTAAGATATACTCTTCGTATAACGCTCACGAAAATTAGGATTGTACATGTGCAATATTTCGTCTTTCAAGATCGTAAATAAAAAGTTTTTTTCCCTATCTTTTGCAAAAATAAAAGAACTGAATTTGACATGTATGTGAGGGTAGAGTTGAAAGAGTAATAATGTGATTCTGAGAAAAGAGATGTAGTCGTATTCAGCAGTGCAGGTGTGTGGAAGAATGTTGTTCCCCACATTCTAGAAGTAAGGGGGGGAGGGGTATCTGGAATGCTGTCTATTGTGTATGTCTCAAAAGCATACCACGAATCAGGAGACAAAACGTAATTCCTCTTCGGCCAATCGCACCATTTGATGTCCTGCCTTTGAAAAGTAAACATTGTAAACTTCAAGAATTCAGCGTAGTTTTTAGTAGTAGACATGGCTCCTATCAAACGAAGCAAACACAGCGCTGGATTTAAATGCAAAGTAATTCAGTTTGCGAAAGAAAGTGGAAATCGGGCTGCGGCGAGACATTTTGGTATTGGGGAAAGCTCGGTGCGTGAATGGAAGAAAAATGAACAAAAAATAATGGATATGCCTAAGGATAAGTGTGCATTGCGTACAGGACTAGCAAAATGGCCGGTGTTAGAGGAAAATGTAGAAAACTGGATTTTGGAAAATCGGCAAAATGGCTTGATTGTAACAAGAAACTGTGTTCGCTTGTTTGCTCTAAAATGCGCAAAGATTAATCCACACGAGAGTGAAGATTTCAAGGCTACTGTGAGTTGGTGTAGCCGATTTATGGCTCGAAGAAATTTAGTTCTACGTGAAAAAACCAAAGTATCACAAAAACTACCAAAAGACTTGGATAGTAAATTGTTAAGTTTTCAAAAATATATTATAGAACTGCGAAAAAAAAAGGAATATTTACTTTCGCAAATAGGAAATATGGATGAGACCCCAGTCATGTTTGACATGATCGGTAATAAAACAATTGATTTAAAGGGAGTAAAATCTGTCAACGTAACAACAACGGGACATGAGAAATCTCATTTCACCGTAGCCCTTTCTTGCTTAGCGGATGGAACGAAACTAAAACCAATGGTTATTTTTAAGAGAAAAACTTTTCCCAAATGTAATTTTCCAAACGGTATTTTTGTTCATGTCCACGAAAAAGGCTGGATGGACGAAAATGGTGTTAAATTGTGGGTAAAAAATGTCTGGCAAATCCGTCCTGGTTGCGTAAGAAAACCAGAAAGCCTTTTAGTGTGGGACATGTTTAGGTCCCACCTTACAGATAATACAAAAAAATTGTTGAAAGAATGTAACACCGATATGGCAGTTATTCCGGGTGGATTGACACCATTAGTTCAGCCATTAGACGTCTGCTTAAACAAACCATTTAAAGCCAATTTAAAAAAACAGTGGAACACTTGGATGTTGGAGGGCGAGAAAACCTTTACGAAAGGAGGACATATGCGTCATGCAAGTTTGGAAACAGTGTGCGAATGGATATTAAAAGCATGGGATGAAATTAAGCCTGAGATTGTTAGAAAATCATTCAAAAAATGCAGCATTTCAAATAATCTGGACGGATCAGAAGATGACTGTTTATTTATGGATGAGGGTAACACAGATGATGAAGACGAAACAGATTGTGATGACGTGCCTGAAGAAATAACGGAAGACGAATATAATGAACTATTTATGTAATAACGAAAATGAATAAAGTATATAGGTAAAGGTATGTTATTTCTTTAAAATAAAGTTTTTTTCTATATTAAATTTTTTTTAATCAATAATTTTTTATATTCGGTGTATACCGCGCACCTGTAAATTCCAATAATATTTTTTGTATTAAAAGTGCGCGTTATACGCCGGAATATACGGTATATAAACACAGGCAAATAAACTATATCTAAGACATTCATAAAAAACATCAATACAAAAAAAAAAAAAAAAAAAAAAAAAAAAAGAAGAAGAAACAGAAATATATATATATATATTTTTAACATATGATAATTATATAAACTTAAAAACAGCTAAAACTAATTAAAATGTAAATTAATATATACAAAAAAGGAGAGCACATCATGCAAAATGGAACAACTTTTTAAACATGTGTCAAATGAACTACAAATAAAACTTCTGTTTTCAGGAAATTTAAACACAAAATACAATCTATTCATTGTCAAGGTAGCAAGAACAGATTAAAATATTTTTCGCCACTTACCAGTTTAATTTTTTTTAATGAGTTTTAGGCATCTTCTCAATGACAAAATACTTCTGATAAATTTTGTTTTAACACTTTAGCAAAAAATAGAGTTTATTTATTTTTGCTAAAAAATTTATTCAAAAAAAGTTATTAAAAATCAGTAGATAAAAAATTATAAAAAATAAAAACAGGACTATGAACACAAAATTTAGACCATAGTAAAAATCGTACTTGATGGAAAAGCAAAAGATGATAAAATATTACATGTAAACAAAAAGTTTTCATTTAGCTTTCATTGAAATACAGAAGGTGGTGAAACAAAAATAGTTAAACACCATTCATTTCCCAAACTTTTTGAGCACATTTACACAAAATACTTGCAACGCAACAATGTTTCTATATTGAATAGTAGAAAGAATCAATTTGTTGTTCAGAAAAGCAAATCGGTCTAATTTCAAATTGCAATTATGCTTAACAGGCATTTTTTTAATTGATATTGATTTATAAAAAATGTAATTAATATTTAATTTGAATTCTAAAAATGACATTGCATTAAGCTATTTAAAAAAACTGCTTAAGGCTGCTTTTTCTAATTTTATAATTGTTGCGGGCCCATAATGCATTCCTAACTATTTCATTAATTGAGACTTTAGCCAATATCCACTAAGCTAATTATTTAAATAGAGCAAACTATAATCACCAAGAAAAAATTTCTCTAAACCTTAAAGCGTTAACCTACTGAGTAAATTTATGAAGTTTCTCGGCTATGCACTTATTTCCCATTCAATAATATGGGGAAAAGAGTCTCTAAATGCTCGAAGGCTTGTACATGACCTAAATTTTGGATAAAAGCCAGGACTAACACTCAATGATAAAAAGCTTATTGCCAAACTAAATCATTTGATTCTCGTTACAGTATGAAACATGAGTTTTTTTATAGTCTATCAATTCTATAGTATAACATTTTAAAAGGAAATACACAAATATTGAGAATTATGCAAAGGTTTTTAATTTGTAAGTAAAAATCTGGCCAAATTAACAACTTTTTATATTACAAGCTTAAAATAACCTTAACATTTAATATATAAAATAACCTATACATATAATCTGTATATATACACATACATATTTATAGCTTAAAATTAAAGCTTTAAGTTTCAGCCATTCAAACTGAGGTTAATTTATTCTCTTTAGTCAAAGAACTTAATATAACACATTTAATTATTTTTTCTTTTAAATTTACAATTGTTGTGATTTATACATTAGTCATCCTTTATTGTTCACATGTTTCTACTTTAGCAAAAGTGAAACAACTCTATCATGATAGATTATTAAACACACTTGTATGGTATGTTAAAGTGTTAGGGAGTATGGAATAATATGCTAACAGATATTTTAAATAAAACACATTTTATACACCTGGCTAATTAGTAATTGCTATAAACTTAAAAATAACATACCAACTTGTTCTTGGTTTATACCCACAATAGGAATTTCATCTATTTTTTCTTTGGGCAAAGGAGGAGGACCAGTACCATCAAGTTGATTAATTAGCTGTGAACAAATAAACAAAATTTCTAATCATTCAAAAAAGTTTTTACTACTCACATATTAAAGAAACAAATAAAGAATATAATTCTTGAGAAGAGAAAAATTTCAGATATTACTTCCTTTCCTAATGCTTTTAAGTTAAATTGTAACAGAAAATAGTAATAACACAATTTCCTCACTAGAATATCACTTAAAAATTTCTTGCCATCATTTTTCTAAGAATTTTAAATTTTGGTATCATTTAAATATTTAGACACTCATGTAATAATGCGTTCTGACATGAAATCAGAAAAAAAGTAAGAGAGAAAAAGATGAGAAACAAAAAATAATTTGAAAGAATATGCTTGAAATATGTCAAAATTATCATTGAATAATAGAAAGTTAACAAGAAGGCTTAGATTGTAGTTGAAATTATTAAAAAAACCTAACACAGATAACAAAAACATTTTCATAACAAAATGTTACGTAAAATGTTTCTAAAAATGTACAAAATTACCAGATTTTGCAATATGTGAGTGAAAAAAAGTAATGACAGTTCCTGAAACAGTGGGGACACTGTTAACTTTTTTAAAAAATATAATGGGGGATTTGTGAGCTCAGATAAGGGTCCACAAAATGAAGTCTATTCTGTTTCACTAAGAGATGGACATCTAATCTAAAAGACTGAATTCATGAAAGCTGTAATTTAATAAGAGTAAGAGGTCAAAATTTTGAAAAGTCTCTCTACATTTATTTGCATAAATATTAAATCTACTTAGTTAAATACAGTCAAACCTGTTTATCTCGAATCTCACGGGAAAGGCAAAAAATTCGAGATAAAGAGGTTTCGAGTTATACAGGTCCTTTAAAAATATCAAATTTAATTAAGAAATTCTTATTAAGTTATTTAATTAAGAAAAGAGCTTTAATTGTTTTTAGTAGAAAAATATAGACATCTCTTTAAACCAATTATACCACATACATAAGTTTTTTTTTAACATACATTTAAAACTGAAAATAATTTTTCTAAGATTTTTGACATATAACCTTATTTGTTTCAATTATTATTTTGAGGTTAGAAATATAGCAAATTCCTCATAGCCAACATTTTCCTGGGATTCAAGAGTAGTTTATAAGAATTCTATAGCTTTTTCTACTTCTTTTGCAATCACTTTTGATTCGTCAATATGATCCTCAGCTTCTTCCTCTTCATCTGATATTCCTTTGACATTATCTATGATTTCCTCACCTGTCAATGTCCTGCATGTTGCCAGGCAGTTGTCCACTTGTAAAAATCTTCAAAATTAATGTCAACATTAAATCCAGATTTTATTGCATTCCAGTCTGGCAAATCTGGCACTGCATTTTCAGCGTTAACATTTTCTTCTTCGTTACTGATGCCTTCAACCTCTTTCACAGCTATTCTTAAATTAGGCATTTTGGATAGTTTTTAAAGACACATTTCACCAGACAAAACAGTAATTCTGATAGCGTCTAACTTTTTTCCATCAATGGCATCTACAAGTTTTCTATAGTTCACTTTAAAACTCTTAATTATCCTTTGATCCATTGGTTGCAATTTTGAGGTCAAGTGAATTTCTATTCTTAGCACTCTTATCAATGTTGAAAAGCTAACCCCTGATGGTCACTACTCATTAACCCCTCACTTACTGCTAGAATCATTGTATTCCTTTCTAGTTAAGGAAAGGCAGGGATAGTGATTGAAATTCCAAGAAACACCTCCAACCTGTTCCTCCCTATTTTGTGTGGATTCATGAAATTCATCTCTGTCTAAGAGTTCTGCTGATAAAGAAAGTTTTGACATTTGTGCTCTTTTATTAGAAACTCGAAATACGGAGGTTTTGAAAAAAAAAAAATTTCGACATAAGCATGGAAAATACATTGAATTTAGACAGTAAATGTAGGGAATTTTAGAAATTTCAAGATAAACGGGTTCAACTGTATTAAATTTTCTTAAGGGAAAATGGACTTTTTGGCACCTGTTAACTGTAATGAAGTCTATATTTCCTTTTTTACAGATTAAGATAATTAAAAAAAATATATAGTTAATCAATATTTGGGTAAATATTTCTTTTTGTAAACAATATATCATATCAGCAACTTATTTTTTAATCTATTTTGAAAACAATAGCTAACAGGAGAAATATGCCTATCCTTTTATTTAGTTCAGGTCATATTGCAAGATAAAAATCTATTCAAGGTGGCATAAAGAATCAGAAAAAAAAATTCCCTCACTTTTTCAGATTGGTTTCATCCAGGGTTGCCACTCAAATCTGGAAAAAAATTTCCCTGTGTTTTCCCTGTATGTATACGCAGTAATAGAAGAAACACACGAACAACACTTTGATTAGAAAAAAATTACTTCCTTAGTTTTGCTCACTTGAAGTGAGCAATAATTCAACATTACTTAAAATAATACAGAAAAAAAAAAACATTTTTTTTTTTTCTTACCCAAAATTTATCAAGACAGGAATTATATTAACCAATCATGCTCACCTCCAATCACCTAATGCTCTAAATAAAATTCACACAAAATGAAGCACTTAGGTGGAAAAAAAATAACATTCTTGCTATCTTGAAACAATTTATTGATTAACTTAACAAAAACTACTTTCAAGTAAAATTAACAATCCTTTTTTTTGGTCAATTCATGTATTTGAGCATCAATTTCTGCAACTTCCACAGATTTTTCAGATATCAGTTTCATTTTTTTCTTCTGCAACAATTTGATTTGCGTTACTGCTTTCCGTTTGTTGGACTCTTTCTCCTTCTCCTTTACCTCGACGTTTCTCTGCTTTTCCAAAGCTTGTTGATATCTCACTCGCGCTAATTTTGCATAATGAAGCAAATCTTTTGAGAGTGGAACATTTAGGACCTCCCCATAAAAATTTATGGCATCATACACTGTCCTCAGTCCAACTAAGGAATCGTCCTTCAGATTTTCAACAAGCATATCCTTGTTGATACTGAATCCACTCTCTACGGCTGCATTGCCATGCGACAATATAAGAATTATTTTTACTACTTCAAAAAGTTCAGAAAATTCACTGGACTTTTTTTAACACATTTGAATAAAAATCATCTAAGCGTATATCTTCATTAAATGAATTAAGTTCTTCTTTGTAATCACTTTTCAGTTTTGCCAGGAAAGTTTCAAATTGGATTTTTGCACGTTCTGAACAGGCTGGGGAAATTTGTGCATTGGAAAAAAGAAGTTGAAGCAAACCAACCATTCGCTTTTCACATAATACTGGATTGCTTTTCAATAGACGTGGGTTTAAACAAGATGCAGCTTTTAACACAGCAAAATTCTTGGACATGCGTTCAAATATTTTTTTTTGTAGTACTCTTCACAAATAAAAAGCATTCTGCCAAAAAATCTCTTTTCTGCTTCAGTAGCATCACTAGAATTTAAGTAACCTATAGTTATTATTCCAATGTCAGTATTTTTTCTCAGTCGTAAATTCTTGGGATCATCAAGATCTATCAAAATTAAACTGTCTAATGATTTTGCTTCTTCAATTATGCTACTTTTGACAATATTTTTCATCAACTGTCTAACAAGAATGAAGACATTTTCATACAAAAAAGGCACCATTGGTTCAGATGTCTGAAATTTTTTAAGAAATGGCTGAAGAATGTTAGAAATATAGGAAAAGAAGCTAATTTTAGCCAGAATAAATTTGTCCCGACAAGCACCTTTGATATTGTCACACGTCATAGATCCAGGCAAATCTTTTTTACTGAACTCAATGTATTTTTTTACATTGTCAAAAACTTTAAGAGCACGTTCACAAACATTGACATTTTCTACCCAGCGGATAGAACAAAACTTCAATGGAAATTCGGAAGAACCTGTTACTTCCAGAAAATTAGCACGTCTTGCTGGACTATCTTTAAATATTCCATACATTGCTCTTAGAGTAACATCTACTTTCCATCCAGTAGACTTGTGTCCATACTGCAACGCTCCGTGGATTATGTGTAGTCCACAAGTACCCAGGTTTAAAATTTTACAGTCATTTTCTGACAAAAGTTCTTCGTTGACATGTTTTAAAAATTTTAAATTGACGTTTGGTCCATCCATGCTGATTTGTAAAAGTAACTGTAAGTTTAAACTTGATATAACTTCTTTAAAATTCATAAAGAGCTCTTGAGCTGTAGTACGCCTTAAAAATACAGAATTAAAATATCTTGTGGAGACTATTAGTTGAATCACACCAATATCTTACTATAAGGTCCATTTGACATTTTTGCGAAATGCGGTTCAAAGCTTCATCAAAGCATATGACAAATTTTTTGTTCTTTAAAGATTTCTGAAAAGATTGTTGAAAAAACGGAGCTAATCCGAAACAGATAAGGTACGACATTTTTGTACGCCCCAACGTACACTTTTTGGCTATTTCACTATCAGCGAACATTTGTGAAAATAAATCCGCTACATCATTAATAGCATTAAACGGCGAATGCGATGCAACGAGTTTTAATGCCCATAACAGTTCAGCTTTAAATGAGTGTTCATGAATTAAAAAGTTAGTAATTGGTTTATTTGTGGACACCAAATCTTTTGTTTTTGGACTTGACGTATGCGCAACTTCCGTTTTTCCGTAATCCAAAATTGATGGTGTCTTTTCTGAATCGGCACTTCGTTTTGTATGATTTTTTGTCTTCTTGTGACTGGTAAGTGCTTGTCTTTCCATATTACTTAGGCATATTTTCTTATTGCACAGCAAGCAGTACGCAGCAAATGGATTTTTCGGAACTTCGGTAACCCATGTTGCAAAGTCGGGATTGATATTTTTATCCATCCAATCCGCATTGAAAACGGATTTAGAGCAGTTCATTTTTAAAAGAAATCAACTTTTATTGATAAAAAAACTAACAAAATATTCAACATGTAAACACGCGGCCCAGCGACCAAACAGATACACCATTACGCAACAGCAGATGGAATGTTCCCACTCTCGCGAACGCACGTCCATTCGACGAGACTGAGCGACTCGTTTTTGCGCATGCGCAATTTGGGAGTTTCTAGAGGAGAAAGAGCAACCTCCTCGAAATTGGACTGGCCTATGCAGAAGATGAGGGGAGTGACGGTGGTAGAAATGGATGAGCTCCCGCGCACGGCTCAACGGATGTTATTTTGCTTTTGGAGCGAGCTTTTGGATCGTTTCTTCTTATGATTGTTAAAGAGATCGGCAATTTTCTGCGAAAAAACGAAGCAATTTAAAATTCCCTGCGTTTTCCCGGTTTTTAAGGAAAAACGCGAAATTCCCAGCATTTTCCCTGTTTTTGCACTTGACTTTTCAATTCCCTGTATTTTCCCGGTTCTCCCGGTGCCGTGGCAACCCTGTCATCGAATTATCTTGATTTTGCACTTGTGGCATAATATTTTTGTATTATTCTACAGTAATGCCTTACTCTTCGACAAAAAATACATTAGATTACAAAAACTTTTATACATAGTATTAGAAGTTAAGCAGTAAAAAAATTTTGTTTAAAAAATGTAAAGCTACTTTTTATTGTAAGACCAAACAAATATTTGATTAGTTAGGTATTCCAGTTTAATTCCCAGACCCTTCTCTGATTTTTCAAGACTGATAAAATTATCCCTGCTCTGTAGCCACCCTGCTATTGTCATCAGTTAAAAAAAAAAAATCATAACTTACTTGAGTAATAATTGCATTCCAGCCTCCTCTACCCCATGCATAATCACCAGGGTTGCTGTGAAGATTTAGGAAACTAAAAAGTAAAATTAAAATATGCACTTTATTTAAAAAAAAAAAAAAAAAACTAAAAGGCATGCATTGCAAGACCAATACATTAAATTAATATAACATCTGATTAGAAAAGAGGTTCTAAAAAAAAGTATCAATTTTACAAGGTGAGTTTGAAGTTATGGATATTTAGTCTAATGGAACAGCGATTCTGCTTTTCATATTTCATCTAGGTTTTTTTTTACATCCAGGGGTCTGTCTAGGTTTTTCTGAAAGGTACCTATTTTGTGAAAATTTAGACATAATTTGTGAAAAATTAAATTAAAAAAATCAACACAAAAATATGGTAAAAATATGGATTTATCATTTACTAAGGAATACAAAATAAAATTTTAAGAAAAAGTATTTTGTGAAACTACAGTTTTTCCTAAAGTTGAATTTGTGAAGGTACCACTAAACGGTAGTAAATTCGGCCAGGACAGACGCCTGACATCAAATATGTAAAAAAAACCTAGATGAAATACGAAAAATAAGTTACAATGTGTCTAAGACACTTAACTTTTCAGTGCGGAAAAATATAGCCCACAAGCAGATTTATGGAGGCAAACTTAGAACCAAACTTAAATATATAAAAAAAATTCTTCATTATTAATAGCTGAAGGAGAAAATTATTATTTTCAGTACTAAATTACACCATTGCTTTTCCTTGATGCACACATTTGATAAGTCCTAATTGTAAGCCTTGATAATAATATAACTCTTTTTTTTAAATTTTCAACTAATTGCTTTGCCTATCGACAGATTAATGTGAATATTAATAGATGGATAAAGCTGTTTAGAATTAGTTTCTTAAAAAGGGGCTCGCTTTCAGTAAAATTGGACCGGAAAGCATGGAAGTCCTGGGTCTTAAGGGCCCACGACTTCTAAAGACTAACAGAACATAATTCAGCAAAAGCCTATTGAATTTTAATTTCCTATGATACTGGTGGGTGGTATCAGTAATCTCAAAAAGATGCTGGAGTGTTATTTTGCTCAAAAGTCATATCCTTAAATCACTGAAGATTTATGCATGAGATATCCTGATGCAGCAAAACTCAATAATTTAAGTTGAAACAAAGTTCTGTGTTAGCTAACTAAAAGCCCCTCAAATGCTTAGATGAAAGCAAGCATCATAGTTGCCATTTCTAACTTATTATTACCATGCCAAGCAAGGTCTCCCAAATTTGGTAAAATGAACTTACTTTGATAACTACAAAAGATGACATCATTTTAGCATTTGTTGTAGCACCTAAATTTTGATTGCTAAGCCAAAAATAATAGTCAACATTTTAACTAAATTCTGTGATAGCTAAGTTTCCTTTTAATTCCCAAAAATTTATTTATGAAAAGAGCTAAACTTTGATGAGCTAATTTTTGCTTAAAAAAAATTAAAATAGATTATATTTTTGCTGCTTTGCAGTAAAATATTAACAGATGTAAAAAAAAAAAAATTTTTTTTTACCAATTTGCAAAAATTACAATATTTAACAATATTTCTAAATGAAACATGATTTTGCAGATCAATTTTTAAACTTATGCATTTAGACAAATACAAAGAAAAAATGAACTTACACAGGAAAACTTGCATTTGGAACTAAACCTGAAAATAATAAGTTTTCTTTTTTAAAAAAAATTGAAAACAGAAATAGAAAGCAATTAAAAGTTGGAATCGCAAAATAAGAATGTTATAATAGAAAATTACGTCTTATAAACTTAATACTTTTTACTACTTATGAAATGTAATATAATATAAGACATGTTTTAATACAATATACTTATTTTTTTGGAAAACTTTTTTTTTTGGCACAATATGAAATTCATTTAAACTTAGGCTATTAATACAATACTTGTTAATAATTGTATTTGTAATTTTAAGTTTCAGAATAAAGCATATGAAACAAAACTTTTCCCTCAAGTTGATACACTTGAGATATGATGCAATTTGATACAAGATACACTTACTGATACTTTCACTGGTTGCTCTAATAACAAGAAGCATTAAGTTTTACATTGATATATAAGGAGAAACAAGGAACACATGATCTACATAACAATTTAAAGACAAATATGGTTCATTGTTATCTTCTAATTACAATTAAATTTTTAACATGGTAGCTGTTGTTAAATGAATAAATAAAAAATGTCAAGGAGAAAACTATATTAATTTACAATAAGTTTTTGTCCAGAATATATTTAATAATGTAGATTATATGAACAGAGTGACAGAATAACATACTTAGTTCAAAAGAATGTACTATAATCAACAGATTATTAGAAAATAACTATTAATATATAATAAGAGTAGTAAAATGAAAATAGTTTCTAATGAAAGAACATACCTGTATTTTCAGAAAGTGTAGTGACTAAATGGTGTAAAAACCTGGAAAGAAAGTGGAAATTAATATTATTCCTTAATTGAACAGTAATTTAAAACTACAAAAGTAAACCCTTTTGAAGTTGCAAGTTTTGAAAAAGAGACAGGCTTAATTTCAGATATCTTTACTTTAACATAAAGCATGTGATTCTTTAAAAAGTGTTTGGAAATGCTGGTAGTAAATATGGAGAAATAAAATTCAGCTAAAATACGAAATGCCAGCGATAATTCAAAATAGTTTTTACAACCATAAAGTTTTTATTTCCATACTATTCTGCATTCTCTAATCAACAAATCAAAAGGATTTTAATTACAAAAGAAAAAAATTCATGATGAGCCCTCTTATTAATCCTTTAAACTTGTACATAAATGATACACTAGATTCCGTAGTTAATTTAATGTTATTCAAATAATCATAAACAAGCAATGAAAATAAAGCTTAGAAATAGCTACTGCTTCAAAAACATCACACTTTAAAGAAAGTTCTTTACACAACTTCCACGGGAAACCAAGTAACAATGATAACATAATCGCAAAATTCAAAATACAATTCCACTTTTATAATACACAGGGATGAGAGAAGTCAGAAAGTAAAAAAGAAGAAATCCAAGAATATATATACAGTCGGACCTCTATTTAACGAAGTCGCTAAATCCCGAAAGTTCGTTAAGTGGAAAATTCGTTAAATAGAAAATCATCTTTTGAAATACGGATGGGCAGGGCAATTGTCGAAATTTGGAGCAATTTTACGATGCTCTGCAATCTTAAGTTTGTCCAATTTTAGAATCCATTTTCACAAATTTCTGACGTTATCCATGATTTTTTGTTGAATTCATAACCAACCTCCAAAGATTTTGTGCCCTTAAAACATCTTGGAGTTTTCCTTTTTCCTATAAATTAAGGGTTTTAATTTTTGATTGCAAGTCATATTTGCACCTAGCATGATAGTTATTCTTGCTTTGTTATATTTTCCTCCAAAGCATTTTTCATTTTTAAATGTTAGGGTCTTTTGAGGCAAACATTGAAAAAATAAAGCTGTCTCATCATCATTAAAAATGTTTTCTGGCTTATAATATTTTAAAATTTTATTAAGTGTCTCTGCAATGCAACTTTCACAATCTTTATCACTGATGTCATTACTTTCACCAGACATATCGTTTCCTATAATTCCCTGTTCAACGTTTGATTCCCTGATCATACCAGAGTCTATGAACCAATGATCTCGAGATAGGCGAAAATCGGAGAAAAATCACAGCCCTGATCCTAGTTTTTAGATCTTATACGATATGAAAAACCCAGAATGCAGTCACTCAAGATATATTCTCTGATAAAGCTAAAGCTATTAATTTAGCATGACAAAAATCAAATATATAATGATATTAAAAAAATCATTCAGTACCTACATTATACTTTCTAAGTCCACAAAATAAATAAAATAGAGATCACACAATTATTTGTTTAAAAGTTTCTGCTGATTCAACTGTAATAGGGATAAATGAAAAGGGAAAAGAAAATGCAACTAAGAGGAAACCGAAGTTGAAACATCAAATTATGAAGCGGTTTTTATTTTAAATATATCTTTGAACAAAGAAAAGAACTGTTAAAAAAATATTATATTTAATTAAATATTTAACATATATTTATATTATATTGTAATAAATTACAATAAAATATTAACATTTTATTGACTTAGTATCATTTTCTAATTTCTATAATCATAGATAGTAATTTATTTCACGTGTCTTAGAAAAATAAACAGAATTTGATAATACAAGCTTAAAACTAAATTCTTATTTTTTTAAAAAAAGATAATGCATCCCTCCTACCAATTACAAATTATCTTTACAAATTATCACTGCCACAGCTACAGGCGAATGGTCAGAGGAGTTCTGTACATAGACAGAATATATATATTTATAACAATAATTACAATAATAATAAAATAGAAACATCCTCACCCTTCTGTTCTGGTTCTGGCATTATCATAATCTTGTTGCCTACGATTAGGGTTCCTACTGAATCTGGGTCGCCTAGAAGGTCCTGGGCGGGATGCATTATATCTTCCTTCCCTGCCTGTTTCTTGAGTTTGACTCCCACCAGGAAAATGACTGGAATCTTCAGGTCTTCGCATGTAATTTAGCATATTCCATAACTGAACAAAAACAAAATTCTTTCAGTACACCAGTATATTATGTGTGCCATTGCATATTTATTCGTATTTATAGGATAAGGTATTCACTTTTGTTGTTCAGCTTCAAAAGTTATAAATCTTTTCTATATTATATCATATTACATTATTTTTCCTTAATAAGTTAAAGCATATTGTATAAAAAAGTATCAAATATTTATTGATATATGTAATTATTATGCTTACAAAGGTTAAACATAGAGAATTTTTTAAGATAGTAAAACCCACAAGTCCTATCCAAATCCAGTTTAGGGCATCCAAAATCCCAACCCAGCTGGTGCTAGATCACAAAGAATTGGCAACAGTATATCATGTAACAGTGAGATGTATAATTTTTTTAACATTAACTTAAAATGCTAAATTATTAAGCAGGGTTAATGTCAGAGGCTCATTCATTAGTTAGGTTTAATTACTTGATTTAATTAGGGAAGGCACTAACTTTATCAATGTTGGAAATAACTATGATATTAAGATTCAGAAAAATTTATAACCTAATTTCAATTTTGATATGTATATGTATCAGTAGTATTATTAATATTAGCACTAACACTGTTTTACAATAATCACTACAAAAATTATGAATTGTTTAATAAAAACTATTATAAAAATTAAAGATTCAAAAATTTAACATTTAGACAAAAAAAAATAAAAAAAAAAAAAAACTAATTTTGATGAAAACATTAATAATTCATAAAGTATTAAAACTGCAAATATGTATTCATGTTTTGAACAGTCATTAAATTTAGAGCTACTATTAAGATTTTATGATGGCAGGATTCTTTGGTTCACAGAAAGGATTTGAGAACTGAGTCTGCAGCAACAATAGAATTCAAATAGTCATAATTTGATTACAAAAGAAAACGAATATTCAACTGTTAAATACAAACAAACATAATAGCTTTCTTAAATAATAAAAAATAATTAATTAGAACAACACATAATAGAAATAAAAAGTTTAGATACTCACATCAGCAACCTGTGATAAAGCATCAGCTTCATCATTCGTGTCTGAGCCATCTTGAGAAAAAGGTAAGTAGGCTTCTTCATCTGATTCTTCACTGTAAAAAATTCAACACTTAATAATACTCTTAAAAATCTGAAATATTATTAATCTGATAAATAACTAATCTATATTTACCTAGGATCTGGAGCTTGGGCTAATTCTTCTATAAATCCGGTCTGGCAACGAGGACATGTAAAATCCTATAACATATAATTTAGTATTTAGTACTTTCTGTATTTTCCATTTCAAAGATGGGTCTCAAAATGTGCACATCTCTCTTAATAATAAATATCTTGAGTTACTTTCTGTTTCTTGGATATGAAAATAGTGTAAGATTTTGTTTAATTGCTTCATATTTACTGTAAACATTATAATTGATTATAGGAAACTATATCAAATGTTGCCCCCTACAGATGGGGTAATTAATGATCACTGGGGTAATTACTGATCATTGTCATTTCTTTTTATAAATAGTATTAAAAATAACTAATAAATAGCTGATTGTCTGTTCTTACATAACAATTCATATTTATTAAGTGGAACAACCATAAAATATATTTTAACTGTAATCACAAAATTTGTTTTCAACTGTATACAAGACAAATGTGTTCAGATTTGCACCATTTCTGGTTTGTCTTACCTTGCTTCTATCTTAATTTTATGTGTGTACATTGTTAGAATAATTTTTAAGTTTATAAATTAGCCTAATATAAATATGGTGAGAAATTATAAACCTAAAAAGGATACTAAGCTTCTAAAAAGCAAAATTAGTGATTTTTTTTTAATGATTGAAAATGAAAATTTCAGCGTGATAGCTGCTGCCAGAGCTGTTGACATACCTTACTCAACTTTACACTCTCACTTAATGAAGTTACAAAATCCAGCGAAAGAAACCCATGTGGGAACTCTTATTTTCCAGCAGAACACGAGAATGAGTTGGCTGCTTGGCTAAAATGTATGATGATGCAAAGATTTTTGGAAAATTTAAAGTGCTAATCATTATTCTTGCTTTTTAAATAAATCGTTTTATTAGCTGCTTCAACATATCCTTTTGACTTATTTGTTTGATCTTGATGTCTTATTTGTTAATTACCATTGTATAGTTATTTTTAAACAGCCCCTTTACTATAAAAACTGGTGATCAGGAATTACCCCAGAAATGATCAAGAGAAGGGGTAATTCCTGATCACTAAAAATTTAAAATCTTTTCAATTCTAATTAGATTTTCAAACAAAAGAAGGTAGCATAAGACTCATCTCATATAGCCTCACACTTCCATTTATTAAAATTCTATCTTGAATAGTTTTTTCGCAAAATAGATGTTTGCATTTTTTGATCAGGAACACCCTATATGCCACATTTTATCATCTATTTTAAAGCATGTATCTAGACAAAAAATGTTCCTATTAAGTCAATTTCAGAATAAGTATTTTTAAAAAATCTCATCTGGCATAAAAAAAAAACAATTTACTAACATTTTATATTTTTATACATGATGGACAAAGACATTTACTTGTAAAAGAATGGTAGATGATCTTTGATATCTCATTCAAGAATAAAATTTTATTAAATCACTTTTAAATTAGATTGGTCTAATAATTTCTTTGTCCTATTAATTACTGTATGTATCACAAGAATAAAAAGCAAAAACTGTGGTAAACCACAACAAATATTTTAAATACATAATAAAAAACGAAAATATTCATATTTCATTATAGCTTATCTGTATTGTTTCTCTAATTTGATAACAATAAACGAAAAAACTCAATCAAAATCAGAAGGAATTTAATTACATTATAAAAGATTATTTCCCTATTATATCAAAATACACGAAAGTTTGTTTACCAAAGAATCATACTAGGGATCATTTTTAACTATACTTATTAACATGAAACTGAGTTTTTTGATTTTCGCATCCATTAAATTAAACAAAGAGTATAATAAAGAATTTGATGTTGACCTAGAAACTTATATTTTTAGCTATTTTGACAAAAATAAATAAAACAGGTACAACAAAAATGAATCACACTAACATAATTGTGTTTTAAAAGAATGTTTTATTACAAAAAAAAAAAAAAAAAAAAATTATATTATATTAAAATTCTAAAAGAAATTACTGTCGTATTATAATATTAAGTATTTTTAAAAAATATATTGAGATGATTCGCATAAACTATCATAATGCTTAATGTGAATGCTATATATGATGTCTTCAATTCAAATAAATAACTGCAACATCTAAGTAACTCATGACATTAATCTCACAAAATTACAACACAAGATATCTACGAAGCATTCTGAATGATATCAGCAAGAAAGAAATAAGATTTTTTCAAAATCCTTCACATTTTTAACACATTTGAATAAGCAAAAAATATCACAAAAAATAAAGTTATGAACACTTTAAAATACGCTAAGATGCTTATATCAAAAATTAGTGAACGAACTGATAGTTAATAAAACAAAAATTAATATAATAATGCACATAAATTATTTGATAAAAGAAATCAATTCGCTACTGAGTATATGCTTTTATGGTGATCGATGAAAGAATTCTAGAATAGTCGATGACACAACGGAAGCGATACAAACTAACGTTATAAAAAAAAACCTTATAAAGAAGGTTCGAGGAAAAGGACACATATTTTTATACAGCCGTCATTAACAGCATCAGATAATATTTAAATAGATTTGTTTACATATCACCTGATCTCATTATTGGTAAAAATCTAATAGCATCACTAGGCTTAACAATGTAAACAATAATCAACAAACGCTTATAATTTAAATTTTTTAATTTTAAAATTCGGAATTATAAAAACAAAGGACTTCTGATACTTACTGGCAAAATTGGATTAACTTCTAGAAAGCAGCTATGACAGAAAAACCGAGCAGCCGGAGTTTCGACTGTTGCCTCTGCCATGTTTTCACATTGATGGACGTCACTATTTTCCATTAGAACTACAGTATTATCATATCTCGGGGGTGATTGGGTTGTGGATGTGGAGTGTCACATTTTACGCAGATGGGGAACACGTGCGCCGGCAGTTTTATTTTTTTTTATAAAAAAGAAATGTTAATGTTGGCTTATGACAACTTAAAGAAACTGAAACTAAAATGAGAAATGTTACTAAAGCATAAAGATAAACGCTTGATGGGTATTTCATTTTCAAAACATTTTAGTTAAGGAACGGGATGTTAGTGCGAAAAACAAAAATTTTTCACTGATAAAACATTGTATAAGTAAATTTTTTGATAATCTATAGTAACATATATTTTATAATGAATAAAATTATTCTTTTTATTTTTTAAATTAAAAATTTAAAAGCAATTGAGCCGTTAGAATTGTTGCATAAATAGTGCAAAAACAGACATTCAGAACCTTTCTGAGAAAGCGAGCGGAAGTGTGACCAGTGTTTATATTTTCCACTCCAGCTGTTGTTATGTACTTTTCCCCAATAAAATGTACATTTAATTAAAATCAATGCAATTCATTTGGCTGTATATTTTAAAAAATTTGGAACAATGATGGGTTTGTTATTTTTTATCCTCTTTAAATTGCTTTATTTTTATTAAAGTACATTTATTTTCCTTTAAATTATCAAACAATATCTTCAGTTACTCAAAGACAGGAACAGAATTTGAAACTATCTCTGAATTCTTATTATCTTACCTCTGTTATAAAGAATGCTCCAAAAAATTCATACATTTTTCGTTCATCAGATAAAAAACACTCTGAAAATAAGGTTTACGCGATCTATCTACAAAAATGAACTAAGTATATGTGTCTATGGGATAATTAACCCACTGTGTATAATTAATAAATTTTTTATAATGGAAAATAAAATTTAGAAAATGAAAAAAAAATCATTTTTTCATAAGAAAACTTTGAAACAGGATATTTCTATCTTGATTTCATCTAGTTATGCAAACAACAACATTGAATTTAATCTAGAATAATCAGATGGTTGAAGCTCAAAATTCCTAACTGATTTCAAACTTTGATTAGAGCTAGTCTATTTATCTTTCTCGTTTATAGTTTTAAAAAGTTCTTTTTGTAATATTTTCTTATACTTGTTATTATAACTAGATGCTTTTTGTATGTAAAAAAAAAAAAAAAAAAAACTGAAATTGCCATATTAAAGTGAGAAACGATTTTAATTCATATAATCTTTCACGTTCTTACCAAAAGTATTATTCTTAAAGTAAATATATTTACTCTTCAATTTTTAACAAAACTATCTTATAATCTATGAACTTAAAACATTTTTTATTAATTCTTTCAGTCCTTCATTAAATGTTTTACGTGAAAGTGACTATAAAAAATTAATTGGTATTATTTTGAGTAAAATCCCAAATTCATAGAAATTACTAATTACTCACCAAATTAGTCTCTCAAAGTTCTAAATCAAACTCATTGTTTCAATTTTTTTCATTTTGTGAGTTTTAAAATTAATTGATACAAATATTTTGCTTATGCATTACATATTTACTTTAAATCTGTTTTAAAATTCTTTGCATGTTTTATAATATTAAGTAAATTACTTTTCATTGTATCAAAACGTAATTTATTTGTAATTTCATTATTAATCATTGGTAACTTATTTTAAATCAGTGCAAACATATTTATTGCTATATTTTCTTTATTTATATCAAACAAATTAGTACATCTTAAACAAAATGTTCTTAAACACTTATCAAATTATGGTTAAGTGCACTGATTGGAAAAACTACATTATTTTTGTTGTTTATTACAGCTACTTTACTACAAATCTAGTTAACTACAGCTACTTTTTTTTAAATTGTAGTGACTATAAACTACTTAGCAGTTGTAGTAACTACTTCAGTACTTTAAAGATATGAACTTTTCTGGAGAACTTAATTTTCACATATGTTCAAAATGGTTTTGAAAAAGAAATTGACTTGCATTAAGTATAAGGGAATAATTAAGAACTATTTATTCATGGTTACATAAGCCAGTTTGTTAAGCCAAAACATTTTTATCCCTAATTTTTTCATTCAACTTTTTATGCCTTTTTCAACAGCAAATATTTAATTAAATAAATGTGAAATCATCAAATACTTGCAATTTAATTGTTTAATGCTTCTTTATTTCCTCTAAAATTAAATGCATCGAAAATTTATTTTCTTCCCTTAACATAACAATGTTTAAAGAGTGTGCATTCATAAGTAGAAGCGTGGATGAAGTTATTAATTATCTATTTTTCGTAATGACTTGTTTAAATATTAGTTATATGTGATTTTAAATACTTAATTTATATTAACTCACAATTGCAGCCACAGGTTTATTTTCATTGCATCCATGGACAGACCTGTGAAGATTTGTACCCATCAAAATTGAAAAATTTGTTGCATTAGAACCGTGTTTCTTTTCTAAACTAACATTAAAAGTAGTTGTCAGGAATTGCTACAAACTACTGATTTTTGTATCGCACCACTCACTACACTACTTTTTTAAAAGTAGCACACTACACAATGAACTATGAAAAAAAGTAGTGTGCTGCTTCCTATAACTGGTTAAATTATTAAAAACTTAACATTTGCATTCTTATGTGTGTCTCTTAGTCTTGTGCAATCTTAAGTCTTATATCAGTGTTTTATATATATGATAACTAAGGCCCGGATTTTGATGACATTTGCATTTTTGGACATTTTTTGTCCTTTAGAGCATTTTTTTAGATTTATAGGGCATTTTTCTTTAAATTTTGGGGCATATTTTGCATTTTAAAGCGTTTTTTTAAATTTTTTGCTAATTTTCTCCAATTTTTATTATTTTTTATCATTTTTCATTATTACACTGGCTTCCAAACAATGAAGAAAATTTCTAGGATATTAACAGGTGAAGCAACATCTTTTCAAATTGAAGAAGAATTGTCAGTAAGTGAGACCGTCTTTTTCAAGTACGCACCAATAACATCAGTAGACGTTGAAAGAAGCTTCTTCAGGTATAAAAATGAACTTTCAGGCAAGAAACGCTCGTTTACATTTCAAAATATTAAAAAAAAATTAATAATCCAATGTAATTCTGATATTTAGTAATATTATGAGATGGAAGTTGTTATATTCATTAAAGTTTCTATACAAAATGAAAATGTTTTGGAGTCAATATATTTTCCTTTTTTTTTTTTTTTTTGTTATTTTAGGATATAAAACATATTTTTCAAACTTTAATGATCGTAGAACAAGTATTGCATTGCTTTATATTTTTTGAAATGACTCATAATAATTTTAAAGAGTAAAAAATTGTTTTAATTCAATATTTTTACTTTATTTAAGTCATGTCATAAGGCGTTTTTAGCGTAATTTTCACATTTTAAGGGCATTTTTTGCACTTTTAAAGGGCATTTTTTGCAGTTTTTAAGGGCATTAATTGAGATTTTTTAGGTCATCAAAATCCGGGCTCTAATGATAACTAATTTTAAATCAGTCTTACTCCGCAGCTTACTGTTTGCTAATAATTTTTAAAAAATGCTTATTGTTATATTTCCTTGTTATATATCTATTGTTAATGCAAAAATTTCTGAAAATTGTGAATCTATTTGACAAATATTTAGTTACCTAGGATTAAATTTAGGAATTCTATTTTTAGAATGCTTTGTTAAAATGGAATGGTTTAAATAGACTGGTTAAAATTGAATTTTTAGAATGGTTTGTAAAAAAAATCTTATACAATGACAATATTGTGAGGATCAAAGTTTGTGTAGTCTCCCATATCATATTCAGTTTTCTACCTAAGCTTTATTTATAAATTAAATTTTTGTATTTCAACAAATTTTAAATTCAATTCAAATAAGTATTCCGATAAATATTCTATTTAAATATATATATATTTTCTATTCTTTGAAGTTACTGATAATGAAGGAAAAAAAACAACTTTTAATTGGAAGAATTTTTTAACAGAAAATTTAAAGTTTATTTTACAACAATGCTAGGTAGGAAATATGAATTATAGGTTCATATGCCTATTTAAAATAAAATGAAATTATATACATCCTTTATTGGTTTTAATTTTCATTAAAATGATGAGAACTTGTTTCCTTTTAGATTCTTTTCATATACCTCTCAGCCATTCAGCTGGGATGTCAACTACTGCATCAACGTCATCATCATCAGCATCTGACCCTGAGTTAGAAAATAAAGTGAAAAAGAGTATGATAGTTAATTTTTTTATAAATTAATTTGTTTATACTATCAGTAAAAAGTATCATTCATTGTTTTATTCAATGTTTTTGTCAACCTTAACAAGGTTATGCATAATATCGATAATATGCATGTTTATAACACTACTGTGTACTAGACTCTATGGAATTGTGCTATATTCTCTGAAACCATAATTTTCACCCACTGTATTAATGTTCTGTTTTTATTTAGGAGCTATAGGTGTAGAATGTCTTTGCAGCTGTTCTGAGAAATTTTATAATCCAAAAGTTTTATATCATTTTGAAAGATCATAATCTAAGCTTTTACCAATGAAGCTATTTGTTTTCTCATAAAAAAATTTTATTAGCTAGTAGTAGCAGAGGTAGAATATGAAATTTTTGTATTTTATTAATCAGTTTTATTGGTTAGTGTGTACTTTTCCTTCATTTTCTCCTTGTTTAATTAAAAGGCAGAAGTGATAAGGAAATTGTAAGTGTGTTTTTCTTTGTCATTTGTCTCATTTTGGCATTGACTCGTTTTGTTTTTTTTCTTCTTGGTTTTTCTATGATCCTGATCTTTCAAAATATCTTTAAGTAAGATTTTTATAGTAAGGTTTTTTGCTATTAGTAAAATTTCTTATCTTGGTCAATTACCGATATATTAGTTTTGGACTTCAATTTTAAACTTAGTTTTCTCAGCTATGTAAAATATGTTTACTTTGTTAGGAAATATGATGTGAAATAAATTAAGAAAATTATTATTGACTTAATATATAAACACTTAACAACATTTAATATACTTATTAATACTAATATATTTAATAATAATAAAATATAATTTCACTTTGGTTAATTGGTGATTTTATACGGCTTTTCATTTTTTTTTTTTTAAATAATTTACTTTTTTTATAACATATTTTTATGTCTTATATTACCTATGTTTCAAAAAAAAATGCTAACTTTTTGTGTATGCTGTATTAAAATGTTATAGCTTCTGTATAAACTTATTTAAATTATTTTATTACATTATAAAAAAAAATTCCATTGTTTTCTTTCTTTGTTCTCTTTGGCAAATTATATGTTAATCTTTATTTTTTTTACTCTAATTTAAATTACAACTATAATTTAAATTAAATATAGAAATCAGGTAAGTTTTATTCATTTTGATCATTTGATTTAAATTTTTGACATTTTGTAATAATGGAATTAATTTTAACCATATAGTTTTTTTTTCAACATTTTGATTTTATTTTTTAATATATTTTCAATCCATTTGTTCATCCATTTGCTCATTTCAATTCATTATTTAACCAAAGTGTACCATTTGCCTAGATTATTATTTGAAAGCTGTAAAATAAGAAAATTTTAATATCTAATAAAAATTCTTATTCAAACTTTTGATCACTATAAATTTCAAAATAAAAAATTATAATAATTAAAATTTTTATCTTATTTGATACATTTATTTCTATTAAATGTTTTGAAGAAATATTTATATTGTAAATATTCATGAATCAGTTGTCTTATTGAAAGAAGAGCTTTAAATATGTATTAAAATAGTTATTTTTAAATTTTTCCCATTAATTAAATTCTGAAATATAGAATGTTATTACTTTTCTTAATTTCTTGCAAAACATAATTATTGTTTTTATTTATTTTCCTTCTATTTAAAAATGTTATTTTATCTATATTTCTTCCTTATTGATTGTCTTTTTGAAAGAATTTTCCCAATAACAGGTTGAAATAGTATTTTTATTGTTTCAGTTAAACTTTGAGATGTTACACCTTTCTTATTCCTTACAAAAACTATTAATTATTTTTTTTACCAAACTAATTTCAAAAAAATATTTCATTTAAACAATTTTTGTGTCTTATTGAAAGAACTTTCCTTTCTATTTAGAACTTTTCCTTCTTTGTCCTATGTAACAGCCTTAAATAAGTAGTAAGATTATCTTTTTTAATTTTGTCAATTGAGTTTTGAATTTTTAATTGTTGGTACCTTTCTTACTTTAAAAAAAATAATTGATTTAATTTATTTTCTTTTACCAAGCTTATTGAAAAAAGAAGATTTATAACTTTATTTTACCTTTAAAAATTTTTTTATCTTGTATTTGCCTCTAATATTTTAAAATTTTGAAACTATTTGTTCTTATTTTGAACTTAAGTTGACAGTTAAAACTTGATGAAAATTATTAATATGTTTCTACCATATGAAAAAATTAAAAATTCTGCACTCTTTCTTTCGATACGACTATATATTGTTTTTTTTTTCCACATTTTTTTAGATATTTAGAACAAAATGGATTATTTCTAAGTTGTTAATTAAAAGCATCAACTAGTAGTTAAAGAAAGAGAGATTTTTATAAAATAATGTAGTGTATGAAGTGTCATTTGTTTTTTTTGTGGATATTTTATAGATACATAATGCATAGTAGGTATTTTGCTTCAATAGTATATGAATGATAAAACAACCCTGCATTTCCTTAGCATTTGATTTCTTTAAATGGCTTTTCATTTGTTAAATGTTATTATTGTTATTTATTTTTATTATTTGACCTAATTTAAAAAATAAAATTTGTGTCCAAGTTATTTTTTACTTGTTATGATTGATCGTACACATACTTACTGTGTGTTAGATACCTGAATAACTTATATTTCAAAATTCTGTGTTAATTTATCCAATATAAATTTTTAAATAATTTTTTTTCTAGCCTCTGAAAAAATATCTGAAAATCTTCATATATTTGCAAATGAGCCATCTTTAGCATGCTTTCGACTGCAAGAACATGTACACAAATCTCTGCCACAATTAGTATTGAAAAGGGTATTTATTCTTTAGTATTTATTTTGTTCCCTGAAATTTGTCTTGATAAAAATAGTTAAATAAGATGTTTGTTTGCATATTAAATAATTGATTTACTATCTACAATTAAATAAGTTGTTACATTTCAAAATTGGATATAATACTAAAAAGGTTTATTCAGTTATATAAAGTAACTTTTCAGTGTTTGGTTTTACATACTTAACTGAAGAAAACCTTTTTTGAATACTTTTTTACACTTGATAATGTGATGCTTTTAGTCTATAGTTTGACTTGGTTTCAATTTCATACAGTTTTTATGCAAATTTTAAGCCAGTGGACGGTAAAACTACATTATTTCTTTAGTTAATTACAACTACTTTATTACTGATATAATTAACTACAACTTCTTTATTTCAGATATAGTTAACTACAGATATTTTTTTAGAAATATAGTTAACTCCAACTGTTTCTTTTCTTTTTTTTAATTAGTGATTACAAACTACTTTCAAAATGTAATTACTACTTCACTACTTTTAGGAGATAAACTTAGCTGAAGAACTTAATTTATGCCCATGCTCAAAATGGTTTTGAATTTAAAAAAATTGGCCACCCAAAAATTCTTTTTGGCAAATCTTTCATTACGATCATAAATATCTCTTTTCAGTAAAATACATGGAATGAGATAAGTTAGAAGTATTTATTTTAACAAAAAGCAAAAATAAAACGTATGAGACAGTATTGTCTCCTCCTGAGAATATTAAACTGTGTGTCCTCTGTGTTAGCCAGAATTACTAAATCTATTTATATGTTTTTCATTTACGACACAATATTGAGCTGTGTTGGGTGAGTGGTTAATGTACTAAACTTGGGTTTGATTCCCAGGGGCGGCTTAAAGCTCACCCAGCTCAGATTCAGCACCAGCTTGTGTGGAGAGTAAAAGCGGCCTGTGCGCAATGCTGACCACATTGCTTATTCCAATCATGTCATTATTCATGAAATTGTGAAGCTTTAACTTTCATTATCCTAGTGGTCTTCAATGGCTGCTGAATTTTTTTTTTTTACCCAAAAATATTCATATTTTAACATAAATGTTAACATGCTATAATTGAGAAAAAAATGATTCTATTCTATTTAAAAATTTATGCACGGAAAATTCTTTGTTACACATTAAAATCTAAATCTTTAATTTTATGATTATCATACAATAACTTTAAAAGTATGTTAAGATTGATAAAATTAAGTTCTTCTGACTATTGATAAAATAATGTGCTAAAAGAAATACACTAAATTATATGAAATTAAAAAGTCAATTTCTTCTTTTGAATGTGAAGATTTATGCCCCTTTAGTTTTTCTTGATGTTATGCGAGCGTTTATTGTAGTGGACAAATAATGGTAGAATTGAGTATTTCTGTGTCTCTATCTTATTGCTTAGTTTGACTGTTGGGTTCTTGTTGTTTATCAGAGGATTATAGTCAAAACTTTCATGTTGCACTTTATGTAAAAAAACTACCCAAAATCTCTGAGAAAAACACCTGCTTTAATATAGGTGGCTAAATGTCTATTTTGTTAGTGAAAAAACGGGAACAAAGTGTTTTACATAAATATTCATAAAATGTGTAAATGGCCCAATGAAATTAATATATGCATTTATTGATTAAAAATTTCATGAATCTTAAATGAATAAGCTATCAATTTTAAAAAAATGATGATATACTTTATTTCCTTAAGTTTATACAAGATTTAGATGAAAACCTATCGTTAAAAAAGTTCTGCTTGAGCTTAGTAGTGAACTAGGAAAAACCAGCAAATTGTTTTACTTTAAATTCATCTGGTGAAGCATTTTTTTTTTAATTTTTAAATTCTACTTTTATTTAATGCTGGTGATTTATATTTTTTAAAATTTTGATTTTAGTATTTTGTCTTGTGATTGTAAATCATTAAATCAATTAAACTATGTCATTTATAGATTGAAGTGAATCAACTACATAGAGAACTTCAAGGAAAATGCTATGATTTGGAATATGCAATTAAGTAAGTGGAATATTTAATTTTTATGAGTAATGCTATGCACAAATTTGTTTTAGCAACATTTTGAGACCTCAGTATTTGTTCTCAATCCTGAGTAAAAAGGAGGCTAGCCTTTTTCATAGTATTTATTACTTTATATAAAACGGATTTTAAAAACATTATATAAAGTTAAGAATTAGGCTCAAGCATTTTATCCAAAATCTGACTAAAAGTTTTTATCATATGTTAAGGTTTCTTGCTGCTTCTCTAATAAATATATTTAGCATGTTTTGCACAAAATTTCTCGAAAAAATAAAATTATGATAACTTCGAATCTTGTGGTCACATTTGCCTGTACTAAGAAGCAGTTTTAAAGGTTAGAGAGAGTCCAACCTTAAACATGCTAACCAATTTGTGAAGACAATATTTTAAGTTAAAAAAACAAATAAGCGAAAATACTTTCTTTGAATAATTAAATAATAATAATACATTTTTGATAAATTCTATTCTTATGTTTTAAAATTTGAGGACTTGAGCTGCTGAAAATTTAGTCCCCTTGTAATTATTATTACTATTTTCTAACTTTAGAACTTTATAAAACATTATTGCAGAACTTGTTTTTCCAAAGATAATTAAAAATAATTTTTTATAATTATTTATTTTTATTATTTAATTTAAAAATAGTTGGAAAATTGCATACTAATTTTTATATCTCTTTAAAGTATATTTTTGGGACAAAATGTGAACAAAATCAAGGGTATAGTTTTTGAGAAATGAAAATTTAAAAAAAAAGGGGTTAAAATCTTATTAATAAATAATTATGTGGCTGATTACATCACAAAAAGTAGTCGTTTTGTTCCTCAATTGTAGCTTTTTTTAGGAGTCAGCTCTATGTTTTAAAGTTAGAATAAAAATACAAATATTTGAGAAAATTCTTTGGTGTGCTTTTTGAAATACCATTAATCATCAGTGAGCTTTTTATTCTGAACACAGCTCGAAATAAATATTTAAGAAAATGGACACAGCTCAAAATGCATGTTTAAGAAAATGGACACAGCTCAAAATGCATGTTTAAGAAAATGGGCATAGCATTTGATTCCATTTTTCAAACTTCTTTATGAAAATCTTTCGTTTTTAAAGAATAAATTAAATAGGACCTAATAAATTCACACTGTGATGTCCATTTTTCTAAAACACTTAGTTCATTTCTTAAATGTATTATTTTTTTAAAGAAATTAAAAGTTATCAGGTCTTTTTTCTAGGTTGTCATGAGTTATATAAATATAAGTCGCATTAAATTAACATTGTATGAATTTGAAATTTTTTAAAACCACTTTATCGTTTCGTGTTCTGAATACAAAGATATGCCTTAAGTATACCCAGATATCTGTTGTATACATAGCCACCTCTACCGTGATGCATGTGGTTTTATTCCGTAATGATTATGCTTAGTGTTTAAAACAATAAGAAAAATTAGGTACTAAGTTTCTTGTTTAGTTGTTTAGTTTGCGTTGAACATTTAAAAGGCACATTTCTTGCTATGCCCCTTTTCTTAAACACGCTTTACAAGCTGTATCCAGAATTAAAATCTTACTCATGTAATGTTTATTGAAAATGATTACTTGGATATTAGAAATTGAATTATAATTTTATGCTGCTTATTTGATTTAAAAATAAAAATATTTATTTTGAGCATGCAATTTTAAGATAACTTTAAAACTTGTTTTTTGTATTAAATTCCACTATACCGGCAATATTTTATTAATTGTATAAAATTTGAATCGCTTTATTAATATTTTACATTTTAGAAATGTGAATTTAAAGCCTGCCTATACAGTAGGCTTCCAATTATCAGGCTCATGGCTGTCCAGTTTAGTGACCATCCAAACCATATCGTCAAAATTAGGAAATTTTGTTACTGGCCAGTAGTTAGTTGTAGCATAGCTAACAGTGGCCACTTTTTTTTAACATAAGAAAGTTTTAAATTATTTAAAAACTGTATATCATAATATAAGGCATTTCTTTTGAAGCTTTTTACAAACAATAGTAAACACTAGGTTTATTTCTAAAATGAACAAGAGTTTTAATTAACAAGCAGGAGATAAAATAATTTTCTGAATATTATAAAATATTCATAATAATTCCATACTTGTTAAAAATAATTTTAAAATATACGCATGAGGTTTGTTAAAGAAACTGAAGACTTCTGGCTTTTTTAATCACCATTTGTTATGTTTAGTTACCTTTGGCTGAATCGGTGGTCTGCCCATTTTGACTCTTCCTAGTTATAATTTTCACTTTTGTGAAGTTTAATTATTAACTTTGTGAGTATCTTAGTATTAATCATTTATCTTAAAATATGTGACATGTATTTTAATCGTATTAGAGAGGAAGTGAAACTTCTCCTATTTTGTTATCTGAACTACCCTTCATTCAACCTAACTTATATTAGACTCGACAATCAGGAGCCTACTGTGCTTTAATTTTTGTAAATAGCTTGTTCAATCTTGGATTTAATTATAATAATTAATTTATTTGTTATAACATATATCTCTGTCACTATAATAGTTATTCCTTAAGCGGTGATGGCTCAGGGGACCAATGAGGTGAACCGGGTTCAAATCCCAGCAATGGCTGGTCATGCCAGGCTCACGCCGACCACAGTGCTGAATCCTTATATCGTAAAATATCTTTAGTGGTAGATGGATCATAGGTTAGAGTCCCCTTGTCGTCAGGCTAAAATGGGTGGTTTCTGTTGGTTTTCCTTTCCATGTAATACAAATGCAGGTACGTTTTATCAAAAAGTCCACCACAAAGACAAATTTCTTCCAATATTTGATTTAAGAGTTACCTTGTCTTCTGGATTGGGTTCAAAGTTACATGATTATGGAGTTGAATATTAGTACGCTTAAACCCAAAATTGGGTAGGCTGTTAGAAGACGGTTATATAAATAGTTATTCATGAGATATATTTTCTTTTCAGTGCTGTTAAAGAGATGCAAAAAAGTGGTGAGCATTTCAAAAACATCACTCAACTGTTATATCAAGCTATCATTTCTAAGCAGCGCTTAAATGCAGAAGAATCTAAAAAATCTGATAAGAAAAAAACTAGTATGTATCAAAGATTTTCAGGCTCTTTCGACTTACCTGCCTCAATATTGCCAGCTGTAGCATCTGGTCTGAGTTCCTCAACATCCGTGAGTGCAGATCTTAAATCTACCCCATCTCAGCCAATCAGGCCATTATCTGCCACATCATCTCCAAGACGTTCTCGCGCTTCGTCTGTATCTGCTGTGCCAGCCCGAGCTTCTCTTACAAGGCAGCAATCAGCCTCTTGCTCTCCATCAAGGATAAATTAATGTAAAATTTCATTTAATATTCATTGATTCTACTTGAGCATTCATTGTGATATATTGTCTAAACTTTATTCTGTTATATATCCATAATCTGTAACGTTTGTTTTTAAGTTTAATGTTTCATAATAGTTTAATTTTTATGTTTCATAATGTTTTACAATGTTCTATTATCCATCTATAAAAATCTGTGTTTGATTTCAAACTAAAACTTTTCATTCTAGGACAATTCCTCCAATTAGGAATGTCCTATTTGCAGACTTATATGCATATAACTCAGATGGGAGAAAAATCATGCAGTCCTAATAGCTTTTGTTAAGTTAACTCTTGATGTCATTGTCATATAATTTTACTTCAAAATGTGACAGTGCTCCAATTTATTGTTACTTTCATAAGTTAAAATTTTTAAAAATGAAAGACTAGATGTTATGGATGTATGTATGTTACAATATGCTATGTCCATAGCAGCCAGTTTCTTTCTATATATTTTAATACATTTTAAATATCTAATAAAAACTGGAGTAAGTGTAAATGACATCAAGTATTATTTTAATAAAAATTATTAGAATTTCTCAATTAAAAAAAAAAAAAAAAAAAAAAACTGAGTCATATGCATTTAAAATCTGCAAATGCATTATTCATAAATGAGGTAATTGCCCTCTACTGAAAAGTAATTGAGCACTGAAAATAGATGGAAAAAGAGATCAGATGGAAAAAAATGAGAAAAAAAAATGAATACTGGAAGTGGAAATCTTAGTAACAATAATTCAAAAAAGAAATGAAAGATCTTGTTATTTCTATGTGCCATATAAGGGAATATGGATAACCTTGAAAGTACTAGGGATAAGACCCGCGGTACTTGTGTATTCATTGCACAACTTACTTTAGTTATTGCTAGTAAGTAGCTAAAAAATTAATAATTTTCAAAATTATTTTAACACATAAATGTTTATAAATAATTATAACTAAATGACTTAAAGTTAAAAACAAACATTTTAAAGTGTTGACTAGGAGCAAAAAATGAGTGAAATGTAAAAACAAAGCTGTAAATACCAAAAGTCAGAATTTTTCGGTGCTCTCCTGAACACTTTTTTTTTTTTTTAAATTTAGCTTTTGATATTTTTAGTCCTCAATATTTGGGCCCCTTATTTATGTAATAAAAAGTAAAATCATGATTCCTTGTATCCAATGTTCAAAAATTTAAACTGTAGGTTTCAAAATTTGTATACAATGTATGTAGAAACTGCTGATTGTTAAAATTTATACATTTATTACTTTAAATACAAAATAACATTTCTTTGAATTTCATTTTGAACCTCTTTTTAGTTTAATATGTATTTCTAAATTTTTTCATTAATTAAAATTATTAAACCCGTATGAATTATAATTACATTTTCTAAATTCATAGAATGCCATGTGATTTTTTTAATCTATATTCTTGTTTTAAATTTCCACTATGTTTAGTTAATTTTGAATTTTGTTTTAATATGGGTGGTATATTTATTATTTTAGCTATTTTGTTACACTGATATAGATTTTATCCTCTTTGTTTATTTCATTTACTGTTTGAATTATTTTATGTGATTGTATGCATTCATTTAAAAATTTGTAAATGAGTTTCATTTATTATTATTTTACTGTACATTTATTTAAGTAAAAATACAGTAAAGTATTTCACTATAATTAGTAACAGATTGTTTCTGATGTGATTTTTTTATTTTAATAATAATTACTATTATTTAGTACTTTGCATTATGTTACAGAGTATTTTATTTTAACTTATTATTATTTTTTTTTTAAAAATAATAAGTAGACAGTTCTATTGAAAAATAATAAATTTTTGTATAAGGAAAAGGAAAACTGCAACTATGTGTCACAATTAAAACTAATCAGTTTTTTTTAATATGATAGTTTTATCACTTACTAGAAGTTGTATTATTTATATTAAATATTAATAACTAGGGGGCTAAGCCCCCTGTTCGCTGCCGCTCACCAACCCCGATGATTGCTTCGCAATAATTGTCTTTTCTTGGAAGAAAATAGTTTTTCTACATAAGTTATAATTATTCACTTAACATATATGTACTAAAAGGAATTCTGTTTGCTTACTCTTGTGCCTCTACTTCCCAAGTCCAAATATTACTATTTATTAGTATTATAAACATTTGGATCTCTTGGTGAACGGAAGTGATTTTTTGAAGTAATCATTTTTTAAAATAACATTTATATTCTTATAACATTATATTCTTCAAAGAAATTTGATGAGTTCACAACCGTAATTTAATATTCTCGCTAATAACAGCAGTACTGGAAAATAAGTTTAAATTAGGGCTAAAAAAATATTTAAAGAAAAACAATACCTTTACGACTATTGTTAATTTTATGCTGATGACAACCAAAGCAATGTGGAAATGAATGAGGGAAAACTGGATCCTACCACGTGATTTCGCGGCCAATAAAAACTCACGGACAACAATGGAAATTGCGACACCATCATTAGATTTTTATATATATAGAAATAGAGATTAAAAAAGATACGTTGTCTAGTTAATCCAATTAAAACAAAGAAAAGTAACATTATTGGTATTACTTTATTTTTATTATTCTAAAATAATTATGAGTAAGAAAGGGTAAAAGTCAAAAGATTATTTTTCAATGTAGCACCTTTATTAAAAAAAATGAAATACCATTAAAATTGTATAACATAATTTTTATTTGGGAACATGATATACATATTTAGAAGTGAGTATAAGCAATTTAATCGAAAATCATAAAATATCACAATAAAATGTTTCAGAATGTAATAATTTGAAAGCTTGAGATGAATAACTATTCTATATTAAACTTTAAAAGTTTCAATATATGTTAGAAGAATTAATATTGAATCAGAATCAATATTGTCAGTAATTTGAGAGAGATTAGAAAAATATTAGTTTAATATCTTACTTGAAAAATGTTTTCAACGCTTAATCATACTCTGTTTTTAACACTTTAAAAATTATTTTTCACGTTTAATGAATTATTTCTTAACTCCAAAGACATTATATTACCAAAACTTTACAATTGTTTTATTCTGATTCTTTTCATATCAGTAACATCAAATATCATATATCATATCTTCAATTCTAAACATACAATATAGATATTAGTTTGTTGGGAAAAAAGACAAGCAAAGACAGATGTAAAAATTTTGAATATTTGAATGAAAATTTTAAACATTAGAAGGTGTAGTAATTAAATTCCAAGTCTGTGCATGCAGTATACAGATTTAAATATAGAATGCTTGAATGTTGTAGATAAACGAATTAAGTATGCAAATGAAAAAGTTTCGTTGGTTGGGGGGATTGTCTTTGTTGTCACGTTGTCACAGGTAAAATGCAAATACTTTATTAGCTATTGTTAGGGATGTGGTATTGGAGCCAAGACTTTTGTGATTTGCTTTAATTTTGCAAATATAGTAATTGAAACTTTTGAATTCCTGCAATTTATAGTCATAAACTTTGTTGTCACATCTGTAACAACTAAATGTTGCTTTAAGGGGAAGAAAGAAATTATTGCATTTTCTGATAGCTTAAACTTTTAAGATGGTTTTACCAAAATATCAAATTGATTTTCGTAAAAATGAAAAAGTTACAGTATAATATGTCGAGAGTGGCTCATAATGCAGGACACACTGTGAAATGCATAAACAAATGAATTTATCTATCTTTACTTTACAATCACACTCAGTTGCTTTATGGATTTGCTAACTCTTATCAAAGCATTTTGGTGTAATACAATTATTTTAACTATTTTACTGAAAAATATTGTTTAAATTATGTAAGAAAAGGAATTTAAGGTATTTTCAATATAAATAGTTGAAATCGCAACTTATTTAACTGTAATAATTCTTAATGTAATTTGCAAAGGGTTATTGACTGCTTTAGAACAATTCGAAATAAATGTAGGCCCAGCACTCAAGAAATATGTTCAAAATGAAGATGACCGCAGAATTTTAACTGCTACTCTAAAGACATATGGTGTCACATGAGAGTAGGTCCACAGGAAAAAGGGCTAGACTAGCACTTAAGGACTGCTGAAAATGATGAAGAAAAAGCCTCTTTTGGACCTGGTATTGATGTATTGTAGTTAATTGCAAAATTTTAGAAATTTAAATCGATTATTGATACAAAAGTTTAAATACAAATTACTCTGAACTATGTTTTGCTTACTTGCTGTATATCTAACTAGTACAGTTTACAATGGACTCCAAGTTTTGCACAATGTTCACATAAATATAGTTTTCATTAGGATATTTTAATTTGGTTTACTTGTTTGGAGTAATCTTCGAAAATGTAACATATTTGACGTAATTTTTTAATTTTTTTCAAAACACCATTTTTGAAAAAAAAAAAATTTTTTTTTAAAAATACTACAAGGCAAGGAAAACTACATTCATAAGGTTAAAAAAGTTCAAAGTGGAATCAAATTTGGGTAATTTTTTTTAGAACTTACAAGTACAGCAAGTTATGGATAATTTAAAAAATAAGTTATAAACATATTATATAAGAGCTAATTTTTAAAATTTTTGTATTTTTAACTTGATAAATTAAAGATTAAAATATTTACAATAAGATGAAGAAAATGTATGTTAAGTTTATCACAATTGTTGCAAAATTTATTCAAAAAAATCCATCCTTTTTTTACTAGCTTATACTGTGTTAAGCCTTAAACGGCGAAAAATTGGAAGCATCTTCTGCGTTTTCTCTTATGTATTTGATCGGTTGATTTCTAACTTAGGTATATTTTTGCATTGCAAGACATTTGGGATAATCTGGCCTCATTTATTTACATACAACCCTGAATCATCCATTAATACCTAACATCATTTAAATAACAGGCAGTGGTTTCTTTAAAAAAAAAAAAAAAAAAAAAAAAATGCGGAAATCAAAACATTGTACATGTTTGATAACTGAAGGAAACAGAAAAGCGGTTATTAGAAACACTTAATCAATTAAACATTTGCAAACTCGAGATTCTAATTCTTAAGTCAAAGTTAATGATTTCAATTTTTTTAATAAATAAAATCAGCTCATTCGAAATCTCCTTGATAGATGGCTGATTCAGGTCTAAGGATTAAAAGATTTTTTTTTCTATTTTCCAAATGAGGCATCTTTAAGCCATGATTATTTTGTTAAAGACTCTGTTTTTTTCAGTCAAACCTCTCCAAGTGATAGGAGCTTCACAGCCGTGGAATTTAATACAAGCACCTTGTATTTAATTTTGTTTTTTTTTCGAATCGAAATAATTAATGGGGAGATTGTTTTCCTTTATTTTCTCTAAGATACTTTGATCAATGCATAGTTATTTCATGCATAGATCTTATGCATAGTTATTTCATGCTTTACAGCTATCTTTATAGGCAGTGAGAATTGCTGTAGGACATAAACTTGCTATTCATTTTTTCAGTCCACATGATGCACAACATTGCAACCTAAATTGACTTGCATCACATAACTTCATGACTTTGACCACATGGCAGTAAGTCGACTGGTCATAGCAGTCTTCTTCTTCTGATGCTGCAAAAATAACATGCAATATTTTGTTTCAATTCTTCTAAATCACCTTACACCTTAAGGCTACTTAATACGTTTTGTTGATGATACCTAGTTTTGTAAATTGGAGTCTTAAAAGAACAAAAAGTTCATAAAGCAAAGTTTCAATGAGAGACCTCTGCCATTGCTTAGATTTTATTTCAGATTTAAAATAAATTTTACAAAGAACATTAGTGTTACGTTAATATCTTTTTCTCAAAGGTCATGCGGTTGGTCACGAAATTGTGAAACCTTAATCTCCCTGGCCCACAACGGGCTGTTGCGGGAATGCTATTAATATTGCACATACCGAATGGAACCAAATGCGCTTCAATATAAGTTACATTTCTGCTTAAATATTTGATTATATCTAAGTTTGAAGCTAACCCTTGGGAGGCAGCCGGTATAGCAATCCTAAGTCTCTTTTTTTTTTTTTCTTTTTTTGTTATAAGAGTATTTAATATATGAGAAACATGTGATGTTGTGTTGAAAGAGATATTATATTTTAGATAAAACAAATATGGCATCACGAATTAATATTTCTCTCACATTTTAAATGCTTAAAAAAAAGGCCTTAGGGTAGAACTGTTTTAGCTGCAGTTTCCAAGATATTTGTGCAAAAACTCTTAAGTTATTTTTATTTGTCTAAACTTATTTTAGAGAAATTTCGGCGAGTTATTATTAGTTCATTAAGACTAATTGTTGAATGAGAACATCTTACCATCAGTGCACGGTGTTCGACCACAAATGGAAGAAGAAAGAGGAGGCGGTCCTTTACAAGCATTACTAGGAGCAGCTTCCTGAGTATTGTGCCACAAGCACTGAACCCTTCTACTTCGAAAGCCTTTACTTCCGCAAGTGGCTGTACACTGTAAAAAAAATAGTTTCGTATTTTTATAACAATTTTATTTCATCAGATGAGCCCTTGGTAAATAATTAAATTGCTTCTTTAAAGTCAATAATATGCATGCTATTGAGATAAAAAAAATTACTTGGAATGGTGAAACAAAAGATATAAAAGTATTAGTCAAAATTTTACCAACTACTCTCCTTACTTCACTTCTTTTCCATACCGTAACACCGTATTTCCATATCCGTAGGGAGTAGAAAGGCGTGATGCAAAACTCAAGAAATCGAACAATCGAAGGAAACAATATATATTACTTTGATTTTTGAATGACTTTGATGTAGTCTCTTCGGCCTTTTTTTTTTTTTTTTTTTTTTTCCCTTCACTTTTTAAGAACCATTTAATTGTCGGTTAAGTTGTTCCCGTAACTAAAGCATAGATCCTGGTTTTATTGCCGGTAATAATGTGTTTTATACAAAAATTGTTTAATGAAAATATCTCTCGTGCCATTTGAACTTGTTATTATTCTTTCTTTCTTTTTTTTTTTTTTTTTTGTAATAAATTCAAAGATTTTGAAACAACTCGAGATGAGATGCATCGAAACCATAAATCTTCTTTTAAAATTGATTTTATAGCCGTCATTAAACAGCCGACTTATTTTTTGAGTTTACGACTACTAATGTTCAATTCCGGAGCTTTTTAATTTTGAACCCAATCCAGAAGACAAGGAAACTCTTAGATCAAATATTGGGAGAAATTTGTCTTCATGGAGGACTTTTTGATGGAAACTAACCCGCATTTGTGTTACATTGAGAGGAAAATCTCACACTGTTAGCCTGACGGCAAGAGGGCTCTAACCCATGATCTATCACTGAGGATATTTAACGTCATCACTGTGGTCCTTGCAAGCTGGGTGCGGAATTCGTATAGACCAGCCATCTCTGGGATTCGAACACGGTTCACCTGATAGGAAAGCGACTGATAAATCAGCTGAGCCACCAAAGCTCTGATCACAATAGTATATAATTTTCTTACTAGAAAATATTTATGTATGTTTTAGGTAAATGCTGTTTGTAATATTGCAGTATTTTGTTACCTCAGACCAATGCCCAGCCTTCCAGTATCCCTTGCAATTGGTGTTATAACATTCTCTTTTCCTGCGTGGTCGCTTTCTGTTGTCGCAATGACTTGGAGTAACTGTTCTGCTTGCAACGGCGCATAAAACGCTTCTTTTTTGATAAGCTGTATTCCAGGACAAGCAATTTTTTGTACTGCACTAAAAATACAATTACAATATTGTAGTTTTTTCATCGGTATATAAATATAATGTTTTTGCATCGAATTAAATTTAGTTCAACTATAAAAACTTAACATAGCTTAGGCTATAGTCTAGAGTGGAACACTATCGTAACACCAATGCTAATGAATGCATGAATAACTAAGCAAGTTTGGTAGCAATGACGTAAAACGGTGTTTGCAGACCTCTAGATAGATTTGGCACTTTCATGTTACGCCCCGCATATTTACATGCGGAAGCATTGTTGTAGTCGAGAATATTTTGTAGTTATCACACTGCTAAAAAGATATTAATTAAACCTAAAAAAAAAAATAAAAAAAAAAAAAAAAAAAACAGGATTTTTTTTTTAAGTTGAAAAATATGCTGCATTTTTTAGAAGGTTAAAATTCTATAGATATTTTAATTTAAATATTTTACAAATAGCGCAGATTTCGTAGTGGGCCAAAGGAAAAAGAAATCAAAACAGTATTTTTAAAAATAATAATAAAGCGAAATAAAAATCCTACACGCACACACACAAGACATTTTTTTTTGTTTTTTGTAACACCATACATATACCAGACTACTTTTAAAAATTGCAAACTAAAAAAAAAAAAAAAAAAAAAATTTCTTCTCTCTTTAAGTCTAAAAAATTAAAATTTATTGCAAAGAATAAAAAAAAATACTATTTTTAATTTCAGAATTACATTGTTAGAACAGATAGTTTTAACAGCTTCCAGTATAATTTTATTAATATGGAACAACTCATAATAATTTCAAATCAATGCATAGAAAATTTTATAGTATTACTACATTAAAAAATATAAGCATTATCAATTAATTAATATTCCCTCATTTCAATATATAACATAATTAAATTTTGTAATTGAATTTAAGATGCTTTTATTTAAGGAATTTTAAAGGAGGATAAAGTAGTAATTTTAAGGGATGATCCCTCAATTCAACATTTAAAATTGACATGATATAATTAATACTGTTGATTGGAATTGATTCAAATCACATGAAAGAGGAGAATCAATAATTGTGAAAATTACTCAAGTCCTTCCTGTACGATTTGTTTCTGTATTTTCTTAATATAATAATTAACAAATGACCCTCGAATACCTCAACCATAAAAATTTGATAATATAGTATTGTTTATTGAGATTCACTTTCTCTGCGAATAAACATCATCGATAAGCGTAAAAAATAGTAGCTATGGCATAAAAATAAGTAAATTATGACTAAAACAAATATTTGTCTTTCTGCAAGATTAAAATATTAAAAAATCATGACTAGCGTTGTACACGGAATAACGGAAGAACTTTTCGAAAAGCCTCAGAAACGTTACGGCTCTTCGGAAAATAAGTTCTTAGAATAGACATGTCGAAATTCCGTAACTATAAAAGTAGTATCTAAAATGAGGTATTGAATAATCCAAATAAAACAATCTCTTTACACTTCTAATTATCAAACACCACCTCTTGAATGCTATCACATCATATCATCGCTAGTAACTACATTGTTTAGTGGTAACTGTGTAAATATTGAGCTATATCTTTTTTTTTTATAACCGTTTAGAACTACAAAAGCAAAAGGTCAAGTAGTTGATTACCTCTGACCAATTCCCAGTGATCCATTCTGGACAAGGTTCTAATTGACAATAACGAATAGTTGCAGGTTCAGGTAGGCCACCTTCTAGACACAACCCTTTCAATACAGTTCGTGCTGTGTTGTTCATGACTTTAACCCGACATTCAGATGTGCGGACCTATTTATGTGAGAAGAAAAAAAAAAGTATAATTTTTTTTACATGATTTTAGGAAACAATTGAAATGAAGCTAGAAGTGGATAGTAATTCAACATGCAGCATTTACTTTGTTTTGCGTGAGTAGTAAGATAAGTTTAAAACATTTTAAAGCGAGTTTTGAGTTTTTATCTCAGAAACATTTAATGGGATATATTAGGTTGTTCGAAAAATAATTTCGATTCTTTTTTTATAAAAATGAAAATGATTTTCTTATAGTGAGTAAATATTTTTTTGAATCAAATATTGCTATCTTTCTGGCAGAAGCGAGATTCGCCAAGCATAAAATCTTGATTTTTGCAACAAAAAACTGATCAAGGTGATTTTTTACCTCCTTATTTGAATTAAAACTTTTACTGTAGAAAATATTTTCTAGAGACTTCAACATTATTGTAGACAATCCGTTTCTCGTCCCCATATTATGTGCTTCAAAAATGGATAATTTTCTTGACGTTTGAGAAGCAAACGTCAACGGCACGGACGTCAACGTGACGGCAAGAATTTCTTTCTGTAAGAACATTAAGGAATCTATATGTCGAGGTTTTACATAGGCTTAAAGATTATGAGCTTAAACCTTAAAACCTTAGACGCAAAGATCATAAGCGGTCGAATTCAATAAATTTAATGTCTCAGCGACCTCACGAGTTGTTAGTCACTAATTTGCATCAATTAATGCTTTATTGTGTCTTCATAAGCTTAAATTGGCGTGGTGCACCATCGTGTATTTTAATCAAAATTTTGAAATCCAGTTTTGACTCTGGTGTACTGGTATAAATCTTCTATATACTCATCAAAGAATTATTTTCTTGCTTGCACAACATTTCTGCCTTTTCGATTGCAAAAAAAAGTAAAATATGCCGAAAATTCCTCTTTTTACTTTCCCTACTTGAACGAACACCAAACAAAAACTACTGCGTGGAATCAATAAAACTTTTTAACCAGCCAGTCTTGATATATTACCTGTCCAAAAATATAATGATTATGCTGCTTAAGTATGAAGTTGGCTGAGAAAAAATAAAATAAAGTCCTCTGTAGGATGAAAACGAAATTACTTTCCGAACAACCAAATAATTCATAATTAAATAATATGAAAAATTCCTTAAATTTTAATTGCATACATTTATAATATTCTAAATTTAAAAGAATATATATTGCTAGCATTGAAATTGTTTATAAAGTAAACTGTAAGTTTTCGTACATGAATTTTGTACTGAGAGATTACAAAACCTTCAAAAATCTGCATAGCCCTTTCAAATTTTGGACTCCATCATTCATTCTATAAATTTGGAATTTATCAATTGTGTGCTCAGTGTCAAATTAATGCTGGAGAACGTAATGGAAATATGAAATTGTTCCATTTGCATTTAGTATGAAATATAACAACATAATAAAGCGAAATAAAGCATGAAAATTCTTTTAAATTGCATGTTAAAATCTCGACGGGTCCATTCCCTTCTCTATACGCTTACCAAATTCCAAGATTGCTATACAATCATGGAATCATTTTTTGTCTCTTGATAATAAACAGATTGTAACAGTAAAACTAAAAAGCATTCAATTGAAGATTCCAAAATGTTTTATTGTATTAACACAGATTCAATTACCGATTCTATTGGGAATTTTCTCGGCAGTTACCATTGCAACTTCATCTGCAATTTTAATGTTTAATTCTTAATTTAATTTTTGGTTACAATTAAAATTCATAATTTTTTTTTTTTTGCCAAAGAGATTATTTAGTAATAATGCGAAACGTTAATTCCTAATAATGTTTTGTTATTTGCTTTCTTTATAATGATCGCACATATTTACTGGACAAAGTTATGAGTAAATCTTATATTAAAAGAGAGTATATATAATATATTATTTAATAATTGTAAGATGGATAATAAGTTAGATACAGTTGTAGATACGAGCAATTCTACAAATAAACACCATTTTGGCGGCAAAAAAAAAAAAAAATTTGGGGGAGGAGGGGCACTCTATTTCTACATGAATTTTCTTCTTTTTACACTCTAAAAAGGCAAGAAAAAATCGTGAACATGAAATTTTTTCTTTGTAACATGCTTTAAATGGGACATACTCTTTCTGACATACTCAGATAAATATGAGCCATTTATTTGATAAAACGATTTTTACATAAATATAATATTATTATAATGTCTCTCTAAAATGTATTTATAGAGATTTCATACTATGAGATTATATTCTAGTATAAAAAACAAAAATAAAAAAATTTAATCGAAGTTCGTAAATTGAAACAATCGGGAAAATTTTAAAATTGGTATTTTGTCATTTAAAGTATGTCACAAAGAAAAAATTTCATGTTCAATATTTTTTCTTGCTTTTTTAGGGTGTAAAAAAGAAGAATATTCATGAAGAAATAGCGTTCCCCCCCCCCAAAAAAAAGGAATTTTTGTTTGGCCGCCTAATTTGCTTTTATTTGTAGAATTGCTCATAAGAGCAATTCTACAAATAAACGCCAATTTTTATACTAAAATATAATCTTATAGTATGAAATCTCTATAAATACATTTTAGAGAGACATTATAATAATATTATGTTTATGTAAAATTCGTTTTATCTGAATAAATGGCTCAGATTTATCTGAGTATGTTACATTTAAAGTATGTCACAAAGAAAAAATTTCATGTTCACGATTTTTTCTTAGGGTGTTAAAAAGAAGAAAATTCATGTAGAAATAGTGTGCCCCCCCCCCAAAAAAAACTTTTTTTTGGCTGCCTAATTGGCGTTTATTTGTAGAATTGCTCATATGTTTATTATAAAACGTTGTGCGTAATTAGGTAATGTAATAGGATTATTTTATAATAAAAGAACATTTTTAAAGTTTTAAACCTTTAATTAGGAATAATAATAAAAATAAAACAAGATAATGGTTGAGAATAATGCATAGAAGGAATAAGAAAAAAATGCTTTAAATAAATACTTTTGAAAAAGGAGATGACAACTAAAAAAATCTGGACTTTCTTTGTACGCCATGGTGTGGTTTTCTAGCCAATAAGAATGCATTGACTACTGTGAGAAACGATTTTAAAAAAGTATTTATTATTATTATTATTATCATTTTGCATATAATATAGAGAAACAGTTTTGATGTCTTTCGGAGAACAATAGGTGAAAAAAAACTTTTTTTGAATAGTTATTATGCTTTTGGAACTATGAATGATTTTTTTTTAACTGCAGTTAAATATTTTCATCAAATCGACCAAAACATCAAATCGAGTCTTCGTATACAATTTAAAGGGTGTAATTTGAATTTAAACATCCAACACAAAACAAATTCGCATCATACTTAAAAAATAGTCGCTCCAAAAAACAATGTTGGACACTTAGGATGTGGTTACTACAGTATTTTGTTTAGAATACAGTACGGGTTGTTGTATTTTACTCTGTTGTACATCTGCTAAAACAAAAGCTTATCGTAAGCATATATATGTATGTTTTTAGTTGAGCAAGTAGGATAATTGTTGTTTAAGTCTTTGTGAACTTTTTTAAATGATTTTATAATGCATGATTTCTATCTGCTTCGTTATTGTTAAGCCCAAATGAAATTCGATATCCTAGCCGTAAAACGCGAATGTTTGATTTGAAAACTAATTTCATTTTTAAATGCATTCGAAAGTACTGTTTCTAACTTTATATTGTATCATTAAAACATAACTTTGCTGTCTCTTAAATGTATTTTATCTTACTGTAAATATAATTTTTAATCTTACTGAGTCTAAAAAATGGCGGCAGCTGCTTTACACCAAGTATTATAAAAGAACATTCACAGAACATTAATTTTTTACAGTGTACAAAAAGTCGTTACACCATTTTCAGACTTATTGGGTATTTCCAGACCTAAAGAACAAGTTTATTGATATCTTGGTTCCATCTGAAGGGTTTCGTGATAAAAAGAGGTGTAGAGTTTTTTTTTCTTCTTTTTAATGGCGGGCATTTGGGATGTATTGTCCCATTGGCCTCATATGCCAGGACTGCTACTCTCTTCTCATTACCCAGTGGGCACCTGTGGCGAAGCCAAGGCGGTGGATCAGCGACGCCCACGTCACACAACCACACACCCGTTTATAGGGCGGGTCACATTCACACAAAGGAGAAAGGACATACAGAGAGAGAGAGAGAAAGAAACATTCATGCCCTGAGCGTTGTTCGAACCCGCAGCCATCGGCTCCGCAGTTAGGCACGCTAACCACTCGGCCACCTCGTCAGCAAGAGGTATAGAGTGTATAGTGAAAAAAAAAATATTTTGGAGCATGAAACAGAAGGAAGACAGCTCTCTGTTTTATGCGCCAAAATAAGGAAAGAGAAGAGGACAAAGCAATTGTCATCGAAATAAGAAAGCAACATAGCTGTCTTTTTTTCATTTTTTTTTCACTAAGAGGTATAGAGTGTATAGTGAAAAAAAATGACAGCAATGTTGCTTTCTTATTTCGATGACAATTGCTTTGTCCTCTTCTCTTTCCTTATTTTGGAGCATAAAACAGAGAGCTGTCTTCTTGTATCAGCCTTCAGTAGTAAACACTAATACTAAAAATAACAATAAATTTAAATAATTTAACTTGCAAATACTAGTAAATTGTTTGACCATGTTTCCAATCATATTTCTGATTCATTAAAGGTATATATGAAACATATATACAACACTGATACACTGATTTATAATAGGTATGTATAGTTGCTCAATATAATGTATGTGAAAATAAAATAAAAGTGATTGCAACCTGAATTCCTGCTTCTCCACATGTATGTGAACATTTTGACCAATCGCCGACAGCCCATTCATATCCTAAAATGACTGGATCGGATTTAGAGCGCTCTTCAGCGAAATGTCTCATATTTACTAGAAAATGACGAACTTGTGGCAGTGTAGAACGATTTGTTAGTTTTTTGCTTTGAGTTTCCTCATCGGGAGTTGAGGTTGACGAGAAAGACGATATTGAGCCTGTAAATACAAATATACATTTATAGAGAGAGAGAGCTGCTAGTATATAGATCACGTAACATAGGTTAAGATATAGAGAAAACGTTGAAAATAATAAGGACTAACGAAAAGAGAAGGAGAAAAATTATAAAAATAAAATATTTTTAAAAATATTTAAATTTTTTATTTATCTTAAAAAAAACTTTTTAAAAATCCGGAAAACGAAATAAAGAAAAGAATACCATATCTTCATCAGCTCACACGATTATATCCGCAAAAAGCCAAATATCAATATAGCAAAAAGCAAAATCTGTCAATTCAATAGTGTTTGGAGCACTGAAAAAAATTGAAACGAAAATAGAACACATTCAGTAAAAAATACATACGAAATAAAACATATCAAGCAAAAGGAGAAAATAAAATGTAAACAAAATACAGAAAAAAAAACATGAAACGAAATCTATAAAGCGAGTAAGTTCATTTGAATTCACTCCTCGCTCTATAGATTTAATTTCGTGTTTTTTTCTTCTTTTTTTTCTTTCTGTATTTTCTTTACATTTTTTTTCTATGTTTTTTGCTTAATATGCTTTATTTTGTATATATTTTTTACTTAATGTGTTCTGTTGTCGTTTTAATTTTTTTGAGTGGCCCTCATACTACTGCATTGGTATATTTTGCTTTGGCTATATCGATACAATAATAGAAAGCACTTCTTTTTGCTGATATAATCATGTGAGCTGATGAAGAGATTATATCTTTTCTTTATTTTATTTTCCAAATTTTAAATAAAGTTTTTGTTTTTAAAGATAATTAAAAAAAAATCTATAAACATTCTTAAAAATATTTTATTTTAATAATTTTTCTTCTCCTCTTTTCGTTAGTCTTTATTGTTTTCAATGTTTCCTCAATATTTTATGTTTTTTTTTTTTTTTTTAGTATTCTGACAAGGTGCTGAAATGAATGACAAACTATAGAAAAGACGATTTTATTTTAATTGCGCTAATAATTATCTTCTTAATTTCTTGGTTGAAAATTTTAATTGGGTTAAGGGTTAACAGATTTAAATGGGAAGTTAGAAGTTATCAAAGTACTTAATAGACTTAAAAGAGAAATTAGCAAAGCTGTCTTAAATCAGAGGTTTCGTGAAATCTAATTTTTAACTCTCAAATATATTTTGTGGGCAATAAAAGAAGTCAGTGCTGACTCAAAATATCTACAACGGCAGACGGTTCATGAGTTAGGTTCCTCTGACCGTCGTGCATCGTTCTGACAATCGCGGATGGTTCTCGTGGTTTACCTTAACATGTGACGCATGTGGGTGGACATCTTTTTATTCATACAATTAGCCTCAGAATTATGAAGAAAAGCACTAAGTGTAAAAGTAAGATAAACCCCAGAGTTTCGACAGGTCACTCAACTTAAATACTGGGATCGTATTTTCAAGATTACATTCGTAACATTTGAGTAAGAATCTTCGGTCAAAAAAACTGTGTTCTTTTAAAAAAAGAAAGCTATTTATTTGTCTGATATTCTAATTTAAACAAGCTTTAAATAATTTAAAATATTGATTGATTAATTTAAAATATTGCAACTAATTACGCAAAAACCAGTTCATTAGATCAAGAGTTAAATAGAATAGTTTGTCATTTTCCTGTTTGCTAACCTGTTGTTGAACCTAAGTCCTAATTTCTATTCTTCTGACAGCGTATACTTAGAGGCTGTTCTGGTGTCCTATGAAAGATGGTAGCAGTCTGCCTTTTAATTGGAGATACCGTTCTTGCGTAAAGCAGCAAAGTGGTACATTTAAGCTTTGCATCAGTGTTATTCTTAATTTACTTTTTAAAGTAAAGAATTTTCTGAACTGTATTAAAAGCATTCTATAATACAGATAGCAGAGAGGATAAAAAAAAATTATCAAGACTTCTTATGTATGACTTTTCCTAATTTTGGGTTTGGCTGTTACTGTTGGAAGTTACACTTAACATTCATGAGGTTATGAATTCGATTAAAAAGCAGAGCTCTGGAGTAATATTTCGTGATTAAAGTGTTGAAAATAAGATTAGCTAAAGGGGAAACCAAAAAGAAAAATTGCTGCGAAAAATATTAAATTTCCTTTAGACAGCATTGCCAGAGACATTGTATCAAGAGATTGAGATTCGTCGAAGATTAAAATATTCTAAAATATCGTTCAAATAATCCGTCAAACTTACTTGTATCTGAATAGTATTCTGCATCTGGCTGTCTTGTTGGTAAAGGTTTCACGCGTAGTACCACGTCGCTCCGAAAAGCTCCGGCCAAACAAGTGTAGGTTCCGGCATCAGCAAATGTGACTTTGTGAATCCTCAAGGCCCCTTTGCTGGACACTGAAACGCGTGGCCACCCACTTGTAGTAGATGGTGGTATGCGCAGATGGCCCTTGAACCAAAGGACCCTGCTGTTGTTGAGTGGTGGATCAATGGGACAATGGAACTTAGCGTTTGCGCTTTTGAAAAGAATAGCTTGACCTGAAGCTTTTAGAGTCACGCGTCTAAAATTAGAAATAATTTATTTAAATACATTTAAATCAAGAGGATGCTTATAATTACTAGCAATATATTTGAATATTTGTAATCTACATTGCTAAATAAACAAATGTACTTTCTGTGTCTTAACATGGTTTTTCAAAGCTCTGTCAACAAGGGGAAAAAAAAAGATCATTTTAAGTGCCTTACACTTAAAGCAAACCGTAGATTTTAAACTATATATATCATCTTGCCATGAAGTATTACCTGGACTTTTAGAACTGAACAAATAACTTAAATATTTATAAAGTGATTAAACTTTTTTAAAAATCACCTATTTGGCGACATTTATAGATAGAAATTATTAAAATCACTGCCTTATTCTCATTTTTTGTCAATTTTTATGAGACGCAATGCAAATTTTTTATGAGTAAGTTTTTAAATATTAAAAAATTAGACCACAAACGCATTTTATTTTTACAAAACCGTGGCTTTCCACAATATTGTAGTTTTGCGCTATATGGCAGAATAAGCATACACTGCGCTAGCTTTGGATAGGCTAAATTTGTCTTAACTGTCATGAGTAACAGTTGCAAACTAACAGCAATTATGATGATAGAAGTGAATGAAGGCTGAACAGTACAATCCAGATTTTGTACGGTAGTAACATAAAATTATCATAACCATTTAGGAAATTTTCTTAATGCTTTACTGATTGGAATACATCCGTTTGGTAAACCTACTTTTCAAGTGTGAACGAGTTCGAATCTGCCTGCAACTTAGGTAAGGGGAACCAGATTTTTTTTCGAAAGTTTAGAAACCAAAAAGATCCCCCGGGGAGAGATCTGGAACGTCATGTGGATGCTTAAGTGCCTCCCATACCCTATTTCACAGTTTTTATGAACGTTTTTCGCAATTGCACGTTGTAATTTCTCCAACCTTTCGAAAGATCTTGATTCAGTGTCGAATACATTATTCATTCTTCGATGGATTTTTACAAGTATTTTGACCTTTGATAGCAAAAAAAAAATTTCATAATTTTTTTTGCTAGGGGTCGTCAATTGTCCTTGTTTAAATGCAAAGTCTGCAGTTTTTCAGTTAATTTTGCCAACTTTTGTTTTTGTTGCTTATGCTTACTTGACTTACAGAAGCATTAAATCAAGTCCATGAACTCATCCAAAAAGTTCCCAAAGCCATGTACTATTGCAGCAGGGTTGGAGACCAGGTGGATCTTCTGGCAGCCAATACAGGATAGGATGTGGCAGGAGCAGACTGGTTCACATTGCACTTAGGGCAGGGTGGGTAGACTTTAAGGCCCTCAACGTGACGTTGGGATCGAGTGTGTCCGCTTCTAAGTCTGGCAAGCATCGTTTGGACACGCCTACTGCTTGCCCTGATCAGAGCAAGACCAGGACGGTCTCCCCCATACCAATCATGCACAGGGCTATCCCTATGGCTGCTCTCACGGGCGAGACCGTCTGCAATTTCCTTCCCGTAGACATTCACGTGCGACGGTACCCACTGAAAGAAAATCCTAATGTCGTGACTCAAGCAATTTAGAAGCTGGACAATGTTTAGTGTCGTTCTGTCACCATGCCTTCACCATTCAGACAGATGCTGTATGGAGCTACGGCTGTCACTCAGAATCCATACATCTGAATCGACAATGTCAGCAATGCAAAATTTCACAACTTCCTTAATAGCTATTAGCTCTGACCGAAAAACCGAGCAAAAATCAGGGTTTTTGATACAGATCTTAATACCATCAGTCCCCTTTCAGATGAAAATTCCACTACCCAAGATAGCACCAGCACCCGTGCTACCGTCAGTGTAGATCTGCAAAGCATCATTTGGAATTTTATGAATAGTCTCCAAAGCAAGCTGTCTGGGATACTCTGGGTGCTGTAAGCCCTTGTTGGTATACGAGCATAAATCCGTTCTAAAAAAGACGCGTTCGTAGAACGACGTGGCAACATCCATGCAACCCGCCAAAGAGACATATTCTACCTTATTGCATAGCCAACCCTCGCTTTCAGCGCGGCTAAACGGACTCTCTCTCTTAAGGCGACGGTTGTTTTTCCAGTTGCGCACATAACTAAAGATTCTGTGCTGGTCATCATCACTGATGAGTTTGGCAAAATATTTGGTCAACAGATATCTGCTTCGTAATCTGAGAGGTTGCAGGTCAGCTTCGTACAATACAATATCCCTAGGACAGCTGTTACGGAGACCGATGATGACTCTGGCAGCAGAGAGTTGGACTCTTTCCAGTTTGTTAAGGTTGCTGGCAGAGGCAACCTGATACACCTGTACACCATATTCAAGAATGGTTCGAATGAGAGTAATATATGTGTTTCGAAGGGTCAGAGCATCTGCTCCCCAGTCCCTGAAAGATATGTATTTTAAAATTTTTAGTCTCTGTTTGCCTCTAAAAACCAAATTGTTAATATGCACGTGGCCGAGAATCTCCTGATCCAGGATGAATCCCACATATTTGAGATGTTTTTCACATTTCAGTCGTCTACCAAGTAGATAAATTTCAGGCTCATAATTATAAAGATGTCTATTGGTAGTAAAAATGCTTGATACAGACTTTGAAGGGTTGAAGATGATTTTATGTTCCGCAGCAAACCTTTCGAGCCGAAGTGGGGAAGAGTTAATATCATTCGGAACAGTAGTTAAGCTTGAATTGCAGCTCCAAAGAATTATATCATTCGCATATAGATCCATGCAGTCATTGGAATTTGCCTCGACCGCCATTCCAGCGATAAATAAAGATAACAAAGTGGGACTTAGCACAGATCCCTGAGGGATACCCTGGCTCAGTCTAAATTTTCCCGATACAGTGTCTCTAAACCTCACTTTAATATATCTTGCCATTAGGAAGTCAGCAATCCAAGGCAGAATTCTCACCCCGACCTTGAAAGAGTTGTAAAGCTTGCAAACAAGCCTGCACTTCCAGACCCTGTCAAAGGCTCTTGACAAATCAAGAAAGGCTGCTATTGTGTGTTTTGTGGAAGTGAGATTATGGGCGTCCCTGATCTTCTGGACAAAGTATAGAACTTGATCCATCGTACAATGACCTTTTCTAAAACCATACTGGCCTGGGGGAATTAGGTTATTTTTGTCAAGATAATTGGTAAGTCTAAGTAGGACAATCCTCTCCATGAGTTTGCCAACTTTTTAAAAGACTATACACGACTTAAATGTCTTGTCCTGCTTTTGGATTTGGGCACCTGAGCCGCTAAGCGGCCCCTATCCCATTCATCGTGTAGTGTTTGTCATTTTGTTTGGTTTCGTTGAGAAAAGCAGGCAATGTGGTTGCTGTCAGGGGGATTCAAGCACTTTGAATAATAATGAAAATAAACTATGATATAAAATAAAAATAATGAAATGAATGATATGAAATGAAATAAAATGATATGAAATAATGCCGTATGATAAAAAGTATGAAACCATACTAGTCCTAGTGTTTTTATTTTATTGGGCACCTGGGCCGCGAAGCGGCCCCTATCCCATTCATCTGGAATTATAACACAGTTTTGGTTGAGCATTGAGGTAAGCAGGCAGTGGAGTTGCTTTTATGAATGTTTCAAACACTTTGCTTGAATAACTAAAAAGGAATCAAAAATAAAATAAGCAGCTTGCTCTAAACTGTGTGTGTTTGATTTTGGAGTTGTTCAGAACTGTATCAGCATGAGGAAAAGTTATTTTCAGAAAGGTTGATGATATTATTTGTTTTGATAGTTATGATATGAGGCGTCGGAGGTGAAATGTGCAGCTATTGGTCTGTAGTTTTTATCTTTGATATAATTTTCAAATTTGAAGACTTCATTAAAATTTGTTGTTTTACATTCTATGCCTTTATCGAAAAAATCTGCGTTTAGCTTGTATATATGCTGTGATAGAGTTGGTATTTTGAGGTCTGCATGTATATTGGTATTTCGTATGAACCATCTTGCACTGGTTATTTTTCTAAGGATCTTGTTTTGGCATTGGTTTAATTTCTTCAGTAGATGTTGAGGTATCGTTGTCCAAACAGGTGAGGCATAGGTGAGTATTGGGCGGATCATTGCTGTACATAGTAGCTTCTTTAGTTTAAGTGACATATTCTGATTATATATTAATGGTTGTACGGCTATTATTGCTGCATTTGCTTTGTCTATTGTGCTTTTGATATGATCATTCCAGGTGAGTTTGCTATTGATTATAAGGCCAAGATAATTTGCTTTTTTAACTATTGGTATTTGTGGTGTGCCTCGGCAACCATCCAGTCCCCTTGTATGTGCCTCGGCAACCATCAAGTCCACTCCAAAAAAACGAACTGAAGTGAGGAAAACCCAGCCGGCTAAACCGGTTGAAAACCCCTCATACTCACTTCCAAACTGACACGCGTGGAGAAGGGACGCGTTCCCCAAACCAACTATTTTTAATTTTTACGATGTAAGTTTAATTATATGTTTCTCTTTATTTTATTGTGAATTAAATTTATTTTCCTTAAACCTTCTATTCTTTATTTTTTTGTAATTACTATATTTAATTAATTTTAATATAGCATGTTATTTTTTTTTAATTTTAAAAGCACACACGTGCTATAATTGGTAGACCCGGACTTAAAATTTAAGCTGAATCTTTATGTAATCGGAACTTTCCTAGCAATATTATGGATTTAAATCTATTAGCAATATGCTTATTTTAATTTTATTCATATTCTTTTTTATGTTCAAAACTTTGTATGTTATACCCACATGTTTGTGTCTGATTTTGTCGTAGTACTGTGCGCGTTTTTTTTTATCTCATGGATTAGTGTTTATATAGCGTAGGGAATGCTTCCATATTAATTTATATATTTTACCTTTATTCTATTTATTGTTTTGATTTTTTTTTCTTTGTGAAAAAATGCCGGAAATCGAACAGCCAGGAGACGTGGTGAATGAAGGAGCTTCAGTTAACATTCAACCTTCTCAAATTTCTCGTGTAGCAATTAAACCACCTCCGTTTTGGAAAAACAATCCAGTGTTATGGTTTGCACAGCTAGAATCGCAATTTTCAATTTCTCAAATTTCTACCGACGCTACCAAATTTCATCACGTTCTAGCGGCTATTGAATCTGATATACTTAACTCTGTTCATGATTTAGTTTTAAACCCTCCTGCTGCAGACAAATATTCAGCGTTGAAAAACCGATTAATTAGTATTTTTTCAGAGAGCGAAGCTTCAAAAATTAGAACACTTTTGCAAGGACTAGAGTTAGGTGATCAGCGTCCCTCCTATTCGTTAGCTCGACTGCGAGAACTAGCAGGATCCCATCTTAGCGAAAACATTCTTAAATCGCTGTGGTTAGCCAGATTGCCTCAAAATATACAAGCTATTCTTGCTGCGTCAAACGAAAATTTGACTCAATTAGCTGCAATGGCTGATAAGATTATTGAACTCGCTAGCCCAATTCAAATAAATTCTGCTGAATCAGTTGTAACTAGCGTTAATCCTACACTTTATGATCAAAATTCTGAACTTACCAAACAAATTAATGAGCTAAAAATGAGTTTTCAGGAAACCCAGCAAAATAAACAAGGACGTGAGCGCACTAATACCTATCGGGGTAATAGAAATCGTAGTAGGTCACGTTCTAGACAAAATTATTACCGTGAACCACAGAATAACATGTGTTTTTATCACACTAACTTTGGAGATAGAGCTAGAAAATGCAAACCCCCGTGTACTTTTCAAAATTCGGGAAATCAACAGGGCAGCCACTCCCGGCCATGAGTGGCGAACGCCATATTGATCGTATTTATTTGGCCGATCCCTCTACGAAATTAAAATTCTTGATAGACACAGGCGCAGATGTTTCAGTCATTCCGAAATTTTGTTCAAAAGCTAATTATCCAGAAACTTTGGTGCTATATGCTGCAAATTAATCCAAAATATACAATAATCCGCAAATAAATCCAAAATATACAAATGCAAATAATTCTAAAATCCAAACATATGGTACTAAATTAATAAATCTTAGTTTAAATTTACGCAGGAAATTTTCTTGGAACTTTATTATAGCCGATGTAACTCAGGCAATCATTGGAGTAACTCAGGCAATCATTTCAATTTATTGGTCGATGTTCGTAACAACTGTTTAATTGATAAATTAACTAATTTAAAATCAACTGGTTTCCCCTCAAACAAATCAACTCAAATTACTGAAATTACTCCCGTTCTAAATAATTCACCTTTTAAGCAAATTTTAAATGAATTTCCATCATTGACAAACCCTTCAATAGTAAGTAAACTAAACTCAGAGTCGCTGGTTTATCATCATATTGAGACTCTCGGACAACCCGTTTATGCGAAACCCAGAAGACTCTCGCCTGATATCCTTGAGGCTGCAAAGGCAAAGAAAGAATTAGAGTATTTGTTAGAACAGGGAATTATTCGTCCATCAAAAAGCCCCTGGGCAAGTCCGCTTCACATGGTAAAGAAAGCAAATGGTGATTGGAGGCCATGTGGGGATTATCGTCGTGTTAATGCAATAACCGTCCCCGACCGATATCCCGTTCCACATATCCAAGATTGTACGCAACAATTTGAAGGAATGACAATATTTTCAACTTTAGATTTAACCCGAGCGTACCATCAAATTCCTGTTTTTCCTGGGGATATTCCGAAAACAGCGGTTACAACGCCATTTGGCCTCTTTGAATATGTATATATGCCCTTTGGCTTGAGAAACGCTGGTCAAACTTTTCAAAGATATATACATCAAGTTTTGTCAGGGTTTAATTTTTGCATCCCGTATTTTGACGATTTGTTGATTGCATCCAAAAATTCAGATGAACACAGAAAACATTTAAGACAAATTTTCACAAGACTTGAAGAACACGGGTTGAAACTCAACCCTTCAAAATGTGTCCTCGGTAAACCGCAAGTATCATTTTTAGGGTGCTTAATTACACCATCAGGCGTTAAACCTTTACCTGAAAAGGTAAAAACGATCACTGATTACCCCCAACCAAAAAATATTGCGGAGCTCCGCAGATTTTTAGCAATGATCAATTTTTATCGACGATTTTTAACCAATGCAGCTCAAACCCAAGCCCCATTGCATGATTTTTTGAAAAACTCCAAGAAAAATGATAAAACTTTGATCCCTTGGAACGATATCGCAGTGGAAGCATTTAATAAATGTAAACTTAATTTAGCTAATTCTGCTACTTTGTCATATTTTTCACCTAATCATAACTTGTCAATAATGGTGGATGCATCTGATTCGGCCATAGGTTCTGTTTTGCAATCCCACACACCATCTGGCATTCGCCCAATAGCATTTCATTCCCGTAAACTAACCGCAACAGAAAAAAACTACAGCACTTATGATAGAGAGTTATTAGCCATTTACTGTACAATAAAACACTTCAGATATATTTTAGAAGCCCGACAGTTTATCATATTTACTGATCATCGTCCTTTAATCTTCGCTTTCAATAAAAAATCCGAATCTTGTTCTCCACGCCAACTTCGGCAGTTAGACTTTATCGCACAGTTCAGCACAGATATCAGACACATTTCCGGTTCGGATAACACTGTTGCAGATGCCCTTTCTAGAATAAACGCAATTAACCTTTCCACAACTGACCTTAAAAGCTTGGCAGATTGTCAAAAGACTGATGAGGAACTCAAATTTTTAGTTACTTCCAATAACTTATCGATAGATTTAAAACCTTTTAAGATGGGAAATAATCTCGAAATCTTCTGCGATGTCAGTAAGGAAAAAGTACGACCTTATATACCCAAGGAACTTCGCCATGAAGTATTTTGCTCATTGCACAACTTGTCGCACCCTGGAATACGCGCTACCAAGCGCCTGGTCCAAGATCGATTCATCTGGCCGTCAATGTTGAAAGACGTAACAGAATGGACTCGTTCCTGTCTGGCTTGCCAACGAAACAAAGTCCAAAGGCACAATGTAAGTCCATTACAGCCTTTCAACCTCCCTTCTGAGAGATTCCAACACGTGCATATTGACTTGGTAGGACCCCTTCCCTCTGATGGTTTTAACTATTTGCTAACGTGTGTAGATCGCTACACTAGGTGGCCGGAGGCCATCCCTCTCAGTGACGTCTCAGCGGAAACAGTATCCAAGGCCTTCGTCGCTCATTGGATATCTCGCTTTGGAGTTCCTGCCATCTTGACTACAGACCAAGGCCGACAATTTCAATCCCATCTCTTCTCCTGCCTGAGGTCTATGTTTGGAATACAGCGAATCCGCACCACCCCCTACCATCCTTCTTCAAACGGTATGGTTGAACGGTTCCACCGTTCTCTGAAGCAAGCTCTTCGGTGCCACAACACTAAATGGACTGAATCTTTACCAGTAGTTTTACTAGGACTGCGAACGTGCTTCAAGGAGGATCTCAATGCATCTTGTGTTGAGATGGTCTATGGACAAACTGTTGTCTTACCTGAAGAGTTCTTTGAGCCATCCTCCGATGCTCCAAATGACCCTTCAACTTATCTTTCGAAACTTAGAGAAACCTTTAGAACTCTAAAACCTACACCTGCGTCCTGCCATTCAAAATCATCATGTTTCGTACATCCAGCTTTAGAAACGTGCTCCCATGTGTTCATAAGAATCGATGTCTTGAAACCTGCACTGTCATCACCTTATGATGGACCTTTCGAAGTTCTCCATAGAACTGAAAAACATTTCACGATTAAGAAAAATGGGAAGGAAGCCACCATAAGCATTGACCGTCTCAAACCAGCTTTTCTCTTAAACACCGACTCAGCAACATCAGATCCTATACTAGAGGAAAGAACAGACTCAGCGGTTTCAACTCCACAAGCTCAATGTGAGCAGGGTAAACCTTTACCTGTTATGACTCGCTCTGGTAGAAAAGTCAGGTTTAATCCTAGGTATTTGTAATTCTTCTTAAATCACTTTATAGACTTTTAGTGACTTTATAGACTGTTTCGTACCTTTGGTACTAAGGGGGGAGTACTGTGGTGTGCCTCGGCAACCATCCAGTCCCCTTGTATGTGCCTCGGCAACCATCAAGTCCACTCCAAAAAAACGAACTGAAGTGAGGAAAACCCAGCCGGCTAAACCGGTTGAAAACCCCTCATACTCACTTCCAAACTGACACGCGTGGAGAAGGGACGCGTTCCCCAAACCAACTATTTTTAATTTTTACGATGTAAGTTTAATTATATGTTTCTCTTTATTTTATTGTGAATTAAATTTATTTTCCTTAAACCTTCTATTCTTTTTTTTTTTGTAATTACTATATTTAATTAATTTTAATATAGCATGTTATTTTTTTTTAATTTTAAAAGCACACACGTGCTATAGTATTGGTATATTGAACATTTTTGGTTGAAATTGTGGAAATATTTTAATTCTTCTTTTTTGTATAATTAATATTTGTGATTTTCCAGCGTTTACTGCAGTTTTCCATTTTAAGCACCAGTCTTCGATTTCATATATATGGTCTTGTAGTTTTTGAAGAGCATGATTTGGGTTTCTGGATTTAATAATAATACCGGTGTCATCTGCGTAATAGGCTGTTATGCTATTATAATCGGCTTTGTTTATAGGAAAATCATAAGTGTATAATATGTATAAAATCGGTCCTAGAATGCTGCCCTGAGGTACTCCGGCTGCGATGTTTCTTTTTGTCGAATTTTTGTTTTTGATGGTGACTTGAAATGTTCTATCAGAAAGATAGCAGGATAGGAGTTTGATAATGCCGGTTGGAAAATTTAGTTGTATGAGTTTATATATTGTGCCAGTATGCCATACTTTGTCAAATGCTTTGGATATGTCGATCATCAGAAAGGCTATTGTTTCCTTATTTATGATTGCTCTGCCAGTATAGTCTATTATTCGGAGTAACTGTTTGGTGGTATCTAGTTTTTGTCGGAATCCATACTGCTCGTCGGGGAGGGCTGTAAGTAGTGGTTTTATTCTGTCGTAGATGATTTTTTCGTATATTTTTCCAAGTATGTTAAGTAGACTGATTGGGCGATAACTCTCAGGGAAGCTTGGGTTCTTGTTTTTCTTGAGAAATAAAATGACTGATGCGTTTTTCCAGATTTGTGGGTAGTAATTATGAGCAATGCAGATATTAAAAATATATGTGATTTTGCAGATGTAGTTGTTTGGTAACAGTTTAATCATTTTATTCTTTATCCCGTCCTCACCCGGAGCTTTATTGTTTTTCAGTTTTTGTATGATGCTGCTAACTTCTTGATTATTGGTTGAATTTATTGTTTCTGGGATGAGGTGTTCAGTTTTAAACTTATTAACTTCTTCTGTGATGATATTGTGATGATTTTGGTCAGAGTTGATATTTGGTGAAAATTGATTTTGAAGTGAATCTGCGAATATTTCGATTTTTTCTGATATTGTGTACGCTGTGTCTGATGGTCCATTTATTGGTCTGTCTATTTGAGGAGTTGTTTTCAGTTTCTTGGCCATTTTCCATATAGAGTTGTCGGTAGTGCAGAGGGAGGCGATTTTTGCTTGCCACAGTTGTTTTTTATATTTTTTTTAATCTGGTTATTGAGTTGTTTTATTTCGTCCAGGTGTGCTGGGTCAAAAGTTCTTTGGTACCATTTCCTGTGCGAGTTCCTTAATCTTATTATATTCTTTATTTCAGGTGGTAATCTGTAATGATGGGCGGTATACTTGGTTTCTGTGGAAGCATTTTTAAAAGCATCTGTTATTTCATTCTGGATTTGCTGTATATAGTTTTCTATTGCAGTTCCGTTATCCAAGGATGGTAGGTCTATGAAACCAACTTAAAAGTTTTACAAATTTATCAGGTTTCGTAAAGTTATAATAAATTGGTAGAGGATTAAGTAGTAAAACTTGAAAAGTAAGGAAAATTACGCCCACTTTTTAAAATAGTCACCACGAGATCACTGCTAATGAAAACATGAGTTAACTCGTGACCGGTCAGAAATGTGATTATTGAAGTTGTAGCTATAATGACAAGTTTACACCTGGTTTTATAAAATCTTGTCAATTACTTTTTTAATCTATAACAGCTTTTATGTATTTATTTGAAAAAGTTGTCTGCATGCACTGTGGTAAACAACTTTTTTAACCTCATACTGACGGCTTAATAAAAGGCTTTGTAATCTGGTAAATCTTCGAAATACTGCACAAAAAACAACGAAATCTATAATATTTAAACACCAGTTTTTTAACAAAATAAATGTTATTAATAATAATATAAAAAAAATTCTCCACCGACGGGTAGGCATTTGCTGTTACTAATTAAAAACGCTGGCTCTGTAGCATAGCAAGTTATTGAAATAAAGGAAACATTTCCGTGCTTATAGGAATGAATATTGAAATATGTTTTATTATTATCACATATTCTTGCTCATTACAAAGACAGCTTGTAATCCCTCGTCGTAGCGAGGAACATTAGAAAGACACAACCTATGGTCACAGTAAGAAAGTAAGGTTAAAGCGGTTAGCGCTTTTAGGTCGGGAAGACCTCTCTGCCAGTGAGTCTCCATCTATGTTTATTGTAATTCAGCCTTGCACTTTAAAATGATTTTAATAAATAAAGAGCTAATAACAATTGTTTCAAATATAACTATTTCGTTTAGTTTTGCTAGTTAAAAAGTGAAGTAGTAATTTTAAAATAGCGATTTAATTAACAAAAAACATTTTGTAGTGATGTAAAAACTTTTTTGAAAAAAGTGGTTGGAAATTATCATTTCGTCGCTTTGAAATTAAACCGTAGTAACTCAAAAAAAAAAAAAAATCGAAAAATGAGATATTTGGGTCATTTTGTGTAAAAATAAAATACCCTTTTAGAGAAAGAACGTGCGATCTTCATAAGTTCCATAAAATTAATTTAGAGAGCAGATAAATCGTTATCGCAATAGCGCGATGCACGTTCTTGAAAAGTTTCAAATCGCTCTCCTGAAAAACTTGCTTTTTTTGAGTTACCACGGTTTAGTTTCAAGGCGACGATTTAACCTCTTCAAGACGGGTGATACATTCTCAGGGTGAGGACAATAAGGTTAAAGGACAAAAAATTGATAGTCCAAACAGCAGTTCATTTGTGGGTGAGTTAATAATAGTTTGATTTATGTAATTCACCACTACTAAGCTCAAAATGAAAATTGCTTAATAACACTTTGAACTAACATCGATTTCATGCGTTAGAATCAAAGTGAAAAAACTCTGTCAAATTAGCCATGACCACATTTAAGCTACTGCTTTTTATTTTACTCCATCCTAGTCCTAGTGTTTTTATTTCATTGGGCACCTGGGCCGCGAAGCGGCCCCTATCCCATTCATCTAGAATTTTACTCCATCCTGATTTTGTGTGAATATATATTTATCCCCCGTTTCGAAGAAATTAAGCAAAGGAAATAATTTCTAATGAAACTTTAGTTTCAAAAAACATTTTTCAAATTCATGATTTCAGATCAAAATTTAACTGGTGCTATTCATTTGGCAAACTGGAACTGAATTTACAGAGCTGCTACTATCTAGAATTTTTTTAAAAAAATAGTTGAAAAATTAAGTAAAGATAATTGATGTTTTATATTGGTTTATCTGCCGAACAATTTTCAATTCTAAGGCCATCCTGATTCTCTGCGAATTGTATGTAGGTGCCAAACCTGATGAATGACTTTCACTTGAGCATGGTAGAATGGTAGAAATCACATAAATCTCGGTGCGCTGCCGCGATGCGGCATTAACCGATTCATCTGTAGTAAAAACTCGATGATGAGGAGTAGTGAGGAGGAATGGAGATGGGAGGAAGAGGGGGTGCTCAGCACCAAAAAGTCGAGAGGGGGTTCGTGTGACATAGACAATCATGAAATGCTGAGTGGCATGGGGTATAATTAAATGATTGTTATCATAAACAGTATAAAATAAAATAATCATGAAGATTATGATGATCGATATTATTAAGGAAGTTCTGGGTTAAATACAATATATACATATATATATATTTACAACACCATATCCAAGGAAAAAGGTAGTGATTTTCACTTGAGCACATGGCTGAAAGCCCTTATATAGGAAGACGGAAAAGAGAAAAAACTGGTATGTAAGACATTTCATTCCAGCATTTTTTTCGAAAAAAATAAAATATCTGTAACTATCAATATTTTTTTTTATAATTTTAGCATATGTATAAAACTGCTTCTTTTCCAAGATAAAGTAGATATTGTTGAATAGTTTAATAAAAGAACAAGTAAACTCCTCCCAAAAAAAACTAGCTATAACTGAAAAGGTTTTACTACCAGCTTTTCCTTTTTTTTCCGTCTCGCTTTCACCCCTGCTTGAGCATTAGCTCAAGTGAAAGCATAATTTAAATATTTGTAGAAACTTTGAAAAACCAAAGCTACCACTTTTTTACTATTTCCATTTAGTAGCAGCGCTGATCTATTACCTATTAAAATCATATTAATTCATACCTGTTCGGATATTTCTGAACAAAGACATTGTCAAAAGGAGACTCAACCAAAGTTTCCGTATTGTTACTACACTCGGTAATTGCTACTGGCATTTCCGTAGTCGTAGTGGTTGTCGTTCTTGGTAAAGGTGGACAAGGTTTTAGATTACATTTCTTGACTGCTTTTGGCCTAGTCTTAAGGCACTTTGAAGATGGCAGTTGAATTGCTTGGTTGAGAGGTGCCAGGATTTTTTCACAATGCAGTTTTCGTGTTTGGAAACCTCCATCACAGCTTCTTGAACACTGAAAATTTATTGATTTTGAATGTCCGTGATGGCTTTGTCTAGATTTATAATTATTCAGTGCTTGTGAAAAATGAGTTTAAGCGAGGGAAGAACAGAAACACTATTGAAATCTGTCGAATTCAAGAAAAAAAGAAGATATGAAAAAAAAATTTTTTGATTGTGTATTCAAACTGGGATTAGTTTATACTAATCTCTTTTTCTTTGGCAATCAAATAGGTTTTACATGTTTTTAGTCCCACCTTCTCCCTGAATAGTGATTTGTTAGATTTCATTAGCATATCTGACACCTTTTACAGTCTTTAAAAAAGATTTTTAGCAGTGGTGTGAAATAACTATAGTGTAAGTAATAGCTTAATTTTCAATGACTGCAGTGATCATTTTTGTAACAATCAATTTTTCAAATTTTTTTTTCTAAGTGAATTCTTTAATATTGTAACAGGGTTTTTGCTTTTTAAATAATTTTAAAGGGAAAAAAACCTATCAAAAAGTACTTCTTTAAAGCTTGAGTATATTTCAATGGTCATAGCTTTTATTAAGACCACTTTCACGATATTTTTGGAAGTAGCATAGATACAACTACGACAATATTATTAAAGTATTACCGCGCACTTTCCATTTGACGATTGCGCTCAGGGACATATTTTTTTCACCTTTTCATGACTGCCATATAAAAGCGAACACCATTGATTACCAGTCGAAAGTGAAAATTAGCACATTTTGTCAGAGTTTTTCTATGAAAACTCTCGACGGCTCTAACCATTATTGGCTCGATCATCTCGATATTTTTTCTCCTTCCAAACAGACAAAAAACAATTGATATATTAATAGACATGTTACATCTTATTTATCGATGTATTTCTGAATAATTAGCAAATAAATGCTCTAGTTCTCTACGTACTAATCATGCTCAATCCTTTTTTTATTAATTAAAATGAGCAGGACCATCCCTACGGGTTTCGAAAATTTTCGTGACTTCCATTCCAAATTCAAAGATTTTCGAGCTGTTTTTTAAGATTTAATTACTGGAATAAAACTGATATTGATCAATAGAAATCAGGTGTTAAAAATACGTGGTTATTAACACATCCACAATAAGATATTTTTGTTTGTTAAACACTGTAGACGCTTAGAGGATAGCTTAAACTGCAGTTCAAGAGAAAATTCATGAGATTTTTATATATTTGGTATTTTTGTATAATAAACTACTTAACCTTTTTTTTTTAAATAATTTTTTGCTCAATCAGTTTTTTAAATACTATTTATTGCTTATAGCATTATTAAAAAATAGTTGCCATGCCACTTTTCTCGAAATCTTACGTGGAACACGTTGTTTTATAATTTCAATAACCGTCATATGTCTAAATATTGCCCAAAAGCAAACGTTTATATCCGTCAACGTGTGAAATATATAGAATTTTTTGATACTCGACAAACTTTAAAAATAGTTGAGTACGGCATTACAAAAACAAATCTTTTTTATTGAAAAACAAGGAGTCATAAACTATGACTATTACAAAAGCTCCTGTTTCTTCAGTAAATCAAAAAAAAAAAAAAAAAAAAAAAAAAAAAGACTGAGATACCAAATAAGATCCCTATTTTAATGATTAATTGAAAAATCCTTCTCATTAAATGTCGATGGCATTTTACGCTGCGCCAAGCTAATTATTAAAGTATTAAGGTCCCTCCTATTCTGCCTGATATTTTTTAAACTTAATACGATCAGCCAATATACCCGTATTCTATTTCGAAAACGTATTGTAAATTACTCAATTAAATGGAATTTTCTAAGGTTTAATTGCAATAAACCCTTGATAAGGCTTTTTAACATAAGCCTTTACTAATCTAGGCTTACTGAAAACTGCCTGAAATAAATCAAGTCAATTGAGCAATTAATGATACGTTTTCTAACTGGCTTAAAGAGGGCTTCACCATCATCTCCTACATCAGAAAGCCTCCACACGGTTTCTTATAAGTAGTCTGCGCAGATTATTTAAGAAGCGAACCACTTGTGCGCTTGAACCCAAATTCTATTTTTAAAGTACTTGAGAGAAATTTATTATATATATTTGAGAATTTAATCTGTAGTAGTTGACAAGTAAATAAAACAAACCAATTATATTCATAAATTAAACAAATTTTTAGACATATATTTGCAACCACTTTCTAATTTTTAATAGATATCATATTAAAAGGTTCTTTAACTAATTGGTATACCTTCATGGTGGTCTGATCGGACTACCTACAAAAAACCGTGTGGAGGCTTTCAGTTATAGGAGGCGTTGGCTTCACCGCAATTAGCCAACGCCTTCTTTAACTGAAAGCCTCCACACGGTTTTTTATAGGTAGTCCGATCAGACCACTGTGAAGGATATCAACTTTCCGAACGAGTCATTTAATACAAAATCTAGTTGAAATAAGAAAATGGTAGCAAATATATGATTAAAAATTTGTTTTATTTATGAATTATTGGTTTGCCTTATTCACTTGTCAACCACTACAGATTCAATTCTCAAATATACATGATAAATTGCTCTCAGTAACTTTTATAAAAGGTTTTGCGTTCATGCGCACAACAGGTTCACTTTTTAAACAGTTTGCGCGGACTACTCATAACAGACCGTGTGGAGACTTTTTGATGTAGGAGGTGATGAATTAGCTTAGAGAATGCAAGGTTGGTTAGAAAATGCTGGAGAACTTTGTAATTAGTCTGACGATGGCTGTTTGCAAAAGCTGGATAACTCAATTAGAGTACCGCCTTCGAATTTACCATCTGATTACAACGTAAACAAAATTTACTTTGCTCCAGGCTTCTGCCTTCCACGCTGGTGGACAATCAAACACATTACACGTGTCAGAAGTTTTTGGTGGCTGGCCAGGACATCGAATTGAAGACGTTTCTTCGCCATCTTTCAGTGAAATGCATTTAATTTGCCGTGTTTTCAGACCACCTCCACATTCTTGAGAACAGTTTCCAAACTCTGAGACATCCCATCGGTAGCTATGAAGAAGGTAAAAAAAAACGCAATTATTTAAGAGAATAAAGATGATTTGATGACGCAAAAAAAAGTTTAAGAGTTCTAGAAAAACTGTAAAAAGAAAAGAACAGTTTATTTCTCTTTATGGAAGAAGTAAATCAGGGCTTTAAAAGTTTTAAAAACTATAGGGTAACAAGAAGAAGACTACTCTTCCTCATTAAATGCATTTCCGATCAGGATTAACACGTTGAATGCCATGGGGGTCAACGGTGACTGGCACTGAGTTTGTTCGTTGCGACACGGGGGTAACCGGTGGCCGGCATAGCCAAGATTATTAGAAACACATAATTCAAGTAAATTTTTAATATTTTTATATTATTATCGTTACTAAAATGGTTTGAAGAAATGTAATGCAATATGGAACACACAAAAATAGTTTTATTTATATACACAGAGATGCCAACTTGCTCCGCGCACAGAGAATAAATATTTTTAAGCGCTAGTTTATTATTTGTGTATCTTTGTTTAATTTACTCAATTTAGCAGATTTTTATCCACCACTATTTCTAAACAATTCGTAAGCTTATATAATTCACCACTTTTGATAGGTATGTCATGTTAAACCCCTTAAAAAACTAGAAAAATCTGTCTAATGATTGCAAATTTAGTTAGTTGTTATTTACCGTTTGGCCAGACGGGCAAGCCATGTAAAATTAGCGTGGCATTCAACTTGTTAAATATTACTTTTCAAATAAAATATATCAGAAAAGAACTCTATCCTTCCTGACTTCTAAGTAATAAAATTTTAACTGGAAAAGAGAAGATCAATAAAGAAAATTTACTTTCACTATTTTATTTTTCAAGGCTCGTGAAAACAAAACAACTAGGTTAAAATTTTTATTATAATAGCTGGCAACCTGTAAGGTCATCGAAGAAAAAAAAATTCTAAATTACGGCAACTTTTTTGTTTTCATAAGTAAATCTTGGTTTTCAACGTTTCAAAATAAATAAAAATGAATAAATAAAAGTAAAAAAATAAAAATAAATGAAAGTAAATGAATAAATAAAAATAATTTAATAGAATAAGTTAAGACATAGAAATAAATAAATTGCTGTAAGAATAATTAAAAAATTGTTTTAATAAATTTTGTGAAATTATTGTTACTTGTAAAATGTTTTGTTATAGCAATTTATGATAAATAGCAAAGCTTTTGAATTTGTTTTCAATTTTTAAAGATCATGTCTGACAAAAATAATTTTTAACAGAATTTTTCTTTTCTTTTATTGAACTTTTTTTAATATAGGGATAGGAGAAGAAAAAAACAAACATTATACATAAATCTTTTCGCCCAATTACAATTTTATGTGCTTTGAATGTCTGAAATAAAGTTCAATTGAATAGACTCACGTAATGGGACAGGGCTGGTCATTACAAACTTTAGAAAATGGTTCAGGTTTAAGAGATTCTTCACATAACTGTGGTGAGACTTCCGCTTCATCTGGAAGACGCAAACATCGGATAATGGCACTGTGACTTCCTACAAAATGAAATAAAAGAGCCAGAATTGCATGAATGAACAATATTGGTGTATGTTTTAAAAAATATGTCAAACATTTGAGAGTTACATAGTTGTCATTATCTCTAAGCCAATATAAGTACTATTTCGTTTCAATGGTTTTAGAATTCGTCACATTAAATGATCGACTAACTATACTCTCACCCAAACATAGTCGACATTGAAGTAGTCATCATAATATAAAATAAAATTTTTTTAAAGAAATACTTTCAAGTGTTTCATTTTTCACGACCGATGAGAGTTTGGTCAACGCCTCCTATAACTGAAAGCCTCCACATGGTTTTTTGTAGGTAGTCCGATCAGACCACTATGAAGGTAAACCAATTAGTGAAAGGACCATTTAAAATGAAATCTATTAAAAATTAGAAAGTGGTAGCAAATATATGTCTAAATATTTATTTATTGGTTTATTTTATTCACTTGTCAACCACTACAGAATCCATTCTCAAATATATATGATAAATTTCTCTCAAGTACTTCTAAAATAGAATTTGGGTTCTTGCACACAAGTAGTTCGCTTTTTAAATAATCTGCGCAGACTACTTATAAGAAACCGTGTGGAGGCTTAGTGATGTAGGAGGTGATGGTTTGGTACGTAAAATTCAACCCTTTCCATGACAACAAATTACGATTGAAAATTTTAGCCAAGCAAGGCATTATTAACAAAGGGAAACCTTAAACAGTACGTTCTATCTAAAGTGACATAATTTAGCTCTTTGATGTTTAAAGAACATAGAGTTGTTCTGGTTACTTAGTACCAGCCCTGGTGGGCTCTCACTGATTTATTATTTTTTAATTTATGATTCATTTTGTTTTGTAAATTCGATGTAACGCTACTTCTTTCCAGCTCTCTCGTGGTGAGGTTTCGAAATGCTCTCTAAACTACCAGAAATTCTGAAAGCTTTAGATTTTAACCCTTTGCACTCGAGAGGTGACTGTCAGTCACTATTGTCACCTGTAAATTACCTACCACTCTAAATGTGAATTTTTTTTTTACCTTACTGTTTATTTACCACATCATTCAGTGATCTCTGGATATTATAAGATAAGTATGTAAAAAAAATCTTTCAAAATGTTAGTGGTTGCGTCCATTTTTTTAATAGCTGAAAGAGCTTCGAGTGCAAAGGGTTAATTGTCTGCCATTCTGCAGAATATTTTGAAAAAAAAAAAAACGTAGTTTGAAGTGCGTTATGTCTTGGTAGATCGAGCATCAAAAGAATTAAACTTCCACACTTAATCCGAATTTAAGAATTGAAATAGTTAAGGGAGAGTGAGGTAAAAGCGATCACATCGATTCTGTCGAAATTAGTTCTGTTTTCTGGCAGACCAACTCTGAATTACACTTTACTAATGAAGAACAAGGACCTCTCTTATTGGTGTGTTTTTGATTAATTCACGGAGTCAGTGTAGATAAGATTGTTTTGCTGTGTCAACTCTTTAATGTTCGTTTGTTTTTAAGCTCGTCTTATTTATTGGTCATTACAGCAATAAAAATAATTCTTATTACAGCTTATTATACTTTTACTACAGGTTTATTCCTTAACAAGCAATAAGGTTTTAATCCAATAGTAACACTGTTTCGTTTCATTTCGATAACCTTTGCTCTCTGATAGTAGAGCTACTATCTGGCTACGACTATCTGGTCCCGTGCGTAAATAAGTGCAAGTACAAAATTGTACTTTTGTACAAAAGAAAAAAAAAGCTAATAATAATTTCATTGCTCCAATCGTTTCGGGATTGATCTCATTCAATTCAGCGTAGAAATATATATCGGAAATTAATGTCTCATTTGTCTGTCTAAGAGAAATTCAAAATTTCAGCGCATATCACCCCACGCTTTTCCCAAAAAAGGGGACGCATACAAAGAACAATAGGGGAATTTTCAGGTATCATTTATTATAACATAACAAAGCCTTTTGTCCACTTTGAGTATTGATTTTTCGGAAGAAACGACATTTTTGTTTGCGATAATTACTGGACTTTTTATAAAATAATAAGTGTAAATAATTTACCACTAATTAATCCATAAAATTGGAATCAAATAAGAATATTATTAATGGAATATGGTGTAGAATTTGAAATGTCGACAACTTTTAAAGCGACGGTATGCTTATCGTTAAGAAACCAAGATGATTGAGAAGTAATAGGTGGGTTTGTAAGCGAAGCGAGCAGGCGCAACGCCTCCCATAACTGACAGCCACCACACGGTTTTTTAGAGGTAGTCCGATCAGACCACTCTGAAGGATATCCACTTTCCGAACGAGTCACTTAATACAAAATCTAGTTAAAATAAGAAAGTGGTACCAAATATATGACTAAAAATTTGTTTTATTTATGAATTTTATTGGTTTGCCTTATTCACTTGTCAACCACTACAGATTTAATTCTCAAATATATATGATAAATTTCTCTCAATTACTTTTATAAAAAGTTTTGGGTTCATGCGCACAACTGGTTCACTTTTTAAATAGACTGCGCGGACTACTTATAAAAGACCGTGTGGAGGCTTTTTGATGTAGGAGGTGTTGGCAGGTGGCATACATTACCCCAAGTATCATACATTAATTAAATTAGAAAACTGCAGGTTGAAAATACCCAAAGTAGTCATTTCTTTAATAGATATTTTTAAAAGAATTCAAGAAATATTTAAAAATAGCGCATGAAAACTTTTCAGAGGCAGCCATTTTGAACGTGCACCATAATTGTTACGAATTAAATCTGAGATGTCATCTTATCCGAGATTAAAGCTTTATATATATACGATACACGTGCCTTTTGCTTCTATCAGTAAAAGCGAGATTGTTTCACCTATCTTCTGTACTATGAATAATGGTGAAATCACTTGTCACATGCAACAGCAACATATTTTCTTTACAAATATATAGTGGTGGCGTGGTGGTCACAATTATATTAATTAATCAAGATTAGTCTCATTTTTTTACCACTATTAAATCTTTTAAGACCCATACATGTCCTTAATTTATAATTATCAGTAGCAATACTATTTAAATATTATAAAGACCGCGCAAACCAGAAGGAAATTCCAGAGATACTTTGTTTCAACGCGTTTATGCTTGAGCTATATATTTTTTTCCAAGATAGATTTTGACCTTATATGTGACATTATAATTTCTTTTAGGCCATTGAAATGTCATGTCTATATATTTCAATTTTATAATTTAGGGCAGTGGTATCTCAGAGAATAGAACGCTCGCTCATCAATGAGGTTACCCTGGTTCAAATCCTAGAGATGACTACTCGATACGAAATCCGTAACCAGCTCGCACCAACTACAGTGAGTAAAATATCTTCAGTGGTAAATGGATCATGGGTTAGAGTCCCCTTTCAGTCAGGCTAACCGTTTTCCTCTCCATGTGACCCAAATGTGGGTTATTTACATCAAAAAGCCCACCACGAAGGCAAATTTCTCCAATACTTAATCCAGATGTTCCTTTGTCATCTCGATTGGGTTTAAAATTTCAGGGATACGCGTTGAACATTGATAGTCGTAAATCAAAAAATTGGGTTGGCTGTTCGACGGTTATAAAATAAAATAAAATATTATAATGTGAATAAAAATATTACGAAACGAAAATAACGCTTACATATTGTAACGAAGTGTCGTTATTTAGTTGGGAGGCGTTATTTCGTTATTATAACGAAATAACGCCAAATAAGTTGAAAAAAATATGAGGGCTTTAGTTTATATATTTAAATCTATTGTAAATCGCAAAACTTTATTACCTCCATCACAGGATGCTGAGCATGGAGTGAACTTTTCGGTATTCCAAGAATAAAAGGGTTTTTCTTCTTCAATTTCTTCGATTATACTTTCCTTTTCGATTTCAATTTGTTTTCGAGGTGGGTGCGGAGGAGGACAGGAGCTCGTACAAGATTCCATGTCAGTCGGACGTATTTCTGAAAAACAATATTAGAATAATTTAAAAATGCGATTTCAAATAATTTAAAAACGTAATTTCAAAAGAGAATAAAAGGCAAGTTTATAAAATCGACAGAAAAAAAAATACAAACTCTGCATAGCGTCAGCCATTAAAAACAATAGTATCACAGGAGCAACATAAATAAGAAAAACAATTAATGCGAGTTTCATTAAATTCATGACTTTAGAAAAAGAGTTATGGATAATTTTTAGACATGGAGTCTTGATAATTTTATTTTCTTTGCATTAATTATTTTATTCGCTTCATATCTTACAATAAAACGGTACTCAATAGCAATGGTACAGATTTGGTTATAAAATTTTTATGCAGTGGTCACAGCGTCCAATAAAAAGGTGTGTGGAAATTTTAACATTATTTTTACTTTTTTATAAAATATTTTTACATTTAATTTAAGCTTAGACTGAATTTTAAAACTGGCAAATTTATTATTTTTAAATTGAAGTTAAAGCTGAAACTGCAGTTATAACTTAACTTGCAGTAAAATTTTATTTTATTAGCTTCAAGCGTAAATAATTGTCTACCACTGTTCATATCAATCAGAGATTCTCTCTGACATTTGAGGTCGAGTTGGCAAAATAAATAAAGGACCCTCCCCCCCCCCTGAATCACCCTTGATCTAACGATCAGATCTTTACGTTCTAGGACTCAATCTAAATAATTTGAGAGAATTACCTCAAGTATGCTAATTAGTTAGTGCCAGATGATACGAAATCAGACACAAAAACGTATTTTCTCTGAATAAACACACTTTTTTTTAGTCGGATTCGGATATCTGGCCCCTGAAATGTAGAGGGTCACCGCAATCCGGGAAATACGATTCCAATAGCGTGATGTGGAGGGTGGTCCAAAGTTTGGACCCTATGTTGTTAATTTTTATTTTTGCGTATTCTACCATAGCTCAAGAACATTTTTAGCGAAATGGAATTTTTTTTGTACTTAGTTATAAAATTCGTTTATCCAATAAAATAATTCTTAGCAAAATACTAATTTTAGTATAATTAGTTATCATTTTTTGTTATTTTATATAATAATAGTAGAAAATTTTTTAAATTGTAGGGTATAAAAATTTTTACATAATTTTAAAGAATGCAATTTCAAATGGCGAAATACAAATTTCGAGGGAATTCGGCTGAATAGTTCCTGAAAAGAGAGTAAAAATGCATTTTTGCCAAAACATAAGCGCTTAATTAATTCTGAAATTTGTATAGTTAAATACCTCTTTAATTTTTTAAAACCCGGTATCATAATACTTTAGTTTTCTAAACTAATTTATACCCTTACATTTTAATAAGCAATATAACTCTGCTTTTCCAACTAAATTCATTTCGATTCTAGTACCACAACTTTACTTTAACCCTGCCCGGTATAATGTAGCCAGTCCGGCATCATTAGTTCAATAAACATTAAAAACCACTAGACACACGAAAAAAAAAAAAAAACTAATTGCGTTTAGCGACCACTATTATTACCTCCTACATCAGAAAGCCTCCACACGGTTTCTTATAAGTAGTCTCCGCAGATTATTTAAAAAGCGAACCACTTGTGCGCAAGAACCCAAATTCTATTTTAAAAGTACTTGAGAGAATTATCATATATATTTGAGAATTGAATCTGTAGAAAACAAACCAATTATATTCATAAATTAAACAAATTTTTAGACATATATTTGCTACCACTTTTTAATCCAGCATACTATTGGTTTACCTCTTCATAGTGGTCTGATTGGACTACCTACAAAAAACCGTGTGGAGGATTTCTGTTATAGGAGCGTTGCCATTATTCTTTAACACGTTGAATGCCATGGGGTGACCAGCAAAGTCAAGATTATGGATGGTGTTTTCGACACTAGGGAGCGCTGCAAGCTGTATGCCACTTATACTTCTGGGTTACTGTTTCCGGTCTATTTTAAAGCCATTCGGCTCACAACGTGATCATTGTGTTTTAAGATTCCTGCAAACGTAGTAGTTGAATACTTATTACTAAACTTAATCTTGCTCCTCGAATAATATGCTAACACTACAGATGGTGTACAGATTGCAACACGAACAAACAGTAATAAACAAATGGAAAGAGACCAAATCAAGACTGCCAAAACAGCGAGTTATTCAAAATCTAGCAACCATGTCACCTTTTTTTAACAATATATCTCTAAATAACTAAAACAAATTTTCACTTCAAACTCACCAGAATTACATAATAACATTAATATCTTATGAAATACGGCAGATTTGAGCTCAGAAATTATCTGATTTATTTCTTTTATTGAAAACAAAATTATCCGTTGGAAAATATCACCTCGCAGAATAACATGTAATAAGCAGCTGCAAACTTTCTAACCGGATTTAGAGCAGGGATACAGCTCGAGATTGTTATTGTTTACATTTCTACTGAAAACACCATCCATTAGAAACACATAATTCGAGTAAATTTTTAATATTTTTATATTATTATCGTTACTAAAATGGTTCGAAGAAATTAATGCAATATAGAATACACAAAAATAGTTTTATTATATAAACAGAGATGTCAACTTGTTCCGGACAGCGAATAAATATTTTGAAGTGGTAGTTTATTAATTGCGATTCTTGGTTTAATAAATTCAATATAGTAGAGTTTTATCCACCACTATTTCTAAACAATTCGTAGGTTTATATTATTCACCTCTTATTTTGTCTTGTCAAGCTAAGCCTTTGGAAATACTAGCAAAATTTGTCTAATATTTGCAATTTTACTTTGCTGTTATTAACCGTTTGGCTTGACGGGCAAGCTATGTAAAATAAGCGTGGCATTCAACGTGTTAAACAACAAAGAGCTAAAGTAGGTCGCTTCATTTAGAATGTTCTGTCCCTATTAACACAGACTTAATTCCTTCGTTGCCTATGGCAAAATACTTAGTTGAAGAGGCAGGTGTCAAGATAGATACCTCGAAATTTATTTTTACATTAACACGTTCACGCCGGGGTGACCCAGCGGTGGGTCGCGCTCAATTTTCTCATCTTGGCAGCGCATCGGAGTAAAAACTGGTAACAATAAATTACATTTTTCAGTTTTTTTCCGGGAATAATAAAAATCCATAACTACCAATTATTTTTAACGAATGCAATTTTTATATTGAATTGCTTCTTCGCCATGATAAATTTCCTTACAGTGAATTGTTATTGTTGAGAATAGATTAACTCCTCCCTAATATTATCTAGTATTGAAATAGTTCTTCTACCAGTATTTTCACTTTTCCCGGCGTTAACGTGTTAAACATAAGCTGTCTATGACTGCACTTGCCCATGTTTTGCCTGACTGAAGTTTTTCAACTGAAATTTGCTGTTACGGAAAGAGTTAAGAATCCTTAATATCTCGATAAATGGGAAAAGAGCATCTCTACTAAATTGACCATGTCTAATTATTTTATAAAACATTGAACTAAGTTTAATAGCATCTTCAACTCAGATGTGCTACAAGACAGCATATAAACATTTGCACCAGACTTTTTCTGAAATCTCGTACTTCTTTCCAAATAACACACATTCATTTAAGTATCTAGTGTAAATATTTAATCCGTATGTTTCATAAATATTAATTTTACTCACTGGGTATGTGTAACAAATAAACTACGTTGTTCTGTTTCATCACAAGAGCAAAGACGACCTTTGCCATTCGAATCGTATTTGCAAAGCGCAGGTGGCGTATCGTTTATACATTATTCATTTTACATGCATTCAAAGATAGTATTTCTTTTAACTACAGAGACAATCAGCGGGGGTGTAGCTCAGTGGTAGAGCGTTCGCTTTGCATGTGAAAGGCCTGGGGTTCGATCCCCCACACCTCCAGTTTTGGTATTTTTTCTTTTTTAATATTTTTAAATTTGAATAATATTTTGTATACTTGAAGCATATCCATAGTTTACACTTCTACGAAATTTCCGTAGCAACGAAATGTTTTTTCCCGTGGTAAAAATTTTAGTGCATTATTGTTCTGTTCCCGGTTTAATAAATTTTCAAAAGAATTTTGGCTATTACTTCTGATAAATTATTTAAACATGCATATACAAAACCAAATAATTGTTACAAGCAGACAGCAAAATAAAGACAAATCTCTTCCCAAGTTGCTCAAAGCCTAAACAATTCTCATTAAGCAAAGTAAACTTCTAAATTATTGTTTTTTTTTTTATTTGTCTAAGCATAATGTGATTCCGTTAACGGAATGGACTGTGAGAGTTCTATAAGCCATCAAAATTTTGTATTTTACTCGGCATAGGTGCCAACTCGTTGCATAGGTGCCAACTTCTACGGCTATTGAGATATTTTTTCATAGTGGTAGTAATATCGATATTTATATTTTAGCATATGAATCTTAATTTTAAATATTAAATTGTTTTACCTACCACGAAAAATCAATTTTAAATATCTGTATAAAAGATAGATTAATTACGAACATAGCTTTAGGAGTGAAGGTAGATTAAGTAGACACATAACCTTGGGAGTGATAGTAAAATTTATATAATTATTATAATTTCTTTAAAAAAAAGACTGGAAACGAAGTAGTTTTTCTACCACTTTTTAAACGTTTATATGGATAGTACAAATTTCAAAAACGTACTTTTACGTGATCCGCTTGCACTGCGATAATTCATTTTTAATCTTTTTTTTATATGGTCATTCCAAATTAAATTCGAATGCATAAGCGTTTTTCTATCGTTCTGAATTTAAGGAGAGTCCGTATTAGCTATTATGAGTTGGTGTTACTAACATATTCGTTAATCTATGAAAATTCAGCTACCAAAAGTAGTTAATATATGAAAAACATTTATGTTTAAAAAGTTGTAGTGCATAACATCAGGTTTGTCAATTTTCTGAAAACATAACGAGGTGCTAGTAAAAACAATTCTTTACTCTAAAGGAGGGTTGCTAACTTGCTCCGGACGGCTTCTCAATATTTTCGAGTGGTAGTATTTTAATGTATTATTCTTGATGGTTTAGTAAATTCAATTTACTCACCACTACTTATTCAAAGGCTTATGCGATAGGCCACTTTGTTACAGTTAAGTCTCTTAAAAAGTTAGCATAAGGCACCAAAAATTTTCAAAATTTATTTTGCTGCTATCAACTATTTATTATAATATTTCGTTGAACCCGGAGCAGTGGGCATTTCTGATTAAATAATAAACTATTCGTAGCTATGATGATTTAATAAATTATGGAAAATATTATATTGTCATTTTTCAGTTTAAAAAATATATCACATTGTGAATGTTAATAGAGAGTGGTAGTTATTGATATTTTATTCCTATAAAAATTTGGCAAAAATGAAAATTTTTAACTACTAGTATTTTGTTATTTTCGAAAATTTGCAGGCAAAAATAAAAGCTTATAACGAGGGAAATTTCTCTCTATTTTAACCATTTAAGAATAAAAGAAACCTTGTCCTGCATGACCACTACTCCGCTTTTTTATTAAGTGGTAAACGAAAACTTGCAGAATTTTAGTTAATTCATAACAACATCTTAAGTGGCTCACAACGGGATTACTAGTACCAAGCGGGGTTTTAATTAAACTTTTGAATTGTATTAGGTCAAATGGTGATCAAAATAATTTTAAATCAAATCAAAAAATAAGCATTGTAACTCAAATTTTGTAGCTACTATGAAAATATTTCGCTCAAAACGAAGGAAGTTGGTATTGCGCCAATGTGTTCAATTCTCAAATCCAAATATAAGTATTTATGTTCATAATATATTAAGGCAGGCAGAACTACCTTGTTTTTGCTAAACAAATTTTAGTAATCAAGCAGTATCAATCATAAATAACATAAATCTTAATAACTTTTGTCAATACTTATTGGAAGAGTATGAGGCTGAGATACGATAAAATAATAAATTAACTCCTTTAAAATTTATTTTTTAAATATAAAAGTTCTACTTATATCACACGTTTTTATTTGTACTAGCATACAGCATTTTTGATTCATTAACATCCATTCATCTAGAATATTGTTCTAATGATAAATTTAAGATGTTATTTTTTCTTGTTGGCATTGTCTTGAATGATATTCAAATTTCAATCAAAGCAATTCGACTTTTTTTCTTATCTCATTCATTAAATTTCTTGATTTTATGCAAAGCAACTTTATATAAAAAGTCTTGCGCATTTCACATTTGTTTGAAATTAATTTAATACATAAGTGAATTTGAATCTGATTTCAAAAAACAAAGGTTTAGACTTTGGTATGTTTTATTTCGGTACTTAATCGTTTTTCATCGATGGAAATATTTTTAAAAAAATGTTCAAAACATATGTTTCATGGTCAATTTTCACTGCGTTTACATTTGGTTTTTTTTAAATATAATTTTCCATTTAATGGGTTGTCCTCAAAGTTCGCGCTGATTTTCGATAGGTGAGTCAAAAAAATTCAAGTGGTAGCAATTCGAAGTTTTCTTAATTTGGCAACCACTTCAGTTTAGATAATATTCTTTAAGTATGGATCAGACTTTTATCTATGCAAGAAATTTCAATATCTTTGTGATAATTAAGAAAATTTAATGATTCATTCCAAAAACAAAAAATATAAATTATGCTATTTCTTGAAAATTTTTGGCGAACTTTAGGGTCGAGCACGCTTATCGAATATCTGCACGGACTTTCCGGACGATGCACTGCATCGATGTTGAAATTTAAATTTGATTAACATTGGAATTTATTCTCACCACGTTATAATAATAATACTTTTAAATATCCAAAAAATCAAGGAAATCACTAAATTTCATTCAAAATAGAGAAAGAAACGACTTGAAAAATCGATCAATGAAACATTAAAATGAGAAAGTAATTTCACGTTTTAATGCTCCGCAAAATGTTTTTTTTTTTTTTTTTTTTTTTTTTTTTTTTTTTTAAACACAAAAAAGGGGAATATTTACCAAAGCTTGTCAAATTAACTTTTAATTCTTTCTACTTCGAAAACTTTTGAAAAGAAATTATTCAGTTTTTTTCCTCTTCACTCTAGAGTGCATATTTGATTGCATTTGCATAAATTGAACATCCACGTCAATAATTAGTTTTTATACTACTCATCGAGCATAAAACTGAGAAATTAAAAGAAGGTTCACGTTTCTCTTTAAGTACTCGATAAATTAAGCGAGATATAAGATATAATTAAGTGCACAATCGATTTTTAAAGTTACGTTGTGCAAATGCTTTTTTTTAAAAAAGGGTTTTACATGTTTGTGAAAAGAAACATGTTTTCGGAATTGTATAAACGTTTCATCTTCACAATACTACTTTTATCCCATTACTTTTTCAATAAATTGGAATGTTTCCTTAACTTTTGAGATTTCAACTATCCCAACTGCGGCTGTTGCGAAGTATTTAATTAACTGGTAGTGAAATAAAGAAAAATTTTTTGAAACAAGTTGATTTTTTCAAAAAATTATTAGAGTATTAGTACTCGTATTTGTCTATATGACCTTACATAATATCTGTTTAAAACTAGGTTTACGGACGTTTCTTATGTAATGACGAAACGCGTCAATTTGACGCATGAACGAAAGCATATAACAATATTTACAGAGATGCCAACTTGTTCCGGACAGCAAATATATATTTTAATGTGGTAGTTTATCAATTGTGATTCTTGGTTTAATAAATTCAATTGAGTATATTTTTAACCACCACTATTTCTAAATAATTCTCAGGCTTTGGCGTGTCTGGAGCAGTTGACATATCTGCATTGAGAAAGCAATGTAATTATATACTATAGTAAAAAAATGAAAATATGAGATATATATTTATGAAATAATCTAGTATTTTATTTTTCAATACTCAAACTAAGTAACTGAAACCTTCAAAATCTGACACCAATTGATTTTCTACTTTTGTTCTTTCTATTATTGTTTATCGGTAACAGTTGTTTATCGCTTGTTTCATTTGAGATAACGATATCTGATAACGGATCCAAGTATTGTCGGTACATTCCTATTTATTATTGATGTGATGTTTACGCAAAATTTTGTCTAAATTACTGTCGCGTCAAATTGACGCATATCCGTAGAGTTAAATATATCACGAGGAGAATTTAAATATTTCAACACTTTTGAAGAAAATAGACTTCAATATATATTTACCTCGATCAATGGATAAAAGTCATTACTAGAGATAAAATAAAAATGCAAACGAGTTTTATAATTTTCCTTGTAAAATTCGAAATGCATCAAAATGACGCGTCCCGCAATCATAGTTGTAAACTACTTGTGTTTAGTTGCTGACGAAATTCTTTTTATTCTAATTTATTGAAATATAAACAAATAACCCTTACTACCGTCAAACGGAGTGACAAAGTTCCATACTGGTGCCATCCTGGGTTTTCGAACTCAAGCGGCTGATGGCGCCAGAGAAAGGAACCGATCGAGAAAGGAAAACTACCGCTAAGTAGCGGGATAGTAGGGCGATTTTCACTGGGGTACTACACCAATAAAATTATAACCTAAATTGTAACATACCATTGCTTGTTTCGACGTGGATTTGTGGTGTTGTGATCTGGAAAAGAAGTGTGGTCTGGTAATCATATTTCGGAAGCAGCCAGAAAAAAAGTAAGTTCAGTTTTTTGTCACCAAACTGTCAATGAAGTTCTATACGCTTCGACGTTTCAAAATGATTTTTTGTTTACCAGTTATAACCCTTAATTCAATTTTCGATGAAGTGTGGGGTGACTAGGTGCCATCTTGTTTTGCAGTGTTTTGGTCATTTTTAAGATTCTAGAGTGTTTATTGTTTAAGTGGAGAGACAGCCATTGATGTTTTAGAGGTTGACCACCCATCTACAACAGTCTCTGGTCAACCGTTGACAAGCAGTGAGTCAGTGAATGACGCAAACAACACTGGCCCTGTGCAAGGTGACTTTGTTGCAGTAAAATATAAATTAAAAATGTACCCGGATCAAATGATTTCTGATTTCGACAGTAGCAACGAGGCATGTGTGAAATGCCTGGAGAAAAGTGGGCAATTCTGGAAGTGGCCTGACACCCCGGATGTTTTGTGGCACAAAAAGAAATAAATCCTGAAGAAGATTTATTCCTCCCGAACCTCTACCAAAAGGCGACAAACTTCAGGTTATTCTAAATTCGGATTGACTGAAGAGCGAATTTCTATCTCAAATTTGTAGTTTGTGTTTCGTTTAATAAACTGAGTCATTTTGAAAAACATTTTGAAGAGTTTCTTTAATAAATAGCATTTTTCCATATGTATGGCCTTTTTTATTTTAAAATTTGAAGGTATACTCATACAAAATTAACTTATAATAGCTAAAATGACAAGGAGATGAATTCTGAAGGGTGAGAAGTTTCCAGCGATCGCTTCTAATAGATTTAAAAGGAGGAAACATACTCACTTAGTCACCCCCCCATGTGCGGGGTGAGTACGTGCCACTAAGAAAAAATTATATCCCCCCTCCATGATATCTTAGAATCATTTTTTAATATGTGAATTGAAAGCTAAGATGTGTAATTATGTTGCATTAAAAGATCAACCGGATAGGTGAAAAATTAGAGGAATTATGACACGAAAACGTCAAAAAGTGGCACATAGTCACCCCGCTTGACGGTACCATATACCTACTAGAAAAAATATTTTCTGAAAATACGGAGAATCCGTAATAGTTGGAGTCTCTGCTTCAATTTAAAGAAGAGACGAGTCACGATCTCACGGATTAAAGAAGGACAGAGTCAGTTCAACATAAGTCATATTTTTAAAAAATAAAATTGCTTCAAATTCGTATCTTATAAAATCTACTGGGTTGAAGAAGTAGAAATTACAACTACTACGGAATCTGCGTAGTTTCATATTCCTAGTGGTATCATGGGTAATGTATTTATGTTTTTATAAATTAGAATTAAAGAATTTTGTCCACTACTAATAACAAATAATTTAAAGTGTTATACATGGGATCATATAAACAAATATTTAAATTCAAATAAAATTTAATTAAAAAAAAAACTCTGTTTTCATACTTGTAAATTTTTACACTCACCCAAAAAGTTTTTTCCTTGTAGTGGTAACTATTAAAGTGAGCAATAACTATTGAGTAATGACTAGTAAAGTAATAACTATTAAGGTGAGAATGAAAACAAGTACTTAATTCACTTTAAGCCGTCACTTAAAGCATGAGTGTTCTTTATATACTATTTAAATAAAATGGTAATAAGAATTTTAGTAAATCAAATTTGTTAAAACCAAAATCAAGTATGAATGAAAAAAATTTACTACCTCTTAAATATAAAATTTTTCGGAAATCTAAAAAGGGTTGTCAGGTTTGTGTATGAAAATTCGCCTATAGCTCCATAAAACTGACAAAAAATATTCGCAACAGCCTCGAGTAGTTTAGAGTTCAGAATAATGTATTTTTATTGCAATTAATTAGAATTAATCGAATTTAAACAGATATAAGATCATATAGACAAATTCTTGAAAAATTTTTTTTTCAAAAAATATGTTGGCCAACCTGCTGACTTCTACACTCTTTAAAAAAAATTTCCTAGTAGTAGTGAAATCTATACATAATAATAAACGCGGCTGTGTGTGTGTCTGTAATCACAATATATCGCCCCAGAAGCCACGCCCAGGCACGAAACGCGGCACATAATTGTGTTTTGACATAATGAAGAAGTATTTTTTTTCTTTTTAAAAAATTTGGATTAGGTTTTTAGTTATCAGTCATTTTGTAAGAAAATCTATGCTTTTTCGTCTTCAAAGAGCCGTATTCAAAAACTTATTAAAAAATGAATATACTTTTCTGCACTCTATAAATGTATGCTAATGCGAACCTTATAATTGAAATATTAATTTTCGACAACTTAAACCAATAATATACGAAGGAATTAATAATTTAATTGTAAGGTTCGCATTAGTTTACATTTATCAAAGTGGAGAAAAGTTTAACTTTTGTATTAAAAATGTGGCAACATATTCGATACGTAAATAGAACAAGAACGCTTCGCTTTGATATATTTGTCGCTGTTCATAATTGTTATAATAAGTTTTTCTTCTTTCCACGCTCTATTTTTTTTTTTCTTAAGCGAAGACGATAATTTTTGTAGCGATATAGAAATAGATACCATAAAAAAATTATATAGAAATAGAAATTGATACCATAAAAAATTAATTCGTTTTCGTGTTCTTTTCATGTATTTAGCATTTTAGTTTTTTTTTCTTAAGCGTTGTAGCTATATAATATATAAAATAGGAATTTAATTGTTTTTGAAGGAACGATCACACTTACCTTGGATCTCTTTGGTTTTTCTATTCTTTATTTTAAGTTTTTATTAAAGGTAATTAGTTATTTTCAGAAAGTTTCAGTTTGCAGGTAAGCACTTAGATTTTAATATTGAAGTTTCATGATTTGCTTTCATAGTAATTGTTGTTCTAAAGTATTCGTTGACTTCTTAAAAACCCGATTACTAACATGGCAGAACCGCCTCCCAAAAAACCTTATATTTTGTCAAAGAAAAAGATATTAAGAGATTCTCAAAGAAAAAGAAGGGCCCAAGAAACGTCTGTGGATTGTCAAAGAAGGATGGAACATGACCGAATTTCGACAAGCAATTCTAGAGCCCACGAAGTATCAGAGAAACGTCAAAGAAGATTAGAAGAGGTTCGTGTCTCAATTAGCAGTGCTAGGGTCCGAGAAACGTCAAAGAAGATTGGAAGAGGATCATGTCTCTACTAGCAGTGCTAGGGCCCAAGAAACATCTGAAGAACGCGGAAGAAGAATTGTCCACTAATCTTCAGATTTCCTGCTATGTTTTAAAAAACTTTATTTGTGAGAACCTTTAGCGTGGCGGACAGCTGGCCGCCTTAAGCGGCTAGTAATTAATGAAATCATATTTTTGACAATTATTTAATTTACTTAATTATTTAATTGCACGATCATCACCTCCTATATCAGAAAGCCTCCACTCAGTTTCTTATAGGTAGTCTGCGCAGACTATATATAAAATGAACCTGTTGTGCGCATGAACTTAAATTTTATTGTACCTAGTGACTGAGAGAAATCTACTATATATATTTGAGAATTGAATCTGTAGTGGTAGACAAGTAAATGAAACAAACCAATCATATTCATAAATTAAAAAAAGTTTTAGACATATATAACTATTTACGGGACAATACCCCATCGGATAGGAAAAAGGTGGTTGCGGGCTTTATTTTATGTTACCTTTGATGAGCTCAAATTCAAAGTTCTTAAAGTAGTTGCACGTATGACAGAAGAGGGCATCTCTTAAGAAATTTGCACATAGTTCAGCTATGTGTTCATTTATTCTGGAAATTTTATGTGAAAGATGCAGCGTCGAGCAAGTTTTGATTTTATACATTTAAACTATTTAAATGTAGTGGTACTTAAAAATATAGTAAATGAAATTTGTTTAAAAAATGAATTATAAATGAAAAAAATTTTGCTACTGCATAAAATATCAAAATCTTTCGGAAAAGTTGGCGGATATTGAATAAATTAGTTTGGTATTTCTTAACCACTATAAATTTTCATTTAAGAAAAACAGGGACCAAACTACAACAAATTCGTCGTAGTCTCGAACTATTTTCTTTCAGTGGTAGTAAACTAAAGCAGAATTTTTTTAAGCAAACAGACATTTAAAAACAAAATTATTAGAACTTAAACATTCGTTTATGCGATTTTATATGTATCTGTTTAAGTTACTTGTGTTAAAGGGAAAGCAAAATTCTTTTAGCTCTGACTTATTAAAATATAAATACATTGCCCTTGCAACCACTAGGAAAAGTTCTTGTTTGAAACTACGAAGAATCCGTAGTAGTTGGAGTCTCTGATCAAAAATATGAAAACTATTAAGAGGAAATACTAGTACTGTCAGTTTTCTGAAAAAGAAAAAATCTAACATATATAATTCTAGTTATAAATTTTGTTTTTAAATTATAGATCAGAAATTGCAATTTTAAGAGGTTTTTTTTAAAGGCTAGGGCCCTGGGCGAAAGCTCCGAATGCCACTCAGTAAATCATTCTTTTTTTGCTGTACAGAAATAAAGAGCTGAAAACCTTTTTAATTCAAGCAAGTACTAAATACAGCATTCAGTTGAGTTTGTAAGATTAATTTTTAAATTTATTCATTTATTTTTTTTAACACCCAATAATCTTAAGAAAAGAACTTTCGGCCAATATATATTTTAAGATAGTACAGAATTATGGAATTATACTCTAAATGCATTTCTGCCAAATTTTGCGATTTTTTACAAATGATATTTTCAAAAGATAGCTACTTATATGCTTTAATATATTACTCAGGATTTGGAAATTTGAGTAATAATTAGTTTAACCGCCACAAAGAATACCATAAAGAATTTGAAAAATATACATAATATCTCTTAAAATTATGCTTTATATGTGTAACTCTTTACCGGAAATGCCAACTGCTCCGCTTTCTACAAAGGTCTTTATAAATTGGTAGCAAATTTAAGAGTAAAACTTGTAGAATTAGAAAATTTACGGGTACTCTATAAAAGTACAACCGCGAGATAACTGCAATAAAGTTGCATTTGAGATGATGCTTTGAATTTTTAAATTGGTGGCAAAATTAATTAAAATGAAAAATACTAAATTGAAACAATTTAAATTTCGGTACTACTAGAAAATATTCTTTTATAGAGCGGAGTAAGTTGGCATCTCTGCTTTACACCCGGGTTCAATTTAAATGTACTTTTTTCTCTCAGATAAAACGCGGAGATAACTTCCGCCATTTTGTAATAAAACATTTTCTAGTTGTAACGGAATTTATATCATTTTTAGTTTAGAATGTTTCATTATAAGTAACTTATTCAAAGTATAATTATAATTCAAAGTATCATACGAAATTAAACTTTATTACAGTTATTTCGTGGCGACATTTTTAAATAATAGGCGTAATTTTCTCACTTCCACGTGATTAACTATCTATTTCACAACCAATTTAATACAACTTTTTCAGAAAGTGGAGTAGTTGGCATTCCTGAAAAAAGCTCAAAAAATTAAAGTTAGTGAAATGTACTTTGTAACGCGGCCGCGATAGCCTGGTTGGTAGGGCATTGGGCCCATGTCCAAGAGGTCGTGGGTTCGATCATCACCTCCTACATCGAAAAGCCTCCACACGGTATTTTATAAGTAGTCCGCGCAGACTATTTAAAAAGTGAACCAGTTGTGCGTATGAACCCAAAACCTTTTATAAAAGTAGATGAGAGAAATTTATCATATATATTTGAGAACTGAATCTGTAGTGGTTGACAAGTGAATAAGGCAAACCAATAATATTCATAAATAAAAAAAAATTTTAGTCATACATTTGCTACCACTCTCTTATTTTAACTAGATTTTGTATTAAATGACTCGTTCGGAAAGTGGATATCCTACACAGTGGTCTGATCGGACTACCTATAAAAAACCTTGTGGAGGCTTTCAGTTATAGGAGGCGTTGGTTCGATCCCTGCCAGCTGAAGACTTCCCGTGTAGTAAATGGTGACTGTTGCACGTTAAATCTGTCGAGTTTCAAAGTCCTCCATGTTCCCATAACAAATCAAGACCTCTGGGGCTACTGGATTGGACATGGATCGTTCTCTGATTCAGGACAAAATTGTGATCTGTGGATGAATGAATAGATTTATGAATGGATCCGCCCTATAAACGGGTGTGACGTATGAGCGTGGCAGAATTCAAATTCTTGGCTATAGATGGCGCCACTGGAAAACAAGAACAATTGCACTCCCTCTGCCTTAATGGCATACGTCAACAACAACAACTTTGTTACGCATATTAATCTAAGAAATAAAGAGTAATTTTTATTCACTAGAAAATCTATGTTTTTTAAGTCCATGTTTAGATTTGTAACGAATATTTAAAATATTAAAAGGGTAACGAAGAGAACACATTTTTTACGTATATATATATATATATATATATATATATATATATATATATATATATATATATATATATATATATATATATATATATATGTGTGTGTGTGTGTGTGTGTGTGTGTATCGAAATCAAGTGATTTAAGATTAAAAAGTATAATACCAAGCTAATTGCTATGTTTATTCATTAATGCATAAAAAGCAATTAGTTAAATAAAGTAGACTAATAAATCAATAAATGTTAAAATTCGCAAATACCTGAACACTCGGAATCAGGTAGTCTTGCCACAGTGTTAGTGATTTCTAAAAATATTTGGCAGTGAACAATTCTTCGTCGATAGCCTTGTCCGTTGCAATGACCCCATGGCCCGACAAAATAAAAAGTGTTAGTAGACGTCAAGCTGTAAAAAAATAAAAAGTTATGGAGTATTCAAATGTAGTAATTCAAATGAGGCATTAAAATAAATAATAATTCTTAGTTTATTTGTTTCAGATCAGAATTTTTGAGATGATGTAATTCTATTAGCATATTTTAATGTTCATTCACGGTTCAGTACAAGTTACATTGACCGTTTCCATGCTGGACTCTTATTCTATAATAATGAGAAAAGTGCCTATATGGAAAAAATGGTTGCACATTTGTGATTAAATTATGATTAATATTTTCTTCCTTCAGTTACCAATTGGGTTCAAAACGTTGACAAATATATAATTTCGGAATATACAATACATATTTTTAATATACACAATACTTTTCAGAATATACACAGATAATACAGATTTTGTTTTCATTGAAGGCTGACACCAATGTCTTCTACATTCTAGATAAATACTAATACTGAAATAGTAATGTTATCGGTCTTTCTCTTTAAAAAAAAAAAAGGATATGTATAAAAAAATGGAACAAAGGCGCTTAAACTGTTGATGGAGTAGCACGATATAACTTAATTCACCACTAAAATTGATTTTCATAACTTTCTTATAACGTGAATTTTAAGTTAAGCAAATTTAATATTTTCTAATGTTGGCTAACATTTTTAGTTTTAATTCGTAGCAATTGCTTAAATTTTGATCATAACATACGCATTAAAATTATTAATGCATTGTGGCGAAAACGTATATCTTGTTTCTCCGAGACAAGGATAATTAAATTACCAGTCTTTATTTTTTTTGGAAAAAGATAATCTATGTTAAAATTCACCACGAAAGGATTTATACATTTCAAGTAACTATCCAAAACTGCATCTCATCAAAAAGAAACATCTTAGCCGGAGTACCTCAGGGCAGCATACTTGGACCAATTTTATATATACTTTACACCTATGATTTCCCTATAAATAAAGCAGATTACAATAGCATTACAGCCTTCTACGCAGATGATACTGGTATAATAATCAAATCCAGAAATCCAAACTTAGCTCTAATAAAACTACAAGAACAAATAGATGAAATAGAAGACTGGTGTAGAAAATGGAAAATAGCCGTAAACGCCGACAAATCACAAATCCTCATCATACAAAAAAAAAGAATTAAAATTTCACCTCAATGCAAACCGAAACTGTTCAACATTCAAATTCCAATAGTTAAGAGAGCAAAGTACCTTGGACTCATAATTAATAGCAAACTCACTTGGAGCGACCATATTAAAAATATAATAGACAAAGCAAATGCAGCAGTTAATATCATCCAACCTCTCATCTATAACCAAAATGTCTCACTAAAAATCAGAAAATTACTATACACCTCTATGATCCGACCTATACTTACATATGCTTCACCTGCCTGGACTACTATACCCGAACACCTAATGAAAAAGCTCAACCAATGTCAAAATAAAATACTCAGAAAAATCACTCGTGCCAGATGGTTCATACGTAATTCAAATATTCATAAAGATCTCAAAACTCCGTTTCTATCCGAATATACATATAAATTAAATGCAGACTTCTACGATAAAGCCATAAAATGCAGCACAGCCAACTTCAATCAGATTTTTAACTTCGAGAACTATAAAAAAGACGAAAAACTAAGACCAATAGCCGCTCATTTCATCTCCGACTCCTCATGCAACAACTATCAGCATAAGTAATAGTCATCAATTCCAGCATCTATAGTCTACATCAATAATCCAAAGCATCAATAGCATCAAACACTTTACCAATACTGAAATCCTGACTTATGTTACTTCACGTTGACAATCAAACCACAGCCATCCACAGTTTAACAGCAAGTTGCTCTTATTATTTTCATTTTCTTTCAGTTATACAAGCAAGGTGCTTGTCTCCCAGTAACAGCCACCCCATAGACTGCTGAACTCAAACTGTCTTTTATTTTAACTTTTTTTTTTTTTTTACTTCATGATATATGGGATAGGGGCCTTCTGCGCGGCCCAGGTGCCCAATTTGTATAAATAAAGAAAAAGAACGAAAGGATTTAAATTAAATTAAATTAAATTATAGGCTTATTGGATTATTATGATTAGAATAATTAAACTACAAAGAAATGTTCTCTGAACACCAAAATTGTTCTTTTTATACTAATATCAATATTTATACTAGGTAAAATATTTTAAAGAATTCCTTCTAAAACACAAATTTAAAAATGGGTTTCAGATAAAAATCTGCTCGTGATATGAAAGCCTCGCATAAAATAGGCGTGAATTTATTGCGAAAATTGTATTTGAAATTCAGAAAACCACACCTTTTGAAATAATATTTATGTATTATTATAATACACGAAAAATTATTCTGGATAAAATAATCATCGCCTTATTCAGATAAACTCAACTCAAGGAAAATTATTCTCGATTAAACAACTTGTATCTTTATACTTAATGTTAATCCTCTTATTTAAATTTATTATTTCTATATTTATAAAGTTGCCAATATATTTGTATTATTTCTAATTACCATTCGAATACAATTATTTTCATTTTGATTTATTTTAATTTAATTTTAACTTTTGGCAAATAATATTTCTAATAATATTAATACATTTTTCAATTGTCCATCTTTCACTAAATTTAGATAACTTACTTTGCTGGAGCATGTGTTAAATACAAAATGGGTTCTGTAACCGTTGTTGTTTCTTCAGTTACAGTTGTAGATGGTTCATCTTCAGTACTTGGAATATATACACCTAAAGCGTTACAGCAATTTTAATTAACGAAGATAAAATATCATAATGAACATAAAAAGAACTTATTTTAAAATTCCATGTCATAAAATATGGCAGATTTCGAGTTATTATTGGATTAAAACATTGCAGAGTAGGAACATGCAAACGTTTAGCAAAAAATGATTAGATGAAGTTGCAACTTAGCTCCAAGGCGATAGGATTAGGGGATCCTTTAGAATGACACAAAAAATATTTACGCCTATCTTTAAGCATCACAACAATTACTCACATACTCTGGAGTAACTTTATTAGTTTAAAAACGTGAGAGAAATATCAGATTTTAAAGGTGGAAATTATAATTTTTGTGACATACTATCTTTAAGCATCACAGCTATTACTAACATAATCTGCAGTAACTTTTCCCCCGAACTGAGTTAGTATTAGAGAGTTTGAGCAAGTTTCAGAGTTGTGACTTTCAATATCACTGTATCAGAGATGCCACGGGCGATTTTAAATGTAAAAAGTGGTAGAAATACAATTCGTATAATAAACTGGAAAACAAATATGCTCGAAAAAGTCGCCAATTTAAATATTTTTTAATAAAATATAAGTCAACACTTTTATTTCATTTTTAGTCACCTGTGGTAATTTTGGTGTATAGATGTTAAAGTAGTGCAAAAGTAGTGCATCTCCCACGAAAATCAGGAGATAAGGCAGTTATGGAAGGACATGAAATAAAAACAAAGTCTTTCATTTCCTACTGTCACTGTATAAGTTTTGATGCCTATTTTAAAGATGCCAATTTGCTCCGCAGAGCGGATAAATAGTTTCTAGTCGTAGCAAAATTTATGTTATAATGAATGGTTCTTGCTTTAGTAAATTCCACTTATAGAGTTTTTACCTTTCAAAGGCTTGTGTAAAATAGGCATTTTGTAACAGTTGGTTCAGCACCTCCTATACATCAAAAAGCCTCCACACGGTCTTTTATCAGTAGTCCGCGCAGACTATTTAAAAAGTGAACCAATTGTGCGCATGAATCCAAAACCTTTTACAAAAGCAATTGAGAGAAATTCATCATATTTATTTGAAAATTGAATCTGTAGTGGTTGACAAGTGAATAAGGCAAACCAATAATATTCATAAATAAAACAAATTTTCAGTTATATATTTGCTACCACTTTCATATTTTAACTAGATTTTGTATTAAATGACTCGTTCGGAAAATGGATATCCTTGACAGTGGTTTGATCGGATTACCTATAAAAACCGTGTGGAGGCTTTCAGTTATAGGAGGCGTTGGTTGGTTCGTGCTGAACCTTTTATAAAGTTGACGAAATTAACCGAGAATAAGGAAATTTTAGCTCACTTAGATCTATAATTCATAAAATATTTTGCAGAAACCGGAGTAGTTGGCATTTTTTTTCCTAATCTAGTTCCGTAATATCACTTAGAATTTTCATCCACGTTATTATGTTATGGCGCCAATTTTTTTCTTCTGTAAAGTCAATTCATTCAAATCATTTTAAATTCGTACGTAATAACAATCTCGCTTTCGGAAAATTTTCAAGTTTTGAGTAATTTAACGATAGCTCATGGAAAAAAGTTTATCTTTTTACAATTTTTTTTCAGTGAAACTATTAAACTTAAAAGTTTAATAAAAATACATTTAAAAAAATTAAAAATAAAATATTAAAACTTTATATTCCTGCTTTCTTTTTTTATGGAATAAAGTTTCATTTTTATGCTGTTTATATACCTATTACGTATATTAAAAAATGGGCAAAATTATGGAAACATTTTTATACTAACTCTTTGTAAATAATCTTTCTTTTAGCAGCAAAAGCTTTAGATTATTTTACTTGGCAAGACTGTTGGCAGATTTTGAAAGATCATGCTCAAGTCTTTATATTGAGTAAGCTGAATCCCTTATCATGGAAGGGTGGTAGAATTTTTTTCATTCTTATTTTATTTCTTGACCACACATTTACGAGAATAGCCCCATAAAATTAAAGATATTTTTTCTGACATTGATTTTTACAGGTTACTCTTATCATTATTATAAAAAACTGCTGCAATTTTAATTGCTTTATAATATTTTTTATTGTTGCTCTTCAAATTTTAGTTGAATAGTAAGACAACTATTAAGCTAAGATCTCAGAGTATAGAGCCGTTGGCTAACTATCTGTAGTTAGACAACTATGAACAGTTAAACAAAGGCATAGTACACTGAGATCTTATCTGTTGTGTGGTATTTCAAACTGAATATATTATTCATTTCTAACTGAATGACTGTATTCATTTCTAATTGAATAACTGAATTCATTTCTAACTGAATAGTAATATTAAATTTCAATTTAAATATACATCCTATCTCACTCTTTAAAATTAAAGAGTTCCAAATTCTTATTTTAAAAAAGTTATGAATTTTGTCTTAGTTAAACACATCCTTTTCTGAATAAAAATTCACTTCGTGTGTAAATAAATTTTTATCCGATAACTAGGTTTTAAAGAACTTTCACTAATTCAATGAAGTAACCGTCTAGGCTAATGAGGAAAAAAGTATGTAGGAATTGAATATAGTATACCATATGTAAGAATGTTCATGAACTGCGCCTGGCGATGGTTGATTATAATAAGAAGATGAATAATTAATATAAAGGTTACAACTTTTAGTTTTGATTTCTAAAGAAATTGCCCTTCTTAAGAGAATTATTAAAATTAGTTAAGAAGAAAAAATAAAAGTATAAGATTTTATGATCGGAATACTAATGAAATAAAAAACTTCTTTTCAGATTCCTTATGTAGAACTCATGACATGAATTATTTAACTATAACGCATACTCAATTTGATATCTTATTGAGCTCCGAAATATATCGTTGCACGAATTTGTTTTATTCACGTACGTTATTTGAATATATATGAAACTGATGTGAGAAATTAATTTAAAATTTTAACTTCTTTTGAGATTTGAATCTTTCTATTATATTGACACAAAGGAACTAATGAATCACTAAATTGAAAAAAAAATGGTTTTCATCTTTTTATTGAAAAAAAAAAAACATCTAATATTACTTTAAGGTTGTTGATTAAGGCTGTTTCCGCAATGATCGTTTTCTATATGTGCAACGTTTCCAAAAGAAAAAAAAAAAAAGAAGAAAAAGAACGGACCACCCTGATTATCTTTTGATCTAATGATCGGATTTTCACGTTCTAGGACTCAATCGTAATGACTCGAAGGAATGACCTAAAATAAGCATTGCAGTATTGTGCCTTATTTGTGAAGTTGTTCGTCTGCATTCAAATATACATACATTTTCATTCTTAAAAAAAAATAGATATTTCAATATAAAATGAAATTTATATAAAAAAAGGGATAAGAATTTCCTTAAAACTAAACGGAAATCGGAACAGAATAATTTATTTCTTAAATATAATTCCATATTTCAGAAATAAGATTTGAACCTAAATAACTAACACTTTGTCTCAATTATAAACGGCCACAGAACTGCAGCAATGAAACAAATAAAAACTATCAGAAGAGTTACAAGATTTCAAGTACACGATTTCCTTAACAAATGAAAACAATAACATATAAATAAAAATACATAAAGACAACTAAGTAAATAAACTAAAAAATAAACAAAGTGTATGAAAAAAAGAAGAGTATGAAATTGAAATCTTTTAAAAGCTTATCCAATCTAAAACGAAATTAAATTTTATTTCTCAAATATAATTCCATTTTGAAGATAAAATTTAAAGTATCACGTATTTAGCAGAAATAGCTCCTTTTTCTCCTTACCCAAAACTTTCCCGTCAGTAATAAACGGAATTAACATTGCCCATAACAAAACAAATAAAAGGGTATTTGCATTTGCCCCCAAAAATGCAAAAGCAATTTGCTACTGGAAAATCAAAAGGCAAGCCATAATGAATTTGATGTAAATCCCCTCAGCCGAGATGTTCCTTGCCACAATGCGGTGAAGGAATAATTAAGAAGTTGTTCCGAAACTTCAAGTGAGAAATAAAATATTTCGAACGGTTAATTAACTTGTGAATGGATATAAGTCCCTTAAGATTTGAATAGAAGTGCAATTTCTTTGTTAAATGGGTTCAAGATATAAATTGCACGCATTTATCAGTATATTTTAAAAAGGTTTTAATTATCTTAACTTTAAATCATGATTTACTTCTACGATTATGGTTTTATATAAATTAAGTGGAAAAATAATTTAAATAATGTTTTCAATTATTTTTTTATTAGGCTAGTTAATTTTAAAGTTAAGTAAATTAAGTTTAAATTATTTTATGTGAGTTTTTTCTATGAATAATTTTACTTACAAGTTTTGTTTGTTGAATTGCATTGTTTGTCTTTGCCTTGTTTAAATTTTGTTCATTTTATTGAATGCGATAAAACAGAAATATTTTAAGACATTAAGTGTCGATATTTCTGATTCTGTAAATGGTTCAAAATGACGAATATTTTCAAACGGTTAACTATTTGTCTAATAATTTTTATTTCTTGCACATTAATGTGCCCCAGAGATCATATTGATAGGTTAAAATTGCTTTTACAAGGTTTTAGCTCTCTTGAATTAATTATTAGGAATGCATATTAAAAAAAATCTTATTTGACGAGGACGAAGTTATTATGTTTGGAGTACCTGATAAGAATTAAAAAGCGGAATAATCATAACGTAACCCTTTCGAAGGCCGTGGGAAGTATACTTACCACCACTTTGAATTTAGGTTTCAATTTGTTAATAACTTCAGCTTTCTTGAAGTGTGTTTAAATGAAATTGGTAGCCATTTGTAAGTTTAAAAAAAACGTATAAAATATATAATTCTTTTTGAAGTTTATAGCATTTATACAATTTATTTTATAAATAAAGAAAAGTAAAAGTCAAGTTCCTAATAGGTCGTGTTAAATGTATTTACTACCAAAAAAATGGCATTTTTATAAACTAAAGTTTTTTTTCTTACATCAATTACTATTCTTAAAACAATTTCAATTCCAAAAATACTTTAATTTACCTTTACTAGAAATAAATGGCCCATGAAAGGGTTAAAAAGCAAGTCTTTAAGATATATACTAAACAAAGATATATACTAAATAGATTCTAAACAAAGTGTAAAATATTTTTATAAGTTATTTTTAAAAATTTTGCTTTTGGAAAAGTCTTTGAATTTTTCACCTCCAACGTTTTATTAACATTTCTGAATATGCAACACTACTTCTCTCTTTTTTTCTCAACAATATAACAATTAATCGTATTAACACGTTCACGCCGGGTGTTCAGGCCTGATATGGGACGGAAAATACTGGTAGAAGAACTATTTCAATATTCGATAATATTTGGGAGGAGTTAATCTATTCTTAACAATAACAATTCACTGTAAGGAAATTTATCACGGCGAAGAAGCAATTCAATATAAAAATTGCATCCGTTAAAAACAATTGGTAGTTATGGATTTTTATTATTCCCGGAAAAAAACTAAAAAAGGAAATTTATTTGTTACCAGTTTTTACTTCGGTACACCGCCCGATGAGACAATCTAGCGTGGGCCACCGGTGAGTCACACCGGCGTGAACGTGTTAAACAATATATGAAACTTTTGAATGATTGCTACTTACGTAACTTTCGAATGAACGTAACTCGTGCTGCTTTTGAATGCAACGAAAATACCAACACATCACATAACATTTTATATATATTATTTTAAATTCGCCATAAAATTGAGGAATTTTTCACAAATTGATCTTTTGCCCGATAAAAAGAAACTAATAAGCAACTCTACATATAAATGTCACAAATTCACAAACATATTACACTGTTGTGCAACCATTAAGAGTGGCGATGTTAAGGAGAATGTATCATATAAAGATTTGTTAAAATTATATTATATTTATTTTATCTAGTTTTGCAATATGTAAAATAACAACTAACAACAAACTTTTTTTTTTCAAGGGATTTTGCTACTCTAAGAAAAAGGCTTTATTACCTACAACTTTTAGAATTTTTATGATCATCAAATTGAACCTATTTTTATGTCGCCAAATCAGATTGATTACATAGATTTTTTTTTTTAAATCCTTATTACGTATACGCAGCTTAAAACTACTTCTTGGATTAAATATAATTTGTAAGAAAATTTTAACGCATTTTATTAAAGTAGAAAAATTTTTTATTATCATTTACAAGTAACAAACTGGGAGCTTTTCAAACAGTATAGAGCGTTAAAAATATGCTTTTTTAATTTGTTAATTTACTGAAATCTCTTAACCTTACCCGAACTGCAGAGGTTCATTAAAATAATGAAAGCACTTCTAAACTAACTCTATGTAAATATTTTTTCTTTTATCAGCAAATGTCTTTTAAGATTTTACGTGGCAAAACTATTCGCACCATTTGAGAGATCATGCTGAAAGCTTTTAGAAATGATGTCATTTTTACCCATTTAAAGTAAAAATCGACCAAAATGAGGAAAGGAAGTTAAAAGCTGATTTCTTTTTCCAATACCCAATATATTAAAAAACCATTCTTATATAAACATTACTATCCTATAGAAAAATTTCAAAATTGTTGTTATCAAAGCTATAAAGAAGTTTTTAACTCTTTCCGGTTCAGTGTAGTCAGTCTGGCAACACTAATTCAACATACTTTACATAAAGGTAGAAATGTAAGACTAATTGCTTTTAAACGTTTAGCAATCACGATTCTTTAAGCAACAAGGAGCTAAAGTATGTCACTTCAGATAGATGGTACTGCCTGATTTACTTTACTTTATTTCGAAAATTTGGGCAACTGGGCCGGGCAGAACGCCCAATATCCCATACATCATGAAATATTACAGAAAAAATTATTTTAAAAAACATTTTAAGTTGAACAGTCTGTGTGGAGGCTGAATGTGAAATGTCCAGGACTACCAACTTTCTATCCTTTTTGTAAAAATTTATATTCTATCGTGTTGAGCTTATTTCAAGAGGTTGGGTCATTGACCGAAAATCAGCAAATTATAGTTAGCTGTTCTCTACCATTTTTTAAAATATTTTATCGAATCCGGAGCAGTTAGTATCTCTGCTACACGTAAATGATTTAAAAGTTTATATGCATCGCCACTTTGTGCCAGCTCTCTCGTTGTGAGGCTTTTAAAATGTTGGCAAAATTACCAAAAATTCTGAAATCTTTGGAAGTGTCTACCACTGTGTAAAATATTTTGCAAAAAGCGCAGTAGTCGGCAGGCATAAAGGTCGCACTTGCCAATGCCATGACAGACTAAATTTTTCTATCTAAATTTGTAGTTCTGGAAAGGGTTAATTTCGATGCTGATTTTTATCGATCCGAAATTTGCATGGGTAAAAAAGAACTTTCAAAAAGCATCAAGCACGATCGCTTAAATTGAGCCAATAGTTTTGCCATGCAAAATTTTTGCTGTTAAAAGAATAATTGTTCGCAATTAGTTAGAATAGACATTTTTCCTTTATTATGATCAACCTCTGTAAGTTCTTACTGAAAAGTATGAATAATTGCATTAACTAAACTAAAGTAACGAAAGGGTTCATTTCTATTTTAAGGATTCGCATTTAAATTATAGTCATAATTTTTTTAACAGATGGTGTATGTTATTGTGGACATATCTGCTGAGAGGAAGAAACTTAACTGAATTGCGTCAGGATTAAGAGACTAAATTGATTAAGAGTTAGTTTGTTTCTTTCTTAAAGAATAACAAGATGATAAATAAAAAAAAGAATTATAAGTAACTCACAAGGAGGAGGTGTTGTTATTTCTTCCGTATGAGATGGCAACGGACAAATGGTTTCAGTGTCACAATTTTTCTGAGGTCTTGGCATCTCGTTATGATCACAAAGTTCACTATACTGGCTTTTAGTATCGCGGCAGACAACAGCCCGAGTTTGAATGCCTTCTCCACAAGTTACAGAACACTGCAAATAATTTATAAATAAATTAATTAGTAATTTTTTTTCGTAAATATACTTGCCATTACGCATCAATGCATAAATAATTCAACGAAATGTTTTATTTGGTAGTAGCTATCAAGTAGGATTTGCTAAACGTTTTTGTCATATATTTTGAGATAATTATTTTCTTGCTTAAAAATCTAGTTCTTGTTTATGTGTTTCACTGGTAAAATTAGTTCTTTACAGTAAGAAGAAAATGACCGACCAAATTATCTTCGCACAAAAGGTTTGTATTTTATTGTCTTGTTCATATTTTGAATATACTAGCGCTGTTTAAACACCGGTAAAGATATAGATTTGACAGTAAAGCATTTCATATCTAGCTTGTTTTCGTGACAAATAAAAAACCTTGATTACTTATATTTAAAAGTTATAATGCATTTATAGGAGTAGGGCAAACTTAGGGAAATACTTCTATGCTAACTCTATATAAATAATCTTTCTCCAGATGCAAATATTTTGAGAAATGTTGCATGGCAAAACTGTGGAAACAATTGGAAAGATCATGCTTGAATTTTTTTAGAAATGGTGTCTTTTTTAACCAACAAAATTTGGATCAACCAAAATGAGAAGAGGAAGTTAATATATTTTTTTAAATTTTAATGCCAGCAATTAGGAATTCAACTCATTTACTCATATGTGGTGGTTATCTTAGCATCAGCCCCGCGAGGGGCTCTAACTAATTCATCTGAGAGGGAATAAATAATAAATCGCCGAAGCGCAACTGAAAGGTGAAAGTTGGGGTTCAGTAGTATTTACTGAGAGAAAATTAAAATGAAGTAGCGAGATTAAACAAACAAATTTAAGAGAGAGAAGAGGTTTTTGTGGCAGACTGCCTAGCCTCCACTGGAGGTATTGCCCCCGAACTTCTCAGGTGCACAGTAGCCACATAACCTCAGAGAAATAGGAAAAATACATGATAATAAATGCGCAAAAATATATACAAGTATTTACAACTATTTACAAAAGTTACGGGACAAAACTCCATCGGATAGGAAAAAGGCGGTTGCCGGGCTATATTTTATATTGTCTTTGATGAGCTCAAAATCAAAGTTTTAAAGTAGTTGCACGTATGACAAGAGAGCGCATCTCTAAAGAAACTTGCACATAGTTCAGCTATGTGTTCATCTATTTTATTGATTTTTAAATCTCTTCTTAGATCTTTCATTCTCATGGATCTGGGAGCTCCAGTGATGTATCTGAGAAATTTATTTTGAGTAGCAGTGGTTGTGCTCCGTGCAGGGGTTGCGTAGCTGATGATCTGTCGAATGCATTGGAGGTATAGGGTTCGTTTTGTTTTGAGTGCAAGTTTTGAATTATAGTTTAATATCGGTTTCATAGCTTTATTAGGAATTCAATTATTAGGATTGCATTACTTATTTTAGAATACTTTTTCATTTATAGTGGTATTAATAAAAGGAAAAAAAGGCGCTGAACTTCGCATTCTAATTTTTGTGGGAGAAAATTTTGCATGAGTAAAAAGGTCTCCATTTCTTAAAGATACAATCATGATCTTTCATACTGTGCCTACAGTTTTACCATCTAAAACCTTCCAAAACATTTGTTTCTAAAAGGAAGAATATTTCTTTCTTTTCTTCTTTATTTAAATAAACTGGGCACCTGGGCCGCGAAGCGGCCCCTATCCCATTCATCATAAAATTACATACAGTAAGATAAAACACATTTATTTGGCAGACATTGTGGTAGCCATAAAAAAATCAAGCCGTTTACTTGTGAAATAAAACAATGAAAAAATTCACTATCACAAATTAAAGTTTTTACATAACATTAGAAATATTGATTGTAGATTAAAAATAAAGATGAAACATGATTTGATTTGTACAATTATTTTTGAAAAATGAAAGTCATAATTGATGAAAATATATAAATCATACCTTGATACATGATAAAATAACATATTTGGAGAGGAAGAATATTTACACTCATACTCACACTCATATGTGGTGGTTATCTTAGCATCAGCCCCGCTAGGGGCTCTAACTGAGTGAGAATAAATAATAAATCGCCGAAGCGCAGCTGAAAGGTGAAGAAGAATATTAACATAGAGTTTCATACCTTTTAAGCTCTCCGAAAAGTTTTTTCCTAGTGGCAGTGAAATAATTATAGAAATATTATAGACAATTATTTAATTCACTTTTCGCTATCATTTAAAACACAATATAATAGCCAGCTAATCCTCGATATGTAGGTTTAAACTGTTTAAAATTACATCAAATCAAATTTGTTAAAACAGGAATCAAGCATGAAGACAAAGATAATAATTATAAATACGAAAAAAATTTACGGGAAAATCCTGGAAAGATATTTGGTATGGATCTATGAAAGAAATTTTTTTAATATTTTTTTTCCAATCCCTGTAAAAGACTTTCCCAGCAATGGAATGTAACTGTCAATAACTCTAGGTAATGAAGGACATTTATTCATTGCGATGAAAAGAAAATAATTTCACAGCTAGTTTTATATCTTTTCCGATAAACAAACTGCCCTAATATACTGAAGTTTGTAAATTAATTTAAAAATAGATTTTTAATGCATACAGAATTATTAACCCTTTGCACTACGAGTACTTTAAAATTCTGTTTGAACTAACTAGACACTAAACTTGGAACTGCATTGTTTTTAACCTGCATCGGGATGCTTATCCCCTGCAGAAAAGTTGTTATTGCAACAAAAAAAAAAAAAAACGTAAAATACCTGAAGTAGAGGGTTTACATGAACATTGGCGAGATAAAAAGAAAGAAAAAGTTAAATCTAATCCTCCTAAATGATTAAGTTTTAGAAGAAGAAGGAAAAAAAAAATTAAATTTAAAATAAATAGAACAGTTTTTTAATATAATTTTTAAAATTCATATCATATCGTGTTAACTAATTATTAAAATATAATTTTTTTTTTCTATTTTTGAGTGGTGACTTTTGATGTCACCTCAGAAGTGGTATCAGAGTGCAAAGGAGTTTAATTAAAACTTACAGTCATAAAAACTACTTACAGGAGTCCACGGTCCTTGGAACCATCTTGGACATTCTTCTACTGTACACGATCTTTCAGTAACTGGTTTGTGCCGCGGACAGAATTCAGTTTTGACATCGATCCGGGATCCGTTGGGACCTCCCTGAACGCAGAAGACTGGGCGAGACTGGACACCCGTCCCGCACGTTGCGGAGCATGGCCCCCACTTCCCAGTGTCCCATCTGAAATATATTGATGAAAATAATTTTTCTGCTTGCATTGCGTATTTTTTTTTATAAAGAAACGTTAGTTATAATCTTAGCCAATAAATATGGCAATAACAGCTAAAAAAACAATTTAAAAAATAGTTTTTTCAGTGATCATTGAGGTATTTTGTGGTATTAATGCTCTATTTTCAATATTATCCCCTGAGAGAAGGTTATGGTTTTGAGGTGTTTAAACTTTAGTTGGTAGAAATGAATAAATAACAATAAAATAAACAAAATAAAGATTAATACTCATAATCATAACTTCGCGATTTTTCTATGAGATATCAGCTTGAAAATAAAATTATTTATAATATTAAATTGCATAAAAACTGTAGCTTTGAGAGAAAAACAGAATACAGATATGAAATCAGCGCTCTGCTAGTATTTAGGATCCTTTCAAAACTCTCACGAAACAGAAATCAATATTAAATGTTCCCTGGTGCAATATCAGTATTTCATGTGTAATATGGTATTGTGTGATTATATGCTTTTTTTAAAACTAAAGTGGTAGTTGCGTGAGAAATTATCATTTCTGCTTAAACACAAATTATTTATCATTTTTTTTTAAAAAAGTCTTATTTACATCACTACAAAATGTTGCACAAACACATGGTCAAAAGAGAATTGGTTAATAAATAATGGTAATAGATAATGGAATGGATAAAATAGAGCATTGCATCCCTAGTAAATAAATCTTTTAACTCTTTTGCTAGCAGTACTTTAAAAAGAAATTTCAATCCAGCTTTATTACCATTTTTTATTTTAAAAGGTGTCATGATTTACCTCTACAACTAACTGTTCCTTGTCTATTGGATCTTAGGAACTCTCCTATACCTGTTTACAATTCGGATCCAGATCATGATAACACACAAAAAGATGACAGGATACTATGCATACGACACAACACTGCTATGCAACTCACGACAGCGTAATTATGTCATCAAGGAACTCCAAGCAAGATTGTATGACATTGAAACTGATGCTGACGATTTAAAGCTAAGATAAATCAAACCACATTACTGTGAGACGGCATAACCCATAAGTACAAATAGCAGAAAAAGTACACCTATTCTCAGAAGAAATACCTATGGCTATCAAAGCCAAGTATCTTGAAATTAATGTAACATACAATCTAAACTGAAAAGAGCATGCTAAGATGACTTTGCAAAGAAATACGAAACACACATCAATCACACACAATAATCTCCCATTAGTCACCAGTCAAGACTAACTCTCTACAGCAAGGTCTACTCTACTTCATGTGCATATGCCAAATCATCACTTACGCCTCATTTGCATGGGCAACTGCAACTGCATCTCAAAAGTTCAAAATTGATATCTTCCAATACAATTAACCATGGTACATGTTAAACGCACCGAGATACATGACTAACGAAAATATGCACAAAAACATTATGCAACTAGACGAACTCGGTCGTTACATTGAAAAACTGAATGCATCATTTTACAGCCAAGTCTAATGTTAACTGCAACACCACTAACTTTAACAAGAGCTTAATACTAACACATAGAACTAACTTATTTCAACAAGAACTTAACAACACAACAACAAAAGATAACTTTAGTCACTTTAATTGTTTTTTTACTCGACGATATTCTCCATACCATCTGCGAACTCTAAAGACTTCAACACGCCACGAGCGATTTGTTGTCAACAATCTCTGACTATATGTGACAATTTAGATATTAAATTTAATATCCACCGATATATCAGTTGGTGCTGCCTCGTTGGTACTACTTCGGCGGAAGTTGGTGAGATGTAAAGAAGTAGACTAGCCAATTAGAGAACTTGGTAAATTTTGCTTTTCGGTTTATAAGAATTTCAAACTTATGTATCATGCAATCTCAAACGAGTTAACTCCTTTGTACATTACTAACACATCTTACAAACTTAAATATGTCTATTGCTTTCATCAAATGTTGTTTCTTTTCTTTCAGCTACCCTATTAGAATTCAGATACTTTATCTCAACTATCCCTAAATTAATGATTCAAAGGGCAGCAAAGCGGTTACTGTTGCCCACCTAACAACAATTATCAAATTGTCCATTAGTGAAATAGATAAGTGGACAAGACACAAATTATAAATTCAAAATTAACTTACACAATGGGACATGGATGTCTATTGCAGTGTTTTGCTTTCGTACGCGGACGGATTGATAAATTGCAGAGTCTTGGGTCTACCTCTTCGTTGTTTTCTTTGTTCCGACATGTTGGCTCGGATAGTTGGATACCTAAAAATAAAATCTTACATTTGGTTATTTTACACAAAACGTAATTGTAAATTGGAAAAATTATCTTTAAAAATATTTGCCTCATAAGTTTGAAATTTTACCAACTTTAGCAGCAATCAACTTACTTTGAACTTACCAAAATACCAAGAACTATGACTTTGAATAGGATGGTTTACGTTGACTTTAGATAAGAATTGTGTGATTGGTTTCACGAATGATGCAATGAAAAAATATATGTGTTAATTTCATTTTCTGATTGTCGTATCTGCTAGCATATGTTTTGAATGTAATATAAAAAATTTCCTTGTCGAAGCACAATTTATTTTTTAATATTTTATCTTTGATTTAGTTCATTTGTTTCAAAATGATTTTAACCCCTACACATAAATAATTCAAGAATATATTATGTAAAAAAAGCAGATAACCTTAACTAGGCAGAGACAATCTCTAAGCACTGGAATGCTGATAGAATTAAAAATTTTCTTTTCAATTGAAGTAATTTGATTGCACTTTGATTTATTATTTCATTACAACTGTGTAAAACTTCTACAAAAAGTATAAAAGTTAGCTGCCATAGGGTAATTGGTTTTTATCGAAGTGTAGAAAAATTTATTTGAAATGAATGTATGAAAATTTTAAATCATTTTCAACCGGAGATTTCTCCATATGTATTTACTGTATCCATATGTATTTCTCCATATGTATCTCCATATGTATTAATCCATACTGGATTTCGAAAAAAAATAATACGAATACTTCAATACTAACTTTATATAAACAATCTTTGTTTTCGCAGCAAATGTTTTGGAAGATTTTATATAAGAAAACTGTTGGCACTGTATGAAAGATGGTGCTTGAAGCTTTTAAAAATGGTGATCTATCCACCTATGTAAAATTGCATCAACCAATGGAGTTTTAAAACTTTTTTTATATACTACTATAATTAAAAAAGCTTTCTATTCTAAATATTGCTATCCTCATTATAAAGCTCTGTGGTATGAAAATTAAAAATAAAAAGTTGATCACTTCCTCTACTCATTTTTCCCTCAACTCATATTTATTCTGCTGTGAATTATGGATTGCGGCTGCAATCTATAAATGATCCTAGTAGTATAAGTAATATAAATGGTAGTCGTAATCCGGCAAATATGGTTTTCGAATAAATAGTGCGGATTTTCAAGGTTTAATGCAGGAAAGCAGGGTTCTTAAAAATTTTATGCCGAAAAAACAAAATTTTTTTTAGCGTCATTCAATAACGATCACAAGCTTTTTGAATTGCAAGGAACATAATTTGTATGTTATGATAAGCAGTGTAACTAAAAAAAAGTACAAAATTTAAAGTGAATTGACAGAGCAGATTCTGGGTAACAAAAATTCCAAAAAGTTGTATTTTTTAAAATTTTATTTTTCAAAAATATTTGTGTATCTAATTGTTCAAAACTTTTTAGACCGTTATTGAAATAAATAATAAAAAAAAAAAAAAAAAAAAAACAATAAATAATTTAAACTAATATTTCTTACGTGGAACTTTTTTTTAATTAATGAAATTTGCAATTGTGTTCAAAAATTTTTAAGATTGTCTAAAAGGCTTAAAAACCACGCATGCGCCAAAAAATAGTCTGCGCCAAAAAAATAGCATATTTCAGTACATTAAATTCTAATCATTAGATCAAAAGTTTGTTCCATTTCATACCTCCCGCATAGTGCGATATGATTTAATAAGTAACTTAGAAATGTTTTTAGATCTGTATATTATTGAATTATTTGGAAACAATAAATTGATATTTAAAATTCTTTACAATGTTGCTCTTCTACAATCGAAAGAATGGGAACATAGGCTGTTGAAATTTATTTTATTATTTAAAATTTTGATTCTTTTAGAAATGTCCAGAGCTGTGAATGCTGCTTTATCTAAATAATTCAATCACAACATCATTAAATTAGGTACTAAAATTATATGGAAAGTAACGCATAATTAGGAGATTTTGGCCACAGGCAAGATGCGTAAAAGTGGCCACTTTTCCAAAAATTAAAAATTTTAAATATTTAAAGAAACTATTGATAGTAATAATGTAATAAATCTCTTCTGCAAGCATTTTGCAAAATTACGGTAAACATTATGAAATTCGCTTCTGAAGGAAAGAAAAATTTTAAAGAGCAAGGGTGAAATAAAGCATTTTTCAGAATATATTAGTACCATATTTAGTAAATAAAAATAATAATAAAATACAAATGGGGTGCCTTTTTGACGGAAAAAGTGGTGATCAAATGGCGACTGACAGACTATTCTCAAATCGGTATACGTTATATTTAGTCACCATGTGACTGACGGTGGTGAACGTTAATCTTGTCCCATAAAATAGAAAATGTAATTAAAATTTATAAGAAAATAGTTCCAATTCTAAAAAAGTCCTGAAAAGAACACGACAAATATTTTTTTGCACGGTTGAAAAAAAACCTGTACTTTTAAAAAAGATAATAAAACATTATTCTTCCTGAGAAAAAGTTATTTGCATTATAAAATTTGTTAAGCTAGAAACCAAATTACGATACAAATACAGTTATAGAAATATTTCAATTTTTAGAAGTCATTAAATTAGAGTGACATTTATTATTATTGGCGAAAATTTTGGAATGGAACTTGCTACGTTTTCCAACAGAGGCATAGTTGCAAACAGCAGGTGTCATTCCATTGATAAATTATTCATTATACAGTGAGGTATATTATTTATTTTGAATACGGAATGTAACAACGATAGCAGCGGGGGTGTAGCTCAGTGGTAGAGCGTTCGCTTTGCATGTGAAAGGCCTGGGGTTCGATCCCCCACACCTCCATTTTGTCTAAATTTCCAATCCCCAAAATAATTAATTTTAAATTAAAGTAATTAATAGCTTTTGCAGAATTCCTTTAGTTTCAGAAAATGTTTTTTTTTTTCAAGTGATAAAAAAAATTGCGTATGTACTAATAATTTAATAAATTATAAATAAAAGAATTTTGTCTATCACTATATACAAAGAATTTTAATAGATTAGATTTACAGAATTTAGAAGTAAGATAGAGAGGTTAGATATTAGAGGTAAGATGGAGACATTGTCGTGTTATAAAAAATTAATAATTGTATAATTTCTGTTCTTTTAAAAAATTTCAACTTGAGTTTGAATGTACTGATAACTTTATTTAGCACAAAACTCAAATGTTGTTTGGTATCGGTGTTATTAAGTACCTCGAACAATTTATCTTGATTGATGTAAACACAAGATTGCTGTACAATAATGTCTTGTTTAACACTCACTTAAATTACCTAGCTTTATAAGAAGAATTTAAGGTACTTAACAATACCTTAAATTCTTCTGAAAACACGCAAATTTTACGTCAAATGAAAGAGTAAACAATCGCAAAGAATAAACACTTTTTCTTGATGCTGGATTGAGAAAAGTATAAATATAAAAATAAATATCTTTCCCACGCTTAAGTTTTTAAATATGTTTAACCTTAAAAAGAGTTCATCGTAAATAAAAATATTAGTTAATGATATATCTATCTATATATATATATATATATACAAACATATATATATATATAACATCTATCTATATATATCTATATATATATATATAACAAAAGAACTATCCTGAATAAATTTTAATCTAATTATCGGCGTTTCACGTACTAGGAGTACTGCAGGCGAAATTTTAAGTTACAAAATGAGACACAGAAACATACGTTTTCTGAATAAACATACCTTTTTTGTCAAACGATTGACGAGAAATTAAATTATAAATATACGATTTTATTAAAGTTTGATAACTCAGAAACTATTCAATTCAAATTTTGTATTTTGCCTTATAAAATTACACTCTTTATAATAATGTAAAAATTTCTACACCATAGTATTCAATTTTTTCCCTATTATTAAAAAAAGTAATAAAGAAAGGATTATTAAAAATTATTTTTTGTGTGGAATTATCTTTGAATCATTTTAAATGCAAAATTTGAGCAAGATCATAAATTCCCGAGAAATCGAATTTTAAAGTTACGACTTTTTCAAAATTTGATTTCTCAGGAACATACTAGGAGTAGTGCGACAGATTTCACTCAAATTTCTTATTTTGCTATTTAAATTTACATTCTTTAAATTGATGTAGAAAATTGTATACTGTACAATTTCAAATCTTCTCGACTAATATTAAATAAAATAATAAAAAATAAGGATATTTAATAAAAAAATATAAGTTATTTTTCATAATCTTTGTATAAACGAATTTTTTAATTGTGTGAAAAAATTTTTTTTTAACTCACTTAAAAAATTTCCTAGAAATGACAAATTACGCAAATAGTGAAATTAAAATTAAGGGGTCCAAGCTTTGAACACCTCTCCTGACCAAACTATTAGGACCATATTTTCCAAATTGCTGCTACCCTTAATGTTTTAAGAATGTTTATTCAGAGTAAGTTCGTTTTTATGTCTGATTCCGTAACTTTAAATATCGTCTGCATTAATTAATTAATTAGCATATTTGATGTCATTCCCTCGAACCATTAGAATTGAGTCCCAGAACATAAAGATTCGATCATTCTATCAAAAGTTATTCATGGTAATTAGTTTAATTTTTCCTTTTGTGCACTGTTGATATAATCAGTTTAAAATTAAAACTGGTTTAAGTATTCTAATTAGACAAATAAATCAAATGGTATGGTCCATTTAATCTGCATGAAAATCAAGGCTTCGTTGACTGTCATCACTGTAAAAATATAGAGGGTATAGTGGTATTTCTAATTATGAAGGTATTTTCAGTATTTATTTATCATCCTTTCTTACTTTCATTCTTTATATATTTCTTATTAATAAACAGTATTTTATAATAAGTACGTTTATATCTTCATCTAAACTTATTTTATTTTAAAACCGATGTCGAATAGAAGACCCAATTCTTAGTTTAAGCCTATGAATGTATAACTCCATAGCCTCGTAATTTTTTACCCAGCCCATAAGAGCCAAGGGAACTTCGGGATCAAACATTGAGACAAACAAATCATCGTAGTGAACTTTTTAATGGAACTAACCCACATTTACGTTACTTGGAGAAGAAAGCCACGAACACCTTCCTCAATTACCCCGATGGTAAGGGAATTTTAAACTATGATCAGTCTACAAATTAGGCTATTTTATGTCAGACTTGTGGTCGGTGATTTCTGGAAGCAGAATTCGTAATGACCTGAGAATCAAACCTTGATCACTATTAAGCTTATTAACATATTTACAATAACTAAAAAATAAATAATTTACTTTTTCTTTTGATATAAAACACTAGCCCGCTTTTAAACATACTCACAGCAATGAATTTCTACATTGTCCTTCATCTGCAGGAACTAACCGATTTGTTGTACCCCACTGTCCTTCACCTTCTCGCACTCACATCTTCGCGGTTTCACTGCTCCATCTTTTACCTGCTGGAACTAACCGATTTGTTATTCCTCACTGTCCTTCATCTTCTCGCAGTCACATATTCGCGGTTTCACTGTTCCTTCCTTCACCCGCAGAAACTCTCCAATTTGTTGTACCCTACTGTCCTTCACCTTCTCGCACCCACGTATTCGGGGTTTCACTGCTCCGTCTTTCACCTGCAGGAACTCACCGATTTGTTGTACCCCACTGTCCTTCACCATCTCGGACTCACATATTCGAGGTTTCACTGTTTCATCTTTCACCTGCAGGAACTCACCGATTTGTTGTACCCCACTGTCCTTCACCATCTCGGACTCACATATTCGAGGTTTCACTGCTCCATCTTTCACCTGCAGGAACTCACCGATTTCTTATTCCTCACTGTCCTTCACCATCTCGGACTCACATATTCGAGGTTTCACTGTTTCATCTTTCACCTGCAGGAACTCACCGATTTGTTGTACCCCACTGTCCTTCACCTTCTCGGACTCACATATTCGCGGTTTCACTGCTCCATCCTTCACCTGCTGAAACTCACTGAATTTGCGGTACCTTGTCCCCTCCTTAATTGACCTGATGACCCCGATAATCACAAATATTGAACTGAACTTTTTTAGTTATTTTCTATTTATTTCACGAAAGTCCATATTAGAGACACGATTGAGACTTGGTAAAAACATTTTATTTAGCACACTTTAAATATTTTATTTACTTTTAATTTTAGGCTAATTACTCTGATAATTACAAAAAGACAGCATGAAACTTTATTCAGTTTTATCAAATCAGCTAAGTACCACCAATTGAATCAAAATTTACAAATATTGCAATAAAAAATATTTACTTTTTTATTTCTCTAAAAAACAAATGGTCTAAATTTACACCTTATTTCAATAAATATATGTTACTGAGCATTACTATCAATTTTAAGTTGATTACCCCGATAAATACTAAGATAGAAATGCAATTTGTTTATTTTTCTTTTTATCTGATAAAGAACGCATGGTTCGAATTTGTGATTTTTATTTTTGTAAAAATGTTATTTAGTGTAATTGCCAAATAGGCCAATTACTACCAATTTACCCCAATAATCGAAAATCCAAATGTCGAAATGTGTAAAACTTTCTTAGTTTTTCCATTTATTTCGTAAAAAACACACATGGCCCAAATTTGAAACTGACATATATAAAACTGTCACTGAACTGTGTAAAAACATGTCAAATAGTATTTCAGTTAATTTTGGGCTAATTACTCTGATAATTACAAAAAGACAGCATGAAACTTTATTCAGTTTTATCAAATCAGCTAAGTACCACCAATTGAATCAAAATTTACAAATATTGCAATAAAAAATATTTACTTTTTTATTTCTCTAAAAAACAAATGGTCTAAATTTACACCTTATTTCAATAAATATATGTTACTGAGCATTACTATCAATTTTAAGTTGATTACCCCGATAAATACTAAGATAGAAATGCAATTTGTTTATTTTTCTTTTTATCTGATAAAGAACGAATGGTTCGAATTTGTGATTTTTATTTTTGTAAAAATGTTATTTAGTGTAATTGCCAAATAGGCCAATTACTACCAATTTACCCCAATAATCGAAAATCCAAATGTCGAAATGTGTAAAACTTTCTTAGTTTTTCCATTTATTTCGTAAAAAACACACATGGCCCAAATTTGAAACTGACATATATAAAACTGTCACTGAACTGTGTAAAAACATGTCAAATAGTATTTCAGTTAATTTTGGGCTAATTACTCTGATAATTACAAAAAGACAGCATGAAACTTTATTCAGTTTTATCAAATCAGCTAAGTACCACCAATTGAATCAAAATTTACAAATATTGCAATAAAAAATATTTACTTTTTTATTTCTCTAAAAAACAAATGGTCTAAATTTACACCTTATTTCAATAAATATATGTTACTGAGCATTACTATCAATTTTAAGTTGATTACCCCGATAAATACTAAGATAGAAATGCAATTTGTTTATTTTTCTTTTTATCTGATAAAGAACGCATGGTTCGAATTTGTGATTTTTATTTTTGTAAAAATGTTATTTAGTGTAATTGCCAAATAGGCCAATTACTACCAATTTACCCCAATAATCGAAAATCCAAATGTCGAAATGTGTAAAACTTTCTTAGTTTTTCCATTTATTTCGTAAAAAACACACATGGCCCAAATTTGAAACTGACATATATAAAACTGTCACTGAACTGTGTAAAAACATGTCAAATAGTATTTCAGTTAATTTTGGGCTAATTACTCTGATAATTACAAAAAGACAGCATGAAACTTTATTCAGTTTTATCAAATCAGCTAAGTACCACCAATTGAATCAAAATTTACAAATATTGCAATAAAAAATATTTACTTTTTTATTTCTCTAAAAAACAAATGGTTTAAATTTACACCTTATTTCAATAAATATATGTTACTGAGCATTACTATCAATTTTAAGTTGATTACCCCGATAAATACTAAGATAGAAATGCAATTTGTTTATTTTTCTTTTTATCTGATAAAGAACGCATGGTTCGAATTTGTGATTTTTATTTTTGTAAAAATGTTATTTAGTGTAATTGCCAAATAGGCCAATTACTACCAATTTACCCCAATAATCGAAAATCCAAATGTCGAAATGTGTAAAACTTTCTTAGTTTTTCCATTTATTTCGTAAAAAACACACATGGCCCAAATTTGAAACTGACATATAAAAAACTGTCACTGAACTGTGTAAAAACATGTCAAATAGTATTTCAGTTAATTTTGGGCTAATTACTCTGATAATTACAAAAAGACAGCATGAAACTTTATTCAGTTTTATCAAATCAGCTAAGTACCACCAATTGAATCAAAATTTACAAATATTGCAATAAAAAATATTTACTTTTTTATTTCTCTAAAAAACAAATGGTCTAAATTTACACCTTATTTCAATAAATATATGTTACTGAGCATTACTATCAATTTTAAGTTGATTACCCCGATAAATACTAAGATAGAAATGCAATTTGTTTATTTTTCTTTTTATCTGATAAAGAACGCATGGTTCGAATTTGTGATTTTTATTTTTGTAAAAATGTTATTTAGTGTAATTGCCAAATAGGCCAATTACTACCAATTTACCCCAATAATCGAAAATCCAAATGTCGAAATGTGTAAAACTTTCTTAGTTTTTCCATTTATTTCGTAAAAAACACACATGGCCCAAATTTGAAACTGACATATATAAAACTGTCACTGAACTGTGTAAAAACATGTCAAATAGTATTTCAGTTAATTTTGGGCTAATTACTCTGATAATTACAAAAAGACAGCATGAAACTTTATTCAGTTTTATCAAATCAGCTAAGTACCACCAATTGAATCAAAATTTACAAATATTGCAATAAAAAATATTTACTTTTTTATTTCTCTAAAAAACAAATGGTCTAAATTTACACCTTATTTCAATAAATATATGTTACTGAGCATTACTATCAATTTTAAGTTGATTACCCCGATAAATACTAAGATAGAAATGCAATTTGTTTATTTTTCTTTTTATCTGATAAAGAACGAATGGTTCGAATTTGTGATTTTTATTTTTGTAAAAATGTTATTTAGTGTAATTGCCAAATAGGCCAATTACTACCAATTTACCCCAATAATCGAAAATCCAAATGTCGAAATGTGTAAAACTTTCTTAGTTTTTCCATTTATTTCGTAAAAAACACACATGGCCCAAATTTGAAACTGACATATATAAAACTGTCACTGAACTGTGTAAAAACATGTCAAATAGTATTTCAGTTAATTTTGGGCTAATTACTCTGATAATTACAAAAAGACAGCATGAAACTTTATTCAGTTTTATCAAATCAGCAATTGAATCAAAATTTACAAATATTGCAATAAAAAATATTTACTTTTTTATTTCTCTAAAAAACAAATGGTTTAAATTTACACCTTATTTCAATAAATATATGTTACTGAGCATTACTATCAATTTTAAGTTGATTACCCCGATAAATACTAAGATAGAAATGCAATTTGTTTATTTTTCTTTTTATCTGATAAAGAACGCATGGTTCGAATTTGTGATTTTTATTTTTGTAAAAATGTTATTTAGTGTAATTGCCAAATAGGCCAATTACTACCAATTTACCCCAATAATCGAAAATCCAAATGTCGAAATGTGTAAAACTTTCTTAGTTTTTCCATTTATTTCGTAAAAAACACACATGGCCCAAATTTGAAACTGACATATATAAAACTGTCACTGAACTGTGTAAAAACATGTCAAATAGTATTTCAGTTAATTTTGGGCTAATTACTCTGATAATTACAAAAAGACAGCATGAAACTTTATTCAGTTTTATCAAATCAGCTAAGTAAATCAGCAATTGAATCAAAATTTACAAATATTGCAATAAAAAATATTTACTTTTTTATTTCTCTAAAAAACAAATGGTCTAAATTTACACCTTATTTCAATAAATATATGTTACTGAGCATTACTATCAATTTTAAGTTGATTACCCCGATAAATACTAAGATAGAAATGCAATTTGTTTATTTTTCTTTTTATCTGATAAAGAACGCATGGTTCGAATTTGTGATTTTTATTTTTGTAAAAATGTTATTTAGTGTAATTGCCAAATAGGCCAATTACTACCAATTTACCCCAATAATCGAAAATCCAAATGTCGAAATGTGTAAAACTTTCTTAGTTTTTCCATTTATTTCTTAAAAAACACACATGGCCCAAATTTAAAACTGACATATATAAAACTGTCACTGAACTGTGTAAAAACATGTCAAATAGTATTTCAGTTAATTTTGGGCTAATTACTCTGATAATTACAAAAAGACAGCATGAAACTTTATTCAGTTTTATCAAATCAGCTAAGTACCACCAATTGAATCAAAATTTACAAATATTGCAATGAAAAATATTTACTTTTTTATTTCTCTAAAAAACAAATGGTCTAAATTTACACCTTATTTCAATAAATATATGTTACTGAGCATTACTATCAGTTTTAAGTTGATTACCCCGATAAATACTAAGATAGAAATGCAGTTTGTTTATTTTTCTTTTTATCTGATAAAGAACGCATGGTTCGAATTTGTGATTTTTATTTTTGTAAAAATGTTATGTAGTGTAATTGCCAAATAGGCCAATTACTACCAATTTACCCAATTAATCGAAAACCTAAATATCGAAATGTGTAAAACTTTCTTAGTTTTTCCATTTATTTCGTAAAAAACACACATGGTCCAAATTTGAAACTGACATATATAAAACTGTCACTGAACTGTGTAAAAACATGTCAAATAGTATTTCAGTTAATTTTGGGCTAATTACACTCCACATTACATAACTCCAATATTTACAAAAAATGGAAAGGAAGCTTTTTTTTTTATCTTAAAAAGAACTTATGGTCCAAATTTAAAATTTCTGTCTCGGTAAAAACGTGTTATATAACATCAATTTGATTAATTACCTCGTTAAATTACAAAATATCAAAAAGGAATTTTTTAAAGTTTTTCCACTTATCTCATGGTTCAAAATTTAACTTTCTAATTTTATGGGAAGTTTGAGAATAAGTGATGAGTAAAAGAGTGCAAGATTTGCTTACTATATATACATATAATTAGTACAATTGCAAATCTTTATTAGGGATTAACATTTCACGCAATTACAAAATAATCGTTTTGGCAGATACATAACAAGTTTTTATAGTAACCAAAAATTAAATAAGAATAAAATTGTATATGAAACAATGCAATGGTATCTGCCTCGCAAATGGGAATCATTTCTTTTTAACAGCTTTCTAGTCGAATTGAAGTCTTATATGAAGTCTTTCAGCAAACAGGTGCTACGTATTTAAAATGAATTATTCATCACATTACGTATTTCTTTCATTTTGCTGGTGGCTTATGTAAGAAACATTAAGTGAGGGGGTGTAGCTCAGTGGTAGAGCGTTCGCTTTGCATGTGAAAGGCCTGGGGTTCGATCCCCCACACCTCCACTTTTTATTAAAAAATTTATTTTTGTAAATTTTAAATTTTGGAAATATATCTAATTATTGAAGAGAACGTTGTACTATATTAACGAGAGAAACGGTATGTTTTAGAAAGTTAAAAACGGCAATTAGTTAATTTTAAATATTTATAAATGCATCAATTTCAAGAAAACATTTCAAGGCGATGAATTAAAATGTTTATCAATAACAAAACAAAAAAAAGCATTTTTTTTGTATCGCAAAAATTGCATTTAGCCAACTATTTTTCAGCGATTGAAGTGTGGGAAATTTTTTATTGACTTTAAATTAACGCAGATTCTTACAAGACATGGAAATTTTAACAGCTATTAGTTTGGATTTAATTTAGTGAATTTTATAACCGTTGTAGAACAACCGACCAAATTTTGAATTTACGACTACAATGTTCAACTCCGTAGCCTTGTAATTTTGAGCCTACTTCAGAAGACAAGGAAACTCCTGGATCAAGTATTGGGACAAATTTTGCCTTCACGGAGGACCTTTTAATGGAACTAACCTTATCTGCGTTACATGGAGAAGAAAATCACGAAACCTACAGCGTTTAGCCTCACGGAAAGATGACTCTAACCCATGCTCCGTCTACCACTGAGGATATTTTACGTCAGCACTGTGTTCAGTGTGGGTGCGGAATTTGAATCGACCAGCCATGGCTGGGATTCTAACCCGGTTCACCTCAATGGAAGACGAACACTCTATCCCCTGTGGCCTGACGACTCTAATTTAATGAATTGTAAATTTTTTTCTTGTAGTCAGAATTTTGAAACTATAAAACAAATTATATTTTTTTAGGTTATACTTCAGAGAGCATAAGGAGTTGCTTAATAACTTAAATTTCAAAAAAACAAATAGTATAACATCAAATTGGAGTGTTGTCGTTTATTAAAAGAGTCCAAGACATCCGGTTGTTCATGGGGGGAGGGGGTAAAAGAAAAAATAGATGGAACAATAACTGTTAAGTTAATTTCCACGAAATGAACTTGTAGTTATTTTCCATTTTTATTAATTTTTCTACAACCTCTGAAAAGGTTTTGGCATTAAAAGAGTAAGAATGCAGGTATCATGTAATCTATATATGATAAGTATCTTCATGGAAAGTGGAGGTATGGGTGATCGAAACCAAGGAATTTCACATACAAAATGATTGCTCCACCACTGAGCTACATCCCCGTTGACGCGTATTCTAATATTATAATAATCTGCAACAGATATGGTCCACTAGTATGTGTGTAGTAATTTATACAATTCTTTTATATAAGAATTTTGTTGAAATATATAAATAGAAGCTTTTTAAAAATTATCAAAAATTGAATATTTATTAAAACGGTGAGAAATATTACAGTAATCTGTAACTGAGATGGTCTGCTCGTATGTGCGGAGTAATTTATAAAAATTCTTTTTTATAAGCCTTTTGCTGAAATATATCGATAGAAGCTTTTTTAAAATTATCAAAAATGGAATATTTATTAAAACGGTGAGAAAAAGAGAGAATAAAAATATTTAAAAAAGTGGAGGTGTTGGGGATCGAAACCCAGGCCTTTCACATGCAAAGCAAACGCTCTACCACTGAGCTATACCCCCGTTGGCGAGTGTTCTAATATTTCAGTAATCTGTAACAGAGATGGTCAGCTCGTATTTGCGGAGTAACTGATAAAATTCCTTTTTATCAGCATTTTGTTTAAATATATAAATGGAATTTTTTTTAAATTATCAAAAATGGAATATTTATTAAAACGGTGAGAAAAAGAGAGAATAGTGGAGAGAATAAAAATGATATTTAAAAAAGCGGAGGTGTGGAGGATCGAACCCAAGGCCTTTCACATGCAAAGCGAACGCTCCACCACTGAGCTACACCCCCGTTGACGGTGTTACAGATATTTCAGTAAACTGTAACAGAGATGATCATCTCGTATTTTCGGAGTTATTAATAAAATTCCTTTTTATCAGCATTTTGTTGAAATATATAAATGGAAACTTTTTAAAATTATCAAAAATGGAATATTTATTAAAACGGTGAGAAAGAGAGAGAATAGTGGAGAGAATAAAAATATTTAAAAAAGTGTAGGTGTGGGGGATCGAACCCCAGGCCTTTCACATGCAAAGCGAACGCTCTACCACTGAGCTACACCCCCGTTGACGTGTGTTCCAATATTTCAGTAATCTGTAATAGAGATGATCATCTCGTATTTGCGGAGTAATTGATAAAATTCTTTTTTATCAGCATTTTGTTGAAATATATAAATAGAAACTTTTTTAAAATTATAAAAAATGGAATATTTATTAAAACGGTGAGAAAAAGGGAGAATAGTGGAGAGAATAAAAATGATATTCAAAAAACTGGAGGTGTGGGGGATCGAACCCCAGGCCTTTCACATGCAAAGCGAACGCTCTACCACTGAGCTACACCCCCGTTGACGTGTGTTCTAACATTTCAGTAACCTGTAACAGAGATGGTCATCTCGTATGAGTGAAGTAATTCATAAAATTCCTTTTTATCAGCATTTTGTTGAAATATATAACTGGAAACTTTTTAAAATTATCAAAAATGGAATATTTATTAAAACGGTGAGAAAAAGAGAGAAAAGTGGAGAGAATAAAAATATTTAAAAAAGTGGAGGTGTGGGGGATCGAACCCCAGGCCTTTCACATGCAAAGCGAACGCTCTACCACTGAGCTACACCCCCCTTGACGTGTGTTCTAATATTTCAGTAGTCTGTAACACAGATGGTCATCTCGTATTTGTGGAGTTATTAATAAAATTCCTTTTTTTCAGCATTTTGTTGAAATATATAACTGGAAACTTTTTAAAATTATCAAAAATGGAATATTTATTAAAACGGTGAGAAAAAGAGAGAAAAGTGGAGAGAATAAAAATATTTAAAAAAGTGGAGGTGTGGGGGATCGAACCCCAGGCCTTTCACATGCAAAGCGAACGCTCTACCACTGAGCTACACCCCCCTTGACGTGTGTTCTAATATTTCAGTAGTCTGTAACAGAGATGGTCATCTCGTATTTGTGAAGTTATTAATAAAATTCCTTTTTTTCAGCATTTTGTTGAAATATACAGCTGGAAACTTTTTAAAATTATCAAAAATGGAATATTTATTAAAACGGTGAGAAAAAGAGAGAAAAGTGCAGAGAATAAAAATATTTAAAAAAGTGGAGGTGTGGGGGATCGAACCCCAGGCCTCTCACATGCAAAGCGAACGCTCTACCACTGAGCTACACCCCCCTTGACGTGTGTTCTAATATTTCAGTAGTCTGTAACAGAGATGGTCATCTCGTATTTGTGGAGTTATTAATAAAATTCCTTTTTTTCAGCATTTTGTTGAAATATATAACTGGAAACTTTTTAGAATTATCAAAAATGGAATATTTATTAAAACGGTGAGAAAAAGAGAGAAAAGTGGAGAGAATAAAAATATTTAAAAAAGTGGAGGTGGGGGGGGGGGATCGAACCCCAGGCCTCTCACATGCAAAGCGAACGCTCTACCACTGAGCTACACCCCCCTTGACGTGTGTTCTAATATTGCAGTAGTCTGTAACAGAGATGGTCATCTCGTATTTTTGGAGTTATTAATAAAATTCCTTTTTTTCAGCATTTTGTTGAAATATATAACTGGAAACTTTTTAAAATTATCAAAAATGGAATATTTATTAAAACGGTGAGAAAAAGAGAGAAAAGTGGAGAGAATAAAAATATTTAAAAAAGTGGAGGTGTGGGGGATCGAACCCCAGGCCTTTCACATGCAGAGCGAACGCTCTACCACTGAGCTACACCCCCCTTGACGTGTGTTCTAATATTTCAGTAGTCTGTAACAGAGATGGTCATCTCGTATTTGTGGAGTTATTAATAAAATTCCTTTTTTTCAGCATTTTGTTGAAATATATAACTGGAAACTTTTTAAAATTATCAAAAATGGAATATTTATTAAAACGGTGAGAAAAAGAGAGAAGAGTGGAGAGAATAAAAATATTTAAAAAAGTGGAGGTGTGGGGGATCGAACCCCAGGCCTTTCACATGCAAAGCAAACGCTCTACCACTGAGCTACACCCCCCTTGACGTGTGTTCTAATATTTCAGTAGTCTGTAACAGAGATGGTCATCTCGTATTTGTGGAGTTATTAATAAAATTCCTTTTTATCAGCATTTTGTTGAAATATATAACTGGAAACTTTTTAAAATTATCAAAAATGGAATATTTATTAAAACGGTGAGAAAAAGAGAGAAAAGTGGAGAGAATAAAAATATTTAAAAAAGTGGAGGTGTGGGGGATCGAACCCCAGGCCTTTCACATGCAAAGCGAACGCTCTACCACAGAGCTACACCCCCCTTAACGTGTGTTCTAATATTTCAGTAGTCTGTAACAGAGATGGTCATCTCGTATTTGTGGAGTTATTAATAAAATTCCTTTTTTTCAGCATTTTGTTGAAATATATAACTGGAAACTTTTTAAAATTATCAAAAATGGAATATTTATTAAAACGGTGAGAAAAAGAGAGAAAAGTGGAGAGAATAAAAATATTTAAAAAAGTGGAGGTGTGGGGGATCGAACCCCAGGCCTTTCACATGCAAAGCGAACGCTCTACCACTGAGCTACACCCCCTTGACGTGTGTTCTAATATTTCAGTAGTCTGTAACAGAGATGGTCATCTCGTATTTGTGGAGTTATTAATAAAATTCCTTTTTTTTCAGCATTTTGTTGAAATATATAACTGGAAACTTTTTAAAATTATCAAAAATGGAATATTTATTAAAACGGTGAGAAAAAGAGAGAAAAGTGGAGAGAATAAAAATATTTAAAAAAGTGGAGGTGTGGGGGATCGAACCCCAGGCCTTTCACATGCAAAGCGAACGCTCTACCACTAAGCTACACCCCCCTTGACGTGTGTTCTAATATTTCAGTAGTCTGTAACAGAGATGGTCATCTCGTATTTGTGGAGTTATTAATAAAATTCCTTTTTTTCAGCATTTTGTTGAAATATATAACTGGAAACTTTTTAAAATTATCAAAAATGGAATATTTATTAAAACGGTGAGAAAAAGAGAGAAAGGTGGAGAGAATAAAAATATTTAAAAAAGTGGAGATGTGGGGGATCGAACCCCAGGCCTTTCACATGCAAAGCGAACGCTCTACCACTGAGCTACACCCCCCTTGACGTGTGTTCTAATATTTCAGTAGTCTGTAACAGAGATGGTCATCTCGTATTTGTGGAGTTATTAATAAAATTCCTTTTTTTCAGCATTTTGTTGAAATATATAACTGGAAACTTTTTAAAATTATCAAAAATGGAATATTTATTAAAACGGTGAGAAAAAGAGAGAAAAGTGGAGAGAATAAAAATATTTAAAAAAGTGGAGGTGTGGGGGATCGAACCCCAGGCCTTTCACATGCAAAGCGAACGCTCTACCACTGAGCTACACCCCCCTCGACGTGTGTTCTAATATTTCAGTAGTCTGTAACAGAGATGGTCATCTCGTATTTGTGGAGTAATTAATAAAATTCCTTTTTTTCAGCATTTTGTTGAAATATATAACTGGAAACTTTTTAAAATTATCAAAAATGGAATATTTATTAAAACGGTGAGAAAAAGAGAGAAAAGTGGAGAGAATAAAAATATTTAAAAAAGTGGAGGTGTGGGGGATCGAACCCCAGGCCTTTCACATGCAAAGCAAACGCTCTACCACTGAGCTACACCCCCCTTGACGTGTGTTCTAATATTTCAGTAGTCTGTAACAGAGATGGTCATCTCGTATTTGTGGAGTTATTAATAAAATTCCTTTTTATCAGCATTTTGTTGAAATATATAACTGGAAACTTTTTAAAATTATCAAAAATGGAATATTTATTAAAACGGTGAGAAAAAGAGAGAAAAGTGGAGAGAATAAAAATATTTAAAAAAGTGGAGTTGTGGGGGATCGAACCCCAGGCCTTTCACATGCAAAGCGAACGCTCTACCACTGAGCTACACCCCCCTTGACGTGTGTTCTAATATTTCAGTAGTCTGTAACAGAGATGGTCATCTCGTATTTGTGGAGTTATTAATAAAATTCCTTTTTTTCAGCATTTTGTTGAAATATATAACTGGAAACTTTTTAAAATTATCAAAAATGGAATATTTATTAAAACGGTGAGAAAAAGAGAGAAAAGTGGAGAGAATAAAAATATTTAAAAAAGTGTAGGTGTGGGGGATCAAACCCCAGGCCTTTCACATGCAAAGCAAACGCTCTACCACTGAGCTACACCCCCCTTGACGTGTGTTCTAATATTTCAGTAGTCTGTAACAGAGATGGTCATCTCGTATTTGTGGAGTTATTAATAAAATTCCTTTTTTTCAGCATTTTGTTGAAATATATAACTGGAAACTTTTTAAAATTATCAAAAATGGAATATTTATTAAAACGGTGAGAAAAAGAGAGAAAAGTGGAGAGAATAAAAATATTTAATAAAGTGGAGGTGTGGGGGATCGAACCCCAGGCCTTTCACATGCAAAGCGAACGCTCTACCACTGAGCTACACCCCCCTTAACGTGTTTTCTAATATATTAGTAGTCTGTAACAGAGATGGTCATCTCGTATTTGTGGAGTTATTAATAAAATTCCTTTTTTTCAGCATTTTGTTGAAATATATAACTGGAAACTTTTTAAAATTATCAAAAATGGAATATTTATTAAAACGGTGAGAAAAAGAGAGAAAAGTGGAGAGAATAAAAATATTTAAAAAAGTGGAGGTGTGGGGGATCGAACCCCAGGCCTTTCACATGCAAAGCGAACGCTCTACCACTGAGCTACACCCCCTTGACGTGTGTTCTAATATTTCAGTAGTCTGTAACAGAGATGGTCATCTCGTATTTGTGGAGTTATTAATAAAATTCCTTTTTTTTCAGCATTTTGTTGAAATATATAACTGGAAACTTTTTAAAATTATCAAAAATGGAATATTTATTAAAACGGTGAGAAAAAGAGAGAAAAGTGGAGAGAATAAAAATATTTAAAAAAGTGGAGGTGTGGGGGATCGAACCCCAGGCCTTTCACATGCAGAGCGAACGCTCTACCACTGAGCTACACCCCCCTTGACGTGTGTTCTAATATTTCAGTAGTCTGTAACAGAGATGGTCATCTCGTATTTGTGGAGTTATTAATAAAATTCCTTTTTTTCAGCATTTTGTTGAAATATATAACTGGAAACTTTTTAAAATTATCAAAAATGGAATATTTATTAAAACGGTGAGAAAAAGAGAGAAAAGTGGAGAGAATAAAAATATTTAAAAAAGTGGAGGTGTGGGGGATCGAACCCCAGGCCTTTCACATGCAAAGCAAACGCTCTACCACTGAGCTACTCCCCCCTTGACGTGTGTTCTAATATTTCAGTAGTCTGTAACAGAGATGGTCATCTCGTATTTGCGGAGTTATTAATAAAATTCCTTTTTATCAGCATTTTGTTGAAATATATAACTGGAAACTTTTTAAAATTATCAAAAATGGAATATTTATTAAAACGGTGAGAAAAAGAGAGAAAAGTGGAGAGAATAAAAATATTTAAAAAAGTGGAGGTGTGGGGGATCGATCCCCAGGCCTTTCACATGCAAAGCGAACGCTCTACCACTGAGCTACACCCCCCTTGACGTGTGTTCTAATATTTCAGTAGTCTGTAACAGAGATGGTCATCTCGTATTTGTGGAGTTATTAATAAAATTCCTTTTTTTCAGCATTTTGTTGAAATATATAACTGGAAACTTTTTAAAATTATCAAAAATGGAATATTTATTAAAACGGTGAGAAAAAGAGAGAAAAGTGGAGAGAATAAAAATATTTAAAAAAGTGGAGGATCGAACCCCAGGCCTTTCACATGCAAAGCGAACGCTCTACCACTGAGCTACACCCCCCTTGACGTGTGTTCTAATATTTCAGTAGTCTGTAACAGAGATGGTCATCTCGTATTTGTGGAGTTATTAATAAAATTCCTTTTTTTCAGCATTTTGTTGAAATATATAACTGGAAACTTTTTAAAATTATCAAAAATGGAATATTTATTAAAACGGTGAGAAAAAGAGAGAAAAGTGGAGAGAATAAAAATATTTAAAAAAGTGGAGGTGTGGGAGATCGAACCCCAGGCCTTTCACATGCAAAGCGAACGCTCTACCACTGAGCTACACCCCCCTTGACGTGTGTTCTAACATTTCAGTAGTCTGTAACAGAGATGGTCATCTCGTATTTGTGGAGTAATTAATAAAATTCCTTTTTTTCAGCATTTTGTTGAAATATATAACTGGAAACTTTTTAAAATTATCAAAAATGGAATATTTATTAAAACGGTGAGAAAAAGAGAGAAAAGTGGAGAGAATAAAAATATTTAAAAAAGTGGAGGTGTGGGGGATCGAACCCCAGGCCTTTCACATGCAAAGCAAACGCTCTACCACTGAGCTACTCCCCCCTTGACTAGTGTTCTAATATTTCAGTAGTCTGTAACAGAGATGGTCATCTCGTATTTGTGGAGTTATTAATAAAATTCCTTTTTATCAGCATTTTGTTGAAATATATAACTGGAAACTTTTTAAAATTATCAAAAATGGAATATTTATTAAAACGGTGAGAAAAAGAGAGAAAAGTGGAGAGAATAAAAATATTTAAAAAAGTGGAGGTGTGGGGGATCGAACCCCAGGCCTTTCACATGCAAAGCGAACGCTCTACCACTGAGCTACACCCCCCTTGACGTGTGTTCTAATATTTCAGTAGTCTGTAACAGAGATGGTCATCTCGTATTTGTGGAGTTATTAATAAAATTCCTTTTTTTCAGCATTTTGTTGAAATATATAACTGGAAACTTTTTAAAATTATCAAAAATGGAATATTTATTAAAACGGTGAGAAAAAGAGAGAAAAGTGGAGAGAATAAAAATATTTAAAAAAGTGCAGGTGTGGGGGATCAAACCCCAGGCCTTTCACATGCAAAGCGAACGCTCTACCACTGAGCTACACCCCCCTTGACGTGTGTTCTAATATTTCAGTAGTCTGTAACACAGATGGTCATCTCGTATTTGTGGAGTTATTAATAAAATTCCTTTTTTTCAGCATTTTGTTGAAATATACAACTGGAAACTTTTTAAAATTATTAAAAATGGAATATTTATTAAAACGGTGAGAAAAAGAGAGAAAAGTGGAGAGAATTAAAATATTTAAAAAAGTGGAGGTGTGGGGGATCGAACACCCAGGCCTTTCACATGCAAAGCGAACGCTCTACCACTGAGCTACACCCCCCTTGACGTGTGTTCTAATATTTCAGTAGTCTGTAACAGAGATGGTCATCTCGTATTTGTGGAGTTATTAATAAAATTCCTTTTTTTCAGCATTTTGTTGAAATATATAACTGGAAACTTTTTAAAATTATCAAAAATGGAATATTTATTAAAACGGTGAGAAAAAGAGAGAAAAGTGGAGAGAATAAAAATATTTAAAAAAGTGGAGGTGTGGGGGATCGAACCCCAGGCCTTTCACATGCAAAGCGAACGCTCTACCACTGAGCTACACCCCCCTTGACGTGTGTTCTAATATTTCAGTAGTCTGTAACAGAGATGGTCATCTCGTATTTGTGGAGTTATTAATAAAATTCCTTTTTTTCAGCATTTTGTTGAAATATATAACTGGAAACTTTTTAAAATTATCAAAAATGGAATATTTATTAAAACGGTGAGAAAAAGAGAGAAAAGTGGAGAGAATAAAAATATTTAAAAAAGTGGAGGTGTGGGGGATCGAACCCCAGGCCTTTCACATGCAAAGCGAACGCTCTACACTGAGCTACACCCCCCTTGACGTGTGTTCTAATATTTCAGTAGTCTGTAACAGAGATGGTCATCTCGTATTTGTGGAGTTATTAATAAAATTCCTTTTTTTCAGCATTTTGTTGAAATATATAACTGGAAACTTTTTAAAATTATCAAAAATTGAATAATTATTAAAACGGTGAGAAAAAGAGAGAAAAGTGGAGAGAATAAAAATATTTAAAAAAGTGGAGGTGTGGGGGATCGAACCCCAGGCCTTTCACATGCAAAGCGAACGCTCTACCACTGAGCTACACCCCCCTTGACGTGTGTTCTAATATTTCAGTAGTCTGTAACAGAGATGGTCATCTCGTATTTGTGGAGTTATTAATAAAATTCCTTTTTTTCAGCATTTTGTTGAAATATATAACTGGAAACTTTTTAAAATTATCAAAAATGGAATATTTATTAAAACGGTGAGAAAAAGAGAGAAAAGTGGAGAGAATAAAAATATTTAAAAAAGTGCAGGTGTGGGGGATCAAACCCCAGGCCTTTCACATGCAAAGCGAACGCTCTACCACTGAGCTACACCCCCCTTGACGTGTGTTCTAATATTTCAGTAGTCTGTAACACAGATGGTCATCTCGTATTTGTGGAGTTATTAATAAAATTCCTTTTTTTCAGCATTTTGTTGAAATATACAACTGGAAACTTTTTAAAATTATTAAAAATGGAATATTTATTAAAACGGTGAGAAAAAGAGAGAAAAGTGGAGAGAATTAAAATATTTAAAAAAGTGGAGGTGTGGGGGATCGAACACCCAGGCCTTTCACATGCAAAGCGAACGCTCTACCACTGAGCTACACCCCCCTTGACGTGTGTTCTAATATTTCAGTAGTCTGTAACAGAGATGGTCATCTCGTATTTGTGGAGTTATTAATAAAATTCCTTTTTTTCAGCATTTTGTTGAAATATATAACTGGAAACTTTTTAAAATTATCAAAAATGGAATATTTATTAAAACGGTAAGAAAAAGAGAGAAAAGTGGAGAGAATAAAAATATTTAAAAAAGTGGAGGTGTGGGGGATCGAACCCCAGGCCTTTCACATGCAAAGCGAACGCTCTACCACTGAGCTGCACCCCCCTTGACGTGTGTTCTAATATTTCAGTAGTCTGTAACAGAGATGGTCATCTCGTATTTGTGGAGTTATTAATAAAATTCCTTTTTTTCAGCATTTTGTTGAAATATATAACTGGAAACTTTTTAAAATTATCAAAAAGGGAATATTTATTAAAACGGTGAGAAAAAGAGAGAAAAGTGGAGAGAATAAAAATATTTAAAAAAGTGGAGGTGTGGGGGATCGAACCCCAGGCCTTTCACATGCAAAGCGAACGCTCTAGCACTGAGCTACACCCCCCTTGACGTGTGTTCTAATATTTCAGTAGTCTGTAACAGAGATGGTCATCTCGTATTTGTGGAGTTATTAATAAAATTCCTTTTTTTCAGCATTTTGTTGAAATATATAACTGGAAACTTTTTAAAATTATCAAAAATGGAATATTTATTAAAACGGTGAGAAAAAGAGAGAAAAGTGGAGAGAATAAAAATATTTAAAAAAGTGGAGGTGTGGGGGATCGAACCCCAGGCCTTTCACATGCAAAGCGAACGCTCTACACTGAGCTACACCCCCCTTGACGTGTGTTCTAATATTTCAGTAGTCTGTAACAGAGATGGTCATCTCGTATTTGTGGAGTTATTAATAAAATTCCTTTTTTTCAGCATTTTGTTGAAATATATAACTGGAAACTTTTTAAAATTATCAAAAATTGAATAATTATTAAAACGGTGAGAAAAAGAGAGAAAAGTGGAGAGAATAAAAATATTTAAAAAAGTGGAGGTGTGGGGGATCGAACCCCAGGCCTTTCACATGCAAAGCGAACTCTCTACCACTGAGCTACACCCCCCTTGACGTGTGTTCTAATATTTCAGTAGTCTGTAACAGAGATGGTCATCTCGTATTTGTGGAGTTATTAATAAAATTCCTTTTTTTCAGCATTTTGTTGAAATATATAACTGGAAACTTTTTAAAATTATCAAAAATGGAATATTTATTAAAACGGTGAGAAAAAGAGAGAAAAGTGGAGAGAATAAAAATATTTAAAAAAGTGGAGGTGTGGGTGATCGAACCCCAGGCCTTTCACATGCAAAGCGAACGCTCTACCACTGAGCTACACCCCCCTTGACGTAAGTTCTAATATTTCAGTAGTCTGTAACAGAGATGGTCATCTCGTATTTGTGGAGTTATTAATAAAATTCCTTTTTTTCAGCATTTTGTTGAAATATATAACTGGAAACTTTTTAAAATTATCAAAAATGGAATATTTATTAAAATGGTGAGAAAAAGAGAGAAAAGTGGAGAGAATAAAAATATTTAAAAAAGTGGAGGTGTGGGGATCGAACCCCAGGCCTTTCACATGCAAAGCGAACGCTCTACCACTGAGCTACACCCCCCTTAACGTGTGTTCTAATATTTCAGTAGTGTGTAACAGAGATGGTCATCTCGTATTTGTGGAGTTATTAATAAAATTCCTTTTTTTCAGCATTTTGTTGAAATATATAACTGGAAACTTTTTAAAATTATCAAAAATGGAATATTTATTAAAACGGTGAGAAAAAGAGAGAAAAGTGGAGAGAATAAAAATATTTAAAAAAGTGGAGGTGTGGGGGATCGAACCCCAGGCCTTTCACATGCAAAGCGAACGCTCTACCACTGAGCTACACCCCCTTGACGTGTGTTCTAATATTTCAGTAGTCTGTAACAGAGATGGTCATCTCGTATTTGTGGAGTTATTAATAAAATTCCTTTTTTTTCAGCATTTTGTTGAAATATATAACTGGAAACTTTTTAAAATTATCAAAAATGGAATATTTATTAAAACGGTGAGAAAAAGAGAGAAAAGTGGAGAGAATAAAAATATTTAAAAAAGTGGAGATGTGGGGGATCGAACCCCAGGCCTTTCACATGCAAAGCGAACGCTCTACCACTGAGCTACACCCCCCTTGACGTGTGTTCTAATATTTCAGTAGTCTGTAACAGAGATGGTCATCTCGTATTTGTGGAGTTATTAATAAAATTCCTTTTTTTCAGCATTTTGTTGAAATATATAACTGGAAAATTTTAATATTATCAAAAATGGAATATTTATTAAAACGGTGAGAAAAAGAGAGAAAAGTGGAGAGAATAAAAATATTTAAAAAAGTGGAGGTGTGGGGGATCGAACCCCAGGCCTTTCACATGCAAAGCGAAAGCTCTACCACTGAGCTACACCCCCCTTGACGTGTGTTCTAATATTTCAGTAGTCTGTAACAGAGATGGTCATCTCGTATTTGTGGAGTTATTAATAAAATTCCTTTTTTTCAGCATTTTGTTGAAATATATAACTGGAAACTTTTTAAAATTATCAAAAATGGAATATTTATTAAAACGGTGAGAAAAAGAGAGAAAAGTGGAGAGAATAAAAATATTTAAAAAAGTGCAGGTGTGGGGGATCGAACCCCAGGCCTTTCACATGCAAAGCAAACGCTCTACCACTGAGCTACACCCCCCTTGACGTGTGTTCTAATATTTCAGTAGTCTGTAACAGAGATGGTCATCTCGTATTTGTGGAGTTATTAATAAAATTCCTTTTTATCAGCATTTTGTTGAAATATATAACTGGAAACTTTTTAAAATTATCAAAAATGGAATATTTATTAAAACGGTGAGAAAAAGAGAGAAAAGTGGAGAGAATAAAAATATTTAAAAAAGTGGAGGTGTGGGGGATCGAACCCCAGGCCTTTCACATGCAAAGCGAACGCTCTACCACTGAGCTACACCCCCCTTGACGTGTGTTCTAATATTTCAGTAGTCTGTAACAGAGATGGTCATCTCGTATTTGTGGAGTTATTAATAAATTTCCTTTTTTTCAGCATTTTGTTGAAATATATAACTGGAAACTTTTTAAAATTATCAAAAATGGAATATTTATTAAAACGGTGAGAAAAAGAGAGAAAAGTGGAGAGAATAAAAATATTTAAAAAAGTGGAGGTGTGGGGGATCGAACCCCAGGCCTTTCACATGCAAAGCGAACGCTCTACCACTGAGCTACACCCCCTTGACGTGTGTTCTAATATTTCAGTAGTCTGTAACAGAGATGGTCATCTCGTATTTGTGGAGTTATTAATAAAATTCCTTTTTTTCAGCATTTTGTTGAAATATATAACTGGAAACTTTTTAAAATTATCAAAAATGGAATATTTATTAAAACGGTGAGAAAAAGAGAGAAAAGTGGAGAGAATAAAAATATTTAAAAAAGTGGAGGTGTGGGGGATCGAACCCCAGGCCTTTCACATGCAAAGCGAACGCTCTACCACTGAGCTACACCCCCCTTGACGTGTGTTCTAATATTTATGTAGTCTGTAACAGAGATGGTCATCTCGTATTTGTGGAGTTATTAATAAAATTCCTTTTTTTCAGCATTTTGTTGAAATATACAACTGGAAACTTTTTAAAATTATTAAAAATGGAATATTTATTAAAACGGTGAGAAAAAGAGGGAAAAGTGGAGAGAATTAAAATATTTAAAAAAGTGGAGGTGTGGGGGATCGAACACCCAGGCCTTTCACATGCAAAGCGAACGCTCTACCACTGAGCTACACCCCCCTTGACGTGTGTTCTAATATTTCAGTAGTCTGTAACAGAGATGGTCATCTCGTATTTGTGGAGTTATTAATAAAATTCCTTTTTTTCAGCATTTTGTTGAAATATATAACTGGAAACTTTTTAAAATTATCAAAAATGGAATATTTATTAAAACGGTGAGAAAAAGAGAGAAAAGTGGAGAGAATAAAAATATTTAAAAAAGTGGAGGTGTGGGGGATCGAACCCCAGGCCTTTCACAGGCAAAGCGAACGCTCTACACTGAGCTACACCCCCCTTGACGTGTGTTCTAATATTTCAGTAGTCTGTAACAGAGATGGTCATCTCGTATTTGTGGAGTTATTAATAAAATTCCTTTTTTTCAGCATTTTGTTGAAATATATAACTGGAAACTTTTTAAAATTATCAAAAATTGAATAATTATTAAAACGGTGAGAAAAAGAGAGAAAAGTGGAGAGAATAAAAATATTTAAAAAAGTGGAGGTGTGGGGGATCGAACCCCAGGCCTTTCACATGCAAAGCGAACGCTCTACCACTGAGCTACACCCCCCTTGACGTGTGTTCTAATATTTCAGCAGTCTGTAACAGAGATGGTCATCTCGTATTTGTGGAGTTATTAATAAAATTCCTTTTTTTCAGCATTTTGTTGAAATATATAACTGGAAACTTTTTAAAATTATCAAAAATGGAATATTTATTAAAACGGTGAGAAAAAGAGAGAAAAGTGGAGAGAATAAAAATATTTAAAAAAGTGGAGGTGTGGGTGATCGAACCCCAGGCCTTTCACATGCAAAGCGAACGCTCTACCCCTGAGCTACACCCCCCTTGACGTAAGTTCTAATATTTCAGTAGTCTGTAACAGAGATGGTCATCTCGTATTTGTGGAGTTATTAATAAAATTCCTTTTTTTCAGCATTTTGTTGAAATATATAACTGGAAACTTTTTAAAATTATCAAAAATGGAATATTTATTAAAACTGTGAGAAAAAGAGAGAAAAGTGGAGAGAATAAAAATATTTAAAAAAGTGGAGGTGTGGGGGATCGAACCCCAGGCCTTTCACATGCAAAGCGAACGCTCTACCACTGAGCTACACCCCCCTTGACGTGTGTTCTAATATTTCAGTAGTCTGTAACAGAGATGGTCATCTCGTATTTGTGGAGTTATTAATAAAATTCCTTTTTTTCAGCATTTTGTTGAAATATATAACTGGAAACTTTTTAAAATTATCAAAAATGGAATATTTATTAAAACGGTGAGAAAAAGAGAGAAAAGTGGAGAGAATAAAAATATTTAAAAAAGTGGAGGTGTGGGGATCGAACCCCAGGCCTTTCACATGCAAAGCGAACGCTACCACTGAGCTACACCCCCCTAAACGTGTGTTCTAATATTTCAGTAGTCTGTAACAGAGATGGTCATCTCGTACTTGTGGAGTTATTAATAAAATTCCTTTTTTTCAGCATTTTGTTGAAATATATAACTGGAAACTTTTTAAAATTATCAAAAATTGAATAATTATTAAAACGGTGAGAAAAAGAGAGAAAAGTGGAGAGAATAAAAATATTTAAAAAAGTGGAGGTGTGGGGGATCGAACCCCAGGCCTTTCACATGCAAAGCGAATGCTCTACCACTGAGCTACACCCTCCTTGACGTAAGTTCTAATATTTCAGTAGTCTGTAACAGAGATGGTCATCTCGTATTTGTGGAGTTATTAATAAAATTCCTTTTTTTCAGCATTTTGTTGAAATATATAACTGGAAACTTTTTAAAATTATAAAAAATGGAATATTTATTAAAACGGTGAGAAAAAGAGAGAAAAGTGGAGAGAATAAAAATATTTAAAAAAGTGGAAGTGTGGGGGATCGAACCCCAGGCCTTTCACATGCAAAGCGAACGCTCTACCACTGAGCTACACCCCCCTTGACGTGTGTTCTAATATTTCAGTAGTCTGTAACAGAGATGGTCATCTCGTATTTGTGGAGTTATTAATAAAATTCCTTTTTTCAGCATTTTGTTGAAATATATAACTGGAAACTTTTTAAAATTATCAAAAATGGAATATTTATTAAAACGGTGAGAAAAAGAGAGAAAAGTGGAGAGAATAAAAATATTTAAAAAAGTGGAGGTGTGGGGGATCGAACCCTAGGCCTTTCACATGCAAAGCGAACGCTCTACCACTGAGCTACACCCCCCTTGACGTGTGTTCTAATATTTCAGTAGTCTGTAACAGAGATGGTCATCTCGTATTTGTGGAGTTATTAATAAAATTCCTTTTTTTCAGCATTTTGTTGAAATATATAACTGGAAACTTTTTAAAATTATCAAAAATGGAATATTTATTAAAACGGTGAGAAAAAGAGAGAAAAGTGGAGAGAATAAAAATATTTAAAAAAGTGGAGGTGTGGGGATCGAACCCCAGGCCTTTCACATGCAAAGCGAACGCTACCACTGAGGTACACCCCCCTAAACGTGTGTTCTAATATTTCAGTAGTCTGTAACAGAGATGGTCATCTCGTACTTGTGGAGTTATTAATAAAATTCCTTTTTTTCAGCATTTTGTTGAAATATATAAATAGAAACTTTTTTAAAATTATCAAAAATGGAATATTTATTAAAACGTTGAGAAAAAGGGAGAGTAGTGGAGAGAATAAAAATGATATTCAAAAAACTGGAGGTGTGGGGGATCGAACCCGATTCCTTTCACATGCAAAGCGAACGCTCTACCACTGAGCTACACCCCCCTTGACGTGTGTTCTAATATTTCAGTAGTCTGTAACAGAGATGATGGTCATCTCGTATTTGTGGAGTTATTAATAAAATTCCTTTTTTTCAGCATTTTGTTGAAATATATAACTGGAAACTTTTTAAAATTATCAAAAATAGAATATTTATTAAAACGGTGAGAAAAAGAGAGAAAAGTGGAGAGAATAAAAATATTTAAAAAAGTGGAGGTGTGGGGGATCGAACCCCAGGCCTTTCACATGCAAAGCAAACGCTCTACCACTGAGCTACACCCCCCTTGACGTGTGTTCTAATATTTCAGTAGTCTGTAACAGAGATGGTCATCTCGTATTTGTGGAGTTATTAATAAAATTCCTTTTTTTCAGCATTTTGTTGAAATATATAACTGGAAACTTTTTAAAATTATCAAAAATGGAATATTTATTAAAACGGTGAGAAAAAGAGAGAAAAGTGGAGAGAATAAAAATATTTAAAAAAGTGGAGGTGTGGGGGATCGAACCCCAGGCCTTTCACATGCAAAGCGAACGCTCTACACTGAGCTACACCCCCCTTGACGTGTGTTCTAATATTTCAGTAGTCTGTAACAGAGATGGTCATCTCGTATTTGTGGAGTTATTAATAAAATTCCTTTTTTTCAGCATTTTGTTGAAATATATAACTGGAAACTTTTTAAAATTATCAAAAATTGAATAATTATTAAAACGGTGAGAAAAAGAGAGAAAAGTGGAGAGAATAAAAATATTTAAAAAAGTGGAGGTGTGGGTGATCGAACCCCAGGCCTTTCACAAGCAAAGCGAACGCTCTACCCCTGAGCTACACCCCCCTTGACGTAAGTTCTAATATTTCAGTAGTCTGTAACAGAGATGGTCATCTCGTATTTGTGGAGTTATTAATAAAATTCCTTTTTTTCAGCATTTTGTTGAAATATATAACTGGAAACTTTTTAAAATTATCAAAAATGGAATATTTATTAAAACTGTGAGAAAAAGAGAGAAAAGTGGAGAGAATAAAAATATTTAAAAAAGTGGAGGTGTGGGGGATCGAACCCCAGGCCTTTCACATGCAAAGCGAACGCTCTACCACTGAGCTACACCCCCCTTGACGTGTGTTCTAATATTTCAGTAGTCTGTAACAGAGATGGTCATCTCGTATTTGTGGAGTTATTAATAAAATTCCTTTTTTTCAGCATTTTGTTGAAATATATAACTGGAAACTTTTTAAAATTATCAAAAATGGAATATTTATTAAAACGGTGAGAAAAAGAGAGAAAAGTGGAGAGAATAAAAATATTTAAAAAAGTGGAGGTGTGGGGATCGAACCCCAGGCCTTTCACATGCAAAGCGAACGCTACCACTGAGCTACACCCCCCTAAACGTGTGTTCTAATATTTCAGTAGTCTGTAACAGAGATGGTCATCTCGTACTTGTGGAGTTATTAATAAAATTCCTTTTTTTCAGCATTTTGTTGAAATATATAACTGGAAACTTTTTAAAATTATCAAAAATTGAATAATTATTAAAACGGTGAGAAAAAGAGAGAAAAGTGGAGAGAATAAAAATATTTAAAAAAGTGGAGGTGTGGGGGATCGAACCCCAGGCCTTTCACATGCAAAGCGAATGCTCTACCACTGAGCTACACCCCCCTTGACGTAAGTTCTAATATTTCAGTAGTCTGTAACAGAGATGGTCATCTCGTATTTGTGGAGTTATTAATAAAATTCCTTTTTTTCAGCATTTTGTTGAAATATATAACTGGAAACTTTTTAAAATTATAAAAAATGGAATATTTATTAAAACGGTGAGAAAAAGAGAGAAAAGTGGAGAGAATAAAAATATTTAAAAAAGTGGAAGTGTGGGGGATCGAACCCCAGGCCTTTCACATGCAAAGCGAACGCTCTACCACTGAGCTACACCCCCCTTGACGTGTGTTCTAATATTTCAGTAGTCTGTAACAGAGATGGTCATCTCGTATTTGTGGAGTTATTAATAAAATTCCTTTTTTCAGCATTTTGTTGAAATATATAACTGGAAACTTTTTAAAATTATCAAAAATGGAATATTTATTAAAACGGTGAGAAAAAGAGAGAAAAGTGGAGAGAATAAAAATATTTAAAAAAGTGGAGGTGTGGGGGATCGAACCCCAGGCCTTTCACATGCAAAGCGAACGCTCTACCACTGAGCTACACCCCCCTTGACGTGTGTTCTAATATTTCAGTAGTCTGTAACAGAGATGGTCATCTCGTATTTGTGGAGTTATTAATAAAATTCCTTTTTTTCAGCATTTTGTTGAAATATATAACTGGAAACTTTTTAAAATTATCAAAAATGGAATATTTTTTAAAACGGTGAGAAAAAGAGAGAAAAGTGGAGAGAATAAAAATATTTAAAAAAGTGGAGGTGTGGGGATCGAACCCCAGGCCTTTCACATGCAAAGCGAACGCTACCACTGAGGTACACCCCCCTAAACGTGTGTTCTAATATTTCAGTAGTCTGTAACAGAGATGGTCATCTCGTACTTGTGGAGTTATTAATAAAATTCCTTTTTTTCAGCATTTTGTTGAAATATATAACTGGAAACTTTTTAAAACTATCAAAAATGGAATATTTATTAAAACGGTGAGAAAAAGAGAGAAAAGTGGAGAGAATAAATATATTTAAAAAAGTGGAGGTGTGGGGGATCGAACCCCAGGCCTTTCACATGCAAAGCGAACGCTCTACCACTGAGCTACACCCCCCTTGACGTGTGTTCTAATATTTCAGTAGTCTGTAACAGAGATGGTCATCTCGTATTTGTGGAGTTATTAATAAAATTCCTTTTTTTCAGCATTTTGTTGAAATATATAACTGGAAACTTTTTAAAATTATCAAAAATAGAATATTTATTAAAACGGTGAGAAAAAGAGAGAATAGTGGAGAGAATAAAAATGATATTTAAGAAAGTGGAGGTATGGGGGATCGAAACCCAGGCCTTTCACTTGCAAAGCGTACGCTCTACCACTTAGCTACACCCCCGTTGACGTGTGTTCTAATATTTCAGTAATCTGTAACAGAGATGATCATCGCGTATTTGCGGAGTAATTGATAAAATTCTTTTTTATCAGCATTTTGTTGAAATATATAAATAGAAACTTTTTTAAAATTATCAAAAATGGAATATTTATTAAAACGTTGAGAAAAAGGGAGAGTAGTGGAGAGAATAAAAATGATATTCAAAAAACTGGAGGTGTGGGGGATCGAACCCGATTCCTTTCACATGCAAAGCGAACGCTCTACCACTGAGCTACACCCCCCTTGACGTGCGTTCTAATATTTCAGTAGTCTGTAACAGAGATGGTCATCTCGTATTTGTGGAGTTATTAATAAAATTCCTTTATTTCAGCATTTTGTTGAAATATATAACTGGAAACTTTTTAAAATTATCAAAAATGGAATATTTATTAAAACGGTGAGAAAAAGAGAGAAAAGTGGAGAGAATAAAAATATTTAAAAAAAGTGGAGGTGTGGGGGATCGAATCCCAGGCCTTTCACATGCAAAGCGAACGCTCTACCACTGAGTTACACCCCCCTTGACGTGTGTTCTAATATTTCAGTAGTCTGTAACAGAGATGGTCATCTCGTATTTGTGGAGTAATTAATAAAATTCCTTTTTTTCAGCATTTTGTTGAAATATATAACTGGAAACTTTTTAAAATTATCAAAAATGGAATATTTATTAAAACGGTGAGAAAAAGAGAGAAAAGTGGAGAGAATAAAAATATTTAAAAAAGTGGAGGTGTGGGGGATCGAACCCCAGGCCTTTCACATGCAAAGCAAACGCTCTACCACTGAGCTACACCCCCCTTGACTAGTGTTCTAATATTTCAGTAGTCTGTAACAGAGATGGTCATCTCGTATTTGTGGAGTTATTAATAAAATTCCTTTTTATCAGCATTTTGTTGAAATATATAACTGGAAACTTTTTAAAATTATCAAAAATGGAATATTTATTAAAACGGTGAGAAAAAGAGAGAAAAGTGGAGAGAATAAAAATATTTAAAAAAGTGTAGGTGTGGGGGATCGAACCCCAGGCCTTTCACATGCAAAGCGAACGCTCTACCACTGAGCTACACCCCCCTTGACGTGTGTTCTAATATTTCAGTAGTCTGTAACAGAGATGGTCATCTCGTATTTGTGGAGTTATTAATAAAATTCCTTTTTTTCAGCATTTTGTTGAAATATATAACTGGAAACTTTTTAAAATTATCAAAAATGGAATATTTATTAAAACGGTGAGAAAAAGAGAGAAAAGTGGAGAGAATAAAAATATTTAAAAAAGTGCAGGTGTGGGGGATCAAACCCCAGGCCTTTCACATGCAAAGCGAACGCTCTACCACTGAGCTACACCCCCCTTGACGTGTGTTCTAATATTTCAGTAGTCTGTAACACAGATGGTCATCTCGTATTTGTGGAGTTATTAATAAAATTCCTTTTTTTCAGCATTTTGTTGAAATATACAACTGGAAACTTTTTAAAATTATTAAAAATGGAATATTTATTAAAACGGTGAGAAAAAGAGAGAAAAGTGGAGAGAATTAAAATATTTAAAAAAGTGGAGGTGTGGGGGATCGAACACCCAGGCCTTTCACATGCAAAGCGAACGCTCTACCACTGAGCTACACCCCCCTTGACGTGTGTTCTAATATTTCAGTAGTCTGTAACAGAGATGGTCATCTCGTATTTGTGGAGTTATTAATAAAATTCCTTTTTTTCAGCATTTTGTTGAAATATATAACTGGAAACTTTTTAAAATTATCAAAAATGGAATATTTATTAAAACGGTAAGAAAAAGAGAGAAAAGTGGAGAGAATAAAAATATTTAAAAAAGTGGAGGTGTGGGGGATCGAACCCCAGGCCTTTCACATGCAAAGCGAACGCTCTACCACTGAGCTGCACCCCCCTTGACGTGTGTTCTAATATTTCAGTAGTCTGTAACAGAGATGGTCATCTCGTATTTGTGGAGTTATTAATAAAATTCCTTTTTTTCAGCATTTTGTTGAAATATATAACTGGAAACTTTTTAAAATTATCAAAAATGGAATATTTATTAAAACGGTGAGAAAAAGAGAGAAAAGTGGAGAGAATAAAAATATTTAAAAAAGTGGAGGTGTGGGGGATCGAACCCCAGGCCTTTCACATGCAAAGCGAACGCTCTACCACTGAGCTACACCCCCCTTGACGTGTGTTCTAATATTTCAGTAGTCTGTAACAGAGATGGTCATCTCGTATTTGTGGAGTTATTAATAAAATTCCTTTTTTTCAGCATTTTGTTGAAATATATAACTGGAAACTTTTTAAAATTATCAAAAATGGAATATTTATTAAAACGGTGAGAAAAAGAGAGAAAAGTGGAGAGAATAAAAATATTTAAAAAAGTGGAGGTGTGGGGGATCGAACCCCAGGCCTTTCACATGCAAAGCGAACGCTCTACACTGAGCTACACCCCCCTTGACGTGTGTTCTAATATTTCAGTAGTCTGTAACAGAGATGGTCATCTCGTATTTGTGGAGTTATTAATAAAATTCCTTTTTTTCAGCATTTTGTTGAAATATATAACTGGAAACTTTTTAAAATTATCAAAAATTGAATAATTATTAAAACGGTGAGAAAAAGAGAGAAAAGTGGAGAGAATAAAAATATTTAAAAAAGTGGAGGTGTGGGGGATCGAACCCCAGGCCTTTCACATGCAAAGCGAACTCTCTACCACTGAGCTACACCCCCCTTGACGTGTGTTCTAATATTTCAGTAGTCTGTAACAGAGATGGTCATCTCGTATTTGTGGAGTTATTAATAAAATTCCTTTTTTTCAGCATTTTGTTGAAATATATAACTGGAAACTTTTTAAAATTATCAAAAATGGAATATTTATTAAAACGGTGAGAAAAAGAGAGAAAAGTGGAGAGAATAAAAATATTTAAAAAAGTGGAGGTGTGGGTGATCGAACCCCAGGCCTTTCACATGCAAAGCGAACGCTCTACCACTGAGCTACACCCCCTTGACGTAAGTTCTAATATTTCAGTAGTCTGTAACAGAGATGGTCATCTCGTATTTGTGGAGTTATTAATAAAATTCCTTTTTTTCAGCATTTTGTTGAAATATATAACTGGAAACTTTTTAAAATTATCAAAAATGGAATATTTATTAAAATTGTGAGAAAAAGAGAGAAAAGTAGAGAGAATAAAAATATTTAAAAAAGTGGAGGTGTGGGGGATCGAACCCCAGGCCTTTCACATGCAAAGCGAACGCTCTACCACTGAGCTACACCCCCTTGACGTGTGTTCTAATATTTCAGTAGTCTGTAACAGAGATGGTCATCTCGTATTTGTGGAGTTATTAATAAAATTCCTTTTTTTTCAGCATTTTGTTGAAATATATAACTGGAAACTTTTTAAAATTATCAAAAATGGAATATTTATTAAAACGGTGAGAAAAAGAGAGAAAAGTGGAGAGAATAAAAATATTTAAAAAAGTGGAGGTGTGGGGGATCGAACCCCAGGCCTTTCACATGCAAAGCTAACGCTCTACCACTGAGCTACACCCCCCTTGACGTGTGTTCTAATATTTCAGTAGTCTGTAACAGAGATGGTCATCTCGTATTTGTGGAGTTATTAATAAAATTCCTTTTTTTCAGCATTTTGTTGAAATATATAACTGGAAACTTTTTAAAATTATCAAAAATGGAATATTTATTAAAACGGTGAGAAAAAGAGAGAAAAGTGGAGAGAATAAAAATATTTAAAAAAGTGGAGATGTGGGGGATCGATCCCCAGGCCTTTCACATGCAAAGCGAACGCTCTACCACTGAGCTACACCCCCCTTGACGTGTGTTCTAATATTTCAGTAGTCTGTAACAGAGATGGTCATCTCGTATTTGTGGAGTTATTAATAAAATTCCTTTTTTTCAGCATTTTGTTGAAATATATAACTGGAAACTTTTTAATATTTTAAAAAATGGAATATTTATTAAAACGGTGAGAAAAAGAGAGAAAAGTGGAGAGAATAAAAATATTTAAAAAAGTGGAGGTGTGGGGGATCGAACCCCAGGCCTTTCACATGCAAAGCGAACGCTCTACCACTGAGCTACACCCCCCTTGACGTGTGTTCTAATATTTCAGTAGTCTGTAACAGAGATGGTCATCTCGTATTTGTGGAGTTATTAATAAAATTCCTTTTTTTCAGCATTTTGTTGAAATATATAACTGGAAACTTTTTAAAATTATCAAAAATGGAATATTTATTAAAACGGTGAGAAAAAGAGAGAAAAGTGGAGAGAATAAAAATATTTAAAAAAGTGGAGGTGTGGGGGATCGAACCCCAGGCCTTTCACATGCAAAGCAAACGCTCTACCACTGAGCTACACCCCCCTTGACGTGTGTTCTAATATTTCAGTAGTCTGTAACAGAGATGGTCATCTCGTATTTGTGGAGTTATTAATAAAATTCCTTTTTATCAGCATTTTGTTGAAATATATAACTGGAAAATTTTTAAAATTATCAAAAATGTAATATTTATTAAAACGGTGAGAAAAAGAGAGAAAAGTGGAGAGAATAAAAATATTTAAAAAAGTGGAGGTGTGGGGGATCGAACCCCAGGCCTTTCACATGCAAAGCGAACGCTCTACCACTGAGCTACACCCCCCTTGACGTGTGTTCTAATATTTCAGTAGTCTGTAACAGAGATGGTCATCTCGTATTTGTGGAGTTATTAATAAAATTCCTTTTTTTCAGCATTTTGTTGAAATATATAACTGGAAACTTTTTAAAATTATCAAAAATGGAATATTTATTAAAACGGTGAGAAAAAGAGAGAAAAGTGGAGAGAATAAAAATATTTAAAAAAGTGGAGGTGTGGGGGATCGAACCCCAGGCCTTTCACATGCAAAGCGAACGCTCTACCACTGAGCTACACCCCCTTGACGTGTGTTCTAATATTTCAGTAGTCTGTAACAGAGATGGTCATCTCGTATTTGTGGAGTTATTAATAAAATTCCTTTTTTTCAGCATTTTGTTGAAATATATAACTGGAAACTTTTTAAAATTATCAAAAATGGAATATTTATTAAAACGGTGAGAAAAAGAGAGAAAAGTGGAGAGAATAAAAATATTTAAAAAAGTGGAGGTGTGGGGGATCGAACCCCAGGCCTTTCACATGCAAAGCGAACGCTCTACCACTGAGCTACACCCCCCTTGACGTGTGTTCTAATATTTATGTAGTCTGTAACAGAGATGGTCATCTCGTATTTGTGGAGTTATTAATAAAATTCCTTTTTTTCAGCATTTTGTTGAAATATACAACTGGAAACTTTTTAAAATTATTAAAAATGGAATATTTATTAAAACGGTGAGAAAAAGAGAGAAAAGTGGAGAGAATTAAAATATTTAAAAAAGTGGAGGTGTGGGGGATCGAACACCCAGGCCTTTCACATGCAAAGCGAACGCTCTACCACTGAGCTACACCCCCCTTGACGTGTGTTCTAATATTTCAGTAGTCTGTAACAGAGATGGTCATCTCGTATTTGTGGAGTTATTAATAAAATTCCTTTTTTTCAGCATTTTGTTGAAATATATAACTGGAAACTTTTTAAAATTATCAAAAATGGAATATTTATTAAAACGGTGAGAAAAAGAGAGAAAAGTGGAGAGAATAAAAATATTTAAAAAAGTGGAGGTGTGGGGGATCGAACCCCAGGCCTTTCACATGCAAAGCGAACGCTCTACACTGAGCTACACCCCCCTTGACGTGTGTTCTAATATTTCAGTAGTCTGTAACAGAGATGGTCATCTCGTATTTGTGGAGTTATTAATAAAATTCCTTTTTTTCAGCATTTTGTTGAAATATATAACTGGAAACTTTTTAAAATTATCAAAAATTGAATAATTATTAAAACGGTGAGAAAAAGAGAGAAAAGTGGAGAGAATAAAAATATTTAAAAAAGTGGAGGTGTGGGGGATTGAACCCCAGGCCTTTCACATGCAAAGCGAACGCTCTACCACTGAGCTACACCCCCCTTGACGTGTGTTCTAATATTTCAGTAGTCTGTAACAGAGATGGTCATCTCGTATTTGTGGAGTTATTAATAAAATTCCTTTTCTTCAGCATTTTGTTGAAATATATAACTGGAAACTTTTTAAAATTATCAAAAATGGAATATTTATTAAAACGGTGAGAAAAAGAGAGAAAAGTGGAGAGAATAAAAATATTTAAAAAAGTGGAGGTGTGGGTGATCGAACCCCAGGCCTTTCACATGCAAAGCGAACGCTCTACCCCTGAGCTACACCCCCCTTGACGTAAGTTCTAATATTTCAGTAGTCTGTAACAGAGATGGTCATCTCGTATTTGTGGAGTTATAAATAAAATTCCTTTTTTTCAGCATTTTGTTGAAATATATAACTGGAAACTTTTTAAAATTATCAAAAATGGAATATTTATTAAAACTGTGAGAAAAAGAGAGAAAAGTGGAGAGAATAAAAATATTTAAAAAAGTGGAGGTGTGGGGGATCGAACCCCAGGCCTTTCACATGCAAAGCGAACGCTCTACCACTGAGCTACGCCCCCCTTGACGTGTGTTCTAATATTTCAGTAGTCTGTAACAGAGATGGTCATCTCGTATTTGTGGAGTTATTAATAAAATTCCTTTTTTTCAGCATTTTGTTGAAATATATAACTGGAAACTTTTTAAAATTATCAAAAATGGAATATTTATTAAAACGGTGAGAAAAAGAGAGAAAAGTGGAGAGAATAAAAATATTTAAAAAAGTGGAGGTGTGGGGATCGAACCCCAGGCCTTTCACATGCAAAGCGAACGCTACCACTGAGCTACACCCCCCTAAACGTGTGTTCTAATATTTCAGTAGTCTGTAACAGAGATGGTCATCTCGTACTTGTGGAGTTATTAATAAAATTCCTTTTTTTCAGCATTTTGTTGAAATATATAACTGGAAACTTTTTAAAATTATCAAAAATTGAATAATTATTAAAACGGTGAGAAAAAGAGAGAAAAGTGGAGAGAATAAAAATATTTAAAAAAGTGGAGGTGTGGGGGATCGAACCCCAGGCCTTTCACATGCAAAGCGAATGCTCTACCACTGAGCTACACCCCCTTGACGTAAGTTCTAATATTTCAGTAGTCTGTAACAGAGATGGTCATCTCGTATTTGTGGAGTTATTAATAAAATTCCTTTTTTTCAGCATTTTGTTGAAATATATAACTGGAAACTTTTTAAAATTATAAAAAATGGAATATTTATTAAAACGGTGAGAAAAAGAGAGAAAAGTGGAGAGAATAAAAATATTTAAAAAAGTGGAAGTGTGGGGGATCGAACCCCAGGCCTTTCACATGCAAAGCGAACGCCCTACCACTGAGCTACACCCCCCTTGACGTGTGTTCTAATATTTCAGTAGTCTGTAACAGAGATGGTCATCTCGTATTTGTGGAGTTATTAATAAAATTCCTTTTTTCAGCATTTTGTTGAAATATATAACTGGAAACTTTTTAAAATTATCAAAAATGGAATATTTATTAAAACGGTGAGAAAAAGAGAGAAAAGTGGAGAGAATAAAAATATTTAAAAAAGTGGAGGTGTGGGGGATCGAACCCCAGGCCTTTCACATGCAAAGCGAACGCTCTACCACTGAGCTACACCCCCCTTGACGTGTGTTCTAATATTTCAGTAGTCTGTAACAGAGATGGTCATCTCGTATTTGTGGAGTTATTAATAAAATTCCTTTTTTTCAGCATTTTGTTGAAATATATAACTGGAAACTTTTTAAAATTATCAAAAATGGAATATTTATTAAAACGGTGAGAAAAAGAGAGAAAAGTGGAGAGAATAAAAATATTTAAAAAAGTGGAGGTGTGGGGATCGAACCCCAGGCCTTTCACATGCAAAGCGAACGCTACCACTGAGGTACACCCCCCTAAACGTGTGTTCTAATATTTCAGTAGTCTGTAACAGAGATGGTCATCTCGTACTTGTGGAGTTATTAATAAAATTCCTTTTTTTCAGCATTTTGTTGAAATATATAACTGGAAACTTTTTAAAACTATCAAAAATGGAATATTTATTAAAACGGTGAGAAAAAGAGAGAAAAGTGGAGAGAATAAAAATATTTAAAAAAGTGGAGGTGTGGGGGATCGAACCCCAGGCCTTTCACATGCAAAGCGAACGCTCTACCACTGAGCTACACCCCCCTTGACGTGTGTTCTAATATTTCAGTAGTCTGTAACAGAGATGGTCATCTCGTATTTGTGGAGTTATTAATAAAATTCCTTTTTTTCAGCATTTTGTTGAAATATATAACTGGAAACTTTTTAAAATTATCAAAAATAGAATATTTATTAAAACGGTGAGAAAAAGAGAGAATAGTGGAGAGAATAAAAATGATATTTAAGAAAGTGGAGGTATGGGGGATCGAAACCCAGGCCTTTCACATGCAAAGCGTACGCTCTACCACTTAGCTACACCCCCGTTGACGTGTGTTCTAATATTTCAGTAATCTGTAACAGAGATGATCATCGCGTATTTGCGGAGTAATTGATAAAATTCTTTTTTATCAGCATTTTGTTGAAATATATAAATAGAAACTTTTTTAAAATTATCAAAAATGGAATATTTATTAAAACGTTGAGAGAAAGGGAGAGTAGTGGAGAGAATAAAAATGATATTCAAAAAACTGGAGGTGTGGGGGATCGAACCCGATTCCTTTCACATGCAAAGCGAACGCTCTACCACTGAGCTACACCCCCCTTGACGTGTGTTCTAATATTTCAGTAGTCTGTAACAGAGATGATGGTCATCTCGTATTTGTGGAGTTATTAATAAAATTCCTTTTTTTCAGCATTTTGTTGAAATATATAACTGGAAACTTTTTAAAATTATCAAAAATGGAATATTTATTAAAACGGTGAGAAAAAGGGAGAATAGTGGAGAGAATAAAAATGATATTTAAGAAAGTGGAGGTATGGGGGATCGAAACCCAGGCCTTTCACATGCAAAGCGTATGCTCTACCACTTAGCTACACCCCCGTTGACGTGTGTTCTAATATTTCAGTAATCTGTAACAGAGATGATCATCTCGTATTATCGGAGTAATTGATAAAATTCTTTTTTATCAGCATTTTGTTGAAATATATAAATAGAAACTTTTTTAAAAGTATCAAAAATGGAATATTTATTAAAAACGGTGAGAAAAAGGGAGAGTAGTGGAGAGAATAAAAGTGATATTCAAAAAACTGGAGGTGTGGGGGATCGAACCCCAGGCCTTTCACATGCAAAGCGAACGCTCTACCACTGATCTACACCCCCCTTGACGTGTGTTCTAATATTTCAGTAGTCTGTAACAGAGATGGTCATCTCGTATTTGTGGAGTTATTAATAAAATTCCTTTTTTTCAGCATTTTGTTGAAATATATAACTGGAAACTTTTTAAAATTATCAAAAATGGAATATTTATTAAAACGGTGAGAAAAAGAGAGAAAAGTGGAGAGAATAAAAATATTTAAAAAAGTGGAGGTGTGGGGGATCGAACCCCAGGCCTTTCACATGCAAAGCGAACGCTCTACCACTGAGCTACACCCCCCTTTACGTGTGTTCTAATATTTCAGTAGTCTGTAACAGAGATGGTCATCTCGTATTTGTGGAGTTATTAATAAAATTCCTTTTTTTCAGCATTTTGTTGAAATATATAACTGGAAACTTTTTAAAATTATCAAAAATGGAATATTTATTAAAACGGTGAGAAAAAGAGAGAAAAGTGGAGAGAATAAAAATATTTAAAAAAGTGGAGGTGTGGGGATCGAACCCCAGGCCTTTCACATGCAAAGCGAACGCTACCACTGAGGTACACCCCCCTAAACGTGTGTTCTAATATTTCAGTAGTCTGTAACAGAGATGGTCATCTCGTACTTGTGGAGTTATTAATAAAATTCCTTTTTTTCAGCATTTTGTTGAAATATATAACTGGAAACTTTTTAAAACTATCAAAAATGGAATATTTATTAAAACGGTGAGAAAAAGAGAGAAAAGTGGAGAGAATAAAAATATTTAAAAAAGTGGAGGTGTGGGGGATCGAACCCCAGGCCTTTCACATGCAAAGCGAACGCTCTACCACTGAGCTACACCCCCCTTGACGTGTGTTCTAATATTTCAGTAGTCTGTAACAGAGATGGTCATCTCGTATTTGTGGAGTTATTAATAAAATTCCTTTTTTTCAGCATTTTGTTGAAATATATAACTGGAAACTTTTTAAAATTATCAAAAATAGAATATTTATTAAAACGGTGAGAAAAAGAGAGAATAGTGGAGAGAATAAAAATGATATTTAAGAAAGTGGAGGTATGGGGGATCGAAACCCAGGCCTTTCACATGCAAAGCGTACGCTCTACCACTTAGCTACACCCCCGTTGACGTGTGTTCTAATATTTCAGTAATCTGTAACAGAGATGATCATCGCGTATTTGCGGAGTAATTGATAAAATTCTTTTTTATCAGCATTTTGTTGAAATATATAAATAGAAACTTTTTTAAAATTATCAAAAATGGAATATTTATTAAAACGTTGAGAGAAAGGGAGAGTAGTGGAGAGAATAAAAATGATATTCAAAAAACTGGAGGTGTGGGGGATCGAACCCGATTCCTTTCACATGCAAAGCGAACGCTCTACCACTGAGCTACACCCCCCTTGACGTGTGTTCTAATATTTCAGTAGTCTGTAACAGAGATGATGGTCATCTCGTATTTGTGGAGTTATTAATAAAATTCCTTTTTTTCAGCATTTTGTTGAAATATATAACTGGAAACTTTTTAAAATTATCAAAAATGGAATATTTATTAAAACGGTGAGAAAAAGGGAGAATAGTGGAGAGAATAAAAATGATATTTAAGAAAGTGGAGGTATGGGGGATCGAAACCCAGGCCTTTCACATGCAAAGCGTATGCTCTACCACTTAGCTACACCCCCGTTGACGTGTGTTCTAATATTTCAGTAATCTGTAACAGAGATGATCATCTCGTATTATCGGAGTAATTGATAAAATTCTTTTTTATCAGCATTTTGTTGAAATATATAAATAGAAACTTTTTTAAAATTATCAAAAATGGAATATTTATTAAAACGGTGAGAAAAAGAGAGAATAGTGGAGAGAATAAAAATGATATTTAAGAAAGTGGAGGTATGGGGGATCGAAACCCAGGCCTTTCACATGCAAAGCGTATGCTCTACCACTTAGCTACACCCCCGTTGACGTGTGTTCTAATATTTCAGTAATCTGTAACAGAGATGATCATCTCGTATTTGCGGAGTAATTGATAAAATTCTTTTTTATCAGCATTTTGTTGAAATATATAAATAGAAACTTTTTTAAAATTATCAAAAATGGAATATTTATTAAAACAGTGAGAAAAAGGGAGAGTAGTGGAGAGAATAAAAGTGATATTCAAAAAACTGGAGGTGTGGGGGATCGAACACCAGGCCTTTCACATGCAAAGCGAACGCTCTACCACTGAGCTACACCCCCCTTGACGTGTGTTCTAACATTTCAGTAATCTGTAACAGAGATGATCATCTCGTATTTGCGGAGTAATTGATAAAATTCTTTTTTATCAGCATTTTGTTGAAATATATAAATAGAAACTTTATAAAATTATCAAAAATGGAATATTTATTAAAACGGTGAGAAAAAGAGAGAATAGTGGAGAGAATAAAAATGATATTTAAGAAAGTGGAGGTATGGGGGATCGAAACCCAGGCCTTTCACATGCAAAGCGTACGCTCTACCACTTAGCTACACCCCCGTTGACGTGTGTTCTAATATTTCAGTAATCTGTAACAGAGATGATCATCTCGTATTTGCGGAGTAATTGATAAAATTCTTTTTTATCAGCATTTTGTTTAAATATATAAATAGAAACTTTTTTAAAATTATCAAAAATGGAATATTTATTAAAACGGTGAGAAAAAGGGAGAGTAGTGGAGAGAATAAAAATGATATTCAAAAAACTGGAGGTGTGGGGGATCGAACCCCAGGCCTTTCACATGCAAAGCGAACGCTCTACCACTGAGCTACACCCCCCTTGACGTGTGTTCTAACATTTCAGTAACCTGTAACAGAGATGGTCATCTCGTATGAGTGAAGTAATTCATAAAAGTAATTGTTATATAAAGAACATATATATATATATATATATATATATATATATGTGTGTGTGTGTGTGTGTGTGTGTGTGTGCGTGTGTGTGTGTGTGTGTATATAAAGAATGCTTTTTTCACACAATCAGAGAATAAATGAAAATAAAATCTAAATTTTCTGCATCAATTGATAATTATTCCACAATATGTTTTCTATTGGTATAAGTTTCTTAGTAAGTTAATATCATTGTTGGTTAAATTTTGAAGTTTTTTTTCAACTAAAATCATAATTTGTCTTCGTGAGCGTAAATTGTTTTAAATATATGGTTAAACTGTCCTTTGCAAAAATTTTAGAAGTTGTCTTTTATTATCTCCCTTTTATTGGTCCTTTATATTCATTCTTTTTTGTTATGAATATGTTATGAAAATCTTTCTTTGAAATTTCTTCGCTATGTTCATAAAAAGCAGGTGGTATTCTCCTAATGAATTAAACATATTTTCGTCATACCTTTTAGTGAATGTTACAGAATGCTTTTTTAATAGTGCGGGTGTAGCTCAGTGGTAGAGCGTTCGCTTCGCATGTGAAAGACCTGGGGTTTAATCCCCCACACTTCCATTAATTTTTTTAAAATTCGTTTTCCAGAATTTTAATTTTATGAAATTTTCTGTTGTTTGGAAATTTAAGTAAAATTAAAAATGAATCGAAAGAAATATTCTTTTGTTTAATTTTTACACTTACCTGGATTCTCATCTTACCTTTTTCTTTAATCTTCTTTATTCATATTTGATTATCTTATCAATTTGTTACTTCCACTGTCGGATAATCTTCAGTTTTTTTCCCATTGTAACTTGTTTTTATTTTTCCTCGCCATTTCTTTGTTTTTTCCTCTTTTACCTTTTACATTGAAGGAAGTTGTCCGTCTTAAAACTTAAAGTATGTCTGTTTATGAGGTTTTATTTGTGGTTTTATATATTATATAACTTTAATCATAGAAGTTATAAATTAGTGCAACCACTGTGCATTTTCTTTAATCAAGGAATAAAACGATAAGTTTTTTTTAACACGTATCTGCAAATGACGACTATAGCAGTCCAATTTTTAGGCGATATGTAAGCAATAGACTGCTATAGCCACCGTCAAAATATCTTCCGTCTCAAGCAAAAATCTCTTTTAGTGGATCTGTTAATTATTACTTCTTTTCAAAAACTAATAAGTATTCATCAATATTCGTGAGGAAAATTAACATTTCAGAGGCTCGAAAATTCTTGAAAATCATCTAATTTGGAATAAAGATAAATTTTCGTGAGTTATATACATCATAAAGATGAAACATAATAGAGCGTACACATCACGATAACTTTAGTCCTCAGAATGAAAACACTAATTGGCTAACTCAAGAGAGAATCTTTCTGCTTTTTTTAAAAAAAGCTTCTATTTATATATTTCATCAAAATGCTTATGAAAAGAATTTTATGAATTACTCCACACATACGAGATGACCATTTCTGCTACATATTACTGAAATATTAGAGCAAACTTCAACGGGGGTGTAGCTCAGTGGTAGAGCGTTCGCTTTGCGTGTGAAAGGCCTGGGGTTCGATCCCCCACACCTCCACTTTTTTTAATATCATTTTTATTCTCTCCACTACTCTCCCCTTTTCTCCCCGTTTTAATAAATATTCCATTTTTGATAATTTTAAAAAAGCTTCTATTTATATATTTCATCAAAATGCTTATGAAAAAAAATTTATGAATTACTCCACACATACGAGATGACCATTTCTGCTACTTATTACTGAAATATTAGAACAAACTTGAAACGGGGGTGTAGCTCAGTGGTAGAGCGTTCGCTTTGCATGTGAAAGGCCTGGGGTTCGATCCCCCACACCTCCACTTTTTTGAATATCACTTTTATTCTCTCCACTACTCTCCCCTTTTCTCACCGTTTTAATAAATATTCCATTTTTGATAATTTTAAAAAAGCTTCTATTTATATATTTCATCAAAATGCTTATGAAAAGAATTTTATGAATTACTCCACACATACGAGATGACCATTTCTGCTACATATTACTGAAATATTAGAACAAACTTCAACGGGGGTGTAGCTCAGTGGTAGAGCGTTCGCTTTGCATGTGAAAGGCCTGGGGTACGATCACCCACACCTCCACTTTTTTGAATATCATTTTTATTCTCTCCACTACTCTCCCCTTTTCTCACCATTTTATTAAATATTCCATTTTTGGTAATTTTTGAAAAGCTTCTATTTATATATTTCAACAAAAGGCTTATAAAAAAAAATTTATTAATTACTCCGCACAAACTTTTTATGGAAATTGATTAATTCAGTAAAATAATAAGTGCGTCTGCTTTTAAATATTTCTTCTCTAAACAATAAGTCAACTTTAGTAAAAAGCTCGGCACTGCCGGATTTTTCTATAATCCATGAATATATCAGGTTTTTTTTTCCGTATGTTGATTTGCTATTTCTTTGGAAGCTTGCCAAAAGGCTTAACATTTGTTTCATTTAACTAAAGACAAGACACTTTGGCAATTGACCAGAAAAGAATATTTTGATCTTGCTACCGGAAAAGAAGTGGTAAATTTAACTTAAAGTTGTGATAGTTAGCTTGAAAACTATAAATTAGTTTTAAAAAAACTAGAGTTATTATGTTTTAAGAACTTTTTTTTAAGTATCTGACTACTTTTCTAAATATTTAACCTATTTGTAATAAAATCTTTGCTTTAAAGAAAACTTAAAATATAATGAAAGAATTTGTATTGATGTAAGGCAAACGTAACAGTTATAAACAAAAACATTAATTTATTTTTCAATGTTACTGTTAATGAACTAAAATATTATACATGAAAATGAATACTATCGTTTTGAATTCAGTTCAGAAATATTAATATTAAAATCATACCGTCTTTTTTAACTTCTTGAATATAAACAGTTTGTTACATCAAAGTTAAAAAGCATTCAATTGAAAGAATTTAAAATTATTCATGTTGATTTGGTTTCTCAAATTCAAATCTCGATTCTATTGGGACAAAATTTAAACCACAGGTACCCACTGGGTAACGAAAAGAGAGTAAGCAGTTCTGGCATCTTTTGAGGCCAATGGGTCTTCGTTTCAAGAGCCTGCCATTAAAAAAAAATAATAATAATAAATTCATTCTCTAAAGGTAAGCCATTAGAGTAAAAGTAAGTTATTTCTTCTTCGATTAAAAATATTTTTATAAATTTACAATAATTATTATTATTATTTTTAATAATCAAGAAGCAACATTGACCCCAGTAATAATCGCCAACTTGGCGAGATTTTAAAACTTCACAAGAGGTGGGCAATTCTAGGATTTTACCGTTAGTCTGATATCGGATGATATTTTCCTTAAGTTTGGTTTAATTTGCTTTGTTATAGTTTTTATTTTTAAAAAAACTGTCATTTTAGTTTGTTTTTTTATCAGCATAAAAGCTTCAAGCAATTTAGATTAGTTTCGCCGTGTAAAATAATCCAAAACATTTGCTTCTCAAAGAAAAATTGTTCACAAAAAGTTAGTACAGTAGTGTTTCTATTATTTTGATCAACCTGTGTATACTGTAAATTAATTTTTACGAATACATTACTTAAAATTATAATTATTGAGCAACTAAAAATTACCTCCACCGCAAGTAACAGAACAAGCTCCAAAAATTCCTTCCTGCCAATGAAACGTTGGACGCTGACACTGTGACCCATCACCACCACAAACTCCACATTCGTCAACTTTCAATGTTGATCCTACTTGCAGATCACAGCCAATCGGCTGTTGAATAAAATGACAAAATGTCAGTATTTCTTTAAAAAAATTCTAACAGCATCAAAAATAAAAAATATTTGAACAGCTTGACAAGAAAAACTGGGCCGCCAACTCTATACGCTTTTTTGGGAAAATTCATTCTTGTGGTAGCTAAGTTAACGTTTTAATGAAAGATTCCTTGTGTTTCACCTCAACACTACATGAAAATGATTTAAAACTTCACTTTATTCCAGCTCTCTCGTGGTGACGCTCTTAAAATGTTTGAAAAAGCTATCAAAAATTCTGGAAGTTTTAGTTGTTCATTGTCTACCACTCAATAAAATATTTTGCAAAAAGTAGGCAGATCAAGAATAATTAGAGCTAAGAGCGATTTCTTCTATAATCGGGCAAACTAGTCAACGTTTAGCTACTTGATGTTTTTTATTTTGTTGAAATTTTCAGGATACGCTCTTTATGTAAAATTATTAGGTACATGTTCTTTTTTTTTTTTTTTACAAAATTTTTTTCCCCTTGAGATTTAGAAGGATGAATCAAAATTGCAGATCCTCTGGAGTTTTGAAAAAAAAAAAAAAACACAGATGTATTCACATTCGGTAATACTTTTGGCAAAAAACACCGTACTAACCATTTTTTTGTGTTTCACACCAATCGTTTCCACATTAACTATTTAGACCTAAATACTTTCAGTCAACCTTTGCATCGAATGACAAAGGCCATTCAAAAATTCTCTAAATAAGGCTACTTTTTTAGACTTTAACTTTCAAAATGTACTTGCGCCAACAGTATATATTCATGTAATTTCATGCTAATGAATAGTACAGAGAAAAATCAATATATGCCTGGTGTACAGTGCGCAAAAGAAACGGACAACTCTGAATAACTTTGGATCTAATGATCGAATCTTCACATTCTATGACTTTAATGGTTTAAACGGGTGATCTAAAATAAGCTAATTAATTGGTGTAGGCGATATTTAAAGTTAGAAATCAGACGCAGAAACATACTTTCTCTGAATAGACATACCTTTGTTTCGACAGAATCAGATTTCTAAACCTTAAATATAGGGCGTATCCGCAATCTAGAAAATATGGTCCCGACAGTAAGGCCAGGACAACGCTCCAAAGTTTGAACCCCTTAATGTTAACTTTACTTTTTAAGTACTTCGTTACATATAGAGAAGTTTTTTTATAGAATTGTGAAAGTTTTGCACACAGTTATAAAATTCATTTATCCAAAGATAATTCCATGCAAAAAAAAAAAAAAAAACTTATATTAAATATTTATAATTTTTTATTATTTTATGAATGGTTGATGGTTGAAAAAAATTTTGAGTTGTAATGTATATATTTGAGTGTGATGATATTCCACTAACACCAGAACATATTTTTGACTGCCCTGACATTTTAAGATCCCTGGCTCAGCTTGGAGAATTCTCCCCCTTTGACATCGAGAGTCTGTACTCCGACAACATCAAGGAGTTAGCCGGCTGTGTTTTGCACACTCATGGATATCTATAGTTCTCCCCATGGACACGACACCAACCAACCAACAAGATTTGAGCAAAATCGGTCAAATAGTTCCTGAGAAATCAAGTTTCAAAAAAGTCAGATATTTAAAATAGACCTTAAAGTAGAGAGAAACTGTAATGTTGTTCAACTTTCGAAATCAATCAATAGCTTCGCCTGTATTAGACAAGTATAAAAATTACCGGAGAAGAAACCTTAAATATAATAACTTAAACTAAATACACCTTTTTATTGACAATATAACAGGAGATATTTCACTATTTATAGTAGGGATATGTCACTACTACTCAATACCAGTTTTCCTTTGATCATAGAAAAATTGAAATAGTGGTCACAAAATTATTTTGTTGATCATTCTGTTTTTGAAAGATATATAATCCTTTTATTTTACCACAAATAGGATTCAGATGATATGTACTCAATACTAGAATATATCGCATTAAATTTACAAACTCAATACTGAATACATATTTTCTGAATAAATTAAACTAGTAATAATAGGGAAAGATTTTCTTATCTCAGAAACTAAAATGTGTGCCATTAGATATTACTTTCCTTCCAGCCTAATGTTATATACAATAAATATAGTCTTCAAAATTTACAATTAACATTATAATAAACAAGAAAATTAATAACAAGACAAATAATTTCTTGTTTGAAAATGATTTTCAAAATCAATTTTTTGTCTAAGCTGAATTAAAAAGTTGACCTTTTTTCGAAAGTTTTATGTCCCCTAATAAAAAATTATATAACGTATACCAATAGGCATCAAGTTTAATATAACTGAAACTAGAAAACGAAATAAAGTTGAAACTTACAAAAGATACACAAAAGACTTGCGAAATTGGAAAAACTAATCAAGTCTTGAAATAAGAAAATACGTTTTATTAAAAAGGTTAAGAAAAATAAAGTTTCTGCTCTTAAATATTATAGTAGCAGACTCATACTTCTTTCCTAAAAAAAAAAAAAAAATAAAAAATAGGTTATGAAATTTTTCTTGTCTTTTTCAGTTAGTTTCACAAATTTTATATCTAAGTAATTTTTTTCTTTTTTTAATGACAAATGCTTCTAATGCAAAGCAAAAACATTATTCAGATAATTTTTTATATAATTGCAAAATTTTATTAATATTTTTCTGTTCCCTAAACACTAAATAAACTAAATGGAGATTTGCTTAAAAGCAGCAATACTCACATGTTTATTTAAAAAAAGAGATCAAATAAAAAATCTAATTAACTTGAAACATGCTATTATCACATTATAGAAAATGTTATGTGTACCTAAGTTTTAAAAATTCTAACAATATTTTTATAGAAAAAATATTTTTATAGATGTATCTTTGCAGAAAAGATTACAAAGGCACTGTCGAATTTTGTCTGTAGTAATGATGAACAAAAAGGAAGAAAAAAACAAAGAAAATTTAATGATGCGCGTGATTTTGAATTATTTTACAAAATTATTACGTTACTAGCAAGAAAATAATATATGTTAGAATAGCGACTTGAAAAAGGTTTTTTCAGGTCCACTCATATTCCATATATTAGTGAAGTAATTAAAGTGTATGTAAAGATATTAAAGTGTGAGGCAAGAAACAAGAATACATTGTTATTTCTTTTATTTTGTATTTTATGTTGAAATTAATAACGAATCATATAAATGTATCTATAATTTTGAAATCTTGATTATGTTAAATTGCTTAAACAATCTGTCTTCTGGTTGTCGTACTGAAATATTCCATTAGCTTGGACTCAGCGTAGATATTTTATTTCTTGAATTACTTGAAATTTTATTTTAATATTTCCTATGATAAAAACTTTATGTCCTTTTGTGTTTTTTTTGCTTAGGTAAATTTTATTGTATGATTTTTGACTATAGCAACTGCATACATATAAAAATGGCGATTTAAATGAATAATTTTGAAATCTTGATTAAGTCATATTACTGAGAAAATTCGTCCTATGTTCTTATACCGAAATATTTCTTTAGTATGGACTCGTCGTAGATAGTTAATTTCTTGAATTTTTATTCTAACATTTTATGTCATAACAACTTTCTGTTTTAAAGTTTCTTTTTGATTAAGTAAATTTTATTGTATATTTTTGACTATTATAACATCATGCCCTCGAACTTATGAAATTTCTTTTATTTTCAGAATTTATTTTTCTTAGTAGATGCAAAGCTAAGACATTCATATAACATTCATGCAGCAGCCCTGTGTAGGACAGGGGCTGATGGACGTTGAGGCTACACTATATCATGACTGTGGCTGTCCGCTAAAAAATCAATTGATCAACTGAATTCCTAAATTTGACTAGAAATTAAAGGCTATAAAATTTTTCGATAACCTCATAAAATATTTGTCATATCGTTTTAAATTTTTCCCGACTGTGACCATCCTGTTTAGATAATTTAAAAGTTTATATTTAAAAGTACCCGCTGAAACGATTTATGTTGTTGTTGTTTCGAATAGCACTTGGACAAGCCAAGATCGCCAGTCATAGGCCTTGTGCATTAAGTCAGTAAAGGTGCACCTTTCGTTTGACAAGGGAGTACCGTTTGGGTGAAAGTATGAAGTAGTTCTGAACTTTTTGAATAGATGGCAGCACTACTCATTCAAGTGTCTATTTCCACACTTTAGACATATATCTGAAAAGGAGTTAAATTTTCTCCAGATCCCTTGTATTGCTCAGCGACCGACCACAGGACTTACGATTCCACAGATTTTACGAGCGCATACACTCGATGGGTCTTAGCGGTTTTTCAGGATCGAGTCCCGACCCATCCGGACCGATACTGTAACCACTTGGCTGTATTCTAAAAAAAAAATTAATTAATATTTGCTTTAAATTCTTCAAAAAAACTTGTTTTTTTTAGAAAAAAGAAATTGTATAACTTTTATTTACCTGACATTGACCATCCACGCACATATCAAGAGTACCTTCTCTACATCGTGTGCCATCCAGAACCTTCTGAGACTGTTTGGCCACGAAGTTGAAACCTTCAGCTTGGCACGTAAGAACACATGGATCTTCAGGATCATAGAACGGCAACCAGGTGTACTTCCGTTCTCTATATGGTTTGTTATTATACGCTGAACACTGAGTGGCACGGAAATCTGTTGACTCTGGACATGGCTGCGCAAAAAAAGTATCTCTCATTAAAAAATGAAAAATAAAAGGAATACAATGGTAATATATTTTTCTTAAAAACAAGTTTGAACGTAATTTATCTTTAAAAAAACAATTACAATATTAAAATAAATTAATATGGTAAAAAAGAAAGTAGTAGATAAGAAAGAATAAGAAGAAAGAAGTGCGTAGGTACGAAATTATTTGTCTGCGATATTAATTGTTTTCTCATTTATTTGGTAAACAACATGTCTAACTAGAAAAAATTTAATTTTTCTAGTTAGCATGTTTATTGATAGCATTCTATACAAACTCTGTGTAAATAATTATTCTTTTAGTAGCAAATGTTTTGGAAATTTCACAAGGTAAAGCTGTTGGGACAATTTAAAAGATCATGCTTGAAGCTTTAAGAAATGGTGGCCTTTATACCCAAAAAAAGTTCGGATCGATCAAAATTAGAGTAGAAAGTTTAATGGTGATGTCCCTGTTTAATACCACTATAATTAAAAAAACGAATCTTATATAAATATTGCAATTTACAAAATTTTTTCAAATTTGCTGGTGCTAAAACTAAACAAAAGTTATTAACTTCCAATGCTCATTTTGGTTGATCAAAACTTTGCATGGTTAAAAATGGCCTTATTTCTAAAATATCCTTTCCAATCCCATGATCTTTAAAATTTTGTGCCAACAGTTTCGCCTGGTGAAATCTTCAAAAGCATCTATTGATAAAAAACGCGTTGTAAATTGTTTACGTAGAGTAAGTGCATAAGTGTTTTGATTAAATCATGTAAATCAGTAGTAAGCAAGTCCTTATAAAAAAAAAGGTTATCAACGGATTATTTTTATCCAAATAGCTTCCCAAGATATTTATACATTTCTAAAAAAAAATTTCTAAAATCCACTGTTATTTTCACTTATTTTCATGTTTCTCAATCATTATGCAGTTTGAAAACTAAGAAAATTATTTAAAGAATGTGCTGAAGTTACCTGCATGTTACATATCATTCGTCTGATTGGTTCCCCAGATGCACATCTTCCTCTGCACTTCCTTATACTGATAGAGATTCCACCATCACAGCTTCTGGAACAATCCATCCACGGAGACCAGGAGGACCAGGCTCCACTTTTGTCGTCTTGATCGTAGCTTTCATTCTCACTACTATCATTAGAGCTGGATGACTATCAAAAAACAATTAATTACATTTATATGTGTCTTATTTATTTTATCTATTTTTGAAATTTTGATTAAGGATTAACAGGAATAAAATTTATATGGCTCCTTTAAAACTTAGATGGATTAACAAGAATTATTTTATAAGGCTCCTTTAAAACTTATTTACACTGAAACAAGACGAAATTTTTTGTAAAATCTATAGATGTGTTTACGTCTAATATAATACACAAATATTCTAAAATTAAGATTACTAAACTTTGGCGATATTTGTTTCTGCTTTCATTTGACCCTTCGAACTTTTTTCCCAAGTCATGATTGTGTAAAATATAGTCAAAACAGTAGAGCTTTATGTTTTAAATGCACGATAAAATTTCAGCTTAATTATAATACTTGTTCCATCCGTTTTGCCTTTCAAATACTAGTGTCATAGACAGAAACTTTACTATTTTTGTACCAAGAAAATGACATTGACTAAAATAAAAATTGTTTGTGAAATATCTTGTACCTTCGATAACATTTGAAGTCAATGGAGGTAAGAATGACCAACCTCCATTAACGGCCATTTTACTGTGGAACAGAGAGTGGTTGCTCCCGAGAGGTTTCACTTGTATAATGTTATGGATTTGAAATTTGAGCTCATTGTGATCTTATCCATTATATAATTTGATGGGCATGGGGCAGTACAGTGATAAGCCTAACTTTTTTTACACAGATGACATTTTTACAATTATTTTCCTAAGCATTGTTTCAAGGTAAGTAAATTACAAGTTTTCAGAATTTTTGCATGGCACAATAAATAAAATGTTTATTTTCAAACCGTTGTTTTTTTTTTCTTCTTTTAACAAAAAGTTCTTAAACATCTTTTCAACTTAATAATGTGACTTTCCCTCATTTTGTCCCAAACTCTTCAAGTGAATATGAAATTATTTATTTGAAAATCGGTAGTAATTGATTTATATGATATTAGCATGCTAAGTTTGGAAAAAATTTCTCCCGTATGGCATAAATTTTTTAAAATATCTTCTATTACATAAACTTCTGCATTAACAGGCACATTTTATTTTTTACAAAACATACCTCATCATCTTCTCGGGGTTTTTCTTCTAATTTTAACAATGATTCTTCCAAAAATGGGAAAACATCTAATGCTCGAAGGTATGGTAGCCACAACAGAACCTAGTGGAAAAAAACAATATTAATATAAGTATCCTAAGAAATAAATATGTGTATAGCCACCTACAAAATTATTTATTAATGAAAATATTTCTTGTGTGCTAATAATTTTGTTTTAATTCTATCATTCACAGTTGAAAATATTCAATAATTACTCGTCCATAAATTTGTAAGACTTGTCTAATCAGAAAGTGAACATACAAAAAGTGCCCAGTAAAAAATCATTTGAGAAAATTTAGTATTAAAGAAAATGAACTTCTGCTCTAACAAACTTCACAACTCAATTTGACAAAGCTACCTGCACAGCTGCCGAATGTCCTGATATTTGCGGAAGATTTTCTCTTTTGCATAGTAACAAACCATAACATTTTTTAACTTTGTTTAAAAAAATGGTTCATAAGAATTTTGACATACCACTACGTATAAGACGCATAAATAATTTAATTAAATATAAGAAAAGTTTTATCATTATCTTTTAAAAATATTAAGTCTTTGCATAGTTAAACGAATTGTTATGTTGCAATCGCTATAATTTATCTTAACCAAAAAGTGTAAAAAATGGCAGCTATGTACCTGATAGGATACTTTTCTGAAATTCCATGTATTTCATTTTAATTTTCCAAACTGTTTAACCCTTTGTTTGCTTTTGGCGCATACATGCGTCCAGCGAAAATCAATGGTGTGGCTTATGAGTGCATATGTGCGCATCCTCGTAAGCCATCGGCTTAAACTATGGACGCAAATGTGTGCTCAGCGAGGACTTTGGCTGTTTATGTCTATCTCAAATGTATGTTCGAAATTAGTTTTACTCGTTCAAGTCCAAGTCCCGCAGAAATTTCATTCCATACCAATGAGCCGCGTGGTGGCTCGGATAGAGCATTCGCCTTTCAATGAGGTGAACCGGGTTCAAATCCCAGCGATGGCTGGTCGATACGAATTCCACACTCGGCTCGCACCAGCCGCAGTGCTGACTTAAAAATATAATCAGTGGAAGAGGGGTCATGGGTTGGAGACCATCGGAGGTTTTCCTCTCAATGTAACGCAAATGCGGGTTAGTTCCATCAAAAAGTCATCAACGAAGGAAAATTTCTCCCAATATTTGATCTAAGAATTGGATGACTTATTATATATCATTCAGTTATTTGTCAGTACTTTGCACTAATTGTAGAAATAATAAATACCCAAATTTACACGAAGCTGTTATTTATTTATAAACATATAAAAACTAACTCTTAATTAGGGCTTTAGTGAGTAAGTTATTAGAAATTATCATTCTAGATTACTAACACACTATTAAGAACTTTTTACATTAGATCAAATAACTGCGGGAAATATAGATAGTAACCACAAATAGCATAAAGCCATGATGGCTGAGGAGATAGCTCTCGCCTCCCAATGAGGACAAACAGGTTCGAATACCAGTGATAGCTGGTCGATACGAACTCTGTACCCGGTTCTCACCAACCACAGTGTTGACGTAAAATATTCTCAGTGTAACATCACGAAGGTAAATTTCTCTAGGAGTTTCCTTGTCTTCTGGATTGGGTTCAAAAATACAAGGCTACGAAGTTGAGCATTAGTAGTCGTAAACCCAAAATTGGATCAGCTGTTCAAGACGGTTATAAAATACAATACCATAGCAACCAGAAAAAATAAAATTTCGTTTAATTCGGTATTTTCAATTCGAGAAGTAATTATGCCGAACCATGTGGTTTAAATCAGATTTAATTGGATACCTGTAAACGCCGTCTTGCGCGTGTGTCAAACTTGATTGGCTCCTGAATCAACCAATGCCGTCACCAACAGGTATCCAATTGGTCAACTATTCGATATCCAAATACAAATATTATACTAATCGAATTATGGCGTCTTAAAAATTAACCATTGGTGAATAAACATATATTGAAAATACCAAATGTTTTGGAACACTTTTGAAACGGATAAAGTAGTAATAGTATTTAGACTTTGCGCGATATTATTAACACGCTTACAACAAAATCAGTACTAAATGAAAAGTATTTAGTCCCTTAATAAATTTTAAATTTACTTATGAATTCATGTTTTATAGACTATTTCACTATAATAATCAAGATTATTTTAAAATAGGAAAACTAATACAGACACGAAGAACTTTGTTCTAATCGACTTTCAGAATTATTAAAACAACGCACAGTTAAAACGCCCAAAAATTGAAAAAATTCTATGAAATTATAAATTAGTTTCATTACCGCAACATTTAGAACAACAAGTTGTTCTATCCGAAAAAAAGCGGTTACCGTAAAAAGCAACACAAAAAATTAAAATAATGTTCGTTCTAAATATTTTATGTTCTTACCTTTTAAAAAATGAATATGGATTAAAGATTCTTTTTCTTGGTTGTAAAAAGCAGAGACGTAAATATTCAAAAAGAATTATCGCATAAAAAAATGGACTTTATAAAAGCTTGTATTTGCTTGAGAGAATTCAAGTGTGTAGAACGGCTTTGGTTTCCAAACGCACGCAAACCATGGAAAAGGTTCAAAATGTTTTAACGATTCAAACAGCTGCTAAATTCTCACCATTGTAGATTGCCAGATTTCGATACCTGAGAGCAGACGATTCTTAAAGCTATTTTAGAAGCTTCTAAATATTGAAATGTTATTTTTACAAGTCGTTAGCTGACACAAAAATTCTTTTTGATATTGCATTTTTATCTGCTTAAAATCATTTTTATTGAAATTTATGTATTTAGAAACAACTCAATTTAACTTTGTATTTTTATCAATTTATTTTTATACAATTTCAGTATTTTAAGCATTTGATTATTCACGAAAACGATATACTACTACCTATAAAACTTGCAAAAATTATTTACCGAAAATCTTATCAACTCTAATTTTACGATCTATTCAAACATAAAAAAAAAAATTACTTTGTAGTTTTATTTTTAGATAACTTATAAAAAATTATTTTTAATGTTTTTCAAATATGGAGTAAAATTTAGAAAAAAATATTCAACTTGAAAATTATAAAACGAACCTTGAGTTAATTAAATTGCGAAATTAAGTTATATAAGCAACAAATCAGTCACAAAAACGCACTTGTCCTAAATTAAATAACCTTTGTTTTTGTAGAACCTGATTTTTGGAATATATTTGGAAGGTTATTTGATTTCTGCAACAAGTGTTTTTATCAACCTACGTTTTTGCATTGCAACTGAAGAAATTTGCGAAAATTTTTAAATTTAAGTTCCTATTATATCTTCCCTAGTCCAACAGACATAAGTGTTTTTAAAATTGTACAGGGTGTTTCGTAACGACAGATACATATCGCTTTTAAAATCCTTGTATGTAAGGGATGTATAATGAATAATTAAGTGACAAAGGCAAAATTGTTTCAAAACTTAGACAATAAAAGCAAATGAAGGATAAAAACGATATAAATTTAGATCTTTAAGAAGAAAGCTAGAAGATGTTTCTTAGCAAATCGGTTATGTATTCCAATCCTACTTGAATTCATATGAATAACTTAGAAAAACCACGTTACAACCACGTAGGCGTGATTAAGAAAAATAGCTTCTGAGATTTAGACTTTTTTCTTTTCGTTTTTTTTTTAAATAAAATTTAACGAAACACACAAAATAAAACTGACTTTAAACTAGCACAACTGGTTTGGGATTAAATATGCATAAAAATTCAGTTTAAATAAATGAATATTGATCGATATATTATAATTTAAATCGATAGTTGTTAATCGATAAAATATAATTTGAGTACATGATTGAATTTAAATAAACTACCAATATTTTACCTGGAATAGTTTCTGTATAATAGTTCGAATAAAGTTTATTTTAAATAAATAATTGTCGATAATTATCATATGTAAAAGTTTTAATCAGCATAGCAGCCAAAGCGTTACTGGGTAGTCGATAACAGAGCAGTTATAAAAAATATTGAATCATGTTATTATGTATCTTAGGGCAGGCACTAAACGTCTAAATTGTTTTCAATTCGAAGTAAAGTTTAAATGTAAGGAATTTTTAAATTCTCAAGTGATTGCATTGCTGAAAACTACTGTACGTTAGTCACGTGCATGGTCGAACTGGGAGCATAAGGCCCAGAAGATCACCTGTACAAGTGCCCCTGAAATAAACCATTTTCGATTTCACGAAAAATTTTAAAAAAAGTTACTGATTTCATCATTCAAAAACAAAAATAATTAACAAAATTTATTAGAAACTTTTAATTTTCTTTAACAAGATCTATGTTTTATTTTTCATTTTAATAAACTTTCTTTTTCAATATATGATCTTTCTTAAGATAAGATTCTCTTTTTTTAAAATTTCTGTTTAAAGAGCATTTAATAAGTTAATTAAAAAAGAAAGTTTTTAAAAAGGAAAAATAGAATAAAGAGCTTGTTAAAAATCTGGCCTTTTACTGCAGTTTGAGCCTGCAGACCTAGTAAACAGACCTCTATCGTGTCTGCTGTTCAATTTAGCTGTAGAAAAAGCTATCAATGCGTCTGTTCTCATAGCTCAAAGAACTATATATCAGAAAATTTTTCAAACCTTAACATATGCTGATGAAAGAAAGTCTATACATCCAGCCTAAGGATTCAGAAAATTTGTCTCAGAGGATTTCAATTTATTAGATGCAGAATCTGGTAAATTAGACCGAAAAATAAATGAAGATAAAAGAAAATTCCTGAAAAATTCTCACGATACACCTAATCCACAGACTGTGAAGAATTACACCTTTGAAAGAGTTTTACATTTCAAATATCTTGGAACTATCATTACTGCTAATAATGATTTAACAGTCAAGATTGCCAGGACAAATAATTGCTATCATGGCCTCAAAAGCCAGCTCAAATCTCGATGTTTTCAAGTTTAAAAACAAAAATTATCAACTATAAAACTCTAATTCGATATATTCTGCTTTATGGGAGGGAATCTTGCGCAAAAACCTAGCTACATTAAAATATATTACTGACCTTCCAGTACTTGCAGTATATGTTTATACCATAGTAAACTTAAACTAAAAACTAAATTTTTTACAACTGGGTATGGTGCCACTGGCTTCAGAACTTTGTGAGATCCTCTACAGTAATGATGTATTGGAGCTTGCGGGTGCAGTTTTGAAGGCACACGAGGCCATTTAATTGTCCACGGACACGATAAAAAAAAAACTAAATTAACCAGTTAAAAAATCTTTGCTAAATGCTGACTTTGTATTAGATTAAGCAAATTTCTTGCAATGGTAGTCTCTTTCTGACTATGTAAGGTTACAGACAAATCTAAATCTATGAAATTCTTCTGCAGATAGATTCTGTTAATTCTGCAACAACTACTTGCTGTATATGTTTATACTCTAGTTTACTTAAACTAGAAAATGAGTTAGGCAGTTTAAAAATATGTTTTACATACATAGGCGAATGTAAATACAAAGAATATAAGTCGTTTAAAGTAATTCATGCAAACCCAACAATGCATCTTTCAAAGACTATACAAGTTTAATGAGCATATCTGCGAATATTATTCTCTCATTTTTTAACAAAATATTTGTTTGGAATTTTTTATTTATTTGTAACACAAAAAATAAACTGAACTAGAAAAATTTATTTATAATTAAAATTAGTTCTTTGATTGTATTAATAATATAAAAACAAACATAAGTATTGCTCGTAAATAAAACCTTTTCTTAAAAATCAATAGCTTAAGAGATAAGTACGGCATAAAATGAACCAAAAAACCTGTAATTTAACAAACGAAGTCAGGAAAATAACGTGACCATGCGATTCATTTGAAATGAAGAGAAATAAAACAGCTGATGGATGCAAGAAATATTGAACAAAAGAGAAAGGCAATGATAAGAAGCAAAAAAATAATCGTCCGAAAAGATATAAAATTCTTTCCAAACAATTTGGTACGAATTTTTTCAAATGTGTTTTTTTTTGTTTAAACCTAAAACGTATATTGATATCTTGAATTAAAAACTATTATAATTTGAGAAATATTTAATGGTGCATGTCTGAAATTAGATAGTTTGAATAATTCGCACAAGAAACTAATCTGACTGAAATATCTGTTTACTATATTATGTTTCTATAATGGAGGCGTAGTAGGCAAAATATTTTTATAAAAACTATTCATTTAAAAATTATTGAACAAAACTATTAAAAAATAATTTTATAAGATAGACGGAAAGAAAGAGAGGTTGGGGTTTTATGCGTCCTCAACTGGTTTCAAACGTGAAAAATTAGATTTCCTATTCAAAGTTGTTTTTAAATTTTCAAAAGTGTATTTAGTGTACGAAAAACTCTAAAAATAGTTAAAACACTTTTGAATTAAAGAATTTTGTGATATAGTTTCTTGCTACTTTCCTACTCTTTTCATATTGAATTTTTAGCACAATCCAGAAAATCACTATGATTTCGACCGTAAGTGTTTTAACATTATGCTCAAAAAATTGCAAACTTATAAACACCATTATGAAACAATGTTAAAATCCATGGTTGATAACCAGATTTTTTTATTATTTTTTCGTAGATTTTTCCATTATTTGAACATATTTCAAAACGTGCGTTTAGAAAATGGGCATTGATCAAAATGCGTGTTTTTAAGGTAATGGACATAGTTTAAAATGCGTTATTATGGACATAGGTTTAAATGTGCATTTAAGAAAATTGACTAGGCTAAATAGGTGTGTTTAAGAAAATGGAACATAGCACAAAATTCGTGTTTAACACAATAGACATAAATTAAAATGCGTATTTAAGAAAATTGACAAGGCTAAAAAGGCGTTTTAAGAAAATGGGTATTGTTCAAAATGCCTGTTTATGACAAAGGACATGGATCATAATACGTGTTTAGGACAATATACATAGGTTAAAATGCGTATTTAAGAAAATTGACAAGGCTAAAAAGGCGTTTTAAGAAAATGGTAATTGTTCAAAATGCCTGTTTATGACAAAGGACATGGATCATAATACGTGTTTAAGACAATATACATAGGTTAAAATGCGTATTTAAGAAAATTGACAAGGCTAAAAAGGCGTGTTTAAAAAATGGACGAATGGAAACTACTCACAATACGTCTTCAAGAAAATAGACAATAGGGGAGAGTGGGGTCAATTGTAACATTTTTTACTTAACTATTTTTAACTAACAAAAAATCCAATATATTATTAGTATTAATTGTCAGACGAGTAAAGTAGACTATCCTCTACTAGGGGAAAAAAATACCTTATTTTAAATGTTATTATATTAGTTATTAACAATTTTTGACAGTCGTGCACTTGTTACAATTGTCCCCACTTACGGGGTCAATTGTAACAGTTCATAAATTCAACTAAAACATAGTTAATTATACATATTATCATAGTTGTGATATATTTTTTTAATGATCAAAATAGTAGTGATATTTTAGGAGTAAAAATAATAATGAGCAGAGACCTAAAGGGTTAAACTTTTAACTTTAAGGGGTTAAAAATTTTAATTTATGCTGTGAAAGGTGACAAATAAAATAGTGCACGTGCAACATAATATAAATGATATAGGAAACTATTGGTGGTTCTTAAAGAGTTAAGTAATGGTTTGTAAACATAAGATTATTTATTTTCAGCTGTTACATTCGTCCCTTTACTTATTGTTACAATCGTCCCCAAGACGCCATTTCAGCTTCATTTGTTAAAAACAATGTTAGTTAATTAATAAAACTAATCTTTTTTTTTGAAATGTTAATTAAGGTGTCCACTTACATATTCGGTAAATAATTTTTATTTGTTTAAACAAAATTAATTTTTTACAGTATAATATTCTAATACCAAAAAAAGTACTTATGTAGCGTGAAAATATCTTTTGTGATGTAACTCTTTCAAAAGTACATAAAAATGGTTGCCAGCAGGGGTATTCATGTAGATTTATTAAATACACCTTGTGCGCCACCTAGGAACCAAATCTAGAACCCGACACTCGAAATTTTTGCTCTGTTACAATCGTACCCTGTTACAATTGACCCCACTCTCCCCTACTTAAAGCACGTATTCAATAAAATTAACAAGGTTAAAAATGAGTGCTTAGGAAAATGAACACAATACAAAGTGTGATTTTCCTATTTCAATCCTAATATTAGCTGAAAATTTCTGAATTAGCTAAGTGTAATCATTGTGTAGCTAAGTCCGGGACTTTGGGGTCGGGCTGGTTAGAAATATTACAGATGTAACTTTTCAGACCATCTCCTCGTAAAGTGGTATTTGAAAATCGCAATTCTTACAACGTAAATTTATTACCAGTATAATAAATTTATAGGACCAGTGGCAACCCCGTAAAACGAACTGTTGACTTTTAATGTCCTGTTAGAAAAAAAATTTGGTTAAAAAAGAATTATTAATTGATTTATGCAGATGGTTTGTATCACATAACTAGATTATTTGGATTCGTTAATTTATTTTATTAAAAAAGAAAGATTCTCACAAGGGAACTTTGAAAAACAAAATAAAATTCTATACATATTTTCTTATATAGCAATATCCATTTTCTTAAATATAAATTTGGAGTCATGACCATTTTCTGAATTTCGCATTTTCAGCTATTTCCATTTTCTTAAATGCGCATTTTGAACTACGTCCATTTTCTTAAACGCTCTTTCTGAGCTATGATATGAATACATATGAATGACCGATATTTGAAATGTTTATTACCCAGACAATAATATTGGCGAATGACGTGAGGAAATAAGTTGTGGGTGTAATTAAAATTTTATATACAAATTTAATCATTACATTAATGGAAAATTTATCATAAAAAAATCAAATTCAATCGATGTCAATCAAATCAAATTCAATTTACTACCACTACTAAAACTTTTCAAGGACCGCGGCGGTAACCCTGTGCAGGTGTTTCCTTGTCTTCTGGATTGGGTTCAAAATTACAAGGCTATCGAGTTAAACTTTTGTAGACGAATATATATATATATATATATATATATATATATATATATATATAATATATATATATATATATATATATATATATATATATATATATATATATATAATATATATATATATATATATATATATATATATATATATATATATATATATATATATACATATATATATATATATATATATATATATATATATATATATATATGATGTTGTAATGAAAAGCATATCTTGTATTTTATTTCTGCAGTTTAGAATGAAAAAAAAATCATAATTTTCTCAGACACCGGACACTTTTAAATTTTTTTGTGAAATTATGAGTTAAAATTTGTATACATTAAATCTGCTTCATTTTTTTATTGTTTAAAAACTCTTGTAACGAAAGTTTTTATAGATTTTTGAATCTAAGAAACCTATCAGAATTTTATAGAACAAATAAGAATTTTTAGACGATAATTTTGTTGAATAATGAGCTTCGATAATGAGTTTTTAAAGTGATCCGTGATTCTAATTTTTGATGCCAAACACAATAACTAATTTCCAACTAAGGCAATAATTTGTGAAAAAAATCCTCAAAAACCTATTTTTGAACAAAAGTTTGCCTGATTTGATTCTAAGCTGATTTTTTTTCTTTCAAAAAAACCTTTTAACCTTTTTAAAAAATAAAAAAAAATTGTTCAATTCCTAATTTAAAACAAACGAGTGTTTGAGGTGAAGCTCCATAGTTACAATAAAGTAAATAGAATAGTTTAGTCTTCCTTATCAGATTAGCAGTTAGAAAATATGACTTTTGTACCAATAACATTAGATCCCTTAGTACAAATTTAACTAGAATGGTTTTAATTCATTACTCTCTTTGGGATATTTAAAACTAGATTTACTGCAAAAATAATTGGTTTTGGTACTTCAATTTACTTCTTGGCAATTTCGAACATCTTCATTTAATCTTTATGTCTTAAAGGGGTTTTAACTACAGAGAAAAATTATTTTATAGTCTACTGTAAAGACATTTTTCCTTATGTTGTTAAAGTTTGCTTATTATTAGAGACTCAGGAATTAATTTTATTAGGAGTCCGAACGAAATCTTTTTTACAATATAAAAATATCTCCTAAATAAATAGTTTAGGTAAATGAATTCGTAATAAAAATAGGATTTAAAAATAAATTTAAAAAGGAAATAAAGCAAATAAATAAACTGTTTTTAGATATTTTCTTTAGTGAATAAATAGTTATAACTTAAGTGTATTTTGCTAATTTTATTGCACTCATAGTCTGTGATTACTTAACTCATCGTATTTTGTATTGTTTTTATTCTTATAAATATTAATAATAAAAATGCGCAGTCTATTATCACGATTAAAATTTACTAAAATCAAAAATAATTAACTACATTTTCTTTTGGGAGTTTCTTTTTTCCTTTTTGTTACCTGTTTACAAAAAAAGGGCGGTTTGAGGCAATATAGCTACTTTTCTCAAAGAGGGCATTTCTACTTCAAGCTGTTACTGAGTATTGTTTTCATATAGACATGTACAATAATAATATAGCTTACTTACTTTTGTAAAAAAAAAAAACTGCATTCAGTGCTTAAATGTGAATGATAAATTTTTCTCTCCCTCTTTCATTAAGTTATAGCTAGTTTACATAAACATATATTTTGTCAAAAAAACCTCTGAGTAATTTTTAAAATGTTGAGTTCAAAGGAAGATTTCATTAAAAAATGGGTGTTTATGTCAATGTTTTATGCTGTTAAAAAAAACTCAATCAAACGTTGCATTTACACTGAATTATAAATCAATATTTTTTTTCACTCTTTCTTTCTCCCCTATTTACTTATTTGACTTAATACAATCAAAGAAATATAATTCGTAAATGTTTTAGAATGGAAACAAAAATTAAAAATAAATAAAAATTATAATTGCTTCTCGTATTTGGGAAACTATTCTTCAAATTGTCTATTGAAATATATTTCACATAAAAATTTATATGATTACGGTTATAACCAAATATAAATTCAATAAAGAAAATGGGTGGTTAAATAAAGTGTGTTTAAACCATTTCTGTCTAATAACTATTATCTTGTAACACAATTCAAATCTTCGAATTTCATATTGTTCTTTCAATCGATAGAAATGATAAATATTTTATGTTTACAGGAAACCATAGGGAAAAAGAACATTATTTTCAAAAGAGAATGCTTTTGAAAATGGAAATTTGCTACCTCATTCCTATGTTGTTAAATGCTAATGTTGCAGAACGCAGGTGCAATTTTATGTTTTCTGTTTCTAATGAAAACCAAAATAAAGTTAGATGATTTCGGTAAAAATGCCACATCTTTTCAAAAATACGTGTATTAAAGAAAAGGGAATTCGCATTTAAATTGAATTGAATTCAAATACTCGTATTTAGGCACAAACTCCAATTTTAAGGAAAAGTTAAAAAAAAGTTCGAATTAACAGAAATACGTTGATTAAGTAACTATACCAAAACACTTATTCAGCTTAAAAAATTTTGACAAGAAATTAACTTTAAAACTACTTAATTTTAACGATGGTCTACGAGTAGGATAGAACCGCGATGGCTTAGTGGTTAAGGCACTGAACTACCATTGTGAAGAACTTGGAGTTCGATACCCAGTGACGGCTTTAAGCCGACCCAGCTTCAGATCGATGGGTACCAGCTTGTCTGGGAAGGTGGCCTAGGGTACAATGCTGACCACATTATCCCAATCATGCCGTTGGTCACGAAATTATGGAATCTATATTCTTTGCCTTAACCTCCATGACACCCGCTGGCCCACATGTGCTGTTGCGGAATGCTTTACTTCTTTTATTATTATTTAGATGGTGGAAAACAAATATTTTAAAAAGTTTAGAGTGCAGTAAAATTTTCTTATTTTCTTTGTATAAGACTACGAGCAAACTAATTATGGGTGGGGTGGATTCCAAATTAAAGATATTAACATAGTTTTATAAATAGACATAACTTTGCATAGTTACTTTTAACAAAGTTTTATAAATAGACATAGTTTTGCATAGTTACTTTTAACATAGTTTTATAAATAGAAAATTCCAGAGGAATTAATGTCACTTCACATTATTCAATATTTCGAATTATTCTTGTTGAAATCAAAAAGATTCCAGAACATCCGAATTTGTTTCAGTTATCATCTGTTATTATCATTTGTTTCAGATATAAATATCAAAACTTTATGTTATCATAAACTTTCCGTCATCTAATAGTTAAAAATTAAAAACCGAAACTTGTATCACAACTATAGGTATATTTATTTTGTAATTGTTACAATATTAATAATAAATTACAGCTTATTGTATTACTGCGCTTTTTTAAATTTTTAATGGGTTTTACAAACCCTTTACAACTATAACTTAGCTATAACAGCTTTCTCTAATATTATTATCAATTTAATTTTAATTCTCTATGTTATCTTTTACTATCATAAAAAGTAAAATAAGAAGAAAAAAGTAGAATAAGAATATTTAGAGCATTTATTTATATAATTTACCCAAATTAAATAATATTGTTTAAAATATAATTTACACACAGGATAAATTAGGCTTACCAATCAGTTCAAGAAAATGCAAAAGCAAAAAAGATCTTAACTATAACATAATTTTAACGCATGAATAATTTATTACAACATAAACACGCAACTCGATATAGGTCTGTACAAATACTTATTTTATCATTTGAAAGGTAATTTTAACTTAATTTTGGTAGAAATATTGAAGTTATGATGTAATCGATCACTAATCATTGATTTTCGTTACAGTCAATGTCATAAAACTTACATAGGAATTGAAGGTGAAGTTCTGCGACAGAAATATATCCTACTTTCTACAAACAAAAATAATTACTTTATCTTAAATTTATACCATATATTTTTCAGTTAAATGAGGTTACATTAAATGTTGTTGAGTGACAAAATATATTTTATTTTATCATTATATTGTATAAAATTCTAAACTATTTCATTCCCAACACTTTCTACTTGTTTACATAAAAAAATGTCTGAATGGAAATAGTAGTATATCATATTAATGTTAGTGTATTTTTTCTTCTGATGGGTCCTATTTTGTTTTCAAATGTTTATGCCTTTATAAAGACTGTTTCTATTTCCGAAAAGTTAAAAAAGTAGTCAAAAAAGTTAAATGTTTCATTATTAGGATTTATTTTTATAATTATTTAGTACAGAAACAGGATAGTTCTGTCTACTATTATTTATTAATAACATAAATGTTTATACTTGGATTTTAGCCACTGCATAGTGCCTTTTTAAAATTAAAGTGGAGGATAATAGAATCCACTTAGTGTAAGAGAACTACCACATCAGCAAACTACCATTCTACCACTTTTTTCACGAAGGGTTTTTTCACATAGGTCTTTTTCGTATATAGACGACTATATAGGGCCTGGGCGTTAAAGGGGTTAAGTTGACTGTAAATGTTTTCGTTTTCTACACTCTGTTGCAAGTTAAGAAAAAGCCATTATGTATCTCAATGGAGTGAGTCTGTTTGCATCTAAGTGCACGCCTAATGGGTGTTAAGCTTCCAGCGCGAACAAATATCAACATAGCTAACACGCCAACTCTTGAAACGACGTTGCACAACCTTCCTTTTTGCTTCCTCTCTTCTCTTTAATCGCGTAAAATGAGTAAACCAAGACTTATGGAATGATCAATTAACAAACTATAAGAATTAAGAAAAATGATATCGAAAAATCTTAACCAACATATGCCTTTCTGTTCGCATTTAAAGAAACTGTTGAAAGAATAATAAATACTAGGAGGCTTCGCCCCCTGCTCGCTGGCGCTCACCAACCCCCGGAACTGCTTTCGCAGTTCATTTCGGATTGCTTCGCAATCCAATGCTCACTTTGCCCGCTCATTGGATACGTTCTTAACGTCTAGTATACTTTTTCTTGTATACTTTTTTGAATACTGAAGTTCCGAAAAATTTTCACTGTAGAAAATTCTAAACCTGTACATTTCAATATTAATTTGAAATTGCAATTGTTAAATTGGGCATTTGGCGATACAACACTTATAGAATTGAAGGATTTGTTACGTCAAGCGCTCAGGTATCATAATTTTGATTTATGTTGCTAAGCTAATTTTAGAAAAATTCTATGGCTGGCAACAGCATTTTTATTTTTTAAATTGTTTATTTTTATTTTTGCCGCAGCTTAATTGAACAACCTGATAATGCTCACTCTGGTTATTGTTTCCGTTTTTAAAAGCGCTATATGTTGAGCCACCTCAGCTAGATTTGGAATGTGACATTTTTAGATGTAATCATTGGTCGATTTTCTAACGTTGCCATTCGGGAAGTTGTAATGAGGCTTTTTTTTTGTTGCCGTGTAAGTGAAATATATTCATATATAGATTGTTTCATGCAGACGATTTTCTTCTACACAAAACAAAAGTAAAAATTCTTTAACTCGCATTTGATTTGTTAAGGGCATGACAGCATAAGACGCGCCATTTTTAGTGGTCTAATCAAATTTAATGTTCTTCCGGCGTCATATAATTGTTTATATTTCAAGAACGAATGATCTCCTTGTTTATGAAAATATGACGCTTTGTCTAGGATTCCATTAAAACTACAAAATTATAACATTTTTAAATATTTCCATGATATATTTCGTAAGAGATAGCACGAATTAAATTTCTGTCTGACGTGTTTAAGTTTTAAAAGCTTTTATATTAATTTGAAAGTATATTTGTATAATTTGAAAACGAGAAAAAAAAACGGAACTATATGCAGTCGCAGACGATTACTTAAATCTTACATTGCAATGGTTTTTTCTTAACTCGCAACGGAGTATATACTTACGGATATTAAAACTGTAGATTCTCCACACAAACCACAATATAATATTTCAAATATTTTCTATCACTTTTTACTTTTGTGAAAAAAGAAACTATTTAGATTGTCATATTTCATATATATGACAATGGTGCAGAGGTTAATCAAAATAATGGAAACAATTATATACTTGCTCTATGAAAACAATTATTTTTTTAGCAGCAAGTTTTTTGGAAGATTTTACGTGAAAAAACTGCTTGCACAATTTATGAGCTCTTGCTTGATGCATAGCTATAGTAGTGCTCTGGAACTAGGCACCTGGGCCACGAAATGGACCCTATCCCATCCGTTAACACGTTGAACGCCACGCTAATTTTACCTGTCTTGCCCGTCAGGCCACAACAGTAAATAACTACATACTAAATTTTCAAATACTAGACAGATTTTTGCTAGTTTTTAAAAGGTGTAGCAAGGCATATCTGAAAAAAGTGGTGAATTATATAAGCCTACGAATTGTTTAAAAATAGTGGTGGATAGAAACCTAGTAAATTGAATTTATTAAACCAAGAATCACAATAATTAAGTAAATTTTGAATAAATTTTCTGTAATTCCATGAAAGAGTGTAAATTTTATAGTTCTATATCATGTTATATGCTGTCAGCCAGCTGTTTTTCGTGGCCTATGTGAAAGGTCAGTGTCAGCAAGCGGTGGCAGACGCAGCCTAAATGTAATTTCAGTGTCAGCCACCGGTGGTCGACGCTGACTAAATGTAATTTCAGTGTCAGCCACCGATGGCTGACGCCGCCTAAATGGAAAGTCCAGTGTCAGTCACCGATGGCTGACACGGCGCTCAACGTGTTAAGAATTTGTTTTAACACAGTGAGGTCCGTGTGGTTGTTAAATCTTACTAAAAGCTTAAAATGATATCTCTTTTAACGCTGCAAAATTTGTCAAATTTGCTGATATTAAAGCTTGGAAAAAAAATATTAACTCCCAACGATCATTTGGTAGATCCATGGATAATGGGTCATTTCTAAAAGCTTGAAGGATTATCTTTCAAATAGCGCAACAGTTTCGCCATGCAGAATCTTCCAAGACATTTGTTGCTAAAAAAAAATAAGGTTTACACAAATTAGTAAAGTGTGTTTCCTTCATTTTGAGCTACCGCTCTATATTACCAGCTAAAATGTGAAGTTGATCTTCGTTATGGAGTAAAACTGTATTTGTAACCGTGTTGGGAGCTTTTCCCTCAAGGGGTGAAAATATTTTGAAGTGAAACTTCTAATACGACTTCCAACAAGATTGCGTTAAACGTTTAACGCTACATTTTTATTAGCCGGAAAATCACGTGGTAGGATCCAGTTTTCCCTCATTCATTTCCATATTATTTTGGTTCTCACTAGCATAAAATTAATAAAAGTCATAAAAGTATTGTTTATCTATAAATATTTTTGCATCCCTAATTTAATGTTATTTTCCTGTACTGCTATTATTACGCGTTTAATTCAAGAGTTTAAAACTAAGATAATTGTTTTTTTAATTATTTTTTTATTATTATTATTATTGTAATGTAATTCTGCGCTACATTTTAAAATAAAGCTATGTAGACAGGTGGTTGTAAGCAATGTTTATAAAGTTTGTCTTAAAGAAACTATATGATTTCACTAAAAATCAATTTCTATCCCTTCCTATTTTCATTTCCACATTACAAAGTTTCACTTCTTCCGAGCGGAGGGACTCCACGCACTATTTTTTTTTTATATATAAGATCCGAAAAGAGAATCTTTTATAAATTTCAAATCTCTATTAATTATTGTTTATTTTTCCCGTAGAGTAATTAAAGATACGTCATTCCTACGCTAGTCATTATTTCTTATTATTTAATACTCATCTCTATACTCATCTATACACTCTTTCTACACTCATTATTACTATACTCATAATTTCTATAGTCATATTGATTTACTACCCTGCATACACATTGTAGGTATTGAATATGTGGGAAATTTTCTATCGTTAAGTTCGTTGCAAAAGAATTTTGCAGTGAAAAAACGTATTTCCCGCAGAAAAAAAAATTTGGTTACAAAATACTGATTCATATTTAGCATCCCGAAAAATATAAATTTACTAAAATATAAAAATTCCGCCAATTTCAATAGGTAAAATCCTCTATGTATTTTTTTTTTCTTTTCATAGAGTTCGTAGTGGTGGATCAGAACGGTTAATCTTCATTTTCGCAAAAATGAAAAGTGAATCGCCATCTGTTGTATTTTTAGGATTAATTAAATTGTGTCAAATCAATAACGGGGGAATGGGAAATATGTTTTCCCTGAGAGTTATTACAGAATGAAGATGCGTGGGAAAAACTGCTCCCGTCCGTTTTGAAATTCTTTTTTTTTTTTTTTCAGAATCATTTTGTCTCATAAGCAAACATTTTTTAATCTATTTAATAAAAATAAAAAAGTTTTGAAACTATTTTTCATCACAGTTTATTTCATAATACTCATTCGTTTCCTTTTTAGAAAAACAAACAAACATATTGTTTATGAAAAATAAAAAAGAAGAACATAAGAAGGAAAAAAAAGTTTATTTTTTAAAAATGCATTTTCAGTTTTTTTTAAATAATTTTTTTTATTAAATCTTTTTAAGATGTTTGTAATAAAAAAGTGGTATATAAGCAAAATCCGATAATATATATATTTTATTTCTTATTAAAATTCCTTTTTTTAAAAAAAAAAAACTTGGTAAAATGGTGATTGTGCTTATATTTTTTACGATATGTGTATTCCGAAATCACACTTCAAAAATCAAATTGGAAAAAGTTAACATGTTTCAAGCACTCACAAGATGCCATTATCAAGACCCATCGAGACGTGAAATGATGAAAACAAAACAGATTTGCAAAAGGAAAAAAAAAAGAAGAAGAAAACAACGAAATGTTGCAAACGAAAAATGGGAAAAAAGTAAAGCTGAAACAAAACAAGAAAAAGATACGATGGCCAAGGGCAATGAAGGTGGCCAAAAGAGGTAAACCTGAGCAAGCTTCTATTCGGAGCAGAATGAAGGGTGAGAGAGGAGCTAATATCAGTAAGGGAATCTACATTCATGTGAATGAAATAAGATTCCAGAACATCAAGATGAGCTGATGTAACAGATGTTGAAGGAATTTTGGCGTTATCGAAGATAAATTTATACACAAGTTCTTAACAATATACGACAACAGATGATTTTTCGAAAAACCTTGACACAATATTTATTTTCAGAATCATCCTCATTAAAGAGGACAAAAACGTATGCACATTTGTGGTCGCAAATCCATATTTCAGTGAAGAAAAAACAAAAACACTACTGATAACTAACCACTAAGGAGAACAGAATATAAAATATCAAAACCTGTTTGATTGCTGGAGAAAACGGAGAGGAGCTGAAAATCGATAAGTTACCATCGAATTTTTATAAGGCAAAGGCAATTAACTTGGTTTTGATGTTTTTTATCCCTTTTTTTTACCTTCGGGTTTCGATAGCGTTTCTGCTTCTTTCTGACTTAAACATTTGCAACCCATGTCCTACGTAATATTTTTTATTTATATTTTGAAAATACATTTTGAAATTATATATTAAGTGCTGTGATTACGGGTCACTCAGTTCATCGGAATGCTCCTATTAGGATCTAGTTATACCCAAATAAACAGTACCAAAAGAGGTTTGTATGTTTTTAAAACGCAAATACTACAACACTTAAAAGCCGATAGTTAACAGAGGATAAAAGTAAAATGTAATTTTAATTAAAAATCTATTATTTTAATTTAAAAGTAGTGGGGTTTAGAAATTTCATAAGAGAACTTAAACATATTTTAGTATATTTTTAGTTACTAGATTAACGTAAATTCTGAATAAGTCCCTTTTTTACAAATAATGAAGAAAGTTCTTCAAACTATGAAAGTAAATCAGAAAATGTTGCTCATATTTATAATCAAGTATATTCATTAAAACTAGACGATTACTACACGATTTTTTAAAATTGTTTATAGGATCTTTTTCAATATATAAAGGAAAAAATGAATAAAAAAACTTAATAACTTGTATCATACTCAAACACAACATTATTATTATTAATTTAATATTACAATTAAATGAACAAATAATTCTTTAATAGCAGTTATATTTTTAAATCTTAATGCAAGTATAAAATAAATATTTTTTTAAAAAATTACTTTATACATCTTTCCAAGAAAGAGAGAAACAAAAAAAAAAAAAAAAAAAAAAAAAAATAGCAATTCAAATACACGTTTCTTTTTTCTTTAAAAAAATTAAACGTGAAAAATATTTCGATTGATTTTAAAAATAAACAATATCACTCACCGCAGCAATACAGCCAATGAGAACGCTTGTTTCCGTCATCTGATAAATTAAAATACGTCAAAATTTGAGAGAAAATTATTTTCTGTCATGAGTGAAGTCTAAATTTGAAACGGAAGCTATGGATTCAGATTCCGGATAAGAGAAACACACTCAGGTAAAACATTCAACGGCGGCATCGCTTCAGATGTTTCGTCGCCAATTTCGCCAAAAATGTATTTAACTCTATTTCACGGTAAAACGTATACTTTAATACTTGCTAAACCCGCTTCATTTGATCTTCGATAAAATTTGAAGTTTAACACTTAACAAAAATGTAAACGAAACGTCCTGACAATATATATTTTGCAATACTAAACATATAAAAAACATTTACAATATTTATTACAATGAATTTTAAAGTTTCCAGTATTGAAACCATCTGCAATTTTATTACAGAACATAATGTCGTTTTCTGGTTTAAAGGTACTGTTTAAATTATAACTAGTTTATGTTATCCTAAAATACAGTTTTAAAAAAAATCATAAAAAATGCAATAATTTATAATGATATATTGATTTTAATTAAATGAATTATTAACATTCAAATATATACATTACGTGAAACTAAAATATTTCAAATGTATATTTATCCTGTCTAGACGGATTAGTTATGATATTTTTAGGTAAGAGAATTTTTTAAATATGTAAATCTCAACAATATGAACGATTACTTGGATTTGAACCATGAATAAACTGTACTTGAAAAAAAAATTAACTTAGAAATAGAGAATGCGTGACACAATAAGGAGGAAAAGATGAGAAGTAAATTTACCTGTTAATAATCTGTAACAATATCCTTATATCACAGTTCAAACTGGAAACGGTTTTCGTCTCTCTTTAGTCATTATATTTTTCAAACATTTTGATATAATTGTTATGATTTATATCTGGAGCAACCTAATTTCTTTCTCTTATTTTAATCATTTTCTTTTTTATGTTAATTTTCAGATAAAGTCAATCACGAGCTAATAAAATAAAGATCTCGGAGAAGATAAATTTTTCTACAACAATGGAGATAAATAAAACTAGGGAACAATATTTTTTTCTGTTGTATGAGATATTGGAACGAATTTTATATATTTTTGGGTCGCTGATTTCAAGTCTACAATAGGTTTCTCTCTACAAGCTACAGTTTTTATGCAATTTATCCCCTATCCAATTTAATCCAATTATTTTTATGCAATTATCTTTTCTAAACCAGAAATTTTTTTAGACTTCACATTAGTCAATAGTAATTACCCCCACTTGTTTGCTACGTAGGGAGTGGTAGAAAGACGGCAATGATACATTTCAGTTTATGATGCGATACGCTAAGATCACATGTTTTTTGTCTTAGTGTTATTTTCAAGGGATTAGTCTAGTGCAGGGCTGTCCAACTGCAAAGAGCCCACGGGCCAGAATTCCGGTCACTGATCACCTGGCAGGCCGCAGTTTGAAAAAGTTGAACAATAACCTCTTATACAATTACAATTAATAGTTGAATTATTATTTATAGAACAATGGAACAGAAGGATTATAAAACAATTTGTTTACATTTTAATGGGAAAACTGAATCAAAATGCTTAGCCATTTTGCTATCACCAAATGCTTTTGCCATTTCTGCAGCACACTTTTTAACAACGACGCCTTTTTAACAGTGTAAGGTTTTTTCGCTTAAGCAAGCTCAAGTGAAATTGCACACGAAGCATGCAAAGTGTTGTACTGATAAGATTTTACTTGAGTAAACATCCCAGCTTGTTTTTGCAGATTTGATTTCAGTTCTGAAACTGTCGGAGATCTTGCTTCTCCTTGATATTTACTGTGGCTCCCTTTGTGAAGACTCGCGTAATGCCTTTTGACATTATTCTTTGCACACAGCCACAACTTGCATACAAATCAAGCACTGGAGTTTGTTCTTTCTATTCGTGATGAAATACTGTGTTTCCCAGCGGTCTTGGAACACTCGATTCTCACTGTCTATCTAACGCGAGGCAATACTATTTTACAACACCAGCGTGCAGGGTAGGACTGCTCTTGACCTGTAGATATCCTGTAACTTTTTCTCCCAATACAATGAAAGGAATGAGAGAGCGATCAAGAGGAAACTTCGGGGATCTCGGCTTGACCAAGAATGGTAGTCTCGGATGCTTCTTGATACCATAAAATTTCGAAAAAAGAAATATGCGGAATAAGAAGTTGGAGAGCCGCACAAAATGTGTTGGCGGGCCGTTTGCGTCCCGCGGGCCCCCAGTTGGACAGCTCTGGTGGAGTGTATATGTATATACACAAACCTATACGTTCCTTATAAACGTGTACGTTTAGACAAATAAAAATCTGAACTTAAAATATCATTTTAAAAAGAAAATCAGTATCTTTCGGAACAAAACTAATTTTAGATTTGAAATCCCCTCACCTGAATTAAGAAAGAACAAGAGCTTGTATAAGCGAAACAAAAATTTTGTTCCTCGGTGTGAACATTATTTAAAGCAAAAAAACAAATATGTTAAAAAATGAAGAAAAAAGCACTTAAAATTGCACTAACTTTCAGAAAAATTGAAGTACTAAGAAAACCTTGGGTTAAGTTTATAAACAAAATTAACCCTTTCAGTATTTCAAATTTCAACTCTGTAATTGCATTATTGCCAGCATAGTATTTTTTCTTACATGTTTAACTATTGTTAATTCTAACGAACTAAAATCATTGACTTTTAAATTTTTAATTCTACTGTACTCCCTGTGCATTCTACACATCTTCCTAATTTTGATACTCTAAGTCTAATATGCTCTTCATTCTTACATATTTTCTTTTGTTTTCAATGTACGAATTTAAATTTCGAAAAACTAGAAATTTCTTTCTTTAGTTTAATTCTATAATGCGTAAAGAGGATTTCTTTTACACCTTCATTTACTGCAGTCTATTCCTATTCTTTTATATAATAAATTCTACGATAAACAGAGAAATAATCTTTATAAATTACGCTTTTCCGTATTTATTCTTCCATTATTTTAAAATGAGTAATGGTGTCTTATATCCATATAATAATCCATATTAAAATCAACATTGAAAGAAATATAAGAACAAGAAAAATGATTAGAAATTAAAATATTTAAAATAAATCGTAATTTACTTCCCAAAATGTTATAATCTTTTTTTCATTAACAAGAGACACCCTTAACGAATCAAAGTCTAAGTATTTCATATAACTAATAAAACAAATGACTAAATGATTATAAGGAACTTTTTAAATAAAATTTAAAAAAAAATGAAAACGATAAACTCATCAATTCATCAATCTAACTAATAGTTAAGCTCTTTGCCGTAGCGTGGTGTGAAAACCGTATGGGCCAGGCTGTTTCCATTATAGAAAATCAATAAATAAACATATCAGCTTTTCATGTGTTCTAAAATTAGAAGAGGAAAATTTATATTTTCTCCATGTTAAACATAAATTTTCTTATTCGTCCAAACGGTTTTTCAATGTCATGAAGCAGACGAATTTCGAGAAAAAAATGAAATATACCTAATTAAAGCTCGCTAAGTTTATAGTTTAAATGCTAAAGTATGAACACCTGCTAAAACCAAATACGTAAACTCAACACAAGTTAGGGGAGAGGGGGGCACATGTGAACATGGTATGTTTTACCAATATGATTTGAAATAAAAAAATCTTGAAAATTTTTCAATGGGTGGCAATTCTAATCCTACCTTTCTGCCAAACTTTCAAAACAATGAGCCATTTTGTTGTTCTATTCTGGCAATTTCTTTGTATCAGCTGGTGTTGTATGTAATATAATCACCCGCTTCTTCAAGTGAAAGCATAGTATAAATCAACTAATAAACTAAAATTAACTATTGCAGACCATTATATGAACATTCAGGTAAGTTTATGACAATTATTATATTTTTTTTTACTCAATTAAAAATTCTTTATTTTTCAAGTTGGGTTTAATAAAGATGATGGGGCACTTGTGAACAAAGCATCTGGGGCAGATGTGAACAGTTCACATGTGCCCTGCATAGTATTAAGATAATTATTCTCATGATATTTTAAGTTTAAAAAATATGTATGCATTTAAAATTATTATAATTTAATTTTCCATAATTAATTAATTAATTGTTAATTTTTTCTTTTAAAAATTTATGATCATTATGATAATGGTCATTAGTAAATTAAAAATTTACTAATGGTCAAACAGAAAATGATGACAATGGTCTTAACAGTAGTGCCATCAGTACTTGTCCTACACTAGAATCAATCCGACTATTTCCAAGAGTCCAAGTAAGTAACTTAAAGAAACGAAAACGTGAAAAGGAGAAATCACGCATATTAACTGATACACCTGAGAAAGATAGGATTGCTAAAGCTAAAAATGAAAAGATAGATAAAATGAAGAAGAAAAAATCATCAAAGAGTATCAGAGAAGAAAGGAAAAGGCCCATTACAACTCCTGAGGAACATGAAGTTGCGAAAAACCTAATTGACGAAACTAACCCAATAAATTCACATAAACAAATAAACCCAATAAATTCACGTAGTAAGCTACAACCCCTTCAGTATAATGTGTTTATATCTGTTATAATAAATATTTTTTTCCTTTTAAATATGATGATTGTCTTGTGTTTTTAATCTTGTTCATATGTGCCCCAGGCATGTTCACATGTGCCCCTCCGCCATAGGGGCACATGTAACAATTGAAGTCATTTTTCTAAAATATCATAAAATAAAGAAATATTTTAATGAAAAATATCAAAAAATTCCATAAGACAAAGAAAAGACTATTTAAACACATGGGCTTCTTTACTGTGACAAACACATTGGCTGCTGACCACGAAGAAAACACACAATGCTGAATAATTCACGATGGATGGGATAGGGGCCGCTTCGCGGCCCAGGTGCCCAGCTTGCACAATAAATGAATGAATGATATTACGACCAGTTTTTTTCTTGATAGGCATTAATAGGATAAAAAATAAGTAAATAAGTTTTAATATTTAGATATATTTATACAATTTTATCAAATAAGGATAAAAATTAGTAGTAGTTTTGTTTCTTCAAACTTTCTGAACCACTTTTGAAATTTTTCCTCGTCAAGGCTACCCTGAAAAAGTAGTGCCGAAAGATAGACGAAACAAATAGTTTTTTACTCATTGCTATCTACAAAAATGTATTCGTAAATGAAAGAAACTTTATCTAGACGTTAACTTGTACTCATATATGCTAATTATCTTTGTAACATCCCCGCAAGGGGCTTTAATTCGTCTGTATGATCTAGATTCTAGACATTAAAACCTGCCCAACTTAATCTGATCAGAACTAGGAGTTGTTTTAAAATGGTAGCTATAAATATTGGAAAATATCCATACTTTGAATTACTCCTACGAGCTAAAAATATTTTAATTACGTTTATCGTGGATTAATAACTAAAAAACTGCTTTTAAAAAATTATTTGGAAGTTAACTTTCTGAAATTTTATGCAGCATGTGGAAAAGTTCGTCATCACTCGTTGATTTTTTCCAGGTTGTAGGAACCCTGTATTTGATGAGGTATCGTAATGTGTACCTTGGATTTGAAGAAGTTAATTTCTAATTTTAACCTTTTATACTTCTAGTACTTATGTAAACACAAAATTATTTAAATTATATAGTACAATACGTATATTTATATAATTTCTAGAAATCAATAAATATTCCGGTTAATAATTATCAAGATATAAACATTTTATATTTTAGAGTGGAGTTCTTTAATGACCCCGTCAATGAAGTGCAAAAGATTAAAGAGAAACTAAAACTTACTAAATTGGATACCTGTAAGTGACGTAATTATATGTAAATTGTGGCATTTGTTGATTCAAAAGCCAATCAAGTTTGATACACACGCGTGACATCGCATACAAGTATCCAATTAAATCTTATTTATTTCACATGATTAGGCATAATCGCTTCACTTCTTCTCGAGTTGCAAGCCCCCAATTGTGGAATCAGTTTGAATAAAATTTGGTTAGAAGTTAGGTTAAAAAAATGCGAGAAAAACGACCATCGAGCAATTATAATAAAAACAACAATAAAATTTTTTTATAGAGGGAATTGTATTTTTTAATACAGTGTAAATAAGACAATTTCATTCGTTTGATGTATTTCCAAAGTTCTCCAAATGCACTACAGCCCATTACAGGCCAAGGCCGCATCATTAAGCTTTCTCCATCGGATCTTATCTGACGCCGCGGCTCTCTAACTTTTGACCTTTAGGTCACACTTGAAGATCTACCTCTACACAACTTGTGCTTATTCTTCCTTTTGTTTTCTACACTTGAAAATATTACCTTTTTTAACGGGGTCTGAGTTGTGGCTTCTAAATATGTGTCCAAACAATCTGGTACGATAGGATTTGATGACCCTGTCAATATTAAGTTGTTTATATGTTTTATATACATCATGATTAAACAAAACTATCTGTTATTATTCTTATTGGGCTAAATATTTTTCGACGAATTGCTCTTAAAGAATTAGTCTCTCTCTTCATCTTTTTTTAAAGTTAGCGTATTTATTCACCATACAGCATAATTGGTTTAATAAAAGTTGCAAAAATATTTGTTTTTGTATTAAAGTTTAGATTAGACTATAATGATTTTTTCAAGCCATCTATTTAGCCCTGAATAATCTAGTACCAATTTAAAGTTTGATATTATTATCCTTAGAAATGATAGTACAGAGGTACTAGAATTGATCAACGCTTTTGGAAGCGTAATATTTTATTTACAGTAGGTGGGAGTTATGTGGTCTGCTAGTTACAGCTATAAATTTTGATTTTTCTTCTTTTATGGTAAGTCCAATGTCTTTAGGTTGCAGACTCTAAAGAAATAAGTCTCCACAAAAGTCTCCTTTATATAATAAAACAAGAAACAAATAATAGGATAGCTGCCAACTTGTACAGCTGTCCTAAAAATTTTCCTTGTACGGCAAAACTTATATTTTAGAGCATGTATTTAAAGCATATATGTTTTTAGAGTTAATAATATTAGGAAATAATTTTTGTTTTCTATTGCATGATAGTTTTGTGTGGATCTTAAATATTTTCGCTTCCCTATCAAGTCTGCTATCGCTTTCTATCGACAAGGTACAGATTTCATGCACTTCAATTATATATTTTCTAACTAGGATTCTTTTTTTCAAATTCACTCTAGTGAATAATAAGTGTCTCCACTTTTCTAGTAGGAAGTGGTAGTAAAAGGCGATAAAACATTTCAGTTCAAGATGTGTACATTCAATACCTCCTACAACTGAAAGCCTCCACACGGTTTCTTATAGGTAGTCTGATTTGACCACCATGTATGCAAAACATTTGACGAAAGAGTCATTTAATACAAATTCTAGTAAAAATAAAAAAGTGGTAGTAAATATATGTCTAAAAATTTGTTTAATTTATGAATATGATTGGTTTGTCTTATTTACTTGTCAACCACTATAGATTCAATTCTCATATATATATATATCATAAGTTTCTCTCAATTACTTTTAAAAATGGTGGACGGCGGGGAGATAGAGAATCGCCGGCTTGGTTGAATGCAAGTTAGAATTTTTGAGATGCTTCGAACTATTCTATAATATAATACGTGTGTTTGTTCCTTTCTTTGGGATAAAAGCCAGCTAATGAGAAGTATTATCGCAGTTTTTTGACGCTACGTGATTTTGAATTTACTTTTTTGATAACAAGCACAGGTAGCTTTTTTTTTTTTTTTTTGGTGCTATCGAGATGATGACGCCTATTTGGGTTTGAATCACGAAACTTCGAATTTAAAGTGTCGAACTCAAGTTTCTACCCCAAAGTGTGAAACCACCTTTTTTCCCTCGATCTTTCCTTGAGGATAACAACAGTTTCAACTGTTTGTGCTTTTGACACAATCTTTCGAGTCGGAGAGATTGACCTCAAGCATGATGCTAGCATAATGATAAGAAGCTGCCACGAAATATACGGGTTGCAGCCTCTCTCCCTTTCTCTTGAATACAAAGAAACAGGTAAGCCTTTTTGACTTTTTACATTTTGGGGACTCACCTGCAAGAATGTCCAGCCATTCAGACTCTCCACAGAGATGGCAATCCAATGAGCCTATAGAAAATATCCTGTTTGAAGCCAAAAAAATGGCTCATCCGATTTTTGGTTCATTATTGAAGCTGAAGAAAAACCTTGTACAATACCCCAGACTTCACCAGTACGGCTCAAATGTGACTTATCAAACTCTGTACCAAACAAAGGCATAACAAGCATTCGGTTCCAAAAAAATGGAGCACTATTAATCCAATGTAAAGATCTGGAAACAGCTAGGTACATTTTAGCTATCAAAACTATACTTGACGTTCAAGTAACAGTCAAATGCCTCTTAGAACTAATAACTACAAAATGCATTTTATTTTTTTATTTTATAACCGTCGTTGAACAGCCGACCCAATTTCATGGGTTTACGACTACTGATGTTCAACTCCGTAGCCTTGTAATTTTGAACCAATCCAGAAGACAAGGAAACTCTTGAGTCAGTACCCCCAGAGGTATTGATTTGTGATGGGAACATGGAGGACTTTGAGACTCGACAGATTTAACGTGCATCAGACACCATTTACTACACGGGGAGTCTTCGGCCGGCGAGGATCGAACCCACGACCTCTTGGACATGGGCCCAGTGCCCTACCGAGCAGGCTATCCCGGCCTGTACAAAATGCATTTTATTTTATTTTATAACCGTTGTTGAACAGCCGACCCAACTTAATGGGTTTACGGCTACTAATGTTCAACTCCGTAGCCTTGTAATTTTGAACCCAATCCAGAAGACAAGGGAACTCCTGGATCGAGTATTGGGAGAAATTTGCCTTCGTGGAGGACTTTTTGATGGAGCTAACCCGCATTTGCGTTACATGGAGAGGAAGACCACGAGAACCTCCCACGGTTAGCCTGACGGCAAGGGGACTCTAACCCATGATCCGTCTACCACTGAGGATATTTCACGTCAGCACTGTGGTCAGTGCAAGCCGGATGCGGAATTCGTATCGACTGGGATTCGAACCCGGTTCGCCTCATTGGAAGGCGAACGCTCTATCCCCTGAGCCATCGCGGCTCACAAAATGCATTGTCAGAAATCTACCGGCAGAAACCGAAGTGTTAGACATTAGCAGAGAATTTAACTCTGAAAATAAAGTTCAGGCTCTTGAAATCCGCCGATTTTTAAACCGCGGAAAGCCAACATCTACAATTTTATTTAATATCCTTGGAACAGTAATCCCGGACAAAATTCGGCTTTGGTACCAATTCTATGAAACGAAAATATTTAAAGACAGTATAACCATTTGTAAAAATTGTTGGGGTTTTGGACACCCCGAGAAATACTGCAAACAACCATCCAGATGTGGAAACTGCGGACGCCTCCACTCCGAACATCCGAGCCCATGCACCAACCACCCATGTTGTCGAAACTGCAACGGCCCTCATACCCCTAATCAGCGAGATTGTCCAACACTTGTAAATTATTCAAAACTAATCGAAATAAAATCGACACACCATGTTCCGCTTTGCGAAGCGAGAAGAATAGCATTTTCAAAAAAACCTTTTTTCGCCCAGATTACGAAATCCGAGGCAGCTAGGAGAATATATAACCCGTACTGAGTTAAAATCAGAACTGAACAAGTTTACGTGATCAATACAACAGTTAGTTGAGAGCACATGCACAAAACAAGTATCGTTGCTGGCGGCCCAAATTGAGAATTTAACGAAAACAATTAACCAAGTCCTAATTCCAGCAATCACAAACATCCAGCGTAGCAGCCTTCCTCAGGGGCCCCCCGCTGAGGACAAAGTAACCCATTCACCTGTCTCTTCACCCGAACTGGAAAATAAAAAGAAGCTTAATAATCCTCCCCTACAAAGCTGTACTAATCAACCAGAAGGAAACGAAGTGTCATTAAAAGAAGAGCAGCCCCTATCAATGCCTCTTTTACCGCCGAACATTGACGGCGAAATGCCTTTTGACTCTTTAGAAAACGTCTTCTAACTTGTTTGTTAAAAAAAAAATTTATAAATAAAAAAAATAAAAATAAAAAAAACTCCCCCATTTGACTCCCCAGGCGATTAGGGATACCTTAAAAAGTTACAAATTAATTTATTAACAAAAAAACTTAATTATTAAGCATGTTGACTCCCACAATAAATTTCCTTCACTGGAACGCGCGCAGCCTTAGAAATAAACGACACTGGCTGAGTCAAAACATTTTTCTTGAAGCCGATATCATTGGTATTCAAGAAACCTTTTTTCAAGCCAATGACCAAATCACTTTTAAAAACAGAATTACTCTCCGACAGGATCGTTACCCCCCTAACCATAGAGGTGGTGGCACTCTCTTAGCTATCTCGAAACATATCCCATTTCAAAAAATTTATTTCCAAAATCTCCCCCCTTCCCGAATTGAGATACTCGGTGCCAAAATCCATGTTAACAATAGACAAATCACGGTAGTTAATCTCTATTCCCCAGACGGAAATTATTCCTCACAATGGTTGGAAAATTTCTTTTCCAATATTGAGAAACCCTTCATCATTGTTGGAGATTTTAACGTGAGACACCGAGCCCTCGGCTCTGTCTCGTCCTCCCAAACTGCGGATATCTTTCTCGACTGGATCCTATCAAATAATATCACTATCTTGAATACAAATACTCCCACCCATTTTAGCGGCCCACATCATCAACAGTCATTATTAGATCTTACCCTAGTTTCCCCTGAACTTTTCCAGAAATCTTCTTTTTCTGTCTTCCCAGACCCATTTGAGAGTGACCATTTTCCAATTTTGACCAAATTTAAATTTTCCTTAAACAACCCTTGCCCACCACGCACTTTTGCAAAATGCACAGAATGAAATCGCCGAAGTTCTTTCAAACAATAATTTCAATGCAAGGAACATAAAAGATACTTGCAATTCCGTAGTCCAAGACAACACCCGATTTACAAAATTTTCTCCTCATCCCACGACTCCGTGGTGGGATCAAAAATGCGCGTTTCTCTTAGGTCAAAAGCGTAAATTTTTGCGTAAGGCAAAAAAACAAGTCTCATCCACATTTTGGCTGAAATACAAACACTACTCCGCCCAACTCCACCAATACATTAAAAGCAGAAAAAGAACTTATTGGGACAAAATTTGTTCCAACTTAGGGTCTTCAAAAGACATTTTTAAAATCTTAAAAAGTATCTCAACGCGAAATTCCTCTGCTCCCTCCGAAAATTTGATTTTAACCCACCAAGCGACAGTTATCACTTGCCCACGCGACCAAACGAACCGTTTGGGGGAGCACCTTTTTAATGCTCAAAGCCCCTGTCCAATCCCTTTCTCATTATGGGGCACAAGCCACAATCACTTGGATGCCCCCTTCATGCGTACCGAACTGGATGCTGCTATACATAGAACAAAAAATACGGCACCTGGGTCAGACCGCATTCCGGCTATTCTCATTAAATTTATCCACTCCCGTTATCCAACCAAGCTCCTTAACTACTTTAATGTCATTCAAGATACAGCCCAACCCCCAAGTTCATGGACCCTAGCAAAAATCGTTCCGATCTTAAAACCAGGAAAAAACCCATCAGAAATTAGAAGCTATAGACCGATTGCCCTCACCTCTACTTTCGCTAAAGTATACGAACGGATGCTACTTCAAAGGCTCCTTAATTTTAGCCTTAAAAAAATATCTTCCCTCCCTCCCACACTGGCTTCCTCTCCTTTCGTGACTGTAACACTACTCACTCAATACTCTACCATGACATACGAGAAGCACGTGAACGGAGAAAATTTATTGTTTGTGTCGCACTCGATCTAGTTTCTGCATACGACAACGTATGGATTGATGGTCTCCTCACCAAACTTGTTTCGGCTGGCATTTCTGGAAAAACAGCGCTCTTCTTACAAAATTTTCTTTCCAATAAAACCTTCTACATCTCTAGGCGCAACACCCGGTCCAAAGATTTCCAGCAACCCCAGGGCCTCCCACAGGGCAGTGTCCTCTCTCCTCTTCTTTTTATGTTTTACCTTAAAGACATTTACAAACTCCTTCCCCCTGGAGTTCAAATTCTTGTGTTCGCTGATGACATCTACATTTATTACGCTGCAAAATCTTTTGACAGGGTTATTGCTAAACTCCAAGATGCCCTCATTGCCATTCACACTTGGTGTACGGAGTGGAGAATGGCTATTTCACCTTCAAAAAGTGCAACTATTAACTTCTCCAACAAACGTCTCTCACCTACAATTCAGTTAACAATCTTTAACGAACGAATTCCCCAAGTCAACACCATCAAAATTCTCGGCATCTATTACACCGCAAACATTTCTTTCCTCGGTCATTTTCAATACCTAAAAAAGAAATGTTTAAAAAAAATTAATGCACTCCGCTGCATCTCTAGTACACAGGGGGGGGGGGTCTCGAACCTACCACCTCACTCAGATTGTAAATGCTACTATCAGAAGCACTTTAGAGTATGGCAGTCCAATCCTCTTCTCTGCGCCAAAATCACATCTCCGAGTAATCGAAACAATTTACAACTCTAGCCTCCTCGCAGCAACAGGCCTCCCACGCTGGACTCCAATTCATATCCTCCACAAAGAAGCTGGCACCACCCTAATATCGCACAGACTTATTTTAACAGCAAAGAAATTCTACCTCCGTCACTGCTCCATTGGATATCACTCCCCAATAAATCGACTTTTGCATAAATTTCATTTTACTAGACTTAAAAAGAAACCCCACCTTTTCCTCAAGTTTCAGGACATCTTCAACCAAAAGGGCCTAAGCAAATACAATATCAACCCCTTCCACATTCCAGCATTCCTCACAGATCTCCCGAACCTCCATCTTTATGTACACGATCTTCCATTCCAAACTACGAAAAATCCCAACGAAATCCTCCCTCTCTATCAGGAAACCCTCCACACCCTTTGGAAAGATTATACCATCCTGGCTACCGATGCCTCAAAATCCAATTCGAACACAGGTATTGCGGCTGTTAACTCAAAGAACAATATGTCCTATATCTCTCAAATCCACCCTATTAACTCAGTGTTCACAGGAGAAGTTTTAGCAATTTGGTTAGCAATCACAAAAATCACTACCGAGTATCTGGATTACGTTATTTTATCGGACAGTAAGTCCGCAATCACTGCCCTCATCTCGGCTACCCATAAATCCCCCCACAGCATCCTCCTCCTACAAAATAAGATCGTTTCAGCAACTGCAAAAGTTAAATCAATTACGATAGTCTGGACACCAGCACACGTTGGCATCCCACCCAATGAAACCGCGGATAAACTGGCCAAACATGCCACCAATGCTCCTCGAGCCATCCCTCTTATTTCACCTGAGGACTTGTCATATTCAGCAGTTTTAGACTCAAACCGCGAACTCAATAACCTCCGGACTAACTCAAAATACCACAAGCGTTTCCCTTTTGATTACCCTGTTAATAAAACCTCCCTTAATCAACTCCCAAACCGAAAATATGATATCTTAATCTCGCGTCTCCGAAGAAACACAATTCAACTTAACGAAATATATGCAAAAATAGGACTAGTTGACTCCCCTTTGTGCGATCACTGTCAATATCCAGAATCGGCTATCCATTTTCTCTTTGAATGCAAAAAGTTTGAACATCAGAGACAGGCTCTGCGAGCCTCAATAGGAGTTTTCCCACTTTCCCTACATCGTCTTCTTAGTTATGACCCTCATGATAATCTTCTTAAAAACTTAGTGGTTTTCTTAATTTCTACTAAACGATTCTAGTTTCCAGTTTTCAAACCCATAATTAAATACAGTTACAAATTATTTAATGTTTTTTTAAGCCTCCCTGATCGCCTGGGAAAAAGAGTTTCAATTACATTTTTTTTAAGAATTTTCGTTTGATGAACGTGTCTCTCCAAAAGTGTTGGATTCACCAAATATGGATTTATTAATCCAAACTCTACAAAAGTGTTTTTGAAATTTTTTTTATAATTTCGATCTCCAGGAATAATACTAAGTTCACTATGAACTTGTTTGGCTTCCTCAAGAACAGCGTTCACTCTCACTTCTCATCGTCATCATCATCACCAGCAACAATACAACTCATCTAAAACTCCATTCTACAGCAGAGGGGATAAAAGCGTGAAGCAGAGATCCCCTACCAACCAACCAACTACTTTTAAAAATGATAAAGTTAGCATTTTCGCCAGCACTATGGAGACCCAATTCAGCAACAATACTGAAAATACCTGCCCCATAAACGGTAAAATTATAAATGACTGTTACAATAATATTATAAACCAAGACAATCATATTGAGAACAACATCGAACCGACATCAGAAGACGAGGTCACCTGCATCATTAAAACCCTCGCAAACAAGAAAGCTCCTGGGCACGACAATATTACGAACACAGTGACAAAAAATTTCCCTCGAAATAAAATATTCCAAATTGTTAATATTTATAATGCCTCCATTAAAAACCTATATTTTCCCCAGAAATGGAAAAAATCAGGCATAATTCTATTCGCTAAGCCCGGTAAAACAGCCTCTAATCCTGAAAACTACAGGCCTATTAGTCTACTCTCTATGTTATCAAAAATCTCTGAAAAAATTATTCAACGAAGACTTAATGATTATATTCACCTACTCCCAAACCAACAATATGGCTTTAGGAAGCACTTATCAACTACCAAGCAGCTTGTAAATATCCTAGAATACATCAGTAATGCTAAATTTAAACACGAAACCGGCCTTATTCTTATGCTCGACGTTGTCAAGGTCTTCGACCGAGTATGGCATAGGGGACTTATCGTAAAACTGCATAAAATGAATATTTCATTAGGCCTTATTACTTTAATTAACTCTTTCCTTACTGATAGAAAGTTCAAAATTAAAATCGATAGCTCGTTCTCTGATTATAAAAATACTCAAGCCGGTGTGCCCTAAGGTAGTATCCTCGGGCCACTACTATACATCTTATACACAGCTGACTTCCCCATCAAAAACGATAATCCAAACGAATTCACAGCATTATATGCCGACGATACATCAATCATCACGAAATCTATGAGACATTTACAAGCCTTTAAATACTTGCAAAAGAAGATCCACAATATCGAGAAATGTTGCTCACAATGGAAGATACACTCGGACAAGTGCCAAATGATTATTTTCAATAGTAAAAAGAAAGGTCGAACTATTCCTGATATTGTCCTCTACAACCAGATCATTAAACCCACAAAGAGAGCAAAATATCTATGAATCACTAACACCTCTAATTTAAGTTGGAAACAACACATAAATAACATTATTAAAAAAGCGAATGGTGTCTATTGGGCACTCAACTCCATATTAAACTCGAAGTCATCTTTAGACTTAAAATGCAAGCGCCCTGTCTATCTAATAGCAATTAGGCCTATTCTAACCTATGCATGCCCCGCCATTAACACCCTTAGTGATCATTTAAGAGATAAACTCTCTTTGGCAGAAGGGAAGATTATTAGAAGACTCGTCGGCGCCCCTAAATGCATTAGCAATAATAGTTTAAAAAGGGATCTAAAAATTGATGACATCAATGTCTATATAAAAAATTTAAATAAAAATTTCTACGATGAAGCAAAAACCTGCACCACCAGCAATTTTAACTCACTCCTAGATATAGAAATAATTGATGACAACACTAAATTTAGCCCAATCACTGCCTTTTTCCTTAGGAATATGGTGTTGTAAATATATATATGTATATGCATATATATATATTGTATTTAACCCAGACCTTCCTTAATAATATCGATTATCATAATCTTCATGATTATTTTATTTTATATTGTTTATGATTACATTTACATTTAATTATACCCCATGCCACACAACATTTCATGATTGTCTATGTCACACGAACCCCCTCTCGACTTTTTGGTGGTGAGCACCTCCTCTTCCTCTCATCTCCATTCCTCCTCACTACTCCTCATCATCGAGTTTTTACTACAGATGAATAGGTTAATGACGCTTCGCGGCTGCGCACCGAGATTTATGTGATTTCTACCATTCTACTTTTAAAAAACAATTTGGGTTCTGATGTAGGAGGTGATGGTACATTAGAGTCATATGTTTTTTTTTTTTTTTTCCCTGACTTAAGTGTTATTTTAAACGGAACAAATAAGTATGCCTATACATTCTTGCGGGGTGCAGAATTCACATTCGAAACTGGGTTATATTATTAGGAGGCGAATGCTCTATCTCCTGAGTCAAAGCCGCTCTTAGGTCAATGTATTTTGTATTTTTTACGCCTTTCCCACTCCTCTATTGTTATAGTTGTTTGGATTTGGTTACAATTGCATCCTGTAAACTTTTCTTTTCAGGTTCTTAGTTCTCACCAGTTGTGGAAGAATGTTAATTTTGCTAGCGAAAGCAGTAGTGGGCACTGAGCAAGCGGTTCCTACTCCTCCATTGTTATAGTTGTTTGGATTTGGTTACAATTGCATCCTGTAATTTTTTCTTTTCAGGTTCTTATTTCTCCCCAGTTGTGGTGGAAGAATGTTAATTGTACTTGCAAAAGCAGCAGATAGCAATGGAGGGCAGGAAGCAAGCTCGGGAACTTGCCCTCCCTTCTATATGTTTCAAACACTTTTGGATTTTTTTAATACATAAAAAAGCAATAATTTATCTGTTGAACATTTTAGATAGTTTATATATAATTTAACGAAATAACTTCATTATTATCAGTTTTATAAAAGTATTATCTTTAAAACAATTTATTAATTTTTTTAAAATTTTTTTTTATAATTTGAACTCCTCAATTTCAATGAAGTAAAATTTAAACACCATTTGTTTTATTAATGTAGTTAGTAGTTTTGTAATTTAATTTTCGCAAAACAAAATTTTTCTTTCGTTATATTGAATTTTAATCAATAGTTTATTTTAATCTTTATTTGAATTTTAATCAATAGTTTAACTAAATAGTTTTTAAATGCACTTTTTCTTACTGGCGAAATTTTATTATTATTGTTTTATTTATTTTAGTTTCATAGAACAATTTACAGCATTTTTAAGAACATAAAATTGATATTCTGTTGCAAACATACGTGTATAGATGAAATTTAGTATTAATCTAGTATATGTTTAATATTCTTATAGATGAATATTCTTATTACACTGAAAAAGCTAAAAAAGAATAAAATTAAAAATTTATTAAAGCTATAATTAAAGCAAACGATCTTTACTTGTGACTTATTCCTGATAGTAGATATAAAAACTTTCATTGACATAAAATAATCAGGAATTTTTTTTTTCTAACCAATATTTTAAATTGTCTGATATCCATAAATGAATACAAAATAAAAAAGCTTTGAGTTATATTAAAATAAAATTTATTCACAAAGAAATTTCAACTGTTACAATTAGAATTACAAGAATTCTCTTCTGAATCTTCATTCTGAAATGAAAAAAATTTTTAATTAGAAAAAAATTTACACATTTAATATTGAAAGAAATTTAATTAAATGAAATTAATTGAATGAAAATTTAAAAAAATAAGCGCATAAATGTTTTGAAAGTAATCCAATTTTACAAAAAACTTAGCATTGCCACAATTCAATTTTATTGATGTTAACATATAATTACTTTAATCTTTTTGCTGACTAGAGACTCATCTAACTTCTTCTGACGTTTGTTTTGACGTTTAAGCTGCTTTTCTTTTTCTTTACTTTTAAAAAGACTGGAAATAAAATATAAATAAAGTTTAAAAACATGCCTATAGGAATAACATATTCAATTTTGTAAACTTTAATTTTTCTACTTATTCTTAGAAAACATATATGATTCTTAGTATTTTCTTACTAAAAAGTTACACAAAAAATTTTTAAAAAAAAGTTCATATGCTATAATCATTGAATAATTAGTGCTTGGCCATGGTCTGGTACTGTGCGGTGATGGTGGAAATGTGGTCAACATTGCCCACACTACAGCCTTTATTTCCCAAACAGGGTGGTACTCAAATACCCTGTACTCATATATAATACTCATATATAAATGAAATGGTACTCATATATAAATGAAAAATTATGTGTAAGTTTACTTTTATCTCTAATCACATTTATTATTCTACCGGAAAAAATATTTACAAATGAAAGAGATGCCAAGTATAAATTCTAGTTCTAATATTTTTAAATAAAATATACAAGAATTTTTATACATAAATGTGATTGCTTGAAATTTCTGGACTTCGGATTTCCGGAAATTTTCAGATCACGGTTAGCGAAAAATCCGGAAATCCGGATTTTTTCGGGAGCACAATCACCCCTGAAACATACCAGTAAAATTAATTTTTTTATGATAGGAAAAAGGTGGTATACATATTACCTGTCAGTGGTTTTTACAAATAAGTTTTACCTTAAAACTTATTAACCGAAATGCCTCATATACATTTCATATAATATTAAATACTTTATCAAGGTCAGATAAGTTCATATGTGACGTGATTTATGATAATTCTTTTTGGCTAAATGTTGTGTGACAAGCAATTATAAAGTTTATTTTTGTGTATATATAAATACCATGAAAACTACACACAGATAAAAGATATGGTGCCAATCAGTTAGTCTGAGAGTTTGATTGTCATTCTTATCAATTTTATTCTATTCTTATTTAATTGGCTTTTTTCGAAAACTGGATACATTTTAAAAGATGTGAGGCAACAAAAAAATTTATAATTCAAAAATATAGAAAAAAGGGACATATAATTTAATTAAAGCAATTAAAAGAACTAAACTTTTCAGAATGTATTTTTAATTCAAAATGTGCTCTACCATTTAAATTTGTCCCAACCAACAGTACCCACACCCAACCATGGCCAAGCCTCTAGTCCCATTTTTCAGGTCTCTAATTTTTAACAGTCATGGTAGGAATACTATGTAATTTAGATTGGTTATCCCTTTTACAAACTTCCACCACAACCAAACAGAGGAATTTCAGCTACAACAGATTTAATATGCCCCTTGCTGTGAATGTGCATCCACTGTCAGGAATAAGTTCCTCACCAGCAGCGTGAATGAGTCCTTGATTGACTGTCACAACAAAGCGCCATAAACAGCATGATAAAATTCTTGATATCAATTATTATTATTATCAATTATTATTATTATTATCAATAATTATTATTACACTGTAAAACTTTTGTAGAACAGATATTGTGGAACTGTGTCTATGTGACTGATATTAAGAGATGGCTGCTATTTAGAATTATAAACGAACTGGTAGTTCAAAAATTACAAGCAATATCAAATCGCAAAAAGACATAATATATTTAATTTTCAACACAGCCAAATAGGTAGTTAATTTTTGTGTATTTATACCTTTTTTTATATTCAAAATAAATAAAAAATTATACTTCAATGTAAGAAATTTTTGCTTACAAATATTACTCATATTTCAATTATACATTTACTAAAGTTCTTATTCAGACATCCACTCTTCCAGTGTCTAGAAGGTGAAAAAAGAAAAATGAAATCACTCAACAAATATTAGTCGGCACATGCACATATAGCTTTTTTCACGCAAATGCTGGCAATTTCTACAGACTACTTAAATTAAAAGTTGACCTATGACACATCAAGTGCTACCTTTCATAGTTTATGTTAAAACAAGATTATTGTGATTAATGCAGACCACTCATTAAAGATGCAGATTATCTTTAGTGGATGCAATTCAACTGTGAAATTTATGATTGACTTCTGTATGAATACTTAAAAGTTTCGATAGAACAAGATCCCTGAGGTTGTTCCTCGAAAATTGCAGATTATCTTTAGTGGGAGCAATTCAAGTGCCAAATTTATGATTGACTTCGGTATGAACACCTAAAAATTTTGATAGAACAAGATCCCTGTGGTTCACACTTAAAAGTTGCAGATTATTTTTAGTAGGTGCAATTGAACTGCCTAATTTATGATTGACTATTGTACTGTAGGAATGCTTCAAAACTATTAGCAATGACTTGAATGCCATGACAAATGGGAGAAAATATATTTAATAAAGATCAGTTAAAATTATTGCAGATGTGGCCATAGTTCAGAAATCGCTTTTCAGAGGTACCTCATTATGTAAAACCTATGGAAGACATTCGTTTAGAGGTGGTCGTTAAGGAAGGTTTTTGTGATTTTATTCACCTCATAAACTAGAGATATGGCTTAGATAGAGTCTGATTAACCAATAGCTTTTAAACAGCAGTGTGAGTAAGTCTATAACTGACTGTCCTACCAGAGCGCCACACACATTATGATTCGATTCTAACATTACTCACTGTTAGAAAATTAAAAAGAAATTTAGTCTCCTCATAAACTAGAGATATGGCTTAGATAGAGTCCTACTAACACGTCGATTAAAATGTTAAGAATTTGTGTGATACTATAACTATCATACCTTGTAGTTGCTCTGCATTTTGGGCCCCAGTTAGGAGTGGGGTTAATTTGGAATCGAAGAAGATGATTGCTTCGAGACTCAGGATCAGCATCTGGGTGAGTTTCAAATGAAACTTGGGTTCTGCAAAACATTAATTCTAATGTTGAAAACATTTCGAATACTTCAAATGGAGATAAGTATATTTAATATAGAATATTCATTAGCAGTTTCAGAATTGTGTCTGCATAAAATCAATACCCAATCAAAGTAATCAGTTTTTTCAAAAGAGTCAGAAAACGAAAATTTTAACAGACAGAAATCTTAATCGTACAAAATAAAAAATTTCAATTTATGTTACTTTTTTTTTTGATGAAGTGTTTGTTTAAAAGCAGAAAATCAATCTTAAGAGTAAAATCTATTACTTGAATGCATTTTAACTTATAAATACAGCAAACACTTGATTTAATAATTTGATTATATTTAAAAGAAATTTCAATTCCTAAAAATTCACTTTTCACATATGAAATCTACTTTTAAACTACATTTTAATATAAAAAATAAAACCCTAACATGAATTATTAACTACACAATTTTCACTTACTATACATAAAAAGAAAAAAAAAAACAGAATTAAGATAAATATTTATATCAAATATAAATAAATACCAGACTAACATTTTTATATTAAATAATAAACAAAAAATGTTTTTAACATTTTCTATAAAAAAAACATGAAAAAAGAGTAGTTTAAAGTTTAATACAGGCAACATTGATTGCAAAAAATGCATTTACATTGAATCCTTAGCCATTATTGTTTTTGCTGGTTCCAACTCAAATGTTTTTTTGCCAGGATGTAATTTTGCCTGAAAATGAAAAACAAAATTTGAAAAACCAAAACTTCATCAATATTATGACTTTATATAAAAATAGTTTCATCTTTAAACACTTAGTTTCAAATTATAATCATTGAGCAAAAATGTAATTTAGCTTATTCATGTTGCCATTAAAAAAAATTATTCATACCTTACAACCCCTTTTTAGAAACGTACTTCGATTTCAGCGGAAATCAAACATAAGTACATAACAAGACAATTCAGGTGTCATAGCTTTGCAATAAAATCAAGACAAATGCACTTTTTAATTAAAATTAATAACAAAGCATCTTCATGAATACTCTGTAACCAGTACAACTAACATAATTTGAATAGATATGCATAAACAGCAAAACATAAAATTTTTTAAGAAGAATCATTGACTGTGAAAAGTAGACAATGCTGCAGCAAAGCAGCAACATTTACTACTTTATATAATTTATTATTTATATTTACAGGCTCAAAGACACACATTATATAATTTCTCGGGAAATCTTTACTTAGTTTGTTTTCATATATATGGTTCCAGTGCTATGTAGATCGTTTGTATATATGTATATTTCATGTGTGTATATATATATATATATATATATATATATATATATATATATATATATATATATATATATATATATATATATATATATATATATATATATATATATATATGTGTGAAAATTATTTTTTGATAAAAATTTTTTTCCAAGAGGAAATTAAATTATTCATTATTTATATAAACAGAAGAGCATTGATCTCTCTCTTGGGTCCATTTGTTGAAAACGAGGGATATGGAAAAACGACGAATTCGGGTCAACGCAAGATATCAAATAATGACTTGAAAATGTATGAAAAGTAATGAAGAAACGTAGAATGTGAAATATAATCAGTTTACAATAAGTATAAAATGTTTAGTTGAAAAAATATGTATTTAATGTAAAATTTTATCTGATTCAAAAGAAAGATGATTAAAAACATTTATTTATTAAAATATTTGGTAATTTTGGTTTCAAAACACACTGTTTTCTTCTCAGTACAAACAATAAACTTACGACATTCATAACACATTTCTGTTCATTTTATGTACGCTCACTTGAATACAGAAAATTCATAGCTTCATGGCCTTCCTGAAATGTTGGCAGCGATTTTGTAATTTTTATTGGCATCACTTTGCACTTTTTCAACTTTAGCAACCATTTCTTTCACCCACAACAACACAAGTTTTAATATTTTCAGTAGTTGATACAGAAACATAAAATATACTGTAAGAGGCATTTTCCATCAATTCAGAATTCAATTTACGTTTACATTAGCATTAGAAGTTACTGTTTCTTCTTGAAACAAAAAAAAAAAAAACATCAATATATTTTTAAATGTTGAATTTCCAAATGATAGAGCCAACAAATCTGCTAGTTACAAAAATGATCTAAGCAGATTATTAAAATTACAGGAATTGCATTAGTGACGGGACTATTAAAACAAGACAATGCGCATGGAAAAACAAATGATGTGGGAGCAATGGATTAAGGTTCAAATGCACAAGTTTCTACTTTCATTTCAAAAGCACAGTTTTGATTTGTCAGGATTAAAGTATGACACCAGACAAATGTATTGTTGCATTAAAAGAAATAAACTTAGTTTTTAAAAATTAATTATTAAAAATAACCAAAATTTAAACTGAACAAATAACATAATAACTGAAATTGCCATTCAAACTTTTAGAGAGGGAAAAAAAAACATGATAATAGCATTGTTTAAACATGTATAGAAAATACTTTAATTATAAATGTTAACTGTGATATAAATCAATCTAATTAAGAAACCAAAACAGGATATCTAATCAATGAACAATAAGACAAATGACCATAGTATTACAATAAATTCAATTTGAAAACTAAAAGCATAAATATATTTAACTTCTCATACAGGAAAAGACATTTAATAAAATTGTAGTAAAATAGACAAACCCACGATTTGATGATATCCCATATTACAGCTTGAGGAGCATTTGTTTTTATTGAAGTTGGTGAACAATGGGAAATTGAAACTTTGTAACCAGCATGAAGAATAGCAGATCTAAAAGCATAAATAAAACTTAGCTGAATTTTAAAATTTAATTTTCATTAATTTTTGATTATATGAAATCAAGTGACCAAAACATGTTTATCTCAAACTATTAGCAAAATATTTAAAATAAAATGCTTAAATACTTTAAGATTCTCTATACTAACACTTCTTTCTCAACTTATTACTCGACACTTACTTATATTATACATTGTAAAAAAAAGCCAAAATTACAAAATTATAGACATTATGTACTAAATTAATAAACTCTTATGCAAATAAATCAGATGCTAAAATATTGGGAAATATGCAAAGTATTCAATCCAAATTAATATGTTTCTACACTAGGCGCTTGGCAAACATCAAAACAAAAACCATTTCATGTGTTGTGAACTATTGCTGGAATTAGTTTCAGCCATTATTTATTTAAAATTTTAAGTGACTGATATCAGAAATTGTTTTCCTGTAATTCTGTAAGCGAAAGAAAATATATAGCAAATTTAGGAGATTTTGTGACTGGCTAGTAATAGCACTTTTAACAATGGATACTTTTTAAAACATGTGGACCCTTTTTCAATAATTGAATAATTTAAACAATTAAAAAAACTTAATATTAAGAAGGTATTGCATTTCTAAAGTGAAAGAAATTTCAAGAAGCTATTTTGAAATAAAGTTATTTTCAGAATATTATAAAAGATTCATAATAAATAATAAAAAAAGTGGCAACTGGAAATGATATTTTTTTTATCAACATTTGTTATATTTTCCTGTCCTGTGATGAGTTAAATTTTACTCTATACAATTTTACAAAAATGTTATTTGTAACAGTTTCACCAAATTACTAGAAAAAAAGTAAACAACAATGAAAATCTACAAAAATTTCATAAAACATATTTATCAATGTTGGATGTATAAATAGAAATGCATGCAAAGGTATTATATATTTTTTAAACACTATAAAAACCCTATTTTGTTCCTGATTCTTACTAAATTGACATCTGTGTTCAGTATTATTTAATGTAGCAGGTCACCCTGGAAAGAAATAGTTACACAGCACACCGTATAAGAAATCTTACACTTTACAATGAAAATAATTAATCTATTTGGACTCCATTTTGCTTAATACATGGGATTTATAATCATAATCAACAAAATCAACCTACATCCATTAAAATTTGTTGTTTAATTAAGATATTCAAGTCAAATAATAACAATATATAATCCCAATATAATGAAATGACTTTACTCTGGATGATTAAGAATTGGTAAAATAAATGCAAATCAAAGTTAAAAAACCGTAATAAAAAATTTTAAAAAAATAAACACATACAAAAAAAAAAAAAATTGAGAGGCAATAATTTACATGGAATCACTTTTAATGCTTGCAAAATTGCACAGGCCAGGAGCTTATGATAATTGAAGAAGCTTAATAATAATTTTTTTTAGGTTTTAAATTAATAAGAAAAACTTTATTCAATTTAAAAGAAATATCACATAAAAATAAATATTATGCAAACTTTGCAAAAGCAGATAGCATCATTATAGTACATATAAACACATGTTATGGTATACACGAAAAAAAAAAAAAAAACATAATATGGAAGATAGTTTAATACAAACCTCATCTGAATATTTGTAGGAGATATCACATGCAAGACACTTGATAAGCGTTCTATTCTATGGAAAAGTGGACAATCATCCAATTCCTTCAATTATAAAATAAATATTTTTAAAAATTACAATAGAATTTTTTGTTAAAAAAAATGCACACTTAGATTACTAAGAAAGATTTAATGCAATTATTAAAAGATTATCTATGGCAAACAAAAGTACCTCAGCTTTTAACTATGACAATAACAAACATATTTTTAAAGTATGAAAACAAAAAATGTTTCTTTCTGAAATATATTATATCTTTTAATACTACCACAGATTATTTGAGATTGTTACCTCTAATATAACATTCAAAACTCCTAACATACGCTTGGATGTCTTGTAAAGCTCAGCTTCTTCCTTAACAGTCTCCACAGTTTTTTCAATAAAATCTTTGTTATGCAGATTTTCAGACCAAATAGGACCACAAACCTGTCGAGAAATAAAACATTTCTACCTTAAAAAATTCATTTTTATAAAAAATAGGTACTTCTCGGTTAACCCAGCACAAGCAAAAGTTGCAAAAAAAATGTACAACTACACCAACGCTTAATTTTTTTTTTTTTTTTTACTATTTTTATTTTGTTAGTTTTTAAAACATTGAATAAAAGACATTCACGAAAAATTTAAATAAAATAATAAAAATATTTTTTAAAAAATAAATAGTGAATTTCCTTATGTCTGGTTAATTAAAATGTACCAAATATTATCTAACTTTTAATTTTCAAAACAAAATTATAAGTAAAAAGAACATGCTGAGGTTAGTGAAGTAGATGGTTCCAAAGGAAATTTATATTTAATTTGACCTTTTCTCGCTTTTCAGCAAAAGTGATTAAAATTAAATTATACAATTAAAAATACTCAAAACCTGTTATTTTTCCTTTAAGTAGGCAGAATATACCAATAAACCCATCTCATGCACTCGATTTTACAGTGAAATAATAAAGATTTAACTTTATAAAAAATACTTGTTTTCAATATATCTTTAAAAAATGCACAAAAATTTAAAACTCACCTTAAACGAATGTCCACAATTCATACATTTTGAGTCAACAGGAGGACCAGTACCAGGTGAATACTTTTGACTAAAAAAAACACTGTATAAATATCAGAAGAAAACTAGTAAATCTAATACTTCTGGAAAAAAATTTAAAAAATATATAAAATATTTAAGAAGACAATTTTTAAAAAATTCAGATTCATAAATCAGCTTTAAAAAATATTAATCAAATATAAATAAACAATATCAAACTGAAAAGTTTGCAGAATGTTAAACAAGTTTTAATTCAATGTTAAAACTTTAATGAGTTTAACTTAACACAATCACTAGTTTTAACATCAATGAGGATAAAAGTCAATTTATTTCAACCTCACCTACTAATCACATAAACACTTCTCTTGAAATAACAGTTTTATCTATATGCTAGGAGTTTTTCTGGACAGTTTTATCTACATGCTAGGCATTTAAAATTTAAAGTAATTCAGTTAAATTTTCTTAAGAAATTCCAAATCCAAATTAATTTGGCTAAATTCGAAAAAAAATATTTCAGTTAATAATGTTGAAAAATTTATTAAAAAGACAATACAAATTGAATTATTTAATAATTGTGAATAAATCATTATTTGATGAATATGTGAAAGATTCTTACAAGTAACATGAAAAAGTTTCCTAAATTATATAATGGGGATATTTTACTAGTCATTTTAAATCAAATCTAATAATTTTAAATCAAAAAATTTGATTATGGCAATAATCAAATTTTATATAAAAATTAATAATAAAGCATGCATTTATATTCAACTCATATAAAATGATACTAATTTTTACAATAATAAACAAAACATTTTAAAGGAATAATATAAAGTCAAATTACTTTTCTCAAAAAATTAATATACATATATATTGATTGATTCATAATCATAAAATGAAGTCATAAAATGTTTAGTCATAAATGAAATGAAGTCATATATGTTTAGTCATAAAATGAATTTAAAATAAAGCTTTGTCTATTAGTTAGAAAACTCATTTACGCATGCAAAATAATGAAAGAAAGCAAGTAGTAAAGTGAAATTATTATTTTTTTCTTTAATTTAACACTGATATTATTAAAACATTAAAAATTAATAACAGTCATACCCTTTCTCAGTTTTCAATTTTCTCCCAAGTGGTTGTAAATAGTATGATTCACAGCCATTGCAAATATAAACCATAGAAAGCTTGCTAAAAGATAAGAGACAAAATATGTAATAAAACTATTGAAAATAATTAAAAACAAATTAAGAGTATACAATACAGTTCATATACAATATAATAACTAAAACAACTAAATAATAACTAAAAATAATGCTGAACAAAACTTTGAAAATTAAAATTAATGTAAGCATCCACATTATTTGACGTAGGTATATTATACTAAATATTACTAAGTACTACATCAATTTTGACCAAAAGAGATAGATGTTAGTACCTTTACTTTGACATAAAAGAATATATAGAAAAATTATGTCATCTAAAATTATTTTTCAGATTTTAAGATGCTTTGAAAGAACCACCATTTTCATGACATTTTTTAAGCAAATTAAAAACAGAGTTTAAAAAGAAGTATAAAATATATTTCTGTTGTTTTCACAAAGATACAAATTAAAAATCAGCATAACTTACCAAACACTATTTTTTACAGCAATTGGACTAGTGAATATCCGAACAAACAATCTGACATAAAAATCTACACTGAGACATAAGATTGGTTCGATATACCTTCCATATCTGTTTGCATGTGATTCAATAGCCTGCAAAACTATGCGGAGAGCCTGTGAAATATAATGGCTTCTTTAAGCATTATTCTTTTTAAATATGTTAAATGAAAAAAACTATTTAAAAGTGTAAAAGATTTTTTAATTTTTATAAAGTATCCCACTATATTAAACTAGCTAAATCAGATAAAAAGTTATTGATAAAAATGTATGCATTTAATTTTTTTTAAAGGAACAAATGTTAGATTAAAAATCTATTTCAAGGGGAAACAGAATTTATAACTTTTTTAAAAAATCACACTTTGTAAAACAAGCTAAATCAGATAAAGATTATTGATAAAAATTTATACATTTAAGATTTTTTAAAACAATTTTTTTTCTTCTCAATTACAGCAATTAATCAAAGTAATGAAAATTGTATGTATAAGAATGTGTGTAGAAGTAATATTAAAAGGAATAAAATCACCACTGCAGAACAATGAAGCATTAAAACACAATAGTCCTAAATAAAATAAAAAAATACATTGAAAGTAAAACCAAAACTATGAAACTATCCTGGTAAAAAATATAGAAATATATTTATCAACAATTAATGATCCTTCTCTCTTCTAAAAAATAAATTAAATAATGTGAAAATAAATACTGTAACCCATTTTTTCACTTTCTCTTAAAAGAAACATTTTTTTAGTCTGAACCAGATTATTTTTGAAGCTGAAAATAAAAATCTATAAGAGATGACAGCAGTATTTCAATGCTGCATTGCAAAAAATAAATAGAAAATTAAATATCTAACGGAAATTGAACTTTAAATAAAATATTTATATTAGATAAATAATATATTTTTAAAATATAATTATTCATCTGAAATAGTTTACAATTTAAAGGGAAATGTTTTGTTTTTTTGCAATTTAGTGGAGACCTCAATAGCACAAAACCATCAAGCATAGCAGATTATCACACCATCTGCAGATTATATTCCATTTCCGATTGAAAAAAAAATAATAACAATAAGTAAATATATCTGTTTTGATTCTTTCCTTAAGTAAATAAAATTGCTGAAAAAATATAGAAATCAAGTGAAAGAGTAGAGACGATTCTTTTCGATCCTCATAGATGAATGATTAAAATCTTATGCCTAAAACAATTAATCAGACGATTGCAGCCTGCGATCAGTGCCTCAATGATGCAGTTGCAAAATCTTAGTATGTAGAAAAAGCTTTTATTATGGGCTCTGGTACTATTTTATTCACTATGTATTCATAAGGGGTGAAAACATATACAAAATTTTAAAAAAAAGGAAAGAAAAATATGTAACTATTTTTCAAAGTGAAATTTTTACATAAATTTTAAAATGTTGCTGCTCTTCTAATTTTGAATCTGAGAAAATTTGATTTAATTTTATATTTAGAATAATTTGATTTGATGTTCAGAAACTTTAACTATGGATGTATATAATTTTTTTAGTAAAGTTGTGTAAGTTTCTATGGGAAGTTAAAAAACATACATTTTTGTGTAGATTTACTTTATCTATCCATTGTTAAAATGTGAAAATTTCACTACACAGGGAAATAACCAGACTGTTGCTGTAAAACTTCTGAACTTCAGGAAAATGTTCTGTTGTCAGAAACAGTGTTTGGAGCTTTTTTCTGTGAGCTCCTTCACGTTTTTTTTTTTTTTTTTTTTTTTATTTTTTTTTTTTTTTTTTTTACAACTTCAATGGACAGAATTTTTATCCTTTTATGCAGATTTCACTGAGGAAAACGGGTAAAACTAGCATGGTGCAACGGCTCGTGAATAAGATGGATGATCTAACTCTAGGATGCTGAAATTGGCTAGAAACATCTTGACACAGACTGTAGTGGAATGTTGTCTTGATGGAGAACACATGACTTGTTCTTCCACAATGTCCTGTACAATTTGTCTTGCACATTTTCTTCAACTCTTACAGTTTACAAAATACCATGACAAATTAACCATCAGTCAGAATAAATCAGATCACCAACTTTTCTAACTTTCACATTTCTTTTTTGGAGTAAAAGGGTAACCCAGATGTAAATATCTTCACCATCTTCTCGGCCATGTTGGAAACACCTAAACCTCTAAAAAACTCGCACATGTGATTGCCATATGCTTTTTGTACTGTCTCAATAGTGCTTCTTCCAAATTTCAAGTGAAAATATATGATGATTCGTTGTTTAAATATTAAACTTATCATTTTTACAGCAAAACAAAATAACAGCTCTTAAACAATTAAAGGTCCCAGCCAGGCTAAAGACGCAGATGGAACACATTTTAAAGGGAAGATTTTTTTTATGTGGGAACAATTGTAATTGAGTATTTTGATTCTACCTTCCCTCATCTCCATAAAAAAAATGGACAGTCGTGTTAAGTTATGAGTCAATTAAGTGCTTTGATATTAACATTGAAATCATATTGAAAGTGAAATTAAATTATTTGGCAAGAGAGGGTTTCATATACTATTGATTTATAACTGTACGAATAACCCTGCACAACTAAAAAATATTATAAATAGCCAATAAAAATAAGCAATTTATCAAGTTCATTTTGATAATTTTTACTTTTAATAATTTAATTTAAATATTATTTCATAAATATTTATTGAGACCATTTTATAAGATTTAATGATTAGAAACAGAACATAAAGAAACCCTAACAAATATAAAATTGATCAGCACATAAATTAAGACAATTTGAAATATAATATTCTCGGTGAAACAAAAACAAACCATTTCATGGCAGCTACCAATTTTAGCAGATACTGCTCCATACTTTGCATGACAAGCTTCTATACCATTGCCACATAATATAGCCATATCAGTACAGGTTATCATTAAAAGACCTGCAACAAGGATATACATTTTTTAGACAAAATAAAGAAATAAAACATATATCATTATTAGAGCCAAAATATTCACACGAAGTAGGGAGGTTGAAAGCTAGGCCCAAGAAACTTAAGGATTACAACCACAGTTTAATAGTTACTAAAAAAAAATTGAGATTATTGGAATTATATTTGCACTAGAATATAAAATAAATTAAAGAAACTTCATTGATGAACAACTGATTCTCTTAGATAACTGCCAATAAGTAAAAATTTGAAAAATTATCATCCGGCTGGTCGAAATAAATTATTTGACACTTTTTTTTCTCAATTTGCAGTTTTTCTAAGTGTTTCTTATTTTTTCTCTTTGCACGTAGAAGAAAAAGAGAAGGCACCCTTATGCACAACTTTTGTGCATAAAAGTAACACGGACTCACAACAGTATAGAGCGCAATGAAAAATAATTGCTGATATGCAGAATTCGAAATTTCCATGTAGTAATTTCATATAATAATTAATTTGATCTAAATGTAGCCAAACAAAAAAATGGGGCAAATATATCACATTGATTAAATAGTTCTTTTTTTCTAGCGAAAAATTGTTTAAAAGTTTGGCATTTCCTTATTACATTTTAGACGATCAATTTTACACTTTTGTGTTTACCTCAGTAGTTCATTATTTCCAATTGATGTTATTATGGAATTTTTTTTTTCTCAGTCTCATTATTTAGAAGCTTATCCGAAGTTGCATTTTTCTCTACCAAATCTGCGTAAAAAAGTTGTTATCACACATGAATGAGATTTTATGAAGAAAAAAAAAGAGGGTGCTGATAAGGGCGGAACAAATGTTACATTAACGAGATTTTGCGCAAATAATGAAATTTAAATTTTAGATTAGCCTAACTCCAAGAAACTTTTGTCAGCACATAAAATATTGATTCACGAAAATCTGTGAATCAATGGTCTTGAGATTCCCGGAAATCTGTGAATTAGTGGAAGAATCGCAGGCCTGATCATTTGGAAGTGAGCCATATTTGGAAGATTTTACCTTCAATGCAGAAAAAGATACCAGTGTTTCATGCTGTGTTTTAAAACCATAAATTATTGAAGTACTAAATTTAATATTTTCACTTATTTTAATATTAATACAAAATAATGAAAAAAAGTATGAAAAATATGCTTAATAAAAATTCTGCATCAATGGGTTGAAGGTCAATGATATTTAAACCCCTTTACTACCTTTAAGAAATAGTAACCTATTCTTCTAGTTTCATGATGTGAGGAGAATACATAGAAAATGCTAATCATCAATAATTTCATCTAAAAAAAAAATTCTGTTTTCCTGGAATTTTTGGAAAGATTCATGCATTCAAATGCATAATATTCAAAGAGGTTATCCTATTTATTTACCTCCATCACTAGTGCACTGAACAGCAGCATCTAAGAATGGAGAAGCTGTTCCATATGGATCCAAGTCCACAACATCAAATCTGTCCTTCACGTGACGATTTTTGTACATTAGCAAACTGTTGAAAAAATTTACAAATATTAATGATACAAATTTTAATGGTGAAAAAATTTACAAATATTAATGATACAAATTTTAATGATGAAAAAATTTACAAATATAAAGAATGTTCAATGCATTTTCTTTAGTATAACATTGAAGGCAGATTACTTAAAATACAACTAACACTATTGCATGTCTCACAATAGTAAGATAATATACTCTATTTCTACCACAGTAAGATACCCAATGAAAATATTTTGGTTAGTATTTACACAATAGGATATAGGCACTATTCAGTATTTTTGCATATTTCATAGGACTTTATAAAATATTCAAAAACACTACAGTCCTAAAGTCTGGATAATGTAGAATTGTCAGTATAGTACCAATAAAATTTAATTAATTTTTGTTTTACTAATTTTTTCCCCAATATGAAAGTTACTTTCAAAAGTTAAATAGGAAAAAGTGATTTCAAAAATTAATTACTGAGCAGTTGGTCTATTCAAAAACTTCTGTCTTAATCACACATTACTGACTTCATGAAGATTTTGTATGTGTATAATCCAAACCAAATGTGATATTGATTATGAAAAAATAAAAAGTGTTCTTGAAATGGGTGATCTATCAATAAGACTTGAGTATGCTACATCCAAGGCATTTGTAAAGCAATCTTTTGTTTATGACATAATCAACATCTGGAATTGAGGGATTAATTCCGAGAAGTTTGAAGAATTATCATTGAAAAACAAGACTAGAAATATGTAAAAAAAATTCTACATAAATTGGAAAAGTAGAAACATAAGTATAAGAGAGAAAAACAGATAATGTAAAATTAAATATTTTTATTTGAGTTTAATCCTAAAACAAGATTCCTACTGCAAAAATTAAAGATGGAGCAAACACCTGAGGGGAGCTGGACATAGCATCTTTCATATACAAGCATGAGGAGGGGTTAGTGATTTGGTTATTTTTGTTGACAAGTGAGGAGGAAGAGTTCTAAAGAAGAGTTGTTAAAAATATTTTTATGTAATATTTGAACGGTTCTTAAGGTCAGAACACTTATAAAAATGGTCGAAACAATTTTGCCTTACATGAAAAAGAAATATTCAATACTCAATGGCTTTTTCAAATTATTCATTTAGTTTCACTTAAAATTTAAATCTTTCTTTTTTTTAAAAAAAGGAAAAAAAAAACTTTGTTAACTATAAATGCAATCTCTAATTACTTTTTTTCAGGGATGGTAAAAAAATGCATTGATTAAAATAAAATGGAATTTTTTTTAACCCAATTGATATTTTTTTTAAAAAAAAATCACTGTCAAAATTTTTTTTTTATAAATATATTCTTTATTGTGTGATTCATATTAAAGTCTGATTTCATTGATAATGAAGGTTTTATACAAAGAAAAATGAAAGGGCAAATTATTAAATAATAAATAAATAATAAATAAATAATTATTAAATATTAAATAATAAATAATTTAACTAATAAATAAATAAAACTAGAGACTAAAAGTGAATAAAAGTCATGTTAAACTGTTAAATTATAATATTTCATTAGCTATACATAAAATAATTTAAATAATAAACATATTTCAATTAAACTCATTCAATTTTATGTTTATTTGAACATTTTATGTAATTTTAAAACATATTAAAGACATAGTTTGTATTTGCTATGAATAAAAAAAAAAAAAACTTGTTCTAACCAGAGAAACTTATGTATATATATTTTTAAGGATTATGATCTAAACTAAATTACTATTCATTGGATATCTTACGGACACCTTTCTGTCTTTAAATTTTAGTATGTTTAGCTTGAAAAAAATAATCATTATTTTATTTATTCAGAGATTAATTCGTAATAATTAAAAAATAATTTTTAAAACATTTCAGCTAAAAATATCAACTATTTTAACTACATTATTGAATTTTAAATAATATGAAGAGCATTTAATATATTTTATTGGATGATTTAGCTGGTTAACATTAAAAAAAATTATTTAAATTTTAAAAAAATCTAATTTAAATTAAATAAATCTCTTTTTTTTTTTTTACCTTTTTAATTGAAACATGGATATCAACAACCGTTCTTTTCTTAAATTTTGCCATTTATGACAGAAAATAATTTTTTTTTTCAATTTTAAAAGATATTACTTACGATGCATCTTCATTAATTGATTGAACAATATCTTCAACATGATTGTGTTTGATATTTCTTTCAATGCTAGCAAAGGCTTGCCTGTCTCGATCATTAGCAATAATTTGCTTTAAATTTGGCACTTCTTTAGCAAAGCGTATGGATCTCAGCCCGGAAGCTGCTAAAGCTTCTAATACTTTAAGTTTTGGCTGAAAAATGATAAATTTGAGTTAAAATAAATAAATCTACAAAATTAAAATAAAGAAAAGAGTAAATCAATAGCAAATTGTTTATTAAATTAATATCAAATTTGTTTATCATAAGTACATAGTTGTATTTCAAGTTAAAAATAGTTTAAGATATGATTACAAAAAAGATAACATTATTAAGAGTCCTTCCAAATCACACCTAGTATACTCAAAATTTGAAAATATAGTCACTAACTTTGTACATGAAAAAAAAAGAAAAGATAAACGTCTCTAAAACAACTTTAAAACTTACTTTAGGTCAAAAATATTCATAAATAAAGTAAAAATTTGAATAGCATTCACATGTATTTTTTAACCAAATGTTAAAAATATAGAAAAGAAAAGAAATTAAAAAATCTTAATTAAAAATATTATTTTCATAATCAAAATGGTAAATTATAATAGTTTAACTCTCTGAGTACTTAATTCCAATTTTTTGCAGCTGGTATTTTAAAGTCAGTTACAGCTAGTATTTTACACATCTATAATTATAATTATAAAATTCGTAACGAGTTTCAAGGATAAATAGCACTGGTTAAAATCTGCTTCACAATGCATAACTTATGTGATATTACCTATACAAGCTGACTGCAGGACTGTTAAAAATAAAATTTTGTTGCCAAAAGCAAGAAAAATAATGAAGAATAACAATATCAAAAATGTCGCATGTGAATTTTATTAATTTTTTTACATTTATTTAGAACAGAACAATAATAGCTTTTGTTTGAAGAAGCAGAAATTGCTTGTAGCTGAATTGTCTTTTCTATTTTTCAAGAGCACCAAATCACATTTTCAATTAATTCATTGGTAATTCTGCTAGTCTATATACCCAGACCACTCAGCTATTCACTGAGACTGACAAAAAATAAATACAGTCAATTCGCTATAACTCGAAGTACGATAACTCGAATATTACTATAACTCGATTTTTTATGAGGTCCCGACCCTTTTATCTTCAATTTCATGTTAATTATTCTCGATTACTCGAATTTTACTCCCTTTAACTCGATTTTTTTCAAAAAGATTACTAGATCTTTTAAAGCAAGAAAAAATATTTAACAAGAACTATTTATTAATAATTTACAACATTTAGAATTCAGAAGATGCGTCTTAAGACGAAAACACTAACAGGCGAGGAATCTAAACTGAAACTTTTAAAGAGGGGAAGTCCCAATTCGGTGGCGTAGGCGTGATAGTTCGTAAACATAGCCTCGAACCGCTAAAAACAACAAGCTTTATGCTTATGATTTGCTGTTAGAGATTGTGTGGAAGAAGTGTTTACCTCTAAAGATGTGGAAGCGAAAATTAAGAACTCTCAATTTGGAAGATAAAATTAATCTTATTAATGATGTAGATAGAAATCCAAATATGAAGAAGAAAGATATAGCGTTGAAGTATGGAATTCCCCCGAATACCCTTTCTACGATATTAAAAGAAAGAGAAAATATCCTTAAACGATATGAATCTACGAACCCTCTATCTAAAAGAATGAAGATGTGTGCCTTTCCCCAGGTGGAATTAGCTCTTCTGAAATGGTTTCAGCAGTACAGAAATCGAGAAAATGCTATTCCCATAAGTGGTGTTTTACTACGTGAGAAAGCGATAGATTTTGCTAAACTGTTGAAAATAGACAATTTTCACGCTAGTGCTGGGTGGCTAGAAAAATTCAAGAGCAGACACAATATTGTATTTCGCATTCTTCATGGAGAAGCTAAAGCTGTCCCTCTTGAAGTATGTGAACAGTGGTTAAATGAAACGTTACCAAATTTACTTCAAGGATACAGTGAAAATGATGTTTACAATATTGATGAAATGGGTTTATTTTTTAAATGTCTTCCAAATAAGACTATGATGTTTAAAGATGAAAACTGCTCAGGGGGTAAAATGAGCAAGGAACGTTTGACTATCCTAGTTGGAGGAAATGCGTCTGGGACAGAAAAATTGCCCTTACTTGTTATCGGAAAATACCGAAATCCCCGATGTTTCAAGAATGTAAAAACGTATCCTTTGGATTACAAGTCTAACAAAAAGGCTTGGATGACATCAGTTTTATTTGAAGACTATGTAAGAAAATTGGATCGGAAATTCTTCGCTAAAAAAAGAAAAGTGATACTCTTGATGGATAAATGCACAGCGCATAGTGATCTACCTAATTTGAAAGCAGTAAATTTGCAGTTTCTCCCGCCAAACACAACAGCAAAGTTGCAGCCGATGGACCAGGGTATCATAAAGTGCTTCAAACAGTCTTATCGTAAAAGGCTTGTCAGAAAAATGATAAACGATATAGAAAACAATTCTTTCAAAGTTGATGTACTTGAAGCCATGAGGCTACTTTCCAGTGCTTGGAATAATGATGTAAGCGAAACAACAAGAAACTGTTTCCGAAAGTGTGGGTTTTTTAAAGAAATACAGAGTGAACCTGTGATAGAAGAGCTTCAAGATGAGGAAGTAATTGAGAACTCCGATTTCATAAACTTCGATGACAACATTGCTGTTTGTGGTGATATTTCCGACGAAGAATTTATACCGATCACAGAAGAAAATGATGAAAGTGCTGCTGAGGAGGAATGTTCAGAAACAATTGTCCCAAACATACTTGAAGCGCGTGCATCTCTTGAAGTTCTTCAAAAGTTTCTAGAGAGTCGTGAAGGAATTGATAATTCCATGTTTGTGCACCTGCAGAAAATTGAAGATTTACTGTTTCTAGAGACTCAAAAGGGATTACTTCAACGCAAAGTGACGGATTACTTCAAAAAAATGTAGTCCAAATAATAAAGTAAGTTATTACATATATTATACTTTATAGTTTTTTCTTAAATATTGTAAGCATTCAGAAGATTTGTAATTAATAAGCATTAATTAAATAATCCGACAATATTTTGAAAGTCCAAAACCGAAACTAACGGTAAGTCGAACTTCCGATATGTCGAAGTTTTTCGTCAGTCCTATCAGATTCGAGTTATCGCGAATTCACTGTAGCTTGAGGGTAAAAAATTATGGGTCTTTTTTACTGTATTTCTAACTCTCGGACTATTGGTGTCAGTATTTAGTTACAAATGAAGATGATTAATTTTATTAAAAGCAAAGAAAATAATAAACAAGCTAAATAAAGATTTTCAAATGCATGGTCTAACTTACACATTTGAGATCTCCTGTGAACTTTTTAGATTTAATCCTATCCTCCTTGATATAACTACCATCACAAGAGAACTGTTTTAAAATTGCAATGCTAGAAAAAAAAAAGAAATAATTTAATAAAACTCCGAGTTAAATAAAAACAATTCATATACATCATAAAAAATATTATTTATGGAAGTTTTCCAAAAATAATGTAATGCTCGAAACGTAAATGGGAATATGTTTCTATATCGTGATATAAAGCCGAATAATTGACAAGTTTTGTCCACTTCTGGCAGCGGTCCAAAAGAGAATTTTTAAAAAAACATCATAGATGGGGACCACCCCCAGGAGAACCACTATCTGTTTTCTTTCCTTTTTTTTTTTTAAATTGTTAATTAAAGAATAACTTTGGCAATTGCAGTTGGTTCAACAAATCATTATATAGAAAAAATTCCACTTAAATTAATGCACAATTTATCAGGGAAAAATATGAATATATGGGGAGGATTTCCATAGCATGATCTGTGGCAGAATTACTGCCAACTTCTTGACAGTGGCCCCAAGAATTTTTTTTAAAAAAAAGTCACGGAAGGGGCCCAACTCGAAAGATATAACTTGAAGCCACCTAACTTCTACAAGTTTTTCTTCTTTTTTTTTTTTTTTAAAAAAAAAACAACAAAAAAAAACTTGCACATTTAAAATTCACTTGGTGCCTTGACGATTGTAGTTGGCAAACAGATAACAAGACCATATCCATAAAAGGGGGAATTTCCGTACCGAAATCTGTCACACCAAGGTACAGATTTTAAATTTTCAAATTTAAAAAAAAACAAGTAAATGTTTGCCCGGAGTGGCTATGAGTTATACTATTCGAGTTGCTCTTTTTCTGTGATGTTTTTTCTTTAGTTTCTCGCTGGCAGCTATCCGGAAGTGGCAAACACTTAGAGTTTATTATGCTACAGAAATCACCCCCCTTAACATATGTAACAAGCCAACACTAAAACATAATTACAAATTTATGCTCATATGAAAATCGCTAGGATATGTATGATTAATTAAACAAGTGGCGAATGATTAAACGACAATAATAGTTGAATGAAATGAAATATTTACCTTAAATCTCTATTAAACTCTTGAACTGGATTGTAAAAAACGTCATGAGAACTCGGAAAAAGAACTTCAGCTTGGCCTTCAGCGACTACAGTGTAAGGTGTTTTGTCAATATAAATTAATTTTTCAAGCGATTCATCAGTTGATAAATGTTCTTCACTACATGAGTTCATGATCTGTAGACGACGAATATTTTTATACTTTCTTAAATAGGCACGCAAAATTGGTGAAAACATAAACACGATGAACTTTTCTTTTCTTTATTTACAATTCGATTGATATATTGATTATGAAATTGATCTTCAGAGCTATTTCTAGATTTTATCTAAGCAATATTTTTTAGCTTGCAGCTTGTTTTATGATTTTTTAAAAATAGCAGATATTCTGATTTACAGAGCATTCTCACTGAAACCAATTCGATATGCGGTTGTGCTTCCAATTGACTGTAGTCCACCAATCGCAGTCTACAGATGCGTTTTGTGAGTTTGTCGAGAGAGACTGTATTTTACCTATTCGCGAACGCAAAGCTGGAATGTGCCATCTGGGGAAAGGACCGATTCCTTGTCTTAATCCTTCCCCTTTCCATCTTTATCCTTCTCAGTTCCCAAGAATTGAAATTTTAATACTTGTTTTTTTTTTCAAGCTATTTATTTCAATAACAATAAACTGGCAAGTATTAACAACGCAATATTGAGTCATTGTTTTTGAGTTAGCAATAGCCAACTTAAATTATTTAACTTATAAAGATAATGGCTGGTTGGGATAAAATTTTTAAGTCAAATTAATGATTAAAATCACAACATGCATCTATTAGTATCCCATAAACTTTTTCAGAGGGAGTACAAATATGCAAATAGAAAAATTCGTAAAAATTATTTATAAATCATGTTTGTTAGTTTTTCAAACTCAAAAAAGTATTTCGAATAAAAGTTCAATAATTTATTCAATACTAAACTTAACGTCCTTAGCATGAAGTTTAAGTTTTAAATATTATTTGAACTAAAATAAAATAAAAAATAACTATAAAAATTAAGGTCTTTTTTAAACTTCAAGCAACCCAAGTAGCACCCAATATTTGTTAGCATCAGAAAAACACTTAAATCTAACGTTATGTTGCACAAGTTCAAAGATACAAAAGGTTGCTGTTTCTCTGCATTATTTAATATAAGATCCTACGCAACCTTATATTTAGCGTTCGCAATATTATTATTTTGCATTAGTTTTCATACTACATTGTACTTTCTGATATTATGCTGCATAAATTTTTATTTTTTGAAATTAGCTTAATATAATATACAAAGTCATTTAAACAAACTAAGTAATGTAAGAAAATATGTATATTTTGCAGGTGGAAGAACATTTTCTTTAATGTTTTTTATAGCTTTTCTATAATTTTATATTTTAGTTTCATTTCCCTCAATAATATGTCGCCTCAGACGGTCATGAAAAGAAATTTAGCTATGTAGGTTATAAAAAATTTTCAAATTCCTTTTTATTTGCAGTGTGGCCAAAGCCGGAAAAATTAAAAAAAAAAAAAAAAAAAAAAAAACAGTAAAGAAAAATGAAAAATTTTATTTTAAAAATTCATATAAAAATACATTTGTTCTAAATCAAAGTCTAGTAATCAACTTGGTTTACTTAATTACTAAAAAATGTGAAATCAAAACATTTTTACCATTTTTTTTAAAAAATTTCTCCGGTCATGACCACCTTTATTATGTAATTTTAAGCGTTAAGGTCTAAGTTGCATTTCAGCTGTAATTTAGGTTTTTCTAATCATGGCTATTTTTTGTTGTAAAGCTACCACAACGACTGCTTAAATTCAAAATGCTTAACTCATTGTTGTATATTTTCATGATGAATGGGATAGGGGCCGCTGCGCGGCCCAAGTGCTCAGTTTTTGCAAATAAAGAAAGAAGAAAGAAGAAGAAGAAAGCTGTAATTTAGGAAGTGATGCTGAATGAAATTGATGTCTCTGATTGCCATTTGATGTCATGATCAGCGAGCTGATATCTCTAGTCATGGATTTCGTCGACCATTCAAGATTTCTGACCATTTCACGCTGACTGCTGATCAACAATTCTCCTTTTCGAGTGAGTAATATTTAATTCTCTTGCAATTATTGTGCGTGGCAAAAGAGGTAAAGTTTAGATTTGACCATTTTATTTTAATTACTGCAAAAATGTTGTCTCGACGCTGCGGACGTGGCGGCAAGATTACTCACACGCCTCCAAGAGAATTGTAATACCGGTGATATACCCCAACTACATAAAGCCAGATGCTAAGCCCGGTGAAATTTTTGAAGATGAATGTTTACACTTCCATTGCTGGTCCAAAAGAGGAAGTTATTGCACGCTCAGCGATTTTAAAGTGCCTGAAGGAGCTGCAAGACCATATTATTCAGCCACTTCTATTCCGGTACCTCAACAAATTACTTCTGAAACGGCGACTACATCAGCTGAAGCTCCAGCTATGGAAATCAACTACGGGGACCAGCATATGGAACAGACTAAAGAAGCTTCGACCTCTGACTCAGAAAGTATTAATAAAAACAGCACAGAACCTCCTACAAAGAAAAGGAAAAAGAAGAAGAAAAAGCAAGCTGATGTCAAAATAGCTGAAGATAATTACACAATTACGACTACAAATAGCTGCTCTTTTTCACCGCTAGAGACCGCCACTATCTTAGTACCATCAGAATCCAAAGAGGATTTCAACAAAGCCCCACCCATGGAAGATTCCAACAAAGCTCCAGATCCACCCACAACTTCAGTGAAAGTGCTACGTATAAAGTTTACCAAAGTTTTAATCCGTGGACTACCCGTTGACTTCAAAACAGAGGATATTTCCCTTGAATTAGGGAAATTAGGCATCGAAACCCACAACGTAATACAGTTTAAAAGAAGAATAGGCGGGGGCCACAGGCTCCTCCCGCTTTTTCTCACAATATTTAGAGAAACGGAGTATCACCGGCAAATTTTCACCATCACAGACATACAACGGATTCCGGTCCGAGTAGAACGTTTTCGTGGCGGTCGAGGACCGCTGCAGTGTTTTAATTGCCAGGAATATGGCCACGCTCAACGGACATGTAATGCACCTCCCAGATGCGTGAAATGCGCGGATAACCACCGATCCTTCGAGTGTCGTAAGGATAGACTCACACCACCAAAGTGCTGCAATTGTGGAGAAATTCATACCGCAAACTACACGGGATGCAAAGCCCGCCCCAGCAGAAAGGGCCCACGTGCTGTTTCTTCTACACCAGTTAAATTAGCTCACAGACTCGTATTACTAGTGAAAGAGCTGCAAGACTTACTAAAAAATAAAGAAGTGCTTTGTCTTTTGCAGAGGATCCTAGGGGAGTCCGTTCTAGTTCAGTGACATTTTATTTCTCAATTTCAGACTTTTCATTTCAACATTGAACTCTAAATTCTAGTCTTTCAATATATATCATAATTAAACATGTGCCAATAAAATTTAGAAATTTAATATGTATCAATTTCTGTTAATACTCTTTTATGTTAACCTATGTATCTATATTACAAATTATGTTTATATTTATATATGCCAATATGTGTCAAATTAGATTCGATATTCAAATGTTATATTTATCTATGTCAACCTATGTATATATATTTCAAATCATGTTTATATTTATATATGTCAATATGTGTCAATTTAGTTTCGATAATCAAATGTTTATTTACCCAAGCAAAGTGCTTGTAATTTTGTATTAGCTACCACATCGACTGCTAAATTCAAAATGTTATCACTTTAAATTTATGTAAATTTCTAGATGTATGGGATAGGGGCCGCTGCGCGGCCCAGGTGCCCAATTTTTTATAAATAAAGTAAAGTAAAGTAAGCTTTAATTTAGTAACAGCCACCCCATAGACTGCTGAACTCAAACTGTCTTTTATTTTAACTTTTTTTTTTACTTCATGATATATGGGATAGGGGCCTTCTGCGCGGCCCAGGTGCCCAATTTGTATAAATAAAGAAAGAAAGCTTTAATTTGTTTTGTAATTCGTTATTATTCATAATCACAAAAGGATTTTCTTTTTGTAAAGAGCGATAAGTTTCATATTCTCAAACTATTTAATTTTTTCCTATATTGACTGCGAAGTGTTATGAAGAAAGAAAGAGTTTTTATTATTACTAACAAATCATACCTCTGTGTCTACTGATCCAGGAGTTTTCTGGTTAGGGCTTTAAATTACAAAATTACGGAGTTGAACATTGGTCGCCTTAACTCAAAATTTGCTCAGCTGTTCAACGACGGTTATAAAAAAAATAATTACATTACATACTACTTGTAACATAGCGCCTTTTCCTGAACTTGAAATGCATTATTGTCTCTTTTTAAAGGAAAGCCTTTAGGATTGGAACGAGACTTGCTCTGCTGTTCTTGTTAAATAGATAATAGAATAGAATAGAACCTTTTTTTGAATGCCTATTAATATCAATGTTTCACTGTTATAAGCTCCGAGCCTGAAGAACGGATCTTCACCAAGTTTCAAGTTGTAAGTGGGCGTTACTTTTAAAAGTTTATTAAATTCGAATATAGTTTCAACAGTAGTTCAAAACAAGAGAAATTTCTACACGCAACAATTACCTTACCGTGTGTTAGTCTTGTTGCAGAGCAAAGTAGGCGTGACCATTCAGACTATTTTTCTAAAAATGCATTTCAGCAATATTTATTTAGCATTGTAAATCAAGTTAAACGCTTTGTTCCGAAAAGTTTTCAAGCAGTTAAAAAGGTTTGGCTTGGGTGCCAGACGCCGATATGAAAAATTTTTTGAACTCTATTAAAGTTTTTCATTATTGAAATGTTTTTCAAATAGATCCTCCCATAGTTTGGTCAGTAGAGTGGTCCAAACTTAGGGTCCCTTAATATTAATTTTATTTTTTGAATATTTCTCCATATCTCAAGAGATTTTTAAGCAAATCGAAAAGTTATTGCTCACAAATCTAAAAGGAGCTTGTCCAAAAATAATTCCACGCAAAATATAACCTTCAGTAAATATTATTAATTACTTTTTTTAAAAATAATGGTCGGAAAAATTGGAAATTGTAAAGTATACAAATTTATTAAATATTTTTTTTAAGAATAACATTTTAAAAGGCAAAATTCGAGTTAAGTCAAACGAATAATTCCTGAGAAATCGAATTTAAAAAAAGCGACTTTCTAATATTTCAATTAAATTGAATAAAGAATATTTACTTTAAGTGATAATTTACATGGAATTATCTTTAGATAAACAAATTCTATAATTGTGTGCAAGAACTTTTTAATTCGTTTACGAAGTTCTCGGGATATGGACACATACTCAAACAAAATTAACATTAAGGAGTCTAAACTTTGGACAGCTCTCCTGGTCAAACTATTGGGATCTCATTTCTTAAATTGCCACTACCCTCTATATCTTAGGGGTTAGAAATCCGAATCAGTTAAAAAAAGGTATGTTTATTCAAAGAACGTACAATTTGGTGTCCGATTATCGTCAGCTCTAATTAATTAGCATATTTGATGTCATCCTCTCGAACTATTATGAATGAGTTGTAGAACTTGAAAATCTGATCATTGGATCAAAAATTATTCACGTGGGTCCTTGCACTGTACAATAAATAATAAAAAAGTTGTGTATTGGGTGTCGTTGATGCGTAGTATGGTAATATTAATGTACTTATCCATTTAGGAGGGTGGTAAAAAACATTTTACCACAGTACATGTATGAGGCACCTATATTTGTATTTAAAGTTTTCATTACCACAATACCAGTAATAACAGTCTTACCACGGATAACTATGTATCACTGCTGTCAATAATGTTTTGATGATTTTTTTAAAAGTACCGCTTAAATATTATTTATTTCTTGTATTTATAATTGTATTAAAACAGCTTTTAGGTTCTATAGACACTGTTAATTAATATAAAAATCTATGTAATCTACAAAAAAAACTTATGTCTTCTGCAAGATGACATTAGACACATACTTAACAGCTTTAGATTAAGTAATTCGCAGTAACTTATAACAAGATTTTTAATAATTGAAAGTGAAATGCCAATTCAAATTATGCTCTGACATGTAATGAAAAATTTTAAAACTAGTTGACATAAGTTTACAACAATTAGATAGGTTTGAATTTTGTTTTTAAACAAACAATCATTTAAGATACTTTTTGTTTTCTTAACAATGTATATTTTCAGTTATTCAATAAATGAAAACACCAATAAATGTTTTCTGTTTAGGAACATTTTTCATTCTCATTTCTGAGCTTGTGAGTTATAGCATAACGTTTGCTCTTAACTTTATAGAGTGATTGATATAATGAAAGAAAAATGTTGGGTTCTATTAGAAACTGGTTGCTGATGCTGGGGTTTTGCGAAGGTACGCATTGAAATTTTTTTAATTATTTATATTTTCGATTTTTAATAATATTTCACAAATCAGCTTATTGAGATGGCAAATCATAATGAAGATTTAAAAAATGTCTTAAAATGATTTATGTAATCAATATAAGATTTGAATACTGATCAATTTTCATCTATGTTCTTTTAACATACTTTTAAAATCTATCTTTGTTAATATTTAATTTGTGAAAGTTTATATTTGCGAATTATCATTTTTAAAGTAAGAACCGATTGTGTATCTCTTCCCCGCATCCTGTCAAGTGACGTCAGCTCAAGATCGACTACTCTTACAAAGTCTCTCACTACGTCGTCATTACGTTTCACATCTCTGCTAGTGTTGGTTGTACTGTTGTAAGGCTTCGTTTGTCACCATGCAACCAGTAATTGCGCCGATAGTGAAGCGCCTTCAATGATTCGGTTGTTTAATGCAAAAAAGGTTCGTCCTACTGAAATTCACTGGGAGCTTGTTGAAGTTCAGGGTAAAAGTGTAATGAATGCTAAAAATGTGCGTAAATGATGTAGGCTTGGCTTTTTAATGAACGAAAAACAAATGTTTATGATGAAAAACGATCTGAAAGGCCTTTTGTCATAAATGGGAAGTATTGGATCAATCGCCATACAGTCCTGACCAGACTCTCACCTGTTTCCAAAACTCATAAAATTTCTTGGTGGAATGAACTTGGTAAATAATGGCAGGTTGAAAGAAAATATTGCTAACTAGTTTAACAGACAGGGGGCAGAGTTTTTTGAGGATAGCATCCAAACACTTGTGCCACGACTTAACAAATATTTCATTGCTTAATATGACTAGGTTGAAAAATGAATAAATAATTAAATTTTAGTTTGTATTATAATTTACGTTAATAAATAAAGTTTCTCTTACTCATTAAAAAACGGTTCTTCTATAAAAAATGACCATCACGTTATTTTTCATGTTTACTTTATTTTAATTATTTATTTATGACTAAAACTTTTAAACCTATTATTTATAATATTTTATATTATCTATCAATGCATTACTATATGACTTATTTATTTTCACCTTATAACAACTCAAATAGCAGTCTGTGTATAATGGAGCATTCAAAATTTCCTAATGAGTTACAATAACTTGCAGCTGAAAAATTGCTACACCAAACTCTCAAAGTCATTACAGTTTTTATTTTTTGCATAATTGTGAGACTTTGCGTATTTAACATGATCAGTTTCTTCATATAAGATGATTTAAATTTTTCCAAATTATCAATAAATAAACAGATAGACAAATCATTAGAAGTTTAGCTAATTAAAATCAAAATTTTGAATTTAAAAATAAATTTAATAAAATTTTATTTATTTTTCTTTAAAAAAATATGTTGTTAATGTAAAGAAAATCTAGTTGATGAGTGTAAGTAAACTTATAAGTATCCAAAAATGGTCTGGATGTACTATGTGCCTCGTGTGGGTAATGCAGAGCAATGAGAATAAAATACAAATTCAGGTACAGAAATGGGTCATTTTATATTTGTTGGCAATTTTGTATTTGTTATTTTTAATTTATTTTATTTTATTAATTTTGTTATATTTGACTGTATAAATAGCTTCATAATTGACATCTGGGGCAATAGTAGAAAAAGTTTTTGAGACATGTTTAATAGTATAATTTAAACGATCATTTTTTGTTGAATTCAAAAAAGGAATTTTTGACTATCTTCAACATTGGCACTGTTTTTGCAATTTTTACTATAACTAAGCAAAATTTGAAAGTCTACCTGACAAATTCATTACGCTAGTAAAGAAAATAATTATTATGATTGTAGTATCAAATAAACATTCATTCTTAAAATATGTGTGCTAGAGTTTTAAAGCGTGCAGAGTTCCTTGTTTGTTATGTAATTGTATTTCGTACAATACTGTAAATATATATATAGGACTTTGATTTTGACAAAATGATAAATGATATTGACAAAAATGAGTTTGTCAGTCATATACGTAATTTTACGAAACTAAATTCATGATAATGATGAATGAAACTTTGATGTTTCATCTGAAATATATTGTAATCTTTATTCGGTTATTTTGTTTTACAGCCAAGAAGGAAAAAAAAAAGACTACAAATAACATCACCAAGAGGGATAACTATGAGACGGCTCTTGCAATATGGGACCGTATTGACCAACTTTATTATGATGAATGGTATGCTAGACTCATCCGTTTTGAAAACAGATATATTATTGAACCATATTGATATATTATTGAGCCATAAGAATTCTGCTTTTAACTCGCATCGGTCACTGTACTACATGTTTGTGCTGTCCCCCTGTTTTTGTTGTCCTTTCTCTCTTTTCTATTTTCATCATTCCAATTAAGAGCAAGAATCTGAGAAACTGTCACACCTAACATTATGGAGTGATTCATGCCATCTCAGATTTTCTTCAAAAAATTACCAGTTGTTATATACCTTATCAAAAGACAAAATCTGAAATTTTTTGTCTCAAGGTTGAGTTGTTCATTTTTTATGGCCCCCTGAAGTTCGGAGCGTTCGTTGCAGGAGAAATTCAGCGTTTTTGCACGACATGGAAATTACAATGACCCACTGCTCTTAGCGCACATAAAGTGCCTCCAAGTAATTTAAATATCTGAAAAGTAGGGATGTTGATCTTTGTAAAATGAGTGAGAATTTTGTGGCAAGTTGTTGCCACAAGGTCACTGAAGGTCGTAAAAAGAAGCATTTTTGCTGTTTTTTATAATTTTCAACGATTAACTACAGCTTGCGCCTTCTAGTTGCCACAGTAAATAACATGTCATTTGAAAGATATATAAAAGCACTTTCAAAAATTATATATATATTTGAGGCATATATGAAGTTGAAATTATATGAAGTTGAAATTCGAAAATTTTCAAATTTTACCAATATTTTGACTGGCATAACTTTCTGCGGCATAAATATATTGAAAAATTTTTTTTTACCTTTATTTTACTCCATTATTAGTCTATCCAGAAAAGTAAAGTTTATTGAGGCATATAGCTTCAAAAAAATTAAAACATTTTTTTAACATACCACGTTTTAGCATTTTCTTTCTCGAAGCACCTTACTCGAACAACTGTATTTATATATATATTTCACCATAAAAACCAAAATTTTTTACATTTTATTGCATATAATCTTGTTGGTTATCCATTTAAAATAATATTTTAATATCATTGACATTTGCAATTTGTATAAAACAGAAATATATAAAGATAATGCTGTAAAACATTTGTTTTGTAGCTACAAAATGCGTGTGAATTATTTATTTAATAGTTCCTTGTACAACAGTTGGATGTCTTTTAAGCTTGGGACAGTAAAAGGATCCACACCGCATAATTGTATGGGACCAAAGAAGATGGTGCTACGATGTACAGTGCCAATGTCATCACGTATCGGCCATTCAAAATCTTGAGCTCCTCTCTGGTGTAGAAATTTCATCTCGAATGAATCATTTCCACAGTGCTATGATTTCAAAATTGCAAGCAAAAATATTATAGAATACATGCGGCATATAATGAGGGGAGTTCAACGAGAAAAGGCAAAGGTAGCAGCACTGCAAAAAACAGCCTTCTGGCTTCAAGACTGGTCGCAAAAAATTTTGCCTCAAAACTATAGTTAAAAACAACTGGACTATTTTGGTAAAAGGGGCATGTCTATGGATGTTGATGTGTTTGTTACACAAATTAATGAGAAATAAACTTATAATAAGAATAAGAAGTTGAGAAATAAACTTATTTTACTATTCTCAAATATTGTGATCAAGACGCAGTGTCGACTTTGTGTGTGTCAAAGCATACATTAAAGCAGTTTACAGTAGTTTCCAAGCATGAAGAAACTACATGTGAAGGCTGACAATGCAGGCAATATATGCAGCGAAAGCCGGTATCTAATGGCGTAGAACCTGGGGTTAAAAAAGACTTAGACATGATTAATAAACCTCAGAGAGGTAAAGGTCAAGCTGATCGAGAGAGGGCAATTGCTAAAATGTTTATTAGAACATATATATGTGTAGGTCATGATGTAACATCAGCTAAAGATGCGTTCGATGCCCTCATTTTTAAAGGAAGAATGATACTAAAGTATCAGTTATAGAAATCAATAAAGAAAAATGCTCAGTTGAAAGTGTTAAAGTACATGAAATACAGTCATACCATTCTGTGAAATTTGAATCTAATGAAATGATATTTTGGAAATATTTTGAAATTGGTTCAGGAAAAAAAAATTCCTTATAACAACATAAAATTCAATTGTAGCATTCAAACAGCAATCCCATTCAGAACAAAATAAAAGTTAGACAAAAATCAAAATCATAAATCGATTTTTCTTAGCCGTAAGTTTGTTAACTTCATATTTTGTCCTGAAGACAATTATACTTCTACATTTGAAACTGCAGATGAATTGTCCTAGCATATATCAAGAGGAGAATATACTATTCCAAAATTACTATCAGTAGTGGACAAAGCTAAAACTATTTTTGCTAAAAATATGGAGACAGTAACACGAAAAATAGACTTCCAAATTACTAATTTTTTTACAATTGCTGGCACATCTAATAGAAATGAAAACTTCTCAACTATGGTATCACAACTAGGATGGGCACTGAAACCAAAAAGAAAAATCATGCCTCTGAATCAAAATCAAAAGCTGTTTCTACAGCAATGTTTTTATAAAGGGGATAAAACAGGTAATACATTTACTGCACAGAGTGTTGTCAAGATGATCAGACATCTTACAGTAGATGGAAAGAAAAAGTTTTGCCAGGAAGAATATCTCACGAATGAACAAGGGATTTTTTATTTCAGCAGAATAAAAGGAAAAGATATAGATTTTGATACTGTGAAAGAAGATGAAAATGAATATGATGACCATCTTTTAGTAAATTCAACTGAAGAAAATGGTTTGTTATGTTTTTAATTTTATGTAATTTGCTTTATTTAATGTTTTTAACAGTTAACAATTTCTTAAAAAATGTAATATTGCTTTCCAATAAATTTTGGGATTTTCAGATAGCAGAAAGAGAGAATATTAGGCAAGAAATCAAAATTTTTGAAGAAAAGAGCAGTGGATTTCATCCTCATTCATTGTATGCACTAATGTATGACAGAAGATTTTACATAGGAAAAATTCTAGAAGACTGGAAATGATTCATTCAAGATGAAATTTCTACACCAGAGAGGAGCTCAAGAGTTTAAATGGCCAATACGTGATGACATATATGTTCTAATAAACATTTTAGCAATTGCACTCTCTCGATCAGCTTGATCTTTACCTCTCTGAGGTTCATTATAGTCATGTCTAAGTATTTTTAACCTCAGGTTCTTCGCGATCAGATTCCAGCTTTTCTGCACATATTGCCAGCATAACAGCCTGCATTGTCAGTCTTTACACAAAGTTGACACTGCGTCTTGATCACAAAATTCGAGAATAGTAAAATAAGTTGATTTCTCAACTATTCCATTAATTTGTGTAACAAACACATCAACATGCATTGACATACCCCGTTTACCAAAATAGTCCTGTTGTTTTCAACGATAGTTTTGTGGCAAAATTTTTTGCGACCAGTCTTGAAGCCAAAACGCTGTTTCCTCGTCTGTTTCTTGCAGTGCTACTGCCTTTGCTTTTTCTTGTTGAACTCCCCTCATTATATGCCGCGTGTATTCTATAATATTTTTGCTTGCAATTTTGAAATCATAGCACTGTGGAAATGATTCATTCGAGATGAAATTTCTACACGAGAGAAGAGCTCAAGATTTTAAATGGCCGATACGTGATTACATTGGCACGGTACATCGTAGCACCATCTTCTTTGGTCCCATACAATTATCCGGTGTGGATCCTTTTACTGTCCCAAGCTTAAGAGACATAAAACTGTTGTATAAGGAACTATTAAATAAATAATTCACACGCATTTTGTAGCTACAAAACAAATGTTTTACAGCATTATCTTTATATATTTCTGTTTTATACAAATTGCAAATGCCAATGATATTAAAATATTATTTTAAATGGAAAACCAACAAGATTATATACAATAAAATGTTAAAAATATTGGTTTTTATGGTGAAATGTATATAAAAATACAGTTGTTCGAGTAAGGTGCCTTGAGAAAGAAAATGCTAAAACGTGGTATGTTAAAAAAATGTTTTAATTTTTTTTTAGCTACATGCCTCAATAAATTTTACTTTTATGGATAGACTAATAATGGAGTTAAATAAAGGTAAAAATTTTTTTTCAATACATTTATGCCGCAGAAAGTTATGCCGGTCAAAATATTGGTAAAATTTGAAAATTTTCGATTTTCACTTTCATATAATTAAAAGCGCTTTAAATATGCCTCAAATATATATATATATATATATATATATATATATATATATATATATATATATAATTTTTGAAAGTGCTTTTGTATATCTTTCAAATGACATGTTATTTACCATGGCAACTAGAAGGCGCAAGCTGTAGTTGATCGTTGAAAATTGCAAAAAACAGCAAAAATGCTTCTTTTTACGTCCTTCAGTGACCTTGCGGCAACAAATTGCCATAAACTTTTCACTCATTTTACAAAGATCAACATCCCTACTTTTCAGATATTTAAATTACTTGGAGGCACTTTGTGTGCGCTAAGAGCAGTGGGTCATTGTAATTTCCATGTCGTGCAAAAACGCTGAAATTTTCCTGCAGAGCTCCGAACTTTGGGGGGCCATAAAAATGAACAACTCAACTTTGGTGTAAAAAATTTTAGATTTGGTCTTTTGTCAAGATATATAAAAACTGGTAATTTTTTTAAGAAAATCTGAGACGGGATGTATTTCAGGTGTGTTACTCTCTCAGATTCTTGCTCTTAATTACTAACAACTAATTTAACTAATTTTAAGTAGCACAGGCCTTTGATTCAGTATTTAATCTATAATTTACGGAGGTGGCCTGCATCACTTCGAACTTTCCACAGTTTTGTCTAATTTTCGTCACTATTTTATAAAATCATGTTTTTAATATCATAACATATATTGACATTATAATAACGAGAAATGAAGGAGTGACAACGCTTTCTAAGCACATGTTTATTCATGAACAATTTTATACCATTTTAGGTTTTGTTTGAGCATTTCGAAAGGAACTACTAACTCAGTTCTGAGTGCTAACAACAAGCAGTTAGCAGTATGTGTTTCGCGTAATAACCCTAAATCATAAATTCTTTTAAAAATTTCGCAATTTTTTTTTTTTTTTTGTAGATTTTAATTTAATTGAAGAAAATGGAATTTCATAAAATTTACGTGTCAACTTAGACAGGATTTCCTTTATCAAGCAATGTTCGTAATTCCGCGTAAAGCTGTGATAAGAAAGTAGGCGTTACTTTTCATCGAGAACTTGGGGGGGGGGAGGCAAAAAAAGAACTTCATAAAAAAAAAAAGGAAATTTCTGTTTTATCCAAGTTTTCGTCGCCTTGTGAAATGATGCTTTTTTTTGCAAATAATGTGCTATTTCCATAACTTCTGTTAAATCCCAACAGTTACTCATGATTATTAGATCAAGTTAGCCTATTTCATGCCAGTGTAATCTATGCTTATTCTGAAAATGGTGCAAAACGTCAATATAGAGAAAAGCAACAGCTTTGTGTAAATGAAAAGCGTTTTAGAATTTTTTAATACTTAGAAACTTGCTTCAATGCTACATTATCTGGGCTTATAAAAATTTGAAAACTGAGAATGAGGCAGTGATTTTGATAATTTTTCCCTATGAAGAAAAATGACGCCATAAAAAATTTTAATCAATGACTTTTAAAATAGCCAAGTTATTTGTCCGTTCTAAAGCCCAGATAAAACTTCACGGCGAAATGATTAATGTAGTTTTAAATCATGCGTTGTACTGTTACGTTTGCTTAAGTGTAAAGCATTTAAAGTGTGGCTTCTTTTTATTTTTTTGGTGACAGAGCCTCGAAAAACCATGTTAATGGAATAATAAAATGAGAGCTCTAATTTTGCTATGATTGGAAAAGATTTCACAAAACTAATAAATAAACGGGCCACCCTGAATAACTTTTGATCTAATGATTGGATCTTCAAGTTCTGGGACTCAGTCTTAGTAATTCGATATTCTATATAATACCTAGGCATTTCTATGTAATACCTACCTGACAGAAGCTTCTAGGCAAAATATGAAACAATAATACATTTTAAAATTTTATGAAACGCACAATGTATTAAATACATTTTAGATTAATTTTGAATATCCCTTGAATGACCCTGTTTCAATATTTATGAGAAATAAAATTAAGTGAAATTAAAATAAAATTATTTTATTTTAGTGCACAATGTAGATCATATTTTATTCTTAATTCTCTCTAAATATTAAAAAGCATAAGAGAAGGTGTCATCGCTGTTTTTGGTGTCAACTTAACGTTACATTTAGTTTTGCTGTTTGCTGTTCGAATAATACATGACTTGAAATCTTGAAAGCACGAATCTTTGTGAAAAAATATACAGAGAGTAGGATGGAATAAAAAAAAAATTATCACACAATTAGAAATAACTGTTTAACTTGTAGTAAAAAATACCACGTATTTGGTCTAATCATTGGTATAACCAGTTAGTCTGCAGACCGCATGATTGCAATTACAGACATCAAATTTAACGTTATGAAACTATTATTTTTGTTAATGAATTTAGCAAATTTTTTTTCGGAATTCCAGTTTTTTCTGAAGTTTATGCAATTCTAATTAATTTTTCGCGAAGTTTATCACTTTTTTTTGGTTTAAATAATAACTATTCATTAATTATTATATAATTTTTTTTTTTATTTTTTTTTTACCATTCTCGAAATCTACATCTTAAACTTAATGATAAAATTATCTACAAAATAAATAAATATAAACCAAAATAAAACTATGACAGAAACTTGGTGGCAAAGTATGAAAAGATAAAAAATTTTAAAACTATATAGAATGCTCAATGTATGAAACACATTTCCGATTAATTATGAATATCACTTGATAAGCTTATTTCAATTTTTATAAGAAATAAAATTAAGGGAAATTAAAATAAAGTAATTTTATTTTAGTGAAGCACGCAAGTCATATTTTATTCCTTTTTATCTCTCTCTATGTTAAAACACAATAAAAGCCGCTGCCCCTGCTATTTTCGGTGTTCAACTTAACGTTACATTTTATTTAGCTGCGGAAAAACTATAAGACTAAGAAATTATAAATTATGAAGGTTTGTAAAAAATATAAAAGCGCACGATGAAATAAATAAAATTAACATTCGATAATTAGTCAGAAAATTATTAACCGTTAAACTTCTAGTAAAGTATACCATGGGTACTGCTATACAGGCCGTAGGTTAGAGTGTTAAATATTTGAAATGGTGAAGGGGACATTTTTTTATGAACTTAGCGCAAGATTTTTTCCCTGAATTCGAGTTGTGTGGAAGTTAAAGTAATTTTAAATGCTTTTTTTTTTTTGGACGATTTTTTCACTTTTTTATGTTTAATAACTATTTATAAATTTTTACAGAAAAATTTATTTATCTCTCTCTAAACTTTCATTTTAGTTCGCGCTTAACTTAATGTTAAAAGTAGCCACAAAAAAGAGAATGTGTATATAAAATAAATTGATATAGAGATTAGATGAAGCTAATAAGATAATAAGTTAATTTTAACATTTATATCGAAATTTTTAAAAATAAGAAAAACTCAAAAGCGATAAAACCATTTCCAATTTGAACTGTTATATCATATGTGATTATCATTAGATATTATTAATAAGTAATATAAGTTTTTATTTATAACTTCTTACTGTGTCTCTGATTTCGAATATCTAAGTTTAATATTTTTTTTGTTTTTAAAGTTGAGTTGATTATTTTTTAAAGTCTGAGTAATCGCCCATTCATTTACGATTAACATGTTAATAAAGTGCTCTTAAATAAAATTATAAAAATAATATATTTTATAGACTAAACTTTTGAAAAATGTCAACTTCTAAATAATAAAACACAAAGATATACAGGGCACAGAAGCACCATAAAGAAAAGAGACCGTAAGTAAAAAATCGCTATAATAATACTTTGAAAAAATTATATGGCCTCCTCGATCACCCGACCTATCATGTCTTGATTTCTGGAGTCATATGAAAACACTGGTTAATAATGCTGGTTGCAAGAATCGCAGTAGCTGCCTGCGAGATATGCCTGGAGTATTGCAGAATGTTCGGGTGTCCATGTGCCGGAGATGTGAGGTGTGCATTGTAGCCGGTGGCAGAAACTTCGAACACTTACTTTGACCCATGTGCCTTATGCTTTTTTCAATGTATTATTAAAACTATTTTTCACTTACGGTCTCTTTTCTTTATGGTGCTTCTGTGTACGTCACCGTTTCTGGAAAGCATTTCCGACCCCACATTGCTATATGATTTCGAGTCGTCAGGATGCACTCTACCCCTCATAGAAGTTCTGAAACCCTTAACTGAGACACCCTGTATAAGAGGTAACCACGAGGATCGGTGAGTGAAACGAGCAGGAGCAGAGCTTCTTAGTTGAATAAAAATTTAAATCGTATATTTTGTTTACTTTTAGTTTTTCACGTATTTTGATGAAGAGGTTTATTTAGCGGCATTTTTTGATAATTCTTCCAAACCACTGCATGAAGTTTAAATGACGCAATTTCTCTTTATTTGTATGGAAAATTTATGAAGTGTTAAGAAGTATTACGAGTGTATTCTGTGTCCATGAGTAAAATAGAAAATTAATACCTATGTTTAAATACGCACATAAACAGGAATGTGTACTTACATCTAATATATAATGCACTGATGTTCTAAAGTTTAACATAATTTGCGAAGAACGTGAAGGAAAATTCGCAAATTTTTTTTCCAAATTATCTTTAAAATAATTACTCTTTGAAGTTAAAACAGTGAGGGTCATAGAAATACTTAAATCGGTGCCAGCAGGCACAATACATGTGCGCATGTCAGAACAAGTGTAAAACTGGTTCTCGTGTCATACGGAAACCAGGAAGGCTGTGTGCAAATGCTGCGCGGAGTAGCGAATATAATGATCAAAAAGGCTGAAAGATTGGCACATTAGTGCCACATGGGCATGTTTTTAAAAAGACGAAATATTAGAATACTGGAATGTAAACTATTTCAAGCCGAAGTGTCTCAAATTCTAAATGGTCCTGAACATGTGATCTCAAGACAGTGGCAGACGATTACAAAGTATGGGAAATTTTAACCTACGATCAGTTCAAGACCGATATTTACTACTAAGCAAGGCATTAACAATCGTTTGTCAAGAGCGATATTGCTCAATGAATGTGCGACGTTAGAGGGACTGTTGTACCAAAGAACTCCGTTACAGTGTTCGCAACTTGCACGGGAATATGAGTTTCGATGACAACTATTTACAGGAAACGCAATCATGCTAATCTGTATGCCAGAGGACCAGCCATTTAGATTCCTACTCTCTCGTCTGCGCACAAACGCGCTCGTCAAATCAGGAGTTTAAAGCATCAGCACTGGAGATTGCAGAAGTGGTTCAATGTGATGTTCGATGACGAGTCCAAACTTACTCAGAACACTGATTCTCGACGAAATATATAAAACTCGATTTTATCCAATAAAAGTCACGTAAAGTCACATTTTCTTTCAGAGTCATGGTGTGAGTATGCATATTGTTGCTGAATAGGGAAACAGACCTACAACTGGACACGAGGTCTTCGAAAATATCAAGCACACGCAGTAGCTCGCTCACTCTCCTGATCTTAATCTTATTGAGCATAAGTATGATAGGCTCGGGAGATAAATCGCATCCCATCCATAGTCATGAAGTTGTGCTCCATAGCTAAAAAGAGCTTTTCCGTAATGTTTTGATCTCATAGAGAACGCAACTTTTTCTGTATAATGGGCGAACAGACTGTATGTGAAGCAACCTTCTTGCTGCTACGCACACAGTTTATTAAATTGCAAATTAACGTTTTATTCTAATCTATTCACTAAAGTACAAACAATGAGTTTGCCCTGTTTTCTTTCAATTTTCTTTTTTGGACAATAAAAATGATTGATATTCTTGTTTTGATTTGTTTTATGGATATTGTTTCCTTTGTACAGGGAAACCTCCAAGAGAGACCAGCGACCTCTTCTGTTTACGACCACTTTTGGGAGGCACGGAATTTTTTCCGTAGACTTTGTGTAGAAGAAAATGTTTGGGAGAGATAATCAAAACATCTGCCAGCAACCAGGCAAACCTTTGCATCAAAAGAGGAAACTTGAAAAAATGTAAAAAAAAAAAAAAAAAGAAAGAAAAAAAGAAGAACTTTAAAATGTATTCAAAATATTAGTGTGTGGCTCTTATTTAGACAGCTCTTTTTGACGATCACTGAAAGAGGTCTATAATCGCATGTGACAGCCAGATTCCACTAAGAACGATGCTATCCGTGATTTAATTTTTGAGATCAAAGTTAAATTTAAAAAAATATCGATTTTAGAAATTAACTAAGTATCTTAAACAAACCTCTTCTCATCTTTTAAAGCTAACTATTTATTACGAAATAAAATTAAATGCAAATCTAAACAAAAAACATAATTGTTTTCTTTATTTCAAACAGTTCTATCAATCATAATTTGTAAGCTAGTTTTTACGCATAATTATATCAGTAGGGATCATTTTTATGGAAGTTAAATTTTAGTTATTGGTCCAGTTTTCATAACGCCAACACAAGTGGCATTTCAGCACCAAGCAAATGACACTAACTAAAATTAAATTCGTTTGCGAAAAATCTTATACCTTCGATAACATTTTGAAGTCAATGGAGGTAAGCTGTACGAACGATCAATCTCCATTAGCGACCATTTTACTGTGGAACAGAGAGTGGTCGCTCCCCAGACGTTTCACTGGATAACGGAGTTACACCAACGCCTACTACAACTGAAAGCCTCTACACGGTTTTTCATAGGTAGTCCGATCAAACCACTAAACCAGTTATCGAAAGAGCCCTTTGATAGAAAATCTAGTAAAAATAAGAAAGTGGTAGCAAATATATGTCTAAAAATTTGTTTAATTTGTGAATATGATTGGTTAGTCTTATCTACCACTACAGATTCAATTCTCAAATATGAGACCATATGGCAAACTAGTATCAATGAATCGGATGTTGGCGCATCAAGCCAAATCATCACTTCCTACATCAAAAAGCCTCCACACGGTCTTTTATAAGTAGTCCGCGCAGACTATTTAAAAAGTGAACCAGTTGTGCGCATGAACTCGAAACCTTTTATAAAAGTAATTGAGAGAAATTTATCATATATATTTGAGAATTGAATCTGTAGTTGTTGACAAGTGAATAAGGCAAACCAATAATATTCATAAATAAAACAAATTTTTAGTCATATATTTGCTACCACTTTCTCATTTCAACTAGATTTTGTATTAAGTGACTCGTTTGGAAAATGGATATCCTTCACAGTGGTCTGATCGGACTATCTATAAAAAACCGTGTGGAGGCTTTCAGTTATAGGAGGCGTTGGCCAAATACCGAGCTACCACTCATATCAAGCATCACTTTTAAAATAAAATTTGGTTTCAAGCGCACAACCGGTTCACTTTTTAAATAGTCTGCACAGACTACTTATGAAAAACCGTGGGGAGGTTTTCTCATGTAGGAGGTGATGGTTACACTCGTTTATAACGTTAACTGAAGCTCTGACTAAGATGTCATTAAATATCCATACAGTTTATGATTAACTTTTTGACACCAGGTGTGTATATCTAAATTTACAGATATTTCTGCGAGTTTGAATCTACTGTGTGTTGGGAGAACTTTTTATAACTTGCAGGTCATTATAGGCAACTGAAATCTCTGACGAAAAATTTGAAGCTCTGCTTACCTTATCATTTTACCAACAAAAAAAGTGGCTTAAGTTCCTATAAGGTTACATTTTTTATTAAGTTAATTATTGCTCACGAGTTCATTTTCAGAGTTAGTTTTTATCTTAATCGGCTGAAGGGTTTAGAAAGATAAGTTTCAGTACTCCTTAGAGAGTTTCAAAGAGTTCTTCGGAGAAAGATTATAAGAAATATTCTAAAGGCACTCATTAATGTTTCTTTTTATTTCTGGGGAAAATTATTAATGATGCGAAAAAAGAACAATTTTGTCACGTTTCAGATATCACTTACGTGAAGAATTGTTTTTAAAAGCAGTTTTTCTTTAGTGCAAAAAAAAAGAAAAAAAAAAAGAAAAAGAAAAAAAAGAAGAAAAAAAAAGAAAGAAAAAAAAAAGAATTAATAATGCTGAGTGAAGATAGTTATTAGCCTTACAACGAGCCTGCGAGTAAAAAAAAGGTTTCAGCTGTATTATGTTACTTAAATTGTTTTCATCAAACTTTCGTTCTCATTTTTATTACCGTTTCCTATCAAATATTCATTCTAACTTTTATTTATTTCGAGCCTGATTTTCTTGAGTGGTTGTGAATTGACAGTTGAATTCATGGGTGCAAAATCTCCTGATTTTCTCGTAAGATTTTATTTTTATTTTTAAAATGGCAGCAAAATGTAAATATTAATATTTTTATATTTGTTTAACAAAGTTGACTTATAATGATATTGTCCACCACTACGCATAAGTAATTAAAATAAACACAAATACCTTGAATTTGGAAATGTAATTTATTTATTTTTAAATTATATTAAAACTTTTGCCTTTCTATAAAATTTTTGGATTTTTTTTTAAAATTAATTAAATATTTATGTTTACTACCACTACAAATAATTATTTAAACACATATATAAGTTAAACTTCTATTAATAGCTGCTCGGGCGTCTCTTCATCAATCATGCTAGTTTTTCGTGTTTTACTGAAGAGCTAAAGCAAACTTTTGGAATCCCCACGTTGCGGGATTAAATGCATAAAAGGAGTTTTGAGAAGTAAGGAAATGACAGCCGTCTTGTTCGAATATAAGATAAGGTCGGAGTGGTCGTTAGTTTTAAGTGATAGGAAGCAACAAATTGCTAGTTCCGGGGGTCAAACCATCACCTCCTACATCAGAAAGCCTCCACACGGTTTTTCATAAGTAGTCTGCACAGAATATTTTTATTTTAAAAGTGAACCAGTTGGGCGCATGAAACTAAATTCTATTTTAAAAGTGACTGAGGGAAATTTATCATATATATTTAAGAATTGAATCGGTAGTAGTAGACAAGTAAATTAGACAAATAAATCATATTCACAAATTAAACAAATTTTTAGACATATATTTGCTACCACTTTCTTATTTTTACTAGATTTTGTATTAAAGGGCTCTTTCGTAAACTGGTTTACCTTCATAGTGGTCTGATCGGACTACCTGTGAAAAACGGTGCCAGTACCGTCTTTACGCATGGGCACACCCGGGCAGTGTCCGGGGGCCCCAAGCACTCAAGGGGCCCTTGAGAATCTTACTCTTTATAAATTGAGTTTAAAGAATAAACAACATCGTCTTATATAATTTTTAAAATATATATATTCTGTTATATCAAGTGTGAATTTTTTTCTGCAAATAGTGATTTATTATCATGCAAACACCAATAATTTGAATAGTTTATCAACAAGAAAACTTAAGAAAGGCAACTGAAATCTATTTTTCTACGTTCCAATGAAAATTTTAGGTATTTGGGCATTGAAAGATGTTTTAAGTTTTTATTACTGTTTAGTTTGACAAAATAATCCATACCTTTTGAATTTATTTTAATTTGTTATACCTTTATGTTTATTTTATTTAATTTAATTAACTTCCATGATTTTGAAAATTATTTTATTTACACCTGACTGGTTAGCATCTCAATTGTTTTAAAAATTATACATATAGTTTAAAAATGCTTTTTTTTTTAGTTTTTGGGGGGGTTATCAAAATGTGTTTAAATTTGTTAAAACTATTGCATCATATCTTAAAAATGATTTATTTTATATATGTGAAGTTTTTTAGTTAGTTTTGAAACCTTATGATAGGTTATAGGGCTCTAAAATATTTTTGTGCCCGGGGGTCCTGCATGCTATTAAGACGGCCCTGGGAGGCTTTCAGTTGTAGGAGGCGTTGATCAAACCATCACCTCCTACATCAGAAAGCCTTCACACGGATTTTTATAATTAGTCCGTGCAGACTATTCAAAAATTGAACCGGTTGTGCGCATGGAATCTATATATTATTCTAAAGTTGACTGATAGAAATTTATCATATATACTTGACAATTAAATCTGTAGTGGTTGACAAACATATAAAACAAATCAATCATATTCATAAATTAAACAAATTTTTAGACATATATTTTCTACCACTCTCTTATTTTTACTAGATTTTGTATTAAGTGGCTCTTTTGTTACCTTCATAATGGTATGATCTGACTACCTATAAAAAAGCGTGTGGAGGCTTTCAGTTGTAGGTGTAGGAGGCGTTGATCAAACCCGGTAATGGTCAATATTTGCACCACTAGGAAATTGATGCAATTGAGTTCCTGCAGAGCATAAAATCAAAGTTGTCTTTTACTGATTTTGTGAACTACATTTTACTACCGATTCGGAAAATCATTTTTGGAAAGAGCAAATGTTGGCTGGTATGCTTTAATACCACTAAGAATCTTAATCAGAATGATGAACCATGTTGAACTACAATTAGAATATTTTGCAGAATTTCACAGAAATATTTTGATTACTTAACCAAAACAACTAGCACATTAAATGAAGTATTTATTTATTGGTACAAGGATAGAAATGCCTTTTCATATTAATAAAATTTTGCGAAAAATTTGTATATAATGGCAGCTATGATTCAGATTATTTGGCGCAAAATTTCAAAACTCGACAATACATCACTTTTTTGTAAAAATATTAAACTTATGGTATAAATTGCTTGCTTAGAATGTGTAATCATGACATTGTTTAAAAAAAGTCAAAGCGCTGTTGCATTTGTAGGGGAGTTTGGAGATTCATGAAATTCTTACAATTTGTGACAAGTGAGAGGGAGGGGGTAATAAAAAGGGTGAAATCCCTTATTTTGCTTCGAATAAAATATTTCAAACTAGCATTTTAAAAATTTCTATTCTATTTTCTTATATAATTTTCATCTTTTCCATTAAAATATTCAGTCATCATAATTATGCAGCTGTCATTAAGAAAATGAAGTTAATATTTAAAAATAAAATTCGAAATATTCTCTGTGATAGGTGTTTCATTTCTGAAATGATGCCAAGGCTCGGATAAGCTGGTTGATAGGGCGTTGGACCCATGTCCAAGAGGTCGTGAGTTCGATCCCCAAAGGCCAATGACTTCCAGTATAGTAAATGGTGACTGGTACACGTTAAATCTGTTTAGTCACTAGTTAAGTCCTCCATGCTCCCTGAAAAATCATATCTCTGGTGATACTGAATCGGATATTGATCGTGCTCTGGTTCAAGTCGAAATTACGATCTGAGGACGGAGGAACGGATACATGAATGGGTCATCCCTATAAACGGGGTATGACGTGTGCGTAGCTGAAGTCGTATTCTTGTCCATAGATGGAGCCACTGAAAAACTGGGTTCAAAATTACAAGGCTACGGAGTTGAACATTAGTAGCCGTAAACCCATTAAGTTGGGTCGTAAAAAATCGCAAAATATAAATCCAAGTAAAAAATCGCTATAATAATACTTTGAAAAAATTATATGGCCTCCTCGATCACCCGACCTATCATGTCTTGATTTCTGGAGTCATATGAAAACACTGGTTAATAATGCTGGTTGCAAGAATCGCAGTAGCTGCCTGCGAGATATGCCTGGAGTATTGCAGAATGTTCGGGTGTCCATGTGCCGGAGATGTGAGGTGTGCATTGTAGCCGGTGGCAGAAACTTCGAACACTTACTTTGACCCATGTGCCTTATGCTTTTTTCAATGTATTATTAAAACTATTTTTCACTTACGGTCTCTTTTCTTTATGGTGCTTCTGTGTACGTCACCGTTTCAGGAAAGCATTTCCGACCCCACATTGCTATATGATTTCGAGTCGTCAGGATGCACTCTACCCCTCATAGAAGTTCTGAAACCCTTAACTGAGACACCCTGTATAAGAGGTAACCACGAGGATCGGTGAGTGAAACGAGCAGGAGCAGAGCTTCTTAGTTGAATAAAAATTTAAATCGTATATTTTGTTTACTTTTAGTTTTTCACGTATTTTGATGAAGAGGTTTATTTAGCGGCATTTTTTGATAATTCTTCCAAACCACTGCATGAAGTTTAAATGACGCAATTTCTCTTTATTTGTATGGAAAATTTATGAAGTGTTAAGAAGTATTACGAGTGTATTCTGTGTCCATGAGTAAAATAGAAAATTAATACCTATGTTTAAATACGCACATAAACAGGAATGTATACTTACATCTAATATATAATGCACTGATGTTCTAAAGTTTAACATAATTTGCGAAGAACGTGAAGGAAAATTCGCAAATTTTTTTTCCAAATTATCTTTAAAATAATTACTCTTTGAAGTTAAAACAGTGAGGGTCATAGAAATACTTAAATCGGTGCCAGCAGGCACAATACATGTGCGCATGTCAGAACAAGTGTAAAACTGGTTCTCGTGTCATACGGAAACCAGGAAGGCTGTGTGCAAATGCTGCGCGGAGTAGCGAATATAATGATCAAAAAGGCTGAAAGATTGGCACATTAGTGCCACATGGGCATGTTTTTAAAAAGACGAAATATTAGAATACTGGAATGTAAACTATTTCAAGCCGAAGTGTCTCAAATTCTAAATGGTCCTGAACATGTGATCTCAAGACAGTGGCAGACGATTACAAAGTATGGGAAATTTTAACCTACGATCAGTTCAAGACCGATATTTACTACTAAGCAAGGCATTAACAATCGTTTGTCAAGAGCGATATTGCTCAATGAATGTGCGACGTTAGAGGGACTGTTGTACCAAAGAACTCCGTTACAGTGTTCGCAACTTGCACGGGAATATGAGTTTCGATGACAACTATTTACAGGAAACGCAATCATGCTAATCTGTATGCCAGAGGACCAGCCATTTAGATTCCTACTCTCTCGTCTGCGCACAAACGCGCTCGTCAAATCAGGAGTTTAAAGCATCAGCACTGGAGATTGCAGAAGTGGTTCAATGTGATGTTCGATGACGAGTCCAAACTTACTCAGAACACTGATTCTCGACGAAATATATAAAACTCGATTTTATCCAATAAAAGTCACGTAAAGTCACATTTTCTTTCAGAGTCATGGTGTGAGTATGCATATTGTTGCTGAATAGGGAAACAGACCTACAACTGGACACGAGGTCTTCGAAAATATCAAGCACACGCAGTAGCTCGCTCACTCTCCTGATCTTAATCTTATTGAGCATAAGTATGATAGGCTCGGGAGATAAATCGCATCCCATCCATAGTCATGAAGTTGTGCTCCATAGCTAAAAAGAGCTTTTCCGTAATGTTTTGATCTCATAGAGAACGCAACTTTTTCTGTATAATGGGCGAACAGACTGTATGTGAAGCAACCTTCTTGCTGCTACGCACACAGTTTATTAAATTGCAAATTAACGTTTTATTCTAATCTATTCACTAAAGTACAAACAATGAGTTTGCCCTGTTTTCTTTCAATTTTCTTTTTTGGACAATAAAAATGATTGATATTCTTGTTTTGATTTGTTTTATGGATATTGTTTCCTTTGTACAGGGAAACCTCCAAGAGAGACCAGCGACCTCTTCTGTTTACGACCACTTTTGGGAGGCACGGAATTTTTTCCGTAGACTTTGTGTAGAAGAAAATGTTTGGGAGAGATAATCAAAACATCTGCCAGCAACCAGGCAAACCTTTGCATCAAAAGAGGAAACTTGAAAAAATGTAAAAAAAAAAAAAAAAGAAAGAAAAAAAGAAGAACTTTAAAATGTATTCAAAATATTAGTGTGTGGCTCTTATTTAGACAGCTCTTTTTGACGATCACTGAAAGAGGTCTATAATCGCATGTGACAGCCAGATTCCACTAAGAACGATGCTATCCGTGATTTAATTTTTGAGATCAAAGTTAAATTTAAAAAAATATCGATTTTAGAAATTAACTAAGTATCTTAAACAAACCTCTTCTCATCTTTTAAAGCTAACTATTTATTACGAAATAAAATTAAATGCAAATCTAAACAAAAAACATAATTGTTTTCTTTATTTCAAACAGTTCTATCAATCATAATTTGTAAGCTAGTTTTTACGCATAATTATATCAGTAGGGATCATTTTTATGGAAGTTAAATTTTAGTTATTGGTCCAGTTTTCATAACGCCAACACAAGTGGCATTTCAGCACCAAGCAAATGACACTAACTAAAATTAAATTCGTTTGCGAAAAATCTTATACCTTCGATAACATTTTGAAGTCAATGGAGGTAAGCTGTACGAACGATCAATCTCCATTAGCGACCATTTTACTGTGGAACAGAGAGTGGTCGCTCCCCAGACGTTTCACTGGATAACGGAGTTACACCAACGCCTACTACAACTGAAAGCCTCTACACGGTTTTTCATAGGTAGTCCGATCAAACCACTAAACCAGTTATCGAAAGAGCCCTTTGATAGAAAATCTAGTAAAAATAAGAAAGTGGTAGCAAATATATGTCTAAAAATTTGTTTAATTTGTGAATATGATTGGTTAGTCTTATCTACCACTACAGATTCAATTCTCAAATATGAGACCATATGGCAAACTAGTATCAATGAATCGGATGTTGGCGCATCAAGCCAAATCATCACTTCCTACATCAAAAAGCCTCCACACGGTCTTTTATAAGTAGTCCGCGCAGACTATTTAAAAAGTGAACCAGTTGTGCGCATGAACTCGAAACCTTTTATAAAAGTAATTGAGAGAAATTTATCATATATATTTGAGAATTGAATCTGTAGTTGTTGACAAGTGAATAAGGCAAACCAATAATATTCATAAATAAAACAAATTTTTAGTCATATATTTGCTACCACTTTCTCATTTCAACTAGATTTTGTATTAAGTGACTCGTTTGGAAAATGGATATCCTTCACAGTGGTCTGATCGGACTATCTATAAAAAACCGTGTGGAGGCTTTCAGTTATAGGAGGCGTTGGCCAAATACCGAGCTACCACTCATATCAAGCATCACTTTTAAAATAAAATTTGGTTTCAAGCGCACAACCGGTTCACTTTTTAAATAGTCTGCACAGACTACTTATGAAAAACCGTGGGGAGGTTTTCTCATGTAGGAGGTGATGGTTACACTCGTTTATAACGTTAACTGAAGCTCTGACTAAGATGTCATTAAATATCCATACAGTTTATGATTAACTTTTTGACACCAGGTGTGTATATCTAAATTTACAGATATTTCTGCGAGTTTGAATCTACTGTGTGTTGGGAGAACTTTTTATAACTTGCAGGGCATTATAGGCAACTGAAATCTCTGACGAAAAATTTGAAGCTCTGCTTACCTTATCATTTTACCAACAAAAAAAGTGGCTTAAGTTCCTATAAGGTTACATTTTTTATTAAGTTAATTATTGCTCACGAGTTCATTTTCAGAGTTAGTTTTTATCTTAATCGGCTGAAGGGTTTAGAAAGATAAGTTTCAGTACTCCTTAGAGAGTTTCAAAGAGTTCTTCGGAGAAAGATTATAAGAAATATTCTAAAGGCACTCATTAATGTTTCTTTTTATTTCTGGGGAAAATTATTAATGATGCGAAAAAAGAACAATTTTGTCACGTTTCAGATATCACTTACGTGAAGAATTGTTTTTAAAAGCAGTTTTTCTTTAGTGCAAAAAAAAAAGAAAAAAAAAAAGAAAAAGAAAAAAAAGAAGAAAAAAAAAAGAAAGAAAAAAAAAAGAATTAATAATGCTGAGTGAAGATAGTTATTAGCCTTACAACGAGCCTGCGAGTAAAAAAAAGGTTTCAGCTGTATTATGTTACTTAAATTGTTTTCATCAAACTTTCGTTCTCATTTTTATTACCGTTTCCTATCAAATATTCATTCTAACTTTTATTTATTTCGAGCCTGATTTTCTTGAGTGGTTGTGAATTGACAGTTGAATTCATGGGTGCAAAATCTCCTGATTTTCTCGTAAGATTTTATTTTTATTTTTAAAATGGCAGCAAAATGTAAATATTAATATTTTTATATTTGTTTAACAAAGTTGACTTATAATGATATTGTCCACCACTACGCATAAGTAATTAAAATAAACACAAATACCTTGAATTTGGAAATGTAATTTATTTATTTTTAAATTATATTAAAACTTTTGCCTTTCTATAAAATTTTTGGATTTTTTTTTAAAATTAATTAAATATTGATGTTTTCTACCACTACAAATAATTATTTAAACACATATATAAGTTAAACTTCTATTAATAGCTGCTCGGGCGTCTCTTCATCAATCATGCTAGTTTTTCGTGTTTTACTGAAGAGCTAAAGCAAACTTTTGGAATCCCCACGTTGCGGGATTAAATGCATAAAAGGAGTTTTGAGAAGTAAGGAAATGACAGCCGTCTTGTTCGAATATAAGATAAGGTCGGAGTGGTCGTTAGTTTTAAGTGATAGGAAGCAACAAATTGCTAGTTCCGGGGGTCAAACCATCACCTCCTACATCAGAAAGCCTCCACACGGTTTTTCATAAGTAGTCTGCACAGAATATTTTTATTTTAAAAGTGAACCAGTTGGGCGCATGAAACTAAATTCTATTTTAAAAGTGACTGAGGGAAATTTATCATATATATTTAAGAATTGAATCGGTAGTAGTAGACAAGTAAATTAGACAAATAAATCATATTCACAAATTAAACAAATTTTTAGACATATATTTGCTACCACTTTCTTATTTTTACTAGATTTTGTATTAAAGGGCTCTTTCGTAAACTGGTTTACCTTCATAGTGGTCTGATCGGACTACCTGTGAAAAACGGTGCCAGTACCGTCTTTACGCATGGGCACACCCGGGCAGTGTCCGGGGGCCCCAAGCACTCAAGGGGCCCTTGAGAATCTTACTCTTTATAAATTGAGTTTAAAGAATAAACAACATCGTCTTATATAATTTTTAAAATATATATATTCTGTTATATCAAGTGTGAATTTTTTTCTGCAAATAGTGATTTATTATCATGCAAACACCAATAATTTGAATAGTTTATCAACAAGAAAACTTAAGAAAGGCAACTGAAATCTATTTTTCTACGTTCCAATGAAAATTTTAGGTATTTGGGCATTGAAAGATGTTTTAAGTTTTTATTACTGTTTAGTTTGACAAAATAATCCATACCTTTTGAATTTATTTTAATTTGTTATACCTTTATGTTTATTTTATTTAATTTAATTAACTTCCATGATTTTGAAAATTATTTTATTTACACCTGACTGGTTAGCATCTCAATTGTTTTAAAAATTATACATATAGTTTAAAAATGCTTTTTTTGTTAGTTTTTGGGGGGGTTATCAAAATGTGTTTAAATTTGTTAAAACTATTGCATCATATCTTAAAAATGATTTATTTTATATATGTGAAGTTTTTTAGTTAGTTTTGAAACCTTATGATAGGTTATAGGGCTCTAAAATATTTTTGTGCCCGGGGGTCCTGCATGCTATTAAGACGGCCCTGGGAGGCTTTCAGTTGTAGGAGGCGTTGATCAAACCATCACCTCCTACATCAGAAAGCCTTCACACGGATTTTTATAATTAGTCCGTGCAGACTATTCAAAAATTGAACCGGTTGTGCGCATGGAATCTATATATTATTCTAAAGTTGACTGAAAGAAATTTATCATATATACTTGAAAATTAAATCTGTAGTGGTTGACAAACATATAAAACAAATCAATCATATTCATAAATTAAACAAATTTTTAGACATATATTTTCTACCACTCTCTTATTTTTACTAGATTTTGTATTAAGTGGCTCTTTTGTTACCTTCATAATGGTATGATCAGACTACCTATAAAAAAGCGTGTGGAGGCTTTCAGTTGTAGGTGTAGGAGGCGTTGATCAAACCCGGTAATGGTCAATATTTGCACCACTAGGAAATTGATGCAATTGAGTTCCTGCAGAGCATAAAATCAAAGTTGTCTTTTACTGATTTTGTGAACTACATTTTACTACCGATTCGGAAAATCATTTTTGGAAAGAGCAAATGTTGGCTGGTATGCTTTAATACCACTTAGAATCTTAATCAGAATGATGAACCATGTTGAACTACAATTAGAATATTTTGCAGAATTTCACAGAAATATTTTGATTACTTAACCAAAACAACTAGCACATTAAATGAAGTATTTATTTATTGGTACAAGGATAGAAATGCCTTTTCATATTAATAAAATTTTGTGAAAAATTTGTATATAATGGCAGCTATGATTCAGATTATTTGGCGCAAAATTTCAAAACTCGACAATACATCACTTTTTTGTAAAAATATTAAACTTATGGTATAAATTGCTTGCTTAGAATGTGTAATCATGACATTGTTTAAAAAAAGTCAAAGCGCTGTTGCATTTGTAGGGGAGTTTGGAGATTCATGAAATTCTTACAATTTGTGACAAGTGAGAGGGAGGGGGTAATAAAAAGGGTGAAATCCCTTATTTTGCTTCGAATAAAATATTTCAAACTAGCATTTTAAAAATTTCTATTCTATTTTCTTATATAATTTTCATCTTTTCCATTAAAATATTCAGTCATCATAATTATGCAGCTGTCATTAAGAAAATGAAGTTAATATTTAAAAATAAAATTCGAAATATTCTCTGTGATAGGTGTTTCATTTCTGAAATGATGCCAAGGCTCGGATAAGCTGGTTGATAGGGCGTTGGACCCATGTCCAAGAGGTCGTGAGTTCGATCCCCAAAGGCCAAAGACTTCCAGTATAGTAAATGGTGACTGGTACACGTTAAATCTGTTTAGTCACTAGTTAAGTCCTCCATGCTCCCTGAAAAATCATATCTCTGGTGATACTGAATCGGATATTGATCGTGCTCTGGTTCAAGTCGAAATTACGATCTGAGGACGGAGGAACGGATACATGAATGGGTCATCCCTATAAACGGGGTATGACGTGTGCGTAGCTGAAGTCGTATTCTTGTCCATAGATGGAGCCACTGAAAAACTGGGTTCAAAATTACAAGGCTACGGAGTTGAACATTAGTAGCCGTAAACCCATGAAATTGGGTCGGCTGTTCAACGACGGTTATAAAATAAAAAAAAAATAAAATCAGACTTGCTGGGGCCGGGATAGCCTGGTCGGTAGGGCGCTGGGCCCATATTCAAGAGGTCGTGGGTTCGATCCCCGCCGGCCGAAGACTCCCCGTGTAGTAAATGGTGACTGATGCACGTTAAATCTGTCGAGTCTCAAAGTCCTCCATATTCCCATCACAAATCAATACCTCTGGGGGTACTGATCCAGGAGTTTCCTTGTCTTCTGGATTGGTTCAAAATTACAAGGCTACGGAGTTGACTATTAGTAGTCGTAAACCCATGAAATTGGGTCGGCTGTTCAACGACGGTTATAAAATAAAATAAAATCAGACTTGCTGCTATGGCAGGTGGTATTAGAAGCAACACCAACAACTGATAGCATATGTATATATAGCGCAGCGTGACTTATGACGGAAGGGTAGTGTGACATTATATTGACAAAAGGGAGGAGGGTTCAAAAATATTGAAAAAAAAAAAGCATAATTTATAGATAGTAATTTTATAGGACTGATATGAGATAGAAAATCTATCTGTGTCTAAATTTCACTTGAGATTCAATAATCAGCTTATAATTTTTATGCAAATTTCAGTTATTTCATTTAATATCTAATACTTTTCATGTAAGTTTTATTTAACAGCTTAGATATTTAATGAATAACGTGCCTATTTTACATAATTAATAAGCAACAGTTAAACAATATTAAATTGCGAAACTAACTAATCAGAAATAAAAACTATTAACAGTGATAAATTTGAGTTTTAAATAAATTTAAAATAAATTTAGATTACGTAAAAAATATGCAGCAACTAAACTTAAAATAAATATAAATAATAATAAAGATAACGTTTGCATTGAAAAATAATTTTAAAGAATCATGTGGGGTATAGCAGTTTTTTGTTTTTTTTAAAAAAAAAAAATCTTAATGCGAATTTCCGGTTTTTCTTCTCTTCCGAGAATTTTAGGAAATGATACAGCTAATTTTTAAACAAAACGCTTCAATTTATTATCGTTATTTATTCACAGTTGATAAGTACAATTAATTTTTCTTACATCCATTCTATGATTTACAACAATTCTATAACTATTGATGAAAATTTTAAATCTTTAACCCTTTGACTCAGAGTAATTTTTATTTAACATATTTCTTATACTTATCACTATTTTTTATTAGTTTAGGTCAACAGTTAAAGCTTAAGTTAACAGTTTAAGTTGAGAGTTTAAGTTTAAAATATCATATTTAGAGTTTTAAAAATTTACGGCTATGAAATACAGCAAAATCTTCTAAACACAACTCACTTTCAATAAATAATTTTTCAAATTTGCACTTATTAGCAGTTATTTAGATTTAAGAGAATCAGTCAGTTATTCATCATTGATATTTCTTTCATTTTCAAAATCAATTATTGATAAATTATTAATATTAATGAAAAAAAATTCAAAACTTTTTTTTGGAGTCTATATTTTAGAACAGACATAATTTTGATATTCTAATAGATCTTTTCAGAAACTATTAGACTGTTTCTTTATAATCAAAAAATGCAAAAATAATTTTTGGCTTGTAATTAGAGACTCAGAAAAAGATATATAAAAAAGAACACCTGTATCCCAAAAAGTTAAGAAAAGTTCTGAAATTTGATTTATTATTATTATATTTTAATTTAGAAGTAGCAATAAGAAAAATTCTTTTATGAAAAATTAGTAGAGCAATTATTTTTGAAAGAAAAGGGGCATTTTGGGTATAAAATGCATCAATAACTATTTTCGTTTATTCATTAATTCTAATATTTACGAGCAGAAACTGTGAACTTACAAGAGAAATCTATGAAAGCAGCTTTATTCTACAGTTATTAAAGGCATTTTTTTTGTTTAATCTTTGTTAGAATTTCGATCACGTAAATGTAATTATTACGGAAGACTACGTTTTAATAACACGTTATGGTCAATATGAAATCCGGCTACTCACAAATCAGTAATTCGTTCATTTTGGATTGCATAACTTCAGAAGAGAATTATAAGAAAGCTATAGAGGAGCATATAATAATTTATTCGGTTTTAATCAACGCCTCCTATAACTGAAAGCCTCCGCACGCTTTTTTGTAGGTAGTCTGTTTAGACCACTGTGAAAGATATCCACTTTCTGAACGAGTCAGTTAATACAAAATCTAGTTAAAATAAGAAAGTGGTAGCAAATATATGACTAAAAATTTGCTTTATTTATGAATATTATTGGTTTGCCTTATTCACTCGTCAGCCACTACAGATTCAATTCTCAAATATATATCATGAGTTTCTCTCAAGTACTTTTATAAAAGGTTTTGGGTTCATGTGCACAACTGGTTCACTTTTTGAATAGTCTGCGCGGACTACTTATAACAAACCCTGTGGAGGCTTTTTGATGTAGGAGGTGATGTTTTAATGCGTTGCAAGTTATTAGAATAATTATTTTACATTACTATTAAAAAGAATAGAAATTCGCCATTGCGAACCTTTTATAAGATTTTAGACGACATAAAAGATTACATGAAATCCTGCTTGCTTTGCTTTATTTAAAAAGAACTGGGCACCTGGGCCGCGCAGCGGCCCCTATCCCATACATCGTGAAATAATACAAACAGTGAATAAAAACATTTTGTAAATTAGCAACATTGTGGTAGCTATACAAAAGGTCGAGCACAATTGCTTGAAAAATTATATGTTGAGGTTATATATTGAAATGAGAGAAGATTTTTATAACAATTTGTAATTGAGACTTAATAGTTAAAATATCTAAAAATTGAATCATAATAAATTAAACATAGTTTGATATTGAAGTGAATCATGATTTATGAGTTAATCAGAAATTTTCATTATTTAAAAAGCATAATTGATATTTAAGCATTGAGAACTTTTTTACAAATTTAATTTTGATAAATAACAAAGTACACTTGACATTTGATCATTGAAATTAATTTAAATTTAACGTGAACTTGAGATGCAAAACAATTTGAAATAAAAGATAAATTTACATGAAATCTACTGCTATTGTCTTTTATCTAATTATTATTTTTTTTAATTTGCAGTGGTATCTTTAATAATTGAGTTGTTATTTTAAATTTGTAGAAATGATATTTCATATTTTTAATCGTGATTCTGATCTTTCAACAGTGCATCTGGGCCTTCCAGTAGTAATATTTATGAAGAATAATATTAGAATTTGTATTCAAATTATGTGTATCTATAGCCAAAGTTCATATAAATAACTTTAAAACAATATAAGAATAAAAATTTTCATTTTGTTACCACTTAATATATATAAAGAAAATCTCATAATAAAAATTCAAATTTCAACGTATTATATAAATTACAATAACATACATGCTAACTTTTACGCATTTGGCGTAAAATTTTATTTTAATATCTAAAGTGGTAGTAAATATATACTATTTTTTCTTTTATAAACTTAATTTTTAAATAATTTTGATCACCACTATTCTTAAAAAAATTAAGCATATATACTATTATGTGTTACTATCATGGTTGTCAGCTTGAAATTTTTCAAATACAACATATTTTGTTGCTCAAAATTGAAGTTTAAATTCAATTTTGATACCACTGGGAAAAATAAAAATGGAAGGGATTAAAAGTTGGCAAGTATGCAATAGCATTATAGCCTTCTACGCAGATGATACCGGTATAATAATCAAATCCAGAAATCCTAACTTAGCTCTAATTTAACTACAAGAACAAATACATGAAATAGAAGACTGGTGTAGAAAATGGAAAATAGCCGTAAACGTCGACAAATCACAAATCCTCATCATGCAAAAAAGAAGAATTAAAATTTCAACTCAAACTGAAACTGTTCAACATTTTGATTCCAATAGTTAAGAGAACAAAGTACCTTGGACTCATAATTAATAGCAAACTCACTTGGAGCGACCATATTAAAAATATAATAGACAAAGCCAATGCAGCAGTTAATATCATCCAACCTCTCATCTATAACCAAAACGTCTCACTAAAAATTAGAAAATTACTATACGCCTGTATGATCCGACCTATACTTACATATGCTTCAACTGCCTGGACTACTATACCCGAACACCTAATGAAAAAGCTCAACCAATGTCAAAATAAAATACTCAGAAAAATCACCCGTGCCAGATGATTCATACTTAATTCAAATATCCATAAAGATCTCAAAATTCCGTTTCTATCCGAATATATATATAAATTAAATGCAGACTTCTACGATAAAGCCATAAAATGCAGTACAGCCAACTTCAATCAGATTTTTAACTTCGAGAATTATAAAAAAGACGAAAAACTAAGACCAATAGTGTTATATCCTTTCTCTTTAGAATAATAATAAATTGTAAATTAGATTTTAAAAAAAGATGAAAAAAATTGCGTTGTGATTATTTTTCCCGCATTTAACACCGATTACCAGATATAACAAGAAGGAATGATATAAGCTAAATTAGGATTACCAGCACAGTTATTATTACTACAATATTAATCTTGATTAGCTGTAAGGTAAAGATAAATTAAACTTAAAGGATTCAAATCCAACAACATTACTATTCTAGACTAAATATTTTATTTTAAAGAATTTATCATAAATCAATTTAGGTTGACAAGATGGCAGTTACTGCTATACAACTTACATTTCAGATAGAAGAATTATTTAAATATTTCCATTATTTAATACTACTATTCAACAAAAAAAATTAATTTATGGGCACGCATATTAAAGTAAAAAAAAATAAATAAAACTTAGCTGGGAATACACGCATAGCTAGAGCGTGTGTGTGGCCGGCCACCCCGCATCAAAATTCTCCACTTCCTTCCTCAAGCACGTCAGAACAGGGAATGCCTAAAAAAACGAATTTCCTCTCCTTTCCCGCTCATGTATTCCTCCGCGCCACAGGCGGCGCTACCATCGTTCAACTGTTCACACCTGTGATGCAATCCATTTTCAAGTAGGAGTGAAGGAAAATATTTGGGTGGTGTTGAAGAGTAGTGTAGGGAAAAATATTGGATGGTTTGATGGATTAAAATAATGAATGAGATCTTAAAATTAAAAACGCGGTGCCCAAAAAATTAATTGTGCCCATAACTAATTAGTAACAGAAATAATACAACCTTAAGAAATAAAATACATTAAAAGGACATACCAACATAACATTCCATCCAGGGAAAGGAGAAAAAAAATCAAAGATTTTTTTTTTTTTGAATAATTATTCATAGTTTTAGCCAAAATTCTAACTTTAAGGATGGAATAATAGGAAGGGTGGTGGACACTGAGTTGGACAAATTGCATATAAAAAATTTATCTTCTTCAATTCTTCTCCGGTTCCCAGAACCGTGGTTCAAAATGTCTATTCGAAAATTGTTCGTATGGCAAAGTTCCGTGTCAGACCTTCTGCAGCAGGTCTCACGTGTTTTACATTTTCATGTGTGTGTGTCAGGATGATTCTTGATGTGTGTAAGCGTGTCCTGCTCTCTTCCATGTAGCAACCTTCCTTGGTAATTAAGAGATCTCCCTCAACAGACAGGTTACAAAGAGCATCTTGGATTTTACGCTGCTTAGCAATAGGTAGGCTTTGGGCGTTCCATATTTGATCACTGGAACTCAGGCTGTAGTGAAATTGATGGAAAGACTATTTCATGGAATCACGGGTTTTCAGAACCATATATTCATCTGTTCATTAAACTTTTATCCCTAACAGGGTCTTGAATTGTTCTTTTTCTCAAGATATCAGAGACAACATTCCGCAAGACAGTAGCTCTCTTTTCAGCATCAACATCACCCCACAGGAACAGCAAAGGGCCCTTTTGCTTGGCTTCCCGAAGTAATGAATCGACTGGGAAGGGGCACTGCGAATCTGAAGATACGTCGTTTCACAATATCAGACATACACTAGTTTCGCTCAATTCTGACACATTGGACCACACACCTCGGTGTCGAACACGCTTAGCTTGGACTGACCACACTTATTGAAATTTATGAATGTCCAAAACAACCATTTTATAAGTGTTCATTTGGTAAATTTAGAAGTCCATTTAATTCTTTCTGTTCTTTTTGAGAGCATCACTCGAAGCACAACATATAATTTAAACATTTCACAACAAATTTTACTTTCCAACTCAGTTTCAACCATTCAATTTCAGTATTTTAATTAACATTTCCAAGGAGAGCAAAATTTCTTTTCTCCTTGAAAATTAAAAAAAAACCAAAAATGAAATTTTTGCAATTAAAAACAATATAAAAACATTTTGACACTTCATGTTTGCTATATCATTCTGGGAAAGTTAATACTTCAGATCCAAAACTCAATTTTTTTTTTTTTTTTTTTTTGAATACTTAATTTAATCCTAACCACAAAGTTTAATTTTAAATGCCTACATTTCAATAATCAATTGTTACGTTTCAATATTCTTACCAAGATTCATCAATAAATTCTTCAAAGCAAAACCATCTTAGTTCACTATTAACAATTATCTATCATTAAAGATTAAATCTATATAATTTATTATGATAAAAATATTTTTTTTTTTTTTGACATTAAGATCCTTTACAATTAGACTTTCTACCATTAATTTGGTTTGTAGATTTTTTTTTCTGTTTAAATTTAACGTCTAGGTCTAAGATTATATCTGGAATTTGGTTGATTTTGGCGTAATACAATTTTCATTCTACGTTTCCTTCGCATAACCTCGTGGTTAGTAGGTACCATTTCCTCTCCAGGATTACCCTCCTGACCAACAAAAAGTTCATCTGATTCATTACTTAAATTTTTTATAGTTTTTCGTTCTTCGACACGCTTTACTCTATCAATATGTACACGTTTAACTACTTTCCTATCCTTCAGTAACTGAATTTCAACATTCACAGGAGACAAAATTTTGGTAATTATGAATGGACCTTTATTTGGTTTTAACAATTTCTTTGATAAGCCTGTCTTAATTATAGGTTCATACAAAAATATAATATCGTTTACTTTAAGGTTTTTATCTTTAGCTGATTTTTGTCTATAATTCTCTTGATTTTGAGCTGCTTGGGTTAAGTTCTTTTTGACACTTTCAAAACTTCTCTTTAGACGTTTTGTCAAGTCGTAAGTGTAATCTTTAACTTCAGTATAAGAATGTTTTGATTCTTCTGTGAGTATTTGATGTGGTAAAGTAATTTCGCGGCCATATAATACTTTAGAGGGTGAAAAACCAGTTGTTGTATGAACGGCGGACCTATGCGCCATTAGTGCGAATTCTATGTGCCTGTCCCAATCATTGTGTGACTCATTTACTAAGTGACTAAGGGAATTAATTAAGGTTGCATTTAATTTTTCTACGACTCCATCAGTTTGAGGATGATATGGGCTAGTAGAGTGTTTCTTTATACCTAATTTTTTATACACCTCAGTAATTGATGTTGATAGGAAATTGGAACCACGATCTGATATTAGATGACTAGGGACACCGTGTCGAGTGATAAATTGTTCCAAGACTCTAGCGACAGTGTCACTTTTGATATCAGGAGTAGGATAAGCCTCGGGCCAACGACTAAAATAATCTGACATTACTAATAAGTATTTATTTCCTGAATAAGTTAAAGGTAAGGGACCCATAGCATCAATTGCTACGTATTCCATGGGTTTTGAAGCAACAGGCATTCTTTGAAGGGGAGCAAATCTTTTAGGTAAGTGGGCTCTGCGCTCGTTACATGAATTACACGATTTTACATAATTGCAAATATCTGAATACATATCTTTCCAAAAGTAGTTAGACTTAATTCTTTTTAGTGTTTTGCAGAAACCTTGATGAGTTACAGTGGGTGAGTCATGACAGTAAAATAAAATTTCAGGAACAACTGATTTAGGCACAACTAATCTATCTTCATTATTTACACTAACTTTATATTTTGGTGCACAATATAAAACATTTTCTTTTATGAAAAATTTTAATTTATGCTTTGACATATCCGCTTTATTCTCAAGTTCATCAATTATTTTCTTACAAAATGGGTCAACTTTTTGTTCTTTTTCCACAGATTGTAACAAAGTAGGTTCTATAGATGTTATATTTATATTATTTATTTGTTCTATATTTCTTGAGAGGTAATCTGCAGTTACGTTTAACTTCCCGGGTTTGTGAATAATTTGGTGATCATATTGTTGTAATGTCATTACCCAACGTGCAATTCTAGATGTGGGATCTTTAAGTTTAAGTGTGTGTGAAAGGCTAGCTTGATCACAGAAAATTGTGAACTTTTTCCCCAGCAAGTACTGCTTAAAATAGGACACACCATATACAATTCCTAAAAGTTCCTTTTCAACAGTTGAATAATTTATTTCTGCACCTTTTAATTTCCTACTGCCATAAGCTACAGGGTGTAGAAATTTATTTTCATCATACTGGCACAATACAGCTCCTAAAGCATATTTTGATGCATCTGTGCTGAGCACAAACTCTTTTTCAAAATTTGGTAATACCAAACACGGATAAGTTTTAAGACAATTTTTTAATTTATGAAAGGAGTCTAAGGCTTGTTGATTAAATTGAAATGAAGTCTTTTCTTTAGTTAATTGAGTTAATGGGAGAGCAATTTCGGCAAAATTTGGAATGAACCTTCTATAAAATCCTACAACACCGAGAAATGATTTAACTTCTGTTTTATTTTTTGGTATTTTAAAGTTATTTACTACGGAGATATTGGAATCATCAGGGAAAACTTTTCCATTACTAATTTGAAATCCTAAATATTTAATAGTTTTCATCAAAAATTTACATTTTGAGGGTTTAAGTTTTAAGTTATGTAATTTTAGTCTATTAAAAACCATTTTAAGTTTTTCTAAATGTTCATCTATATTATCTTTTGATGCAACAATTATATCATCTAAATAAACCGCTATTTGGTGAGGCTTAAGGCCAGAAAGAACAACTTGCATGAGACGTTGAAAGGAGTTCGGTGAATTTTTAAGTCCAAAAGGGACACGGTTCCACTCATACAGGCCACTATCAGTAGCAAAAGCTGTTTTGTATGTATCTACAGGGTCTATTTTTTGCTGATAAAAACCTGAGCATAAATCAATTAATGAAAAAAGGTGAGAACCGGATAAATTATCCACTAATTCAGTAATATTTGGGATAGGGAACGAATCGGGAAGAGTTTTTAAATTTAATCTACGAAAATCCGTGCATAATCTAAAACTACCGTCCTTTTTCTTAACTAATACGACGGGTGCAGCATAAGGAGAAGTACTTTCTCTTATGATATTGGTCTCTAAGAGCTCATTAATTTGCCTGTTTAATTCTTGTTTTAAATGATGGGGTGTTTTGTAGTGCCTTTGTCTAACAGGTATATTATCAACTAAGTCAACTTTATGTAACAATGTGTCGCAACCAGTTAAATCTTTGAATCCTGTAGCAAATATATCCTTATAATTTTCTAGGAATTTTTTAAGTTTATCCTAATGGTCATTATTTAAATGCTTAAGATCTATATCACCACCGAATTCGAATTCTTCAAAAGAGTCTTCAATGCTATTACAATTTAAAGTAGGGGTTTGTTTTATACAATCTAAAAATTTTTATTTATATGATAGGGTTGGTCGTTTGTGTTAAGAACAGTTATAGGATAATTGTTATCATTGCATTTATAATTTACCACTCTACTAATTAATAACCCGTTTGCAAACATTTCTTTATTTGGTTGAATTAAAATTTCGTTAGTATGACAATTAACTTTACTTCTGGTGCGCACAATCACAATAGCTTGTGATTTAGGGGGAATTATGTATTTAGTTCTCGAATATAAATTTACTGTTTCATCTTTAATGCAAACGTTACAATTTTTTAACTCATTTGGGCAATCTAAAAACCTAAACTCAAAATCTTTGCTCACTAATGACTGTGTTTGGAAGTTGATTGCAAAATTATTAGCATTGAAAAAGGGAGTACCCAAAATGACAAAATACTCAGACGATCCCAATTTAGGAACAACATGAAAGAATTCTTTAAATTCGATGTTATCAATTTTAAACCTGATCTCTACCACTTCACTAACATTGACACCACTACCAGTAAAATTTTTAATGTTAAGGTTACATTTTTCTAACTTAAGCTTACATTTAAATTCGTTTAAAATTTCACGAGAGATAACATTTAATGTGGATCCACTGTCAAGTAGTGCAGGGCATTTTGTCTTGTTTACGCACATCATAATCTTAGGCAAAGAAACTGAATTTAAATTTATATGATTTGTACTTAAATTTGGTACCAAGTGGGTTTCCGGGGGAGAAATCGGCACCTCAATTTTCCCACCCTCAATTAGTTTAAATTCTTTTTGGCAAAACACCTATCTTCCGTATGATTCCTTTTCTTACAGAAACCGCATATCATTGTTCTACAATTTCGGGATAAATGTCCCACGAGGCCGCAACGATCGCAACTTTTTGGTTCCTTTCGAAAACCAGTTCGTCTGTCGCGATTATTTTCCCTACTTTCTTCTCGTCTAATCTGGGATCTGCTTAATTGTTGCGTCAATTTTTCTACTTGCAATTTTAGCTCTCTTATTTCTTGGGACTCGCTAGGTGATCTTACTGTACTAACGATATCGATAGGACGGGCGACTGCTAAAGTTTCTTCATAATTTATTGCATGTTTCTTAAAATTTACATAATCTTCAACTCCCGCTGAACCTATACCGCGTAGTATTTCGCCCTTAATTCCTTGCTTCGCGGTCGACAAAAGCAGTTGTAATCTGTATTCTTCAAACGCAGGGATATCTTTAGGGATGCACCCAAACGACAACCCTTCAATTCGTGATAGAAATTGTCTAGTAGATTCGGTCGGAAGCTGGTACGCAGATGTTAATCTAGTTATGGATGTCGTCATTGAAGTTGAACTGTTAAACCTGTCGATTAAATTCTTTTTTACTTGTTCGAAAGAAGCATTTGTTTTCAAGTCTCTCTGTGAATTAAAATAGTCCTGAGCTTCACCCGTTAGTTTAAGTTTTAGTGCCAAAAGTTTATCATTATTTCCCCACTCACAGTAGGTAGCGATTTCTTCAAGTTTTTCAAAAAATGGGGCAATAGGTTCGTTACCGTTAAAAGACGGAATTATAGGTAGAAAGTCAGCTAAACTGTGGTTAGTATAAACCACCTGAGTCGGAACTATTTCTGAGGCTTCAGGCATGATTAAAAATAATGAATAAAAACTCAATGCTAAAATATTATTTCCAAACGTGCATCACGCGATTTTTCTAAGTTTAACAATCAGACTATTTTTTCTTAAAATTATGTAAATATTTTTACTAAATTTATTATCATTTTATTTCTTATTAATAAGAACATTAATTTAATCTGTTTATTTCTACAAATTGCTTAGTATTAAACACGATGTAAGAAGATTTCGTTTATGGATTCGATTCAATAATTTACCCTATCAATTTACAACACGTGTAATCCGTTTTCTTTTTTTTTTTTTTTAAAGCTTAAATATGTAATGAAAATTTTAAAACATTCCTAAAACACAAAAATTTTTAAAACAAGTTGAGATATTGTTTTTAACTTTAAACTTAATTCACACGCGATGGATTAGGATCATGTGGAGCCAAAATTCCATTCTATTCCCATAAAATGAACACAATTATACAATTAAATACAATAATTCTTAACAATAACAAGAGATCAAAAATGAAGCATACGCAGATGTAGTGCTTCGACAATAATAACGCGCTTGTATAGCAGTAACAAAATTAATTCAATCAAGATTTAAGCAATTATTCATTATTATTAAAAATTATTTTTGGTAATCACAATTAATTTTAGCATTAATAATTTATATAATACTTAAAGTTAACGACCAGCAAGTTAATTTTTTTTTTTTTTATCTTTAACATTAACACGTGGCCGCTGGTCACGGCACCAATTGTTATATCCTTTCTCTTTAGAATAATAATAAATTGTAAATTAGATTTTAAAAAAAGATGAAAAAAATTGCGTTGTGATTATTTTTCCCGCATTTAACACCGATTACCAGATATAACAAGAAGGAATGATATAAGCTAAATTAGGATTACCAGCACAATTATTATTACTACAATATTAATCTTGATTAGCTGTAAGGTAAAGATAAATTAAACTTAAAGGATTCAAATCCAACAACATTACTATTCTAGACTAAATATTTTATTTTAAAGAATTTATCATAAATCAATTTAGGTTGACAAGATGGCAGTTACTGCTATACAACTTACATTTCAGATAGAAGAATTATTTAAATATTTCCATTATTTAATACTACTATTCAACAAAAAAAATTAATTTATGGGCACGGATATTAAAGTAAAAAAAAAATAAATAAAACTTAGCTGGGAATACCCGCATAGCTAGAGCGTGTGTGTGGCCGGCCACCCCGCATCAAAATTCTCCACTTCCTTCCTCAAGCACGTCAGAACAGGGAATGCCTAAAAAAACGAATTTCCTCTCCTTTCCCGCTCATGTATTCATCCGCGCCACAGGCGGCGCTACCATCGTTCAACTGTTCACACCTGTGATGCAATCCATTTTCAAGTAGGAGTGAAGGAAAATATTTGGGTGGTGTTGAAGAGTAGTGTAGGGAAAAATATTGGATGGTTTGATGGATTAAAATAATGAATGAGATCTTAAAATTAAAAACGCGGTGCCCAAAAAATTAATTGTGCCCATAACTAATTAGTAACAGAAATAATACAACCTTAAGAAATAAAATACATTAAAAGGACATACCAACATAACAATAGCCGCTCATTTCATCTCCGACGCCTCATACCACAACTATCAGCATAAATAATAGTCTTCAATTCCAGCATCTATAGTCTACATCAATAATCCAAAGCATCAAACACTTTACCAATACTGAAATCCTGACTTATGTTACTTCACGTTGACAGTCAAACTACAGCCATCCACAGTTTACAGCAAGTTGCTCTTATTATTTTGATTTTCTTTCAGTTATACAAGCAAAGTGCTTGTCTCCCAGTAACAGCCACCCCATAGACTGCTGAACTCAAACTGTCTTTTATTTTAACTTTTTATTTTACTTCACGATGTATGGGACAGGGGCCTTCTGCGCGGCCCAGGTGCCCAATTTTTATAAATAAAGAAAGAAAAAGACGTATTATATAATTTTCAAGGTTTCACATTATTTCCTATGTAGAAGTGATATGTCGGCGTTTTGTAACAAAAGCAAAGCAAGCTATAAGAATTTGCAGTTCTTATACATTAACATAGGAAAAATGTTTTTGTAACCTAAGATCAGTTTTTTTTTTGCCTAATAAGAACTGACTTATTGCCATTGCCCTCATGTCACAAATTTTTATGAAAATTACTTAAAAGTACAAGTTGACAATGGATAAAAATAAACGTTCACATTTTTTGGATGAGATGAGGTCATTTCGAAATTTTATTTTATTTAAGAAAATGCCATTATCATACCTGCCAACTTTTGATCCGTTCCATTATGTTTTTTCCATTAGTAAAATGAAGCTAATATTTCAATTGTAAGCAATAAAAAAAAAAAATAAAAATAAAAAAAAAAAAACGTTATTTTTAAGAGCTTTTAGCTGATGAAAGTAACACATATTAATCCATATGCTTAATTTTTTTAAGAATAGTGGTGATCAAAATCATTTAAAAAAATAAGTTTATAAAAGAAGAAATAGCATATATTTACTACCACTTTAAATATAAAAATAAAATTTTACGCCAAATGCATAAAAGTTGGCAAGTATGCATTATTAGAGAAGGAATTTCGTATTTTTTTTTTTAATGGCTATAATATTTTTCAATTTATAAGTAAACTTTCTTAATAAGCAAGAAAAAGGTAAGATTTACCTCATAAAACTTTTAAAATGCTGGGAATATATAAATAAATATTTAATAAATAGTATTAAGATCTTTTTTGGGTGGAAATGCAAACTTCAAGAGACCTCTATTTTTCCACAAAATATTAAAAATCATACTTTTCAATATGATAACTTACTAAAATGATTTTTTTTTTGTTATTGGCCATAATAAAAAAGATAGTTCTTTTTAGCAAAAATTTTCAAGATTTTTTAGAGGAAAATAAATTTGTTTCTTGGTCTCAATTTCGTTCGCATACTGTGAAATATTATGAATATTTTTTAATATATAAAAAAGTGTTTTTTTTTTCTGTTATGTTAATATTATGTTAAATATAATAGTTTTCAGCATAAACAAGCATCAAAAATTTCGTTTTTTTTCTATTTTGGTTAATACAAAAATTCGAAGTAATTTTCAAACAAATATCATTTCTGTAACGAGTTAAAAAAAATTAGAAATATTACCATTTTCTTATTGATTGTTAAATGAGAGAGATTTAATTAATATAAATTAATATTATTTTTGATATTTTTGAATTTTGATTATGAGTATTCAACTTAAAATCATGAGAGTTACTTTTTCTTGTCATGGAATCAAATAAGGTTAGGTAATTAGCCATTAATTAATTTGAATTTTTAATTTTCTTTGTTTCTTTCATTTTAAAGGCATTTTTGACGATGGAGTATTATTTGTCAATACTTAAAAAAAAAACGATGACCTTTAAAAAACGATGAAAAAATGAAGGACGCACTTTATTAGAAAGGAAAGGCATAACTGATTATGTATTTCTGCAGACAAAAGTTATAATTCTATTTAAATATATGAATTATTATCGGAGCAAAAATAACAAAATTACTTTAAAAACCAGAACTTAATATTCATGAGTTCCAAATGTGGAATAAATTCATGAAAATGTACCTTCAAAGAAAAGAATTCTATTAAAGATATGTTTTTTTTAAAAATATTTTTGTCCATTTTAATTCGCATCCAGAAATCAGTCGATCCTAATTTGAATTGCAAAACAATGTAAATAAGGTTATAAAAATGATACTTTTTGAACATTATTAGAGTGATTTTAAGTCATCTTATTTTAAAATTGCTTATTTTTCTGATTTCATATATTCTTCTATGCAATTGAACTTAGCTTGTTATTATAATTATTTTAAAATTATCTTTTAAATATTTTTTCCTACATACGAGTACTTTGCGGTTTTATTATTTAGTAATGATTTGTTGCAACTATGGTAAATGTTTAAAAACACAAGTTAAGTTATGTTCTGCAAATGAAAACGATTTTTTAGAATCATAAAAATGAACTCAAATGAATGATTTATAAAAAAAAACTATAAAGAATAAATAGAAATTAGAAAATAAATTAAAAATGTGGAATTAAAAAGTTTTGCTACTTATTTCAGAGTCATAAGACCCATTCAGAAAAAAAAAAAGAATTTTTGTAGATATTCCAACTTTTTTTCATAGAAATTGTTATTTTTCTAAGTCAGACAGATTTCTTTAATATACAACTAATTCGATTATTTTACTAACAAGAAGCTTTCTCAAATTGCAGCAAATATCGTACGGTGCTTAAAGATTTTGAAAAGTGGTAATCAATTAGCCATCACCATAGTGTTGTCTCCAAAGAGACATACAGGGGTTGGTCAAAATAAAGGAAAAAACTTTTATAGTAGCTCAATGTAAAAAAATTTTCTTTTAGAAGAAAATTTTTTGGAAGATTTTATATAGAAAAACGGTAAGCATCGAAACATTTAGCACTTGAAAAATTAAGCTTGAAACATTCAGAAATACTAACCTTTTTAACTATGCCAAGTTTGAATCGACCAAACTGAGCATAGGCATCATCTCCTACATCAGAAAGCCTCCACACGGTTTCTCATAAGTAGTCAGCGCAGATTATTTAAAAAGCGAACCACTTGTGCGCAAGAACCCAAATTCTATTTTAAAAGTATTGTTTATTGAAATTACGTACATTTGCTGACTTGTGTGCTCAATATAGGCTTATAAGTCATTGTCAAGTAGAAAATACAGATAGAACAATTCAGAGAAAGACATCACAAAGAATACATCCAGGGTTACGGCGGTATTCGAACCCGCTACCTCCACGCCTAACAGAGCGTTTTGACCGGCGATGCCACTCGGCCAGGGAGGCCCCTATTTTAAAAGTACTTGAGAGAAATTTATCATATATATTTGAGAATTGAATCTGTAGTGGTTGACAAATAAATAAAACAAATCAATTATATTCATAAATAAAATAAATTTTTAGAGAAATATTTGCTACCACTTTCTATTTTTTAATGAATTTCGTATTAAATGGTTCTTTCACTAATTGGTTTACCTTCATAGTGGTCTCATCGAACTACCTACAGAAAACCGTGTGGAGGCTTTCTATTATAGGAGGTGTTGGCATAGGAAGTATAAAGCAAATTTTGTTTTTTAATACCACTGTAATTAAAAAATCAACATGTATAAATATTGAAATCCAGTAGATTGATATCAAAATTTCTAATATTAAAGCTATAAATTATTAACTATTCAACGCAAATCAGGGTTTCTTCGCAATTTGCATGGTTAAAAATATCATTTCTAAAAGTTTCATACATGATCTGTAAAATTGCGTCACCAGTTTTGCCATGTAAAATCTTCCTAAACATTTAATACTGAAAGTAAAATAGTTTATATAGAGGTAGTCTAGAAGTTTTTCCGTTATTTTGATCTACTCCTGTTTATGAGTTGTGGTGACTCAGGGATAGAATGTTCGCCATCCAATGAGGTGAACCGGGTTCGAATCCCAACCATGGGTAGTCGTTACAAATTTTGCACTCGGCTCGCATCGACTACAGTGCTGACGCAAAATATACTGAGTGACATACGGATTACTGGCTAGAGTCCTCTTGCAATCAGGGTAGCAGTGGGAGGTTTTCGTGGTTTTTCCCCTGCGTGTAACGCAAATTTAGGTTAGTTCCACCAAAAAGTTTTCTAAGAAGGCAAATTTCTGACAATACTTGATCCAAGAGTTGTTTTGTCTCCTGGATTGGGTTCAAAAAATTACAAGGCTACGGAGTTGAAAATTGGTAGTCGTAAACCCAAAAGTGGGTTGGCTGCTCGACGACGGTTATAAAGTTTAAAATAAAAAACTCCTGCACATTAATGCAAAATTTCAAGTCTTGCGTTAAAAATTCGAAAGTCAAAGCTAATAATAGTTCATTTTACCTAGGCATCTGAGGTCGTTTACAGTCCTTTACATATATTTCAATTTAGAATATTATATAATATTAATATTATTTCGAAATAAGAAAAGGAAATTTGCGATCCGTTCATTAATATTTAATTTATCAGCAGAGTTCCCAAGGAATGTTGCACGTAATCAGGAAAAGTTTTTGCATGCAATCCAGGACTGCAATGACAGCAAATGAAACATTTGATTCATATTGAATTGAAATGTTTGACTGTTATAACTAAAATATTTGACTTATATATTAAGGGTAGTCATTGTGGTATAACCAGTGCTGCTTAAATATACCGAATTCCGCATCTTTATATAATTCCTTAACAATTTGTTTATTTATTTTTATCAAATATCCTTGTATTATAAAACAGTAATAATAATCTATTTTTCTACTCAAAATAACCAATAAGCTGTAAGAACGTTTATCAATCTGGATTTAGGAACGATTCTGGAAACCTTTCTTGGTCTTATTTTATTTCTTTTCCTAAAAGTTCTTTTTCATCTTAGCTATGAAAATAAAACTATTCTTTCGTGTCATTCTTTTTTCTCATTTAAAAATAAGGAAACATCAATTCATTCTCTACCAGCGAGCGTTACGTTAGAGGGCGCTGATGCAGAATGAGATCTTAGGTAAATGTGAGCAGACGATACTCCCTAGCGATCATAAATGATTTCGCTTACTCGCAGCGGCAAGGGTAGCTACCTTTCCATGCTTTGGTTTCAAAGCGGTGTGCAGATATAAATAAATTCGTATCCCTGCCTTGCAGACGATAACAGAATATTTCCTTTTGCAAACGATACTGTGACAAACAATTTATTCCAGTGTTGCCAGGTTTCCAATTTTATTGTAATTAGTGAAGCATTTAAAGTGATTGATTAATTTATTTGCCGAAAAAGGATATGTGCTGACAGCAAGAGATAATCAATTGCATTGTTTATAAAGAATGGTAAATTTATTCTACAGAATATAAAAAGACTTTCTCTTTACAAATTAGAATTTGCAAATATGAGGTAATTGATTTTCAAAGATTAAGTGTAAGCATTCGATAAGTTTGTTGATGCCACTTGTTGATTGCTATTATGATAAACTCGCAGATCTTTTTTACGAAATATTTTCTTAATGGATATAAGAACGATAAATATTAAAAAATATTTAAATATATAAAGTAAGATTAAAATTTCTGTCATAAATTGAAAAATTAAAATACCATTTTTTACTCATAAATTAAACCGAAAAGAGAATATGATGCATATTTTGAAATAATTATTTTATAATCATTTAAATTATTTATTTGTTTTTTTAAATTGACTATAATAAAGTTTTGAACAAATAAGGGTAAAATAAGATTAATTGATAATAGCTACAGTAAAGAAAACCTCATTGATAATATTTTCATGAAAAATCTCTTTAAATAAATCTATAAATAAAAAGCAAAATTGTAATGAAAAAATTATTTTTATTTGGAACAAATTTTATGTAAAGAAGCAAATTTTTCATCTTATCTTAGTTTTGATTTAGAAACAATTATTTTGATTAAAATATACAGTATTTAATTATGAGTAAGTAATTCGAATAAATACAAATTTAAATTCTAAATATACACTTTTATGATCTATAAGTGATTTTAATTACATGAGTACTTTTGGAAAAATAAAATTAAAATTTTAAACAAATTATGATTAGTTCAAAAGTCACATAGCACTTGTCTTTAATAATTGCAGCATATTATCCTAAATAAGAAATTAAAAATTAAGATTTAATTGATAATAATAAGCGATTAACTAGAATAAGTTTTAAAAAATGGCATCATCATCACCGAAATTAAATTCAGACGATCGTCAAAGTTTTATCACACCTGATTCCCCGACTACCATGGAAGCAGAAACGTCATTGAATGGCGAACGTTGTGGATATTGTAACATGCCAAAAAGGCCTGAGAAAATCTCTTCAGCCACAGATTTATCCCAATTGTGTAAGTGTCCAAACGCATCAGATTCTACTGATCCTAACATTCGATTGGGAACTGTTCCATCGAGTGCTTTTAGAAGATCTCCATCTCCTCGCCCTTCTATTGTTCCACCTTATGATCGCTCTGGATTAGCCTCTGACGGTGGTGGTAAATTGGAAATTGTTAGCATCAGAGAAAAGCATGGCCAATTCCGTAAAGCTATTCCTCATATGCCAATACCTGTTGCTGTGGTGCTATGCTTGTTGAATGTTGTGCTACCAGGAGTGGGTAAGTTAACCAACTTTTATAAATAAATAACACATTATACAATATAATAGCGGTTCCCAAAAGATGTTCCACGGAACCCTACAATTCCGTGGAAAGGTCACAAGGGTTCCATATGTTAGTATTTTTTTTTTTATCAGTAATGATTTTTGAAGCTTTAATTAGGGAAACTAATAATCTATTATTTATTTAATTTTTCGGTTATTTTTATGAAATTATTCAATAAAAAAGAAAATAACAAAATCGAACTAAAAAATCCTTTATTATTTCTCATTGAACTTTAAAATTTAATATTAAAAAAAAAAAAAAAACAAATTTAAGAATAAAGAATTATTTTTCTTCGATAAACATAACACACTTCTTCTTTTAAAAACCTTGATTTAGCTTATTTTGTTCAATTCGTCTTGTGTATACGCCAAAAATTACTAAACGAAAATCCGCTGCAGACTAATGAATTCAAATGTCTGGCGTGAAACCTATTAAGACTGCTATTGATGAAACAGTTGAAAAAATTTCATTCTTCACAATAAATGTTTCCAAACTAATTTGTTTTCTTTTCATTTTTTTCTAACGTATTCAGAAATGCTAATGAGCTTTTTTTCTTAATGTCAAGTTCCGCCAAAAGAGGGTTCTGTAACCGGAAAAGATAGGGAACCGCTCCTATTTAAATTAATACTAAAGTAAATTTTTATTTTTAGCATTTTATCCACTCTTCTGAGTATATGAGAGTAGAATAATTCTTTGCTGACTATTTTTTGTGCTTTTTTCTTATGATATATGCAATTCTTATTGAATGTGCTTAATTACATGAAAAAATTACTTAGCGAGAATAATTTTGGGAAACTTGTTATAATTTGTGACTTTAACCTAATGTGGTAACTCATGTTTAATGAATAATTATAATGTCAATTTCAAGATGAAAAAAAAAAAAAGCCTAAACAGGAATCAACGCTCTAGAGTTTAAGTCAAATAGAAACCTGGATAAGTATATTCTAGTAATAAAAAAACTAAAAAAATGTTTTTTTAATATTTACCTACAATTTTTAAAAAAAAACTCACTTAATCTATGAATTTTATAAAATTTACAATTGAGAGATATTGAATATAGTTATATTGAAGGAAGGTGTAAAAGAAATAAAATACTATGTTTCATTCTTTGAGTGTTTCTTGACTAAGAAATTGTTTTCTACGGGAAGTAATGTTGATATAGCAGGTCCCTCTCTTTGGATCATATCTAGACGTCAAGTGTGTGGACGCTAAGACGAAAGCAGTTTAAATAAATGTTTTAAATATTAAATATTACCGATTGGAAGATTTCGGGAGGAAAGCAAATGCGAGATATAATACACCCCAAAAAACAATTCTGGCTCTAATTGCGGTAAAAAGTACCAGCACTCAGAGTGCCTGTACTTTTTACCGTAAAATCCATTTTCACCGGAAGATGTTACGGAACAAAAAATATGTTATACCGTAGTTTTTACAGTAATACGGTAAAAATAAATTTATAGTAATAAGGTAAAAATTTGCGGTAAAAATGAATTTTACGTGTGATGCACCCAAAGTGCCGGTACTTTATACCGTAATTAGATCCGTTTTTTTACCGTAATCTGCTACATTATTCCTTAATTAATTATGCTAATTATTGAGAACAAATATTTATGTATAATTATCTTAATCCTTTTAATTATCTTTCAAGAATGAAAACTAAAAACACTGATTTGCTTTTATATGCTAATAATAAGAAAAAAATAATAAAATTTTGAATTTTTGGTGATCGGTTTTTTTAATGAATCATTGAATAATTATACCGTGAATAATGTATATTCATTATACATTGAATAATGAATAAATTATACCGAACTATATTGCTTTATATTTATTTATCGTCAATCAGACATATGCAAGATAGTGTGCTTATTACAAAGTACGGCTTATAAGCCTTTGTCAATTTGAAAAACAAATGTCGTTAGCTAAGGAAGGACATCACAGAGTTGCAGCGGGGAGCGAACCCGCTATCTCCTTGTTACAGAGAGTTTTTCGAATCTGTGGGACCTCAAGACCAGATCATCAGAGTGGTTATTGAATGATATTCCTTCGAAATAAAGATTAAAAAATAATTCTTCTAGTTCAAAATTTAAAATTTGTAATTCGAGTGAAGATTCAAATCATATAAAACTAAAAGTATTTTTCATGAGAACTCGAAAAGAGCTTAAAAATTTAAGTAAATTTCATGCCTGTCTAGACTTTTACTGCTTTCCGACTATTTTATTTCTTTTCTAAACTCAAAATGTCAACTGAAGTGAAATTTCACGAGTTTGCTTCACAAAAATAGATGTGTAATTGCAAAAATATTTTGTGATTAAGGCATTTTCTAGATAAATGCGTTTATTTCATAATATTAGAGCAATATTCTATCCCTGTCGTGGAATCCCAAAATATAAACCTATGTATACATCATAGACATCTTAGTTATTCATCACACCGGAGATTTTTCTTTGTGCATGATGTTTATTTTCGACAGTAATGCTCGCCAAGTCAAACAATCAGCTATTGGAACGAAAAATAAGTGTTAGTCACTAAATGTCTGTTAGCTTTGGCTTTAAGAGCCACATTGCGATGTTTTAAAACCACAATTCTCTTAGGAGACTCATAAGATTTGATTTTATCCATATCTAAAATAATCTTATCTTTCAACGCATTGTATTAAGTTTTTAAAGTTTAATTTAATTTTATCGCTGGCATTGAAGGCAGTACATAAAACGTATGTGCGACTTTAAAAGTTCAACTCCGTAGTGTTGCAGTTTTGAATCCAGGTCCAAAAATTAATTAACTCCTTGCTAATTTTTTGCGTGCAACTAATGCAAATTTGCGGTACGTGTAGAGGAAAACGGTGAAATCTTTCTAAAGATTGCCCAAAGGCAAAGGTACTCTAACATAACAAAGGTACTCTAACATGATTTTTCAATTTATCGTTAATGGAGTTATAGATGAAAGAGTTTAATTTCAAAAGTGCCCAAAACGGCTAAACTGCGTAAAACACGAATGGCATAGCATGTTCCACTTCACTAAGTCAAATGATGTTAAAAATAATTCTCAAAAAAAGAATGCAACAAACAAAATAAAAAGTGGAAAAAGTCAGAGAGAGTGTGATAAACATTTGAAAAATATCATTAAATTTTGGGAAGGTTTATTCCATTCTTTCAAAGGCGCCAGTAAAAATGTTATTACCATTGGCTAATTTTTATTTTTGTAGACGGGGCATTCTAAAGTATTTTTGTATAACATAACTTCGAAGCAGTAAATTTGTGATAAAACAGTTACTCCTTTAAAATCTGGTAAAAAAATCGGGCTAATTTTTTAGAAAAGATTTTGTTTCATTTTAAATATTTTTCCTGCCAGCCGTAATCAAAAAATATAAAAAAAATTTTTTTATACACTATAGCTCCTATAAACCGAGTTTATTAGTTTTTTTTCCAGATTATCCACGATTTTTGTTATCCTTGGTGCTCTAATCATCCGATTTCGCGAATAATCGGGGCACTACTGTACTTATTTATATATGAGTATTAAACGTTTTATTTTGGGATGAATTTTAATCCCTGCAAATTAAATAATGGTTTTAATGAAATATACAGATGTTGGAAAAAATTGTGGAAACAATTTTTCTTCTAGCAGAAAGCTTTTCATAGCACAACTGTTGGAACTACTTTAAAGATTTTGCTTGTAGTTTTAAGAAATGATGTCTATTTACCAATCCAAAATTTGCATCGACAAAAATGAACGTGAGAAGTTTAAAGTTTCTTTCCTTTTCCATCGCAACCATAATTCTAAAAATATTCCAAATATGATATCCTATTGAATGCTTTCAAAATTGCTGGTATTAAAATTCGAAAAAAGTTATTTACTTCCTCTCTCAATTTTGTTTGATCTGAATTTTGCATTAGTATAAAATAACATCGTTTCTAAAAGCTTCAAGCCTGATTTTTGAAATTGCGCCAACAGTTTTGCCATGTAAAATCTTCCAAAACAGACGATGCTAACAGTAAGATTGTTTACATACATTGTTTTTCCACATTTTTGTCCAACCCCAGTATATTTTAAATTTTCAACACTTATATGAATTTTATTTCATAGTTTTATGGAAATGTACTCGATTGAGAAAACCAAATAAAAATAATTATAATAACTTTTAACCTTAAAATCCACTTGATAATCTCTTTTTACTTAAGTTACGAATTGATTATGCACGTGCAGTAACTTTCATCATCTTTTCATCAAATGTTTTACTATATATTTACTTCACTTTATTTACTTTATTTTAGTCTATGTGAATTTAATTTAATTTAATATAAATTTTCTTATCGCGAAAACTTTTTATGATCAAAAAAGTAAATATTAGTACAAGCTTTTGCTATACAATTGTGTTATTATAAAATGCATTTAAATATAATTATTAAAATACAAAAGGGCACTTTGTTAAGTCAAGTTATCATAAAATGTATTTAAATATTTACTATATAAATGTTCCATTAGTTCATTTCATTTGCATCGCATTTAGATGTTAGCTATTTCATTTAGATTTTTTTCCCTTTTCTAGATCGATATGGTGATATTTACATTTAATTAATATAATCTTTCGTATAAAAATATATATAATGCTATTTGCAAAAGAGTACGAAACTAACGAGGAACTATGCATTTTCAACTTAACTATTAACTTTACAATAAAAACTTTTAAATAATTTATGAAGCTGAAAAAGTTTATCTAATTATAATATTTTAAATTCATACTTTTAAGTCATATTTTTTCCCCTTTGTATAAAAACATATTTGTTACCACTAACGAACCAAAGGCACGCATTATTTTATAGCTCTTTGTATGTCATAAATATTCGGCAACTAAATTTATGGCACGCAAAGTGGATTGATTAAAAGTTGTATGATCGTGTATAAAATTCTAATTACCGGCGTCGGGTAAATTGTGGCTGTCAAGTGTTTGTTGAATATAATATTTGTCGATAAAATTGATTTCTAATATTTACACTGGAAGAAATTCTCTCATGAAGAATAAGATCTGTATGAATAATTTGCAAAGGGGATATCAATATCGAATTTTATTAGTCTCTTCTTATTTCATAGTGGCGGAAATAGATCCTTTAATGATATCATTTTCGTGAAAATGAATTATTAACCATAGGCCTCCAATTTAAAATTTACATAGAAGTTATGTGAATATTTAGACAGATGGTGAATTAAGTCACTTGTGAATTTATGAAGTAATTGGCGAATGTATTTATTTATTTGTAAAGTGGAATAATATTTTATTGTTTTTTTTTTCCAAATAATAAATTAGAGAAGAACATTAATTAGGTTATTATCTTTTTATTGGTTAATAAACTTACTAAGGATAATTCTAAGCTATTAATACGCTTCTATGCAAAGAAGGTGTAAATTTTTCCTGATAGATAAGAAAAGTATTAATACAATCGATTAATATCTCTTTATATTAAAAAATATTAAGGCCTCCGACGCCGTTTCAGATTTTCAACTTAACGTTACATATTGTTTTGTTGTTCAAAAACTGCAAATATGCGTAGAAAAATGTATAGAGAGTAAAATGAATTATTAAATTTAACATTTGACAATTATTTCGAGAATTTTTAAATGTTAATCTGGTAGGAAAAAATACCATATCGTCCGTACTACAGGCTGCAGGATTGCAACTTCAAATTTGAAATTTAGTATGCTGTAAGGGTCATATTCATTTATAAATTTCACACAGAGGGTTTTTTCTTAGCACGTTGAAAGCCACGCTAATTTTACATGGCTTGTCGGTGTGACCAAACGGTAATTACTAAATTTGCAAATATGGCAGATTTTGCCAGTACGGAAGATGACTGCTATAGGTCTCGTTCTTATATCTTCTGGTTTATTGGAATTACATATATTTGCAGGCTTCCATTGCATTGTTTGTCCTCGTAAAAAAAGTTAAAATGTAATTTTTCTTCATTTTGGTGAAGATAACCGATTAAAGAATATATACTATTTTAGTAGGAACTATATTCATAAGATTTAGCTTTAAAATACTTTAGGGCAGGAATGAAAACACATGACATCACGTTCAATATCTACAAAGTGTTTTTTGTTAATATCGCAAATTTTTTTTTTTAAAAATATCATCTAAAATAAGTAGGTTACATTTCAAAAAAAAACTTAAGACAATTATTTTAAAATGCAATTAAAAAATCTTTATTCGATGCGGATTTGCTTTGTAAAAGTTCAACTAAATTGTAAACACTTTTCATTTATCCCACAAGTAAAGCACATTTTCTTTTTGAATTATAATACAAATATATAAACTTTATCTACAACTATTTTCCCCTTGTTATTGATGTCATCGGATAGATAATTACTGGAATGTAAATACCAGAATGACTGTTTGTAAAGTTTTTGAATCAATTACAAAACTTTTTTGGACTCGGGCCAACTCCACAAAATTGGCCAGTTACTTAATTTCCCTAGATTTGTGCATATGACTTTATGGGTAGAATGACTAAAAGAAGTATTTCTACTTGGATAATTTATTTCAAATGATATTCAGCTAATAAATTGCCATTAAAGAATATTTATATGCATCAAATCTTATGAAACTTTACGAATATTTTAATTGTTTAGTTTAAACTTAATTGTTAATTATTTGGCCTATCGAAAAAATCTGCTCCAGAAAGTACTCTCCCATGTTGAAGTGGTGGTAAAAGTAAGAAAAAGAAGGTTAGTTGCACTTAACCATTTAAATGCTAATACTCCATTTTTGGAACATGTCACGTCAAAAAGATCAAGATTGGTAACGTAATTCTTCCTCTGTAAATATTCATTTTGGAAACATCTGAGATTAGAATTCTCCAAAATAGTTTAATAATACTAAAATATATTTTAGGTTCTTTCATAACAGTGCTATTATATTTCCAATTTAAATTGGTTGCTAATTGAATAAAGTATTTACTTAATTTAATCACAAATGTGCTATCATTTTTAACTTAAATACGTTTTTTGCATTGTTAAATAATGTAAGTTAGGCAGGTTAACGGTTAATGTTTACCTTGCCAATTAAGCGAAAATGCAACATTTTGCAATAACGAAAAAAAAAGAAAAAAAAAAAGCTGATTTTATTAATTTAAAAACCCGAATTAACTCGGGATTGTCCAGTCTTTTACAAGAAAAAAAAATGTGGTTGACGCTTGTGTTTAAAAATTAAATTAAGTAGTTTCGTGTGCAATGTTCCTGAACGCATCTTGCAGCTCAATGGTTCAATTACAATGCATCACATCCGTTCAATTTTGCAGAATATTGTTTCACTTCCGGCAACACATTATCCATTTCCAGATGATTATCAGCTTTAGTAGCTAAACGAATAATATATCCAATTAATATAATTGCACTGTTTTTCTCCTGAAGTTTTAATTTTTTTATTTACATAAAATATGCGTTTCGTAGGTAAACGGTTATAACATTTGTTCAAAGCTTAACAGTCATTGTGCCGAATTAATTGGCAAAAGTGCGAAGTAAGCAGCTACCGGCCGCCTCCCCTAAGTTTTGTAGAAAGTAGTGGTAGTCGTGTATGTGTAAAAGGATTGCCTGCGGTCTTCCGCAGATTGTGTTTACCTCCGTTATGAAATAAACGTTATTATTATTATAGCTCATAGTTCTTGAACAATTCGTATTAATCGTGCACAGTCATAGTAAGAAATCGATGTAATATTGATTTCAGTCAGATGACTATTTGATAAATAGGTCAATGATTAATTTAAGGTATTAATTTACTAAGTATTAGCATTAATTGATAATGTACTAATAATGCTAATCGACTCAGTAATGCTAATTAGCTAGATATCAAGAATTATTTTATTTAGATGTATATACTTAAAATATTTAATATCACGCATCGAAAAAAATACTATTGCATAATATTGGTTCTTCACGAGGTGACGATATGAAATAAATCCGAATGATAATTTAGAATATGCTAATTTTGATGATAATTTAGAATATGCTAATTTTGATGATAAATCTGATGTAATGAGCAAATAATTGGAATTTAAAACAACTAGCACAAGAAATCAGCCTTAGAAAATAACTAAATTTTCATAAAAACGAGCATAATCAAGCTTATCTATCATGGCAAAAATAATTTAATAATGATTGTTATATAGTTAATAAATTATGAAATTAAAATTAATAATTTAAAATGAATAAACTATAAGATTAAAATTAATAAATTAGGAAGTTAAAATTAATAATTAATGAAAATTAAATTAATAAATTATAATTAATAAATTATAAAATTTCAACTTAAGTTTCTTAAACAATGTGTTTGCAATTTTTGCTGGACAAAGGCTAGGCGTGAAAGAATTAAAAATAATATTAACTGAACGTTTTCTGAGTCAGTAATTAAAATGAAATTAATTTTATTTGTGATGTGAAGTGGGCAAAAAAAGGAGGACTCTGAATAACTTTTAATCTAATTATTGGATTTCCACGTACTATAACACAATCTTAATACTGCGAGGAGGTGACTTAAAATATGCTAATTACTTAGTATAGATGATATTTTAAGTTTGGAAATTAGACAAACAAAAACATACTTTTTCTGAAAAAGTACGATTTTTCGATAGGGTAATAATTTCTGAACCCCAATTTATAGAGAGAGACGTAACCTGGAATATATGGTCACAATAGTTTGATCAGGAGAGCAGGCCAAAGTTTGGACCCTTCAATGTTAATTTTACTATCTGAATATTATGCCATATCTGAAGAATTTTTTAAGCAATTTGAACATACTTTCACACAAAAATCATTTATCAAAAAAAAAAAAAAAAAAAAAAAAAAAACAATTCCTCACGAAAAATTAATTTTTAAAAACTATTTATTATTTTTTATTACTTTATTTGCTTCTTGTAGAAAAAATTTCGAACTGCAAGGTATACAAATTTTTAAAGCATTGTAAGTAATGTAATATTGGCAAAATACAACATTTCATATTAAATCGGTTAAACAGTTCTTGAGGAATCGGATTTTAAAACGACAAATATTTAAAATTTGATTTCTTTGGAACAATTCGACCGATTACGTTCAAATTTTGCATTTTTCCATACAAAATTACATTCCTTAAAATTATGAAAAAAATTTTATACTTCGCAATCAAATCGACAATTACTATATGAAATAATAAATACTTACTTAAAATTATATTTTGAGTGGAATTTTTTTCGGTTAAAAACGAATTTTTATAATCGTCTGAACTAACCTCCGCTTTTCTAACCAATTTATTATGATTATATTTCCCAGAAGAAAAAAAGTACGTTTATTCAGAGAAAGTGTGATTTCGTAACTAAAATTACCGACTGCACTAACTAATTAGCATATTTGACGTTATTCCCTTGAACCAATAAGACTGAGTCTTAGTAGGTGAAAATCCTTTCCTTAAATCAAAAGTTATTCCGAGTTTTTCATTTCGTTTACGAGAAGTGCATTAGCGCCTTTAATCCACACTGTGCATTAAAGGTGTTAATAATGTTTATCAATACGATAAAATTTTCTGTCAAGAATTGTGAGTTTTTAAAGATAATACTTTGTCATAATGTATAATTAATATCAATTAAATTTGCAGATCTTCTTTCTTATTAAGAACTATTGAATAAACAATTAAACTTTATAAACAAAATATAATGATAATTTTCATGCTAGTTTTTTTAGACGTTGATTACTGTAAATAAAACTTTCAATTATTATATTAACTAATAAATACTCCAAATTAGTTTACTTTCTGAAATTATAATAATTTTTTGGTAGAATGGATTTTTCAGGCGATATGAATTTATTGACTCATTTACATGCTTAACACGTTGAATTCCACGCTATTGACTCATTTACATGGCTTGCCCGTCTGACCTAACGGTAAATAACTAGAAACTAAATTTGCAATTATACTAGCTTTTGCTAGTTTTTTAAAAGGTTAGGCATTTAGGCATGAAAAAAATATTACAGAAAAAGTGGTGAATTTTATAAGCCTACGAATTGTTTAGAAATAGTGGTGGATAAAAATCTACTAAATTGTATTTATTAAACCAGGAATGACAATTAATAAACTACCTCTTCAAAATATTTATTCACTGTCCGGAACAAGTTGGCCTCTGTGTAGATAAATAAAACTAATTTTGTATGTTCCATATTGCATTAATTTCTTCAAACCATTATAGTAACGACAATAATATAAAAAAATTAAAAATTTACTCGAATAATGTATTTCAATTAATCTTTGCTTCGCCGGTAACCGGTGACCCCCATGGCATTCAGCGTGTTAAAAACACTATACATAGCAGATTTTAAAACAGCAAAAAGGACGCTGTTTTACAGGTATAATTTTATGTGTCAAAACATTTATAAGTACAAGATGCTTGTTTTTAGTTTTAAATTCATTTCTGAAAAAAACTTTAAAGAACTAAAATTTATAGATGATTTTAGATAATAAAATGTTTTTTATTCACGGAAATATATTGGACTTCATCATTTAGATTTCCGTGAAGTATTGAGTTAACTAACAAACTGCTATTTTCCATTTTGCAAAATCATCCTCATGTTTTCCACGATTATACTAAATATAATTAGGTGTAATTATCAAAATAATCTTAGTAAGTAGTGCCAGGCTTGCCACAAAGGAAAAAATATAAAACGAAGAATTTTTTCCCCAATTTATTATTGTCCTTAATTAACTCATTAACATAGTTTTAATAAAAAGCCATCAAGTTTCTTTTTATCTCTATGTTTAAATTGAAACAATGAGCTTTTTATGATTATCCTTAAAGTAAAGAAGTTTTTCAAGATGTTTTATGTCAATTTCAACATAACAAAATTATATTATGCAAATGCACTCATGAAAAGTTTTTTTCCTGCATTTGATTACTTTCCTAATTACTTTGGAAAAAAATTCTAGCTAAGTTCTTATTCTTAGATGTTCTTAATAAGTTCACTTCAGATATTAATTCTCTTATTGTTTGAAAATAGAAATCTTTTTAAATCTTAATTTTTCGTTTGTTAATTAGATTTTACTTAATAAGTGCATATGCCTATTCCACCTATACTTAAGCTTTATTGTTTGGAAGTTTATCGCATCTAAGAAATATTTGAGATAGTTTTAATGAGATTCTTAAAATGGCTTTTGGTTAGTTAAACTTTTTAGATATGTATTTTGTTTAATTTTAAAATTCAAGCTTTTCTTTTTTTTTTAATTTTTATAATTAGACGTTTAAAGATATTTATAATTTTAATCATTTTTTTCTTTCCTATTGAACGAATTTTTTTTTTTAAAAAATGCCGTATTTTTTAACTATTGTAACAAGGATTTAAATTTTAGTTTTTTTTATCTATGTAATAAGTGAAAAGAAAACAACTAATTTAAATTAGGCCACAAATAAATTTAGCGTTTTTAGTTAATTTTTTACTTTCATTATTATAAAGGATAATAAGTTAGTGTTAACATGTGACACATATCGTTGTATCCCCAGATATGGTGTTCGACTAAAATTATTTCATTTCAGGCGATGGGGTGAAAAGATCTCGCCAATATTTTCCTTTAAGCCTCTGATTTTATATTTGGCGATACAAACGAGCTTCAAAATAAATTTCAAAATGTTATTTATAGGCGAAATACACTGCAAAATATTGTTTTATATTAAAATATTCCCTTATTTTGTTAGTATTTCGGGAAATTTTTTGTTCTTTTATCTTACGATACCATAAAGATAGAATAGAAAAAAACATCAGTGTATGGAATTTTGGATATTGCCCATAGTTTTGTTATTAATAACCTCCTACTTAATTCTAATAGCTATAATTATAAATTATTGCATGATGACTATGGTAGAATGGTAGAAATCACATAAATGTCGGTGCGCTGCCGCGAAGCGGCATTAACCGATTCATCTGTAGTGAAAATTCGATGATGAGGAGTAGTGAGGAGGAATGGAGTGATGACTAGCAAAAAATTTATATTAAAAAGGAATTTATATTTTAATTATAGTGGTAATGGTAAAAAAAAACATTCAACTTCATGCGCTTATTTTAGTCGATGCGTATATCACAAGGTTAGAAAATGACACCATTTCCGGAAGCTTGAAGCATATTCTTTTAAATTGTGCCAACAGGTTAGCCATGTAATATCTTCCAAAATTTTTTCTGCTAAAGGAAAGATTGTTTATATAGTATAGAAGGTTTTCCATATTTTGGCCCACTCCCTGAATATAATATTTAATTGTAAAGAACGTGTCTAAAATATTCACAAATTTGCAATCGTTGAAAAAAAATTACAATTCAGGGATAAATATTTTTAGTCTGGGAACTTAAAAGAGCACGAAATGAAAATCATTCTAACTTATTCTTACACGAAAATATATAAAATAAAGACAGAAAGAAAATGCGGAAGTAAAAAAGAAAGTAAGTAGGTATTCTTCAAGTATTCTTCAAGTATTCTTCCGAAAGAAGCTGGTAAAAACTTTGTCCTGCTTTCTGGAACTCAGTTTGGTTTTTTTTTCTGCCAGTAAAAATAAAGAAAACACAAGATGCTTTTTTCTTTTGCCTCTATCTATTGTAATTTAAATCCAAGAATCTTTAACATCTATTTTATGGTGTCGACAACTTTTAATAAATTGATGCACTTTTCTGGTTCTTCGCTCCGTGCTTGAGTACATGAAATTTTTCCCAATTTCTGTGAAACGCCATTAATTTAAGAGGACGCTATACGTTGGAGGAAACTTTTCATGATGATTTCTGCTTCACCTTCTCAGGTTTCTTTAAGGTATAAAGTTCAGAAAAAAGTGTGTTCAGGTAAATCATGAAGTTTTAAATGCTGGAGAAATGTTTTCAAAATAAAAACGTGAATTTTGTTTTTGCAAGATTGCTTAGAATTAGGCAGTAAAGAAGTGATCTTGTCATTTGGTGTTTTGAAAAAAAGAAAAAACATTTTCAAAAATTGAAACTAGTTAAATCTAGGCTTGCCCGAACTCCTATTTTCTATACTTTAAATTCGAAAAAACTTCAAATATGGAAAAGATAATTTGCCATGAAAGTATTTTCCCGCGGTATAGCGTCCTTTAAAAAACACGCAAGGAGGGGACAGGTTTTTATGTAGGACTTACACTTAAAATTCGATTTCTCAGGAACTATTCAACCTATTTCGCTCAAATTTTGGATGTTACTATTTAAAATTGGACACTATAAAATGATCTCAAAAATTGTATACTTTACAATTCCATTTTTTCTTCGATTATTATTCAATAAAATAATAAATATTTACTGAAATATATTTTGCTGCATGGGATTATCTTTGGATAAACGAAATTTATAATTGTGTGCAAGAATTTTTAAATTTGCTTAGAAATTCTGAAAGGGTGAAACACGCAAAAAGTAAAGTTAACATTAAGGAGGGGTTCAAGCTTTGGATAGTTCTCCTGACCAAATTATAGGGACCATCCAGATTGCGTCAATACTTTATATTTGGTGGTCAGAAATCCGAATCTGTTGGAGAAAAAAAATTATTTCAGAAAAAGTATGTGTTTGTGCTTGATTTCGTAACTTATCGTCTGCTCTAATAATTAATTAGCATATTTGAGGTCACCCTTTTGAACCACAAAGAATGAGTTCTAGAACGTGCAGATCCGATCTATAAATCAAAGGTTATTTAGAATGGACCGTTTTTTGGGGGAATGACGCACTGTACATGCGTACAGTTAATGTCCATTACACAAAAAGTTCACAATAGTTGTTGGAATTTTCGTTATAGCGAGCTTGTCGTTATAAGTGATTATACATATTTAATAATAAACTGGTAATAATAAGAGAATTGAGTTTGATAGCATTAGCTTTTGACATCATTGATGAAATTTTTTTAATTTCAATAGTAAGCTGTCAGAAATGAAATATATTATATGTATAGGGGTTATATGTGTAAATAGGGATGCCACGGGCGACTTAAAATAAAGAAGTGATAGAAACTCTATTCAATTTTATTATATAATTATTCCATCAAACCTACCACCATAAATTGTACATACCACCATAATATTACATTTAAAATTTTTCATATTTAAAATGAAAACTTTTTCTGTAATAGGTAATAACTCTTAATAGTTAGCTGCAAGAAATTAGTCACCGCGGTTTAAATTATTCTCACTTGTGGCACCGTTAGATAAAGTAAACAAAAATTATGAAGATTAAAAAAATTTAAATTTATAATATTTTTATAATATTTAAAAAAATTTTGTATCCAGTACGTAAGGACATAGCTTAATCGCTAACTTTTTTGTTTTTAAGGCTAAAGTTAAATCAAGTTAAAAAAGCTTACGTTTTTAAGCTCATGATTATTAGTTTTACGTTTTCTGAAGGGATAATAAAAAATTTAATTCACTTGAAAATTTATAAAAAAAATTCTCGTAAGCATATTTGAATTTTTCATTAGTTTTAAAAACGTAACCTTTTTACCGAAGTTTTATTTTTATTGGGTCGTCTCTAAGCAGAATTGGGCAATAAGCTACATTTGTTGAATAAGGAATGACTTTAATTTAAAGATATTTTTCTCAAGGCTTTAACATACATTTTAAGAAACAATTTGTTGAAGTGTATTTATTTTACTTAAATATCTTGATGTAACAGAAATATTTTTGGTCATATTAAAAAGGGAGAGGGAGACTAGTGTGGACATGGGGTAGTGTAGATCAATGGACTATTTCTGTTATTTATGACTCAAAATTTCTCTGTAAATTACGGCGCATAGGTAAAATTATGCTACACTTTCATATTATAACACTAAATATTACCTGATTAAAAACTTCATTCGCTTCAAAAATATATAAATAGCAATTAACAGTCGACATGTTTTAGACGCTTCAAAATTGGCGTCCATTTTCAAGACTTGCTAAACGTGAAGGAGAAGAAGCGAAAGTGATTTGAAATATTAAAAAAAACGTCAAGTTGCCAACAAAAAAGAGAACAATAAAGGGGAGAAACAAGACCAGATATATCACATTAGCCAAGAAAGAAAATAGATTAAAACAGAAAAGAAGAAGAAAAAAAAACAGTGGCTTCTTGGCCACTGTGTTTTATATGTATTTATATATATATATATATATATATATATATATATATATATATATATATATATATAACAACGGGATCACCATTCACATGAATAAACAAATTCCGGGGCATCAAGATTAGGTGATGTGACTGGATTGGAAATAATTTTGCATTGTTGAAATTAAAACACGAAATAACTATATAGAAAATAAATAAATGAAATATTATTAATAATGGGAAAGTAAGATCTTAATTTTTGCTTTAATTTCAACTTTTGATTAACTTTATTTATCGTTATTTAAAATATGAGTTAAAGTGTTAAGAATACGCTCATTACATTTGATTTACATTTATTCTACTAACATATGAGATAAATAAACTAATATCTGCTCGGGGCTCCACATCAAAAAGCCTCCACACGGTCTGTTATAAGTAGTCCGCGCAGACTGTTTAAAAAGTGAACCAGTTGTGCGCATGAACTCAAAACCTTTTATATAAGTGATTAAGAGCAATTTATCATATATATTTGAGAATTGAATCTGTAGTGGTTGACAAGTGAATAAGGCAAACCAATAATATTCATAAATAAAAAAATTTTTTAATCATATATTTGCTACCACTTTCTTATTTCAACTAGTTTTTGTATTAAATGACTCGTTCGGAAAGTGGATATCCTTCACAGTGGTCTGATCGGACCACCTATAAAAAACCGTGTGGAGGCTTTCAGTTAAAGGAGGCGTTTCCTGTATGCGTTTATATATTTCTTCTTACTCCTTAGTTGTGAGTAAAAAAAATATTCTAACTATTTTAAAAACAGTCTTATAGTTGGTAAAAAAATCTGCTAGGTTATCAAATTTATATTTCTAGCAAAATATAAAATCCAAAAAATGTAATATGAACATTTTACTTTTCATTCATATTCAAAAATTTATCAATATTTAATTTTGTAAATTAAAATAAATTCAATGGCGAGTAATTGTTTTTCTTAGATCCAAATAACTGCAAATTAGAAAAATTATTGTTTGTAAGTGAGCCTTGTTTGATGCATTTTACCTTTAAAGCCGAAAAAGACACCGGTGCTTTATCCTCTATTTCATAACCAAACATTATTAAAATTCTAAGTGTAATATTTTTCACCTATTTTGACCAAGTTAAAACAAAATATTAAAAAAAAATTCTGCGTTAAAAGGATAAAACCTCCTCGTATTATCAGCCGACCTTATATATTTGTTTCGTTTAAATATCAATGTAAATCAACTTTATTACACCCAAACTGAAACATTAAAAATGAAATCATTTTCTATCACTTTAAATATTAAAGAAAAATCAGTCAATAAAAGATTTTTTAGATTAAATACTTAACTCTATAATTTTAGACTAAAATTATATCCAATTTGGTTTTCCTTGCTAATTTTAAAAATAAGAATAGATTAATCAGTAAATTTTAAGGTGTATCGACACTTGTCCCATGATTTGTATACACTAACCAAGTGTTGCAGGACTAGTGTGAACAAAAGCAACTTTTCTTTAAAAAGAAATTATTAAAAAAATTACGTTCAAACTAACTTATCTATCATTCAAAATACATATAAATGTTGAAATTTCATTTAAAAAATATAAAATATGTTCAAAGTAATGGCTTTTATTGGCAAATTTGTTAAAACTCTACACACTAGTTCCACTCTTCTAATAATCTGTCACACATTTTTTTATTTCTTACAACAACGAAGGAATATATATATTTTTGTTATTTAAATCAAATTGGAATATTTAAATACTAAATATTGTTGCTTTAAATGTTTCGCCAAATGAACTAAAGCTAAACCTATAAAGTTTTTGACATTTACTTAACTTCATAGAAAATCAGTACTTGTTATTGTTCATGAAGTAATAACGTATGCCGACATATTGTTATGCATATTAATAAAAATAATTTATCATAAACAATAACCAACAAACCATATTAACTGTAATATAAATATTTTAAACTCAAGTGTTTTTGTTTCAGTTTTTGTCTTTTCATTTGTTAAAATCATTTAAATTTTGAATTTTATCCATTAAAAAATTAAATTTTTCAATAGTATCAAAATACATAAAATAAAAAAAAATAATTTAAGAATAGTCGTGCATTAATTTAGCCCTAAATAAAAAACAAACTGTAAAACAACAATTTCAGGGAATAGAAAAGATTTAAATGATTAAGCCCTTAACGTCAAAAGCATCAGAAAGTTTTTAAAAAAGTAAGAGTAGAAACTAAAAATTGTTTATTTATGTAATGTGTATAATAGTTAAATTTTATAAATTATTATTTCATTTCATTCATGAATTTAATTTTTTAATAGTTAGTATTAAAATGCGTAATATGAAAAAAGCAATTCAAGAGCCATCGTGCATTAGTTAAGAACTATATAAGATAAACTTTTAACAACAATATTAGTATATATAATAGATTTAAATGTTTAATGTCAAAAGCATCAAAATTTCTTTTAATAAAAAAATATGAGAAAAATCTAAAAATAGTTTTTTTATATAGTATGTATAATTTTCTTATTTAGATCCATAGTTTCCATTTTTATCCATTATTATTTTATTTTATTCTAAAATGTAAGTTTTCAATAGTATCAAAATACATTATATATAAAAAAATCAATTAAGGAATAATCGTGCATTAGTTAAAAACTAAATACGAAAAACTTAACAACGATTTCAGTAAATAGAATAATTCAGTAAATGATTAAGCGCTTGAAATGTTAAAAGCATCAGAATCTTTTTAAACATATGAGTAAAAACTAAAAAATATTTGTTTTATATAATGTGTATAATTTTGTACTTATGTACCATTGTTTCAAGTTTTATCCATTATTATTTCATTTTATCGTAAAATTTATTTTTTAAATAGAATCAAAATACATAATATAAAACACCTTAAGAATCATCATGCATTAGTTAAAAACAAAATAAAAAAACTGCTGATAACAATTTCATTAATAGAACAGATTTAAATGATTAAGTACTTAACGTCATAAGCATCAGAAATTTTTATAGAAATGTATGAACTAAAAATAAAGATAGTTTTTTTTTTATGTGAAATGCACAATTTTCGCACTTATGTATCATTGTGCCAATTTTCATCCATTATTATTTCATTCAATCAAAAAAACTTTTTTTTTTTCAATAGTATCAAAGTAATAACAAAAACTTTTTTTCAAAAATCATAGTGCATTACTAAAACTGTCACAGAATAAGAAATTTAATAAGATTTAGTTATTATAATAGATTTAAATGATTAAACACTTCGTAACGTCTCGGAAATTAGATACTTAGCGATAACCGATTGCGTGTGAATAAGTAATTACAGCAATTTACAGAGTTATATAGATGAAATTTACATCAATGTCCTGGAAGTTATCCTCCTTGGTGTATAAAAGGCGCCATCTAGACTATCGATCCAACAGACAACGAGATAGTACGAATGATTTTGAGAGAAAAAAAAAGTGCTTTCTGAATGAAATTCATGACGCATGAATAATGATGTCTTTCACAATATTATATTAGCTGTTTGACAAATTATAATGCGAGGAATAAAATATAGGTTATTAGATACATTCTGTGTAAAATACTGAGTTTATATAGAGCTTTTGGATAACTTATTTCTTGTTTTTGAAAAACATGAGGGAGTTTTGGTTATTTATAATATTAATACATTTTTAAGTAGTATATTTGTAAATTATTAAATGAAAAAAAATGGACATAAGATAAATATTGCATAAAATATTTAGGTAATAGTGTTTTTTACATAAAATATTTATGTTATAGTGTTTTAGGTTATAAGTTTAATTTTTCATTATAAGATTGTTTTTAGGATTTAAAATAATTAAATCAGATAGATTCTGCAAAAATTAAGATAAATACTGCATAAAATATTTGGATTACAGCGTTTGTTTTGTGCATAAAATATTTAGGTTATAGCGTTTTTTATTTTATTTTTTTATTTATTTTTTTATTTTTTATTTTTTTTAAATAAAATATTTAGGTGAATGTTTTAGATTATATGTTTAATTTTCCTTTTAAGAATAATTTTACGTGTTAAAATGATGAAATCAGGGAGATACTGCATAAAATCAGATAAATACTACAGAATACATTTAGATTATAATGTTTTTCGCATAAAATATTTAGTATATAGTGTTTTTGGTTATAAATTTAATTTTCATTATAAGAGTATTATAGGTTTTAAAATAATGAAATCAGATAGATACTGCATAAAATCAGATAAATACTACAGAAAACATTTAGATTATAGTGTTTTTCGCATAAAATATTTAGTATATAGTGTTTTAGGTTATAAATTTAATTTTCATTATAAGAGTGTTTATAGGTTTTAAAATAATGAAATCAGATAGATACTGCATAAAATCAGATAAATACTGCATAAAATATTTAAATCACAGCGTTTTAGGTTATAAGTTTAATTTTCATTATAAGAATGTTTTTACATGTTAAAATGATGAAATCAGATAATTTTTGTTATTTAAAAGAATAGAAATATTTTATACATTGATGGCTTTAGATAAAGATAAGTATTCAGATAAAGGTAAGATTACATCAGATAAAGATAAAGTTTTCAGATAGGTATTTTGCAAGCTTATTTTACTCAAGTCTTTTTACGTGGTTGACTTAAAAATCGGTAAATTTTACTGAATTGATATAAATTTTTGTATTTCAAAATAACCCTTTCCTTTCTTTGCGGTCTATTGGACAAGCAGTTATTTTTGAAAGTAAAAGTTTTTGATTTTTTTTTATATTTTAAATATTAGAACGTTTAATTGAAGTATTTTATGTGAAACTATTAACTTTATGATTATTTATAATTAACTTTCAGTTAGTTATGAATCATACAATTTTCCAATTTTTCTTCAGACATGATTGTCTTTTTTTAACCAATTTAAATAAGCATGGTCTCATTTCTGATCAAATGATTACGTGTAAAGTCGTTTTTAAATTACCTACTATCTTTGAACAGCAAAGAATGGTTAATATTCTATAGGAAATTTAACTTCTCAACACGTTGAATGTCTGGCCAAACGGTAAATAACTACAAACTATATTTGCAAATATTAAACAGATTTTGCAAGTTTTTTAAAAGGATTAGCATAACATAACCAGGGGTCTGTCCAGACATTTTGTGAAAGGTCCGTTTTTGTAGAATTGGGAAAAAATTACCCGTAATTTGTGAATATAAAATAAACGTAAGTTAAATTATTTGAACCAGGGTCCGCTTATGTGAATTTGTGAAAATAGGGTCCGTTATTGCAAAAAAAGAAAAAAAAAAAACTTTTTTAAGGAGTTTTTCAATTGTAAAAGACATACAAGATTATACTCAACACTGTAAAATTATAATTAAAAAAATTTAAATTTAAAAAAATAAACAGCAAATGCAACTACTAAATTAGTGATGCAACATACAAATATTTGGTATTTAGCCTATACTGCTGAACGCAGAATATTCATTTCGGACGAATAAAGGAAGAAGCTTCTGCCGAAGGCAAAACTTAGCTCGTTTGCATTTGTCTTTCTTTCCCCCCACCCCCTGGGAAGCGTTTATTCGATTAACAAAACAATAATGAAGATAAACAAATTTGTGAAGGGTCCGATTAAAGGATAAATTATTTTGTGAAAGGTCCATTTTTATGAAAAGATATTTTGCGAAGGGTCCGTTAACGGACCCAAATTTCTTTTAAACTGACCCCTGATAACTGAAAAAAAAGTGGTGAATTATATAAGCCTACGAATTGTTTAGAAATAGTGGTGGATAAAAATCTACTACACTGAATTTATTAAACCAAGAATCACAATTAATAAACTACCACTTGAAAATATTTATTCACTCTCCGGCAAGTTGGCATCTCTGTGTATATAAATAAAACTATTTTTGCGTGTTCCATATTGTATTAATTTTTTCAAACCATTTTAGTAACGATAATAATATAATAAAAATTTACTCGAATTATGTGTTTCTAATAATCTTGGCTTCGCCGGTCACCGGTGACCTTCGTAGCACTACCAACAAACTCAGTGCCGTCACCAGTGACCCCCCACTGCATTTAACGTGCTAAATAGAAATTCAGGGATGCCACCAACTATAATTGTCAAAAGTGTTAGTAACTCAATTCGTTTTTTAATTATTTATTATCTCCTTAATTATTTAATCGTAACTACAACTAGAACTTACATTTCATATCATTCATAATTAAAGCACTTTCTTAAGTGAACTGAAAAAAAGGTAAAAAAAAAAGTGCCAATTTTAATAAAACTTTGAATTTTATTAATCACCACTTTTTGCTTTTTTGGTCGCCCGTGGACAACTCTGGAAGTGCGAGGACACGTTTTCAATTTTGATTCTGGCTGTACAACGCCTCCTATAACTGAATGCCTACACACGGTTTCTTTATAGGTAGTCCGATCAGACCACTGTGAAGGATGTCCACTTTACGAACGAGTCTATTAATACAAAATCTAGTTGAAATAAGAAAGTGTTAGCAAATATATGACTAAAAATTTGTTTTATTTATGAATATTATTGATTTGCCTTATTCACTTCTCAAACACTACAGATTCAATTCTCAAATATATATGATAAATTTCTCTCAATTACTATTATAAAAGGTTTTGGGTTCATGCGCCCAACTGGTTCAATTTTTAAATAGTCTGCGCGGACTACTTATAAAAGACCGTGTGGAGGCTTTTTGATGTAGGAGGTTAATGGCAAACAGCGGTTGCTATTTGTTTTAGAAAATATCTCGATATACTTCATTAATTTTTTTTTACTTTCAAAGCTTAAAAAATTATAAATTTTATTTAAATTTAAAATTTTCAGTTATTATCAAAATAAAATTTTTGAAATTTCTTTTTTAGTAACGATCCGACTTTTCATGATCGAGAAAAAATATAAATTTTTTTTACTATCTTTTCGTTGCTTTTTTTCTGTCTTTCGTAGTAGTTTTCCTATCATTCTTTGTTATTTTTATTAATTTTTTTTCAATCTTTAGCATATTGATTAGAATTCTGTATTTAAAGTTGTATTAACGTTAGATTGTTTTTATTTTGCTCCTATTTCAACTCTTTGGAATAAAATTATTTTTACTACCATTAGATTGTAATAATTTAAATCCCTTATAAGAATAATTATTATGATTCATTCTGGATTAGGAAGTACCAAACTTTGCACTATTAACTCTTTTTTACAAACTGTAGTTAAATCTTATAGCAGTTCTTAAACTAAACAAAAAAATGAAAACTTTGAGACAAATATTTAATCCTTCAAGTTGAGAGTTTAATTTATTATTATCGAAGCAAATTTTTAAAATTGGAATAATTTAGTTACAAACGAAATGAAAAGAAATTATGTTATTTTTACCTATCTTTTTCAATTAATCAATTATTGTCGTGATCAAAACTGTTTCATGATATTTTTTTTTTTAAAGAAATAAGAAACAAATGTTACAATATTAAACTTCTTTGCACTATACTTATTTTAGCGAATAGTTGAGATAGTTTTAGTTATAGATAGAGTTTAGCAATAGTTATGCTACTTTTAAACTAACCATTTCAAAATAAGGTTAAAGTAATTGGATAAATTTTAAAATTTGCCGAACTGAAAGAATAATAAAGTTGGGCATAGAAAAGGCTATTATTAAATTTAAAACCTAGATGTAATTCTATGCATTTTTTAAAATACTTCCTAAATATTTTATTCTATTAAATTTGTTTAAAACTTCGTTTAGTTACTTACATACCTTTTGATGATTTTTTACGAATAAATTGAGAAGTAGATTGAAAACTGTGTTTCAAGACTAATTTTTCCTGAAATACTGAAAATTTCTATTTATACAGAAATCGGAAAATTAGTTTAGCAAATAATAAATAAATCATTATAAGAAAAAAAAAATTTTTTTTCAATTAATTTCATACAAAATAAAGTAAAATATAAATTAAAATAATTTATTATTGAAGAAAAACAATCAACTGAAATTGAAATAAGCAAATATATAAAAGCTGTGTTAAAAAATTTTTTTTTTAATATCGAAATCCGAAAAGTAGTTTAGCGAATTGCAAAGAAATAATTAAATATATTATTAACAAAAACTTTTTTCATTCAATTTTATAAAAATAAAATTCAGTGTAAATTTAAATAATTTATTGAAGAAAAAATAATCAAAATAAATAAATAAATGAGGATAAAAAAAAATCTGAGTTAAAAAATATTTTTTTTTATCACACTCGGAACATTAAATTTTACTTTCTCCGCAATTTTCTCAATTTCCGGGGAAAAAAGTAGGAAGTCAGCGTAAAAAAGTGTAATTGAAAGTAGTTTTTGGATGCTATTTTCATTTTTCTTTATTTTTACAAGACGGTCAAAGACAAAGAAAGCAATTTTACTCCCCGACAAGAAATCGCCTTAGGAAGAAAATTAAAGGGCTGCTAAAATTAGAAGTTACAATTATGAAAAATTCAATTTATATTTGGTTAGCTCATTACACGAATCAATTTTTACCGAACTTTTCACTGATATTAGTATAAGATGGTAAAATTCATAAAATTGCGTTTCTTTAAGAATAGTACAATGCATTTATTTCAGATTAAGTCTATTTAACGAAACGGATTGATTGATTGTTTGTATCGCACTGATTATTTTTTTTAAAATTAAGAAATTGATTATAAAGGAAGAGTTAAATTACAAGAAAATCGTCTTTGAAACAAATATCAAATTAGTGGCTGATTGCGATGTAAAAACTGTTCGTATGGTCCTTTTGTTGAATTAATTTTTAATATTTTGAAGTGAAACTTCTTATGCGACTTCCAACAAGGTTGCGTTAAACGTTTAACGCTACCTGGAAACTAGATTTCTGGAACTAGGATTGTCATGGAAACTAGATTTCTCTTTACGTTCGTTGAGCACACGAGGTAAGAGATAAACATAGCAGGTAATATTGGCGTTAAAGAAAACAAAGCGATATTTTTTTAAAATTCGCCAAGAATACCTTACTGAAATTTAGAACATTTCGAAATAAGCTGATTTCTTATTATAATTTTTTTTAAATATATTTTATTATTAATATTTTTCAACGAAGCGAAAAATTTAATAAATATATTTTTTTTATTAAATACAATTAAATAAATACTTTGATGCACATAGCTTTAGATACTTATTTTTCTATGTTTTTTTTTATTTTTGCAGGTTTTTATTTTATAAGTGAAACTTCTAATGCGACTTCCAACAAGGTTGCGTTAAACGTTCAACGCTCCTGGGGAGGGGGAATAGTAAGAGACAGAGCGAGAGTGAATGCGTGGCACTCGAACGCATGCGCGGAGAAAATGATAATTAAAAGATGCGATCAATTGTGAATTGTAAGCAATGTTAATAAAGTTTGTCTTAAAGAAACAATATGATTTCACTAAAAATCAGTTTCTACCCCTTCCTATTTTCATTTCTACATTACGAAGTTTCACTTCTTCCGCGCGGAGGGACTCCACGCACTATTTTTTTTTATTTATATTATTTGCAACAAGTTATATAACAAGTTATTAGTAAACATTAACAATAAAAAAATTACTTCCCTTTGAAAAAAATTTTAAGCATTATTTGCAAATGAAAAAGCAGTAAAAATCACTTCCTTGGGCAATCTAGTGTTATCTACCACTATAAAAGGTTTCCCCAAAAGCGTGGCAAGTTTGAGGCCATTTCAGAAGTTATGGTTTTATCACCCTACTGAATATAACTACACAGTCATAATTTAACAATCATCTGTCATGAAGAATACTCTTTTTACTGAATTTGCATTTGCATACTGAATTTGCATCGAATTACTGCATAGAATAAGTACATGATGAATTGGTAAGAGGCCGCAAGCAGCCTCAGGAACCCAGATATTTTACTCAGTTTAGTTTAGAAGTCAAATATTCAGTAATCAATAAATATACTGGGTAGGTACACGCAGTTAATTTTTCTATTATAAAAATGGAAAAAAATAACATAACGACAAGTTCTTTTTTATCCCTTATAGAGAACTAGAAGTCCTGCTCAGTCATCACCTCCTACATTAGAAAGCCTCCACACGGTGTTTTATAAGTAGTCTGCGCAGACTATTTAAAAAGTGAACCAGTGGTGCGCATGAAAACAAAGTCTATTTCAAAAGTAATTTAGAGCAATTTATCATATACATTTTAGAATTGAATCTGTAGTGGTTGACAAGTAAATAAGACAAACCAATTATACTGATGAATTAAACAAATTTATAGACATATATTTGTTACCACTTTCTTATTTTTGCTAATTTTTTTATTAAATGGCTCTTTCGTAAATTGGTTTACCTTCATGGTGGTCTGATCGGACTACCTATAAGAAACCGCGTGGAGGCTTTCAGTTGTAGGAGGCGTTGACTCCATTTTGATCTCAATTATAAAGGATTGCGAATTTTCGGAAAAAATAAAGTTTTGGTAGTGAAGGCATTTGAATGTTACATTTATTTCAAGAGAACTATCGGAAAATATTACTACTTATAGTTTAAACATGTACGTTAGCTTTTAAGTGTTTTAGTTTTTTTAGGTCACTGATGAACTTGCAATAAAAACTTATACGAAAATGCAGTTCTTCAAACCATAAATCTGCAACGTCAATGCACAAAAATTTCGACAATTGTTCATAACATGAAACAGACTTGCCATCGTTTACTATGCCCGTTACTATTTCGTTAGTTTCTCCCGATGAAAGACTGGTTGAAAATACAATTGTTGATAAATTTATTTTTTCACAATTGTTATGGTTTACACTTACTATTGTTTCTACAACTTGCTCTTATATATTGATTAATTCTCATTTAGTTGTAGTCAAAATCATATTAAATTAAATTAAATTTATAAATTCACGAATTAAAAACAAAATTTATAAGATTCATAATCGCTTTAAATATAAAAATTAAATACTAGCTAGACAATCCGTAGCTGTTGGCAGCTATGCATTAAATGAGATGAGTAAACATTAAAAAAAAAAAAAAAAAAAAGCTGTTATTTTCGTTCGAAAATGTTATGTTCCATTTAAAAGTTAGTCTGATTTTTATATTACTTTTTTGCAATGTTTTTAAATGCTTATTCAATAGGTTGATAAGATACGATTTTATTCTCGGACTTGCTCGATTCGATCTATCTTTGTGTCTTCTTTTAAGCCAAAACACGTGCTTGTCGTTAAAAGTGCCTCTGCGTGTTAAGTTGCCTTTCTTTCAGATAAACTACTTACATTGAAAGAAAGTTTGAAACGACATTCACCGTAACCTTAATTACCCTCAAACGAGTGACACAAATGTTCGTGCTGTCAGAAGATTATGGTTAGTTTGGAATATTTTATTTCTGCAGAAATGCTTCTTTAAATCATCTTTGTCGTATTGATTTTCATGTATTGCAGGGCCCTCACTAGATCGCTAAATATATTAAAGGAGTAATAATCTAATCGTCAAAGCAAAAGTAAAATTTTATTGATTTAGAAACTATTATCTTTTAAATAATTTGCACTTAGTAACGAACTTTCGAACAACTACGGAGATTTTTTTTTTATGTTTTAGCAAATGCAGAGCATAAAGAGTTGCATTTATAGTGAAATTGTAATACATTGTATAATCTGGTAAAAACTTTTCACTTATACAGGGGCTGATCAAAATAATATAAACAATTTTATACTAGCTTAATGTAAATTTTTTTTTCTCTTATCAGGAAATGTCTTAGACGATTTTACATAGCAAAACTGTTGACACAGTTTCAACGTGCTTTAAGAAATGATTCCTTTTTGTTACCCGTGCAAAATTTGAGTCGACCAAAATAAAAGGACGAAGCTAAAAGCTGATTTTTTTTAAATTTTTCAATACTACTATAATAAAAGAAGCATTCTTTTATAAATATTGCAACCCACAGGGATGAGACAGGCGACTAAAAATGTAAAAAGTGGTAAAAAAGCAATTCATTTTTCTTTGTTTTTTATTTCTTTAAAAACGATACCCTATTAAATATAGTTCGTTCACCAGGAGTTGGCACTTGGCTCCACCTACTCGGACGCAGAGTTCATTTCAGCGTGGGGGAGTAAGAGGAAAAACATTTTCCCGCTTGAAATCGAGATAACCTCTAATGCGCGCAAAGCCTTCACGCGGCTTTTTTTATAGGTAGTCCGTACAGGCCACTATGAAGGCAAACCAATTTACGAAAGATAGAAAATCTTGATAGAATCTCTTTAATAGAAAATCTTGCAGAAATAAGAAAGTGGTAGCAAATATATGTCTAAAAATTTGTTTCATTTTTGAATATGATTAGTTTGTCTTATTTACTTGTCTACCACTACAGATTCAATTCTCAAATATGCATGACAAATTCCTCTCAGTCACTTTTAAAATAGAATTTGGTTTCATGTACTCAAACTGTTCACTTTTTAAATAGTCTGCGCAGACTGCTTATAAGAAACCGTGTGGAGGCTTTCCGATGTAGAAGGTGCTTTAGCCAAACACAAACAGTGAATTCTTTTTCAGTCACTTACTTCGCTTTATCATCAGCTATTATACCTTTCGCTATTTTAGCTAATTTATATTTAAAAACATTTTCCCAACAAAATATCTCAAAAAGAAAAAAACTATTCAATAAAAAGAGAGAAATATCAACAAGTTTATGAAATAAAATGCACATGTTCAAGATATGCACATGAAGATTGCGAAATGAATATTTTTGTCATACGATCGCCAATTTTCTCCCCAAAATAGCGAAATAGTATCATCCGATACCACGTGATGAAGGCGGAGCCAAGTGCCAACTCCTGGTGAACGAACTATACACTGTAAAATCAGGGTAGAGTGTGGAATTTTATAATTTAATTTTGTCTGGAGAACGGAAAGTGAATTCCTAATAATTCTGCTTGTAGCCGAAAAAACTGCAAAATTGACTTAACTATATTAAAACTGCTTTAGCCTGTAACTAAAACATTTTACTAAAACTGTTTAAAATCTACTAAACTGTTTAAACCGTACTGAACTACTAAAACTGCATTAAACTGCAACTAAAGAACTGTAAACTGTAGCTAAAAAATCGTAACTGTAATTCGTATTTGTAACTGTAACTAAAAATTCGTAATTAAAAAGGTTTTTGCTCGAAATGTTTATTGTTATGTTATTGTTCGTATTGTAGTTTCCAAATCAATAAAATTTGCATTTGGCTATATTACAACCAATCATAAGAATATTTTTCCTTGAATAAAAGTAATTTTTCTTCATTCATTTAAAATACAAGTTCAGTTTATACTTTTCATTATGAAGCTATTTGCGTCTTGGCGAAATATAATAAAACAGTTTTGAGCAAGAAAGGGAGATTTTTTACATTTTAGCAGTACATAAATTAATTTGAATAAACACATGGTTTTTTAAACGTGTCATAAATGTGCTAACCAGGCGCAAGAAAAGCAATATATATATACCTCTTTTGTTTATATACATGGTCGCCCATAAATTTGAAGCTTATTGCACTAGCTATTTTTGAAGAACACGTTAAGTAAATTGTTTTAAAATTCATGGAGTGTTTTGTGAAGAAAAAGTCTTTTAGAAAAATAAACAGATGATCTCATTGTTAAAAGATTGAGTGCACCTTGTAAGAATGACGCAGTATATGTTAAAAGTAACAAAGAAATAATTAAAAAAATTTTTTTTAAAGTATAACAGTATGAGTTACCTAGTAAAAGGTTTATTGGTTAAAATTCACTTAATCGCGTAGACGTTAGGCGCATAATGTAATACGCATAAATGAAAATAGTTAAAATACGTGTTTTAAAAACAGTCACGATTTTGACTTTGAAGAGAATTGCTTGACAAGAAAATATTTTCTGTTTGCATGTACTGAATGTAGTAACTGAATGCGCATTAATTATTAAGTAATTATGCTTGAATGTTCTTTACTTATTTCATCTTAACTTCATTTGCATTTCAATATAGCCTAGGAGGCTTTGCCTCCTTCTCGCTCCGTTTGCCAATACCCTTGGTTGTCTCGCATTCATCTTCATTTTTTATCTTAAAAACTATATTTTTTCTTAGAATTACAAATTTGTTTTCGAATTTTTCTTCAAATTCGACTAAGATGAGTACTAGTGAATTGAATAATATTGAGTATTTATCGTTAAGTTTATAATTTTATGTCGAGTTTCAGTGGGGGATATATATATATATATATATATATATATATATATATATATATATATATATATATATATATATATATATATATATATATATATATATATATATATATATTTTTTTTATTATTCCACATTCTTCGTGATTTTTCACATTGTGTGTGTCACAGTCTCTTGTAAAAATTGCGGAAAAATTATTCGACAACAATATTGACTCCGCCTACTTTATCCATGGTCATATCATATCCATCATATTTACAATTTATTTTAATAATCTTAGGATTTCTTAAATGGGAATTAGGACGAGATGAAAACTGACTGAAAAAATTTTTTTCACCCAAAAAATTTGAGAGATTTTGAAAGGGCATAATTTTAAAGTTTGTCTGCAAAATGAAAAAAGCTCGTGCAACAGAAAAGGACTTTTATTACAGTTTAATTTACATAAGTGGTAAGGTGATAATTTGTAATTTTCCTTTAAAACTGGAATGAACCCAATATGAAGATTCTCGAGGTTATTTAAAAAAATAAAAAATTTGATAATGAAAATGTAATAAAATTTCTTCTACATATACATAGATGCTAACTTACTCTGCTTGATGCAGAAATATTTTCTTATGGTAAATGAAGCTTAAGTAATTTTTAACTCCGTCAATTTAAATTCAAATTATTAAATATTAAAAATACAAAGCCTGATAAAAAAATGTACGTTTGTTTTAATCCTTACGTGGTGAGACTTAAATGAAAGTTTGCAAAAATCTCTCTTATTCTGAAAATTGTATATTCGCTAATAAAAGTAAAACCTCCACTAAAAAGTAAAAAAAAAAAAAAAAAAAAAAAAAACCTATTTATGAAACTTTTGTAGAAAGTGGAGTAGTTGGCCTCCTTGCATATGTGATCTCCTCTTCAAGCAATTTTACAAAGTATATTATGATATTAAAATTTTTACTTTCCAGATCTCTGAACGGTCCTGAACATGACTATCGATTCTAGATTTAACTACCGCTAATAAATTATTAACGTTTCGTTAACGATAAAATAAAGTGAGTAATAAAAACTGGTTTTAAAATTTAACCTTAAACTTAAATCTACCGTATTTTATTCTTTTATTATAAAATATTTTAAAATAGAAATATTGGTTTTTCAAGACATTTTTCATTTCAAATATTTAGATACATAAATGTTCGAATTTTTCATTAATAAGTTATGTATTTGCTAAGAACAGTAATGAAAAAAAGAATATATTCCAATTTTTAACCTTAGATTACAATTTTTAACTTTTCATTTCCTCTTATGGTGGAAATGTGTTTCGTGAACATACTGCAAATCCATTTATTCTCTGCAAATTTAACGAACAAAATGGGAAATCAGAGAAGGATGATGTATTCTTCCAGACAATTATACCGCTTGACAAGGCAATGAATGATTATGTCTTTCTGCTGAGTGAGATGAAATCTTCGATACTTCCTGATTTCTGTTTTTTTTTTTTTTTTTTTTTACTTTCTAGAAATAAGCTTTCAGAATCAATTCCTTTCATTAATATATTTATTCGCTTTTTTAACAATATATATATATATATATATATATATATTAACTCTATGCTGACAATCTTTTTTCTAGCAGCAAATGTTTTAGAAGATTTTACATGGCAAAATTTTGGCACAATTTAACCCTTTCATTGGCCATTTATTTCTAGTGATGGTAAATTAAAGTATTTTTTGAATTGAAATTGTTTTAAGAATAGTAATTGATATAAGAAAGAAGAAACCCTACACTTAGTTTATAAAAAGGCTATTTTTTTGATTTTTCTTTATTTATAAAATAGATTTTACAAATGCTACAAACTTCAAAAAGAATTTCTATACGTTTTTTTTTTAACTAACAAATGGTTACTAAGTTTATTCAAACACACTTCAAGAAAGCTGAAGTTATTAACGAATGGAAACTTAAATTAAAATTGGTAAAAAAGTGGTGGGAAGTATACTTCCCACGGCCTTCGAAAGGGTTAAAAGATCATGCATGTAGCTTTTAGAAATGGTGCCATTTTTACCTGTGCAAAATTTGTATTCTAATATATAAATTGCTTGTTAGATTGAGGTAACGTTTTTTTTAAAATTTAAGTATTAATTTGCTAACCTATAAGGTCAGGTCTGCCAATTTTGTTAGGATTTCGGGAAAATGTCTTCCAGTGGTAGCTAAGTTTATGTTTTAATGAATAATTTTTTGTTTTGTAAGTTTGATTTGAATCACACCATTACGAGTAAATGATTGAAAAATTTGCACTTATACCAAAAGCCACTTTGTTCTAGCCATCTCGAGGTTAAGCTTTTAATATTTTAACAAAATTACAAAAAAATCTGAAAATTTAATTTGTAGATGTTAGCTACTCCAAGTAAGGTATTTTGCAAAAAGCGCAGTAGTTAGCAACCTTGTTGATAGTGTAGATTTTTAACATTATTTTCTAAAAAAAAAAGTATACAAAAAATTCTAAAAGTATATTAAGTACGGATATTACAAAACATTATATTTTGAAAATAATATAAAAATATTCATTTAAAATAAAAAGAAATATAAGTACTTTATCACACTTTGGGACCGGTGAATTGTAAATGCTTTTGTGCAAAAGTATTATCGGTATTTTACATTACATATATTTAATTAATGATATAAAATTAGATACATTAAAACTTAATTATTAATATATAACAGTCGTTTAGTATCAAATTGTATTTACATAATTTTTATTTTAAACTAAATGGTGGTGATTTAAATAAATCAAAATCTCCCTCAGAATGTACACAAGACTTCCGAATGCATACTTCTTTGACGTCAAAGGTGTAAAAACAAAAATGATATAAAATAAAATAAGCATAAATAAATTTAAAAGCAGAATATAACTAAATTAATTAAAATTATTTTTTTTTAAATAGAATTAAAAACAATCCATTGTCACAAACTTATGTCTTTCATTGTTTCTATAGATAAAAAAAATTTCCAGTGGCAATTGTTATTTTACAGCTACTCCGAAAATATTATGATATTAGTGCAAAAGTTGACAGATTTGAATTGTCATTGTTTCATATGGAGTGCAGAGTGCAAAAAAAATCTTTCAAATTTTATAATAAACCCTTCAGTAGACAAAAGAAAGTTGGTGACAGTTTTCTAGAAATGATCGGCAAAGTTCAATTTCATGGTTGCAACATTGAAGCAATTTTGATAAGTATTTTTTTTCACCAGTAGTAAAAACATATTTTAATGTCACAGAGTTCATTATTTTTTTAATTTTTCGAAGTCCTTTAATGCATAAATCCTTACAAAATCGGTTTTTTTCGGTTTCAGCAGATCATTTGAATTATTCATACGTAATTGCAAGCATGTTATTTTATCTGTTTATGTCACTTCATTCAGTTCTTCTAGCTAAAGTAGCCGGCTTTACGGTAGCGAAACGTAAAATTTCAGCTCGAAAAATAAAGATTAAATTTTTTAAAGAAATTTTGATTTTATGATTAATTATTGTCACCCTTTATCATTTGAATATTTTTTAAGTTCAAAATGAAGTTTTTTTTTTAACATAAAGAAACTAATTCAAATTATTTCTTATCTTAATTAATAAATATATTTTAATTAGTATTAAATAAAATAAAAAAAAACATTTAAATATTATGGTTTTATTATGACTTTTGAAGACTTTTATTTTATGCCTGGCGAACGTGGGGGTCTGGATATTGTATGAAGGTACTCTGCACTGAAAGCATCACTTGTGAACACTCTTTTTTGATTTATAACAGCAGATCCAATTTTGAGTTTACGACAATCAATGTTCAACTTCATAGCCTTGTAATTTTGAACCCAATCCAGAAGACAAGGGAACTCCTAGATCAAGCATTGGAACAAACTAGTCTTCGAGGAGGACTTTTTGATGGAACTAACCCGCATTTGCGTTGCATGGAAAGGTAAACCACAAAAACCTCCCATTATTAGCCCGATTGCAAGATGATTTTAACCCATGATCCGTCTACGATTAAGGATATTTTTATGTCAGCATTAACGTTGGAGCGAGCTAGGAGCAGAATTCGTATCGAACAGCCATCGCTAAGATTCTATCCAGGTTCACGTCATTGAGAGACGAGCACTTTATTCCCTGAGTACCCACGGCTCTGAAGATTTTTAATGTCATGATTTTCTCCTGATAATAGCTTAATGTGTTCAAAATAAAGAATTTTTTAATTGCCTTTTTCCATAGAGCAAAACTAACGGTCGCCAATGGTTACACGGCGACTAAATGCAGTACATGGCGATTAAATATTGTCTCACAGTCGCCACCCGATCTTCACTTTTTTCATTGAAAATACATCCTATGTGCATCTTAATATTGTTATGATTATTATCAAAAAGTTGTCGGCGAAAAGGATATTGTTTCGCAATGCATTCCTCGACTTTCTGGAATCCATTGACCGAAAAGAGCGCCTTTAATCTACTTGTATCTCCTGGCCGCATATGTTTTAAAACAATAAAACGATTAAACAAAAATACTAAGTCTGAGCGGTTCTAAAAAAATTTCACTCTTAAAACTATTCAAAAGTTTAGGAAAAACAAGTTATCTATAATCTCAAAATGACCAATGCAAAAAATGGTGGCCGAGTTTAGACTAGCCACTAGCCATGACTGTCTCCCGAAACACTTGCACTGTTTCTGCATAGTTTCAATTCCTATTTGCAATCTCTGTTATCTGGGTTGGGTCATGGATGGTGACCATGTCATTCTTGCCGACATTTAAATTAATCTCTTGTGGACTTCTACTTGGAGCGTATTAGATTCAAAGACTATCACAACAGCTGCTTCTCAAGTTCTCCTTCTCTCTACGATGTTCTCAATGTTGTTCTTTGTGTTTATTGCTGTCGTTGAGACTTTTAATGTTGGCATTATAAATAATTAAATAAATAATATGATATTATTATAGTTCATAATAGTATGAAAACTACTTAATTTCAGCCTTGTGACTAAAAAATTGTCTAATTTTCGAAATGAAAGTAATGTTCAGTATATTTTGAAAAATACTACAAATAATTGTTTTTATAAATATCATCAGTTTATTAAAAAAAATACCACATGTTTTAAAAAGTATAGCCACTGGCCAGTGACAAAAGTTCCTAATTTTTTTTTTTTTTTTGCTTTATGCCATTTTCAATAATATTTATTAGCTTTCAAGAAATATTCGACTAAGTTTCCTCGTTTGTGCAATTTAAATCGACTCTGAAAGCTCAAACCCTTGGCTTATTGACAAACCCAAAATAGAAGAGCAACACAAAGAAATAAAAGTTTCGGCTGCTTCAGAAAACTGTAAACTAAACTGTGAGCCTAAAACATAAAATAGGCCAGATCTAACGTAAAATACAGCTTGTAGTGTCACAGTCTGAAGTAGTTTTTTAGGTCGCCACTTACACTCTAAACTTAATGATGACAAAGAGAAGAAACTTAGCAATTGTATTTTTCTTTTTAAACGAAACAGTGTTAAATGCAATGTGGGACTTTTTGGAGTATCGCCAATGATTGTTTCCGGAGAATCCAGTTGAAACTGTTTGGATGTTGAATATGATAATAAAGATGAACTTATATTTTACAGATTTTTCTGTTCAATAATTCTTTATTTCATTTCGGAAATTCGGGTGAATTTCGATTTAAAAGAAGTCTGAAAATATGAAACTTGTGTTAAGGAATTATGAAACTTATTCTTTTAACTCAAAATATTTATTGGATGTTATCGAGTTTGCTGCCAATTTTTTTCTTCAAAATTATACTCTTCAAAATCTGGTAATTTATGAGTAGCAGTCCTAATAACAAGAAAATTTCAAATTAAATATATTCTCTTAAAATGACCCTTGAATTTCAAAAGATTAAAAAAAGTGAAATTTGGACAAATTTTATTTTATGCATCGCTCAACGTTGGTTGATTTTACCGGTTGCCTCTTCTTAAATCTCTAATTTTATTGACTATTTTTTTTTAGATTTCCTTAAATTGGTATTTACAAATAATTATCAGCAACCACCTATGAAACAGTTAAAATTTTTTGAGGGTTGTAAAGAGCACAGCAAAATAAAAAGTTTTTTGTAAATTTACAATTTTGTAAAAAGTTTGTCCCTTTTCCACAGACATTCTAATCTGAAATAAGTGTTCAGTGTTGTTGTTACTATATAAGAGATATTGTCGATGCTTTAACGTATTAATCTACTTCTATAACTTCAATTCAAATAAATCTTTTTTCTATACGTATTTTATTCAAATATCTGTTTATAAATTTAACTTTAAAACTACAGAAGCATAAACTATAAAAAGATGGATTTTATTTATAAAAACTAATTATTAGATTTCGCACCGGGCATATTACAGACTCTTTTTTTTTGTTGTTCGATTTAATACGAAGTTAAATATTAAGAGGAAACCATATTACTGAGGAAACTTTTCGTCGCAAATTCTCTTTTACCCCCATTACCAATTTAAAATTAAAAAAAAGAGAGAAAAATTGAATTCAGGCAAACATAAAGTTTTAAAACACAACCCAAATTATTGGAAGAGAATTTCTCCATTGCGTAACCCTAAGTTATCTTCTAACTATTCATTTTGATATTTTAGAAATTTCTTTTCAGTGTTTAGAACTTCTTCATGGCTTACTCTAGGTTTGCCTGAACTCACTTTTTCTATTTTTAAAATAGATATGAAAGGTAAAGAGAATTTAAGAACAAAAAGTTTATCCTGTGGTGCGGCGTCCTTTTAAAGTGTACAATGCAATGTATTAAAATTAAAAATAAACCATTTTGAAAAAAAAGTTCTTTGCAAAAGATTACTTAGCTGGACATAAATGATTATTTTAAAAAAATTTGCCTCATGACCAACTATGTCATGTCTCCTCTACCCCTTGCTTTAGCCTAAATATCCTATAGTTAACTCATTTTTTTCTCTTAATAACATCATTTTTTTGAGAGATAAGAACAAAGTTGGCAAGTTTGTTAGGATAATCAATAGCGGATTTCTCGTTTAGTTCTCTAAAAGTAAGTCTAGTAGTGATTTATTCTTCTCAGCAGAAATCTTTTTTCTCCAATCTTAAGTTTGAAAAACTCAGTTATTGTAAGTAAATTAAGAGCAAAGCAGTTTTATTTAAACTTATAAATCAGATAAGATAAGAATTTTGCTCAAATGAAGATAAAATTGAAACTTTTCAGCTTTTGGTACTTACACATAATTAATTTTTATTATGTACACGTAAAAATAATTTAACGATCCTTGTATCGTACAGCAGATAAATATTTTCTAGTGGTAGTCTTTTAATGTATGATTCTTGGTTTAATAAATTCGCTTTATAAGGTTTTTACTTACCTCTACTTCTAAATAACTCAAAGACTTCATAAACCACTTTGTTACAATTAAGCCTGGGGACCTTCTTGGCCGAGCGGTATCTCCCGCCAAAAGCTGTACAAGGCTTGCAGGTACCGGGTTCAAATCCAGCTGTTACCCTGGATGTGTGATCGTGCTGTCCTTCTCTGTATTGTGCTATCTGTCCTTCTATTTGACAAAGATGAATGAGTCTAAATTGAGCACACAAGCCTGCAAATGTATGTAGTTCCAATTCCAATACAGTTAAACCTCATAACACTGATATATTATTAGTGCTGCAATCCAGCCAATAGCGGTACAATTGTAGCAAATAGTTCAAAATTCTTTTACTTTTTTCTATATCGTGACTGTATTACCCTTATTTTTATTTTTCATTCTTGTTTTCAAAGCTCATGATGAAGATTACTTCAGGATTTCACAAATCAAGATAAAAAGACAAAAGGCCCTTTCGGGGACTAAAAGCCTTGAGCAATAATATGACTATGACTGCAGTTAAAACTATTGTCCTTGTACATATTTTAGTTCACTACTATATTAATCAGGACAGTTCCTGTGAAAGCTACAGACAACTGCGGTAAAAGCGGATCCCCAGGACATAGGGACATTCCTAATCCCCTCCTCAATTTTTATTTTGCTTTCGCAATTTTCAATTCTTTCTCCAATCAGAAGAATGTGCAAATGCCCTTAATAGGTCTGGTTCATAGATTTAGATTGTATACAGGTATAGGTACATTTAAGCCGTGCTGAGTCCTTTAAAAAGTTAACAAAATTAATCGAAAATCTGCAGATTTATGTTTGTAGTTCTCTGCCATTTTTTTTAAATAGTTTGTCGAATCCACAGCAGTTGGTAATTTTGTAAATATATATTACCATTAATTTTATATCGGTATAATACATAAATACATACTACTTATGTTTACCATAAATTAAGTTGTTTGCTACCTAAATGCTGCATAATTCAAAATGTTTGTAATTCAACTTGTAAATATTTCATGATGAATGGGTGAGGGGGCGCTGCGCGGCCCAGGCACCCAATTTTTATTAAATAAAGAAAGAAAGACCATAAATTAATGAGAAAGAGCCTTAAACAGACTCAGGCACCCAGAAAATGTTTAATGATATTGCTTGGAATTAATAGAACAAAATTATTGACACTGTATTGAAATGTCCGAATAGAGTAGACACATTATTGTTTCGTTCACTGTAAAAGTAAATACATTAACAGTAGCAGCAAATTGCTTAGTTAATAAAAATTTGAATATAGAAATGCAGTAAGGAAACTGAATACAAAGTATAGAGCACATTATCTAAATCAGAAAAAAGATAAGATTTGTAACATATTTTATAAAAATGAGTTATAAAAATAGGAACTTTTAAAACTATCCTTATATCTTATTGTTTTTTTTTATTGCTTTCAATGCTTTCTGAACATTTTTTTACTAAGTTGCTTTGCTTTTGTAAAAAAAAATACACGAAGAAAACTCATCAGTTTTACTGCAGCATTTTGTAACGACATAAAAAAAAATATGTCCCCTCTAACTATGACATAATCTTCAGACTTTTCAAATGTCAAAAAAGTTCCAATTGATTTCGGCATGAAAAGAAAGTAAAAAAAAAATCTATTGTGTAACTGGATGGATTCCAAAAAGTATTAAAGAGCAAAATGGAATTTGGATGCCTTTTTAACAGATAAAGTAACGTTTTCATATTTTGAACAATGAGCGATAAGAATATTTTTAATATTGATAAAAAAAATTTTTTTTTAAAATGAATGGGAAAAAAAGAATAAATCCATAAATAATTCAAAAATAATTCAAAATAAAACTGTTAAATTTCTCCATTTGTCTCTTTTTCAAAAATAGAACAAATTGATAGCACAAGAGTAATTAGCACAAGATTTTTAATATTCATAGAAATAAGTTGTTTTTTTTTAAATTTTTTTACAGCACTAGAGTAATTTAAGATTTTTAATATTAATAATAATGTGGTTCTTTAAAAATGAATAGAAAAAAATAATAGATTCCTAAATAATTTTTAAGTTTTTCTCCATTTATGCCCAGCATCCTATTAATTTTTCTCCTTTTATGCCCAGCGTCCTATTTAATTTTTTTCCCCTCCATTTATGCCCAGCTTCCAATTAAAGGGGCGATCTTCAAAAATAGAATAAATTGATGGAACAAGTGTTTCATTATAATGACTTATTTTGTATTACTTGTATATATATATTTAATATCCTGTTACAGTATTTTTGAAACTAAAGTGGTAAGCAATATAGAGAAATATACATTTGTATAAATGAACATGTACAACCACTTTTTTCATATATAGACCACATTTTGTAGCCGGGAAATAATGTGTTTAAAATATGCTACTTAGAGCTTATCCAAAAGTCGTTTCCATTGATTTGAAAAAGCATGAAGAGTTTCATGAAGCATGAAGCATGTGACAAAAATTATTCTATTATAAAAAGGAAAGACTAGGAGTCTTTTAAAGTCACGAATTTACTTCCTTCTTTCTTACCATTTATGTAAATTCTTAACATTTTACATTTTTTAAACGGTTAATAATGATCTCGTGATACACATCTAATTACATTGGTAGTATCCAGATTTAAGGTCACAAACATAAATCTGAGAAAACCGATGATGCAACTGTTAAAACTGTGTTGTCACTTAACTTGGCTCAGAGATATATTGAGATGGATAACGGGAGAAAGAATATAGCATCATTACAATAAAGAAATGTATTTTTTATTTGTGCATACAAGAAAAAGGTAAATAAAAAGTATTAAATCATAAAGGCTCCCGTGCACTGCTATACAAGCCTCATAACGAGATCTCGTACTGCTCATAAAGGTGTCAAATATCTCTTTTGGCAACAAAGCTCATGATTGATTGCAAAAGTGTGATTTTTAACTTCTGGAGGGCCCATGACTGAAAGCCTTTATACAGCAAGACGGAAAAGAGTAAAAACTGGTACGAAAGACATTTCATTCTAGTAATTTTTTCGAGAAAAATAAAATATCTGTAACTACCAATATTTCTTTTATAATTTTGAAATATACGTAAAACTGCTTCTTTTCTAAGAGAAAAAAGATATTGTTGCTTAGTTCAAAATAAGAATAAGTAATATCCTCCCGAAAATCAGCAATAACTGAAATGGTTTTACTACCAGCCTTTCCTCTTTTCCGTCTCGCTTTCAACTCTGGGAGGGCCTTGGTGGAGAGTTATATTGTGCAATGGCTTTTCCTAGACAATCACAAACATGTTCAATAGGATTGAGGTTCGGAGAACTCGAGGACCAATTGATACGGTTAATATCCTCTTCAAAAAAATCATCAACAATGTCACCTCAGTGTGGCTGCTCATTTTCATTCATGAAAGAGAAGTCTGGGCCAATAGCACATCAGAACAATCTGACATGAGCTTCTGTGACTTCATTCCTATAGCAATGTACGGTGACAGTACCCGCATCGATGACAAGCAGTTGTACACGACAGCGAAACATTGTGACACCGCAGACAAGGATTCCTCTTCAACCAAATCTGTCGATTTTTCTTATGGATGCAGATTCGACGAGAATTACTTTGTGTGGTAAATCTCGATTCATCACGGTAAGAAAGCTGTCACTTATTTTGGTTGTCACGCCAACTTAACCGAACTTTTCTGTTAGATACAATCAAAGGGACGCACACGAATGGACACCAGGTGCCAAATTTTTCTGGAAATTCTTATTCCAGGTGCAGCATCAAGGTCACTAGCAAGCTGAAGAGCCGTTATGTCAGCTTATGTCGTTGTACACTTAGTTCCAAGTAATGATCCTGTGCAGTGATAGTTCTTCTGTGGTTGCCTAGGTATCACGTGTTTGGAAATGATTCTACAAACTGAATTCGGCGGAACTTATAACCATCGAGTAATATCCGTCTGAGACTGGCCAACCGCTCTCCATCTCTATGAATAATCTAAGCGATTATGAAAATTCCTTCCTAATGCAAGCAGGCTAACTTGTCTGTTTAAAGCAATACACAAAACTGCAGGCAAAAATCCCGGATGCTTAAAACTTCCTGATTCCAGTTCTGCTATAATAATTACTAATACAAGGATGCCAACTGCTCGGCTTTCGGTAAAAGTTTTAATAAATTGGCAACGAATTAAATAGTATATCTCGTGTAATAAGAATCATTACGCGTACTCTTTAAATATGTCGCAGCGAGATAATTACAATAAAGTTGTATTTCATATGATACTTTGAATTCTTTGATATTTTGTGATGGAAAAATTACTCAAAATGAGATATACTTAACTAAAAATAATTTAAATTTAGCTACCACTAGAAAACACTTTGTTACAAAGCGGAGAACTTTAGCATCTCTGCTATTACCAAATGTTGGACACGTGTTTTACTGAAACCGAAGGTAGATGTTGTACTACCCGTTTTTCAAAAAATATTCTATTCAAATTTTATCAATTTTATTAGTTTACTTTAAAAAAACTCATTTGTGATCTAAGCGCATTGCATAAACGATTTGCAAATTATAAAGGCTATTCACATCATTCTAAAAAATCATTACAGGCAATATGGTGTACATTTTCCTTTCAGTAAATAATTTTTTTCAAATAGAGTGAATTCTCTGAATAAAGGGAATTGTTTTGAGACCAGTGAAAACATTTTCTTTATTTTTTATTTGTAGAGGGGAGTTGTTTAAAACATAGCATCATCGACTTGTTTATTTGAATTAAGGAGACAACTGCCAGAAAGAATAAGCACTTTTTTTTCCTAAGAAAAATCCAAGGGAAGCTGAATCCAGTTTTTTGTTTGAATAAAGCAACTTAAGCACAAAAAAAAAGTTCTTTCTATTTCTGGATGTCTATTCAGTTCGTAGAAAGGGGTTGTTTTTTTATTTTATGAATCTTTCTACAAGATATTTTTTTTATTATTATTCTTACGCCGATTCTTTATTATTCTTCACCTCAAACATTACATTATACTCAGAAAAAAGCAGTAAAAGCAGATGAGAGCTATTTCTGTTCTACCAAACCTTACAAGTAATCTCGTAAAAGAACAGAAACCAAATGAACGGCTACGAGTATTTATCTAATTCTTGACGTAAAACAAATCGTGAAATTCCCAATGGGTGAAATAGATTTATTTAGTTAGTGTTATCTTATGTAGCTTGATCTGACGAATTTCACAGTTACACCTATATTTAACCTCTCTTATTTTTACATGCACTGGTGCCCGAAAGTTAAGCATACTTTTACATATATGTCCAGTGAAGAGATATGCTAAACTATCCGGCACCAGTGCAGATATCAACATTTTTGTGTTATAACCCGTAAATTTTGTAAATAGTTGTAGATACTTGTATATACTTTGCGCATTTATTATGTATTTTTCTGATGCTATGTGGCTAATGTGCGCCTGAGAAGCTCGGGGGTAATACCTCCAGGGGAGGCGAGGCAGTATGCCACAGAAACCTCTTCTCTCTCTCAAATTTGTTTGTTTAATCTCCTTATTTCATTTTAATTTTCTCTCAGTAAATGTTACTGAACCCAAACTTTCACCTTTCAGTTACGCTTCGGCGATTTATTATATATTCCCACTCAGATGAATTAGTTAGAGCCCCTAGCGGGGCTGATGCTAAGATAACCACCCATGGCTGAAAGCCCTTATATAGCAAGACGGAAAAGAGAAAAAACTGGTACGTAAGTTATTTCATTCCAGCATTTTGTTCGAAAAAAATAAAATATCTGTAACTATCAAGATTTCTTTTATAAATTTAGCATATATAAAACTGCTTCTTTTCCAAGATAAAGTAGATATTACTGAATAGTTTAAAAAAAGAATAAGTAAATTCCTCCCAAAAACTAGCTATAACCGAAAAGGTTTTACTACCAGCCTTTCCTCTTTTCCGTCTCGCTTTCACCACTGTAACCACCACATATGAGTATGAGTGTTTCGAAGTACAATAATGTAAAAGTTGCGGTCAGAGTATCCTATTAAAATTAAAATAGTGGTATGGAAGTTACGACATTTTCCACTCATTTTTTGATGAAGCCTATTTTAACAACTACCACGTTACGTTTACAATATAAGTAATAAAATTATTTCTAAAAATGGTTGCGTTATTACGGCTAAACTCGAATTAATTGATAGGAACAACAAACTTTGTCAGCTTACAGCCTTATTCATGAGCAATAAGGTAATTTTAAAACATTACGACCCCCAGTTGTTATAGTAATCATTTTCTCTACGATGCACCGTAGCTATTAATCATTTATTTTTTCCAGGTTTTGTGAACCCTGTTAGATTACAGTCATAATGACGTAACTTTTGGGATGAATTTCATCAATTTAGACCCATCTCCGCACCCCCGTTTTTTTCTTCACCCTTATTTTGTACTTCATTAATGATAATATATGAGGGCAATGATAATACATAAAACCCCAGGGACAAATAGCCCCTGAGGTTAGGTTCTCCGTTAACAATTTTATATAGGTATAGGTTGGTGTGTTATTTAAACTAAAGTATGAAAGTAAAATGTTTTGTTAGCTTTAATTTAAATTAAAACTTTTGTTTCATAGTTTAAAGTCAATTGGTTTGGCCGGGGTAGCCAAGTTGGTAAGACGTTGGACTCATGTTAGTGAGAAAGTGGGTTTGAACCCCACCCACTGAATAGTCCCATACATTAAATGGTGATTGGTGCACATTAAATCTATAGGGGCACAAAGCCCTCGATGTTCTCATAACAAATCATTACCTCTGAATGTACTGAATGGGAGATAGATCATTCTCTGATTCAGGTCAAAATTACGATCTTTGGATGAACTGAGGATGATTGGGTCCTCCCTGTAAAACGGGCTGTGACTTGTGTATGTAGAAAATAGTATACTTGTTTATTGATGGCGCCACTGAAAAACAAGAAACGCAGTCTCTGCCTTAAAAATTCGCTTTATTTCTTAACCAGGCTTACTGGTATTGGCACATAGCTTACATAACAACAAAAATTTTGAAGACTTTGATTTTACTACATTAATATATTATTATGATCGCTATCGTCTTGTTTTTTGCAAGAATTAAATAATTGAATTACCAGTGTTTACCTTTTTGAAAAAAGTTCATAGCAGCATTAACATCCCAGAAATTTACTCAAGGTTTATAAGCCTTACTTGAGCATACAAGCCTGCAAATGTATGTTGTACCAATAAACTGAAATTAACTCAATAAATTTACTCGTCTGAACATCGTTTGAAAGAAAGACTGAAAAAAGAGACTTTTTTCAAAGCATAATGATTTATTGCATAAAATCATGTTGTTCATTGTAACAAACATAATTATTTAAGATTTTATATCTGATCTGAAAACACCTGGGCGGAATCATGGATGTCAAATTTTTAACATTTTGCGTAGGAAATTCTCAGTAACAATAGTAACATTGAAATGAAGATTTTTCTTTAAAAGAGCAAATAGAATTGTGTAAAAATTTTTACCAATACTTAAAATCAACAACAGTTGATAGTTTTACTACATTGTTCTAATATTGCGAAATTTAATGAGGCTTTAATGAAATTTAAGAGACAAATTTAAAGTAGGGAAATTTCATATTATAATTTTTAATCGATTATAAAAAAGCTAATGTTATCTTAATGTTAGACAGGTTTAGAATACAATTTCTTCTTGAAATAAAGTTTTCATGAAGAGAATCATAATAAAATATTTTGCATGCTTATTAGTTATTATTTTATTGTTTATATTTTTAAGCTAACGAAAAAAAAAAGATTTAATCGTCAATTGCAAATTGATTATATATGGAAATGAAGGTAATAATTGGCAAATTAAAGTTATAATTTAAGTAATAGCTTACTCTCTAATAACTACGGAATTTCCATAGTTTTAGTTCCAAGTGGCTGTAAAGTTTGTGCATAAATGTTTTAGTAGAATCGAATTAAAATTATTTTGTTCACTGCAACAGGTAATTAAACATTAATAGTTTAAATAATTTAAATGGATATACGAAGCGCCAAAATGCTCAGTGAGTTCGATAGAAGTTTTATATTATTCTATTAGTTAAAAAATTTCTGCTTCAGTTTATTACCACTGGAACCAATATTTTACGCTTATCTCTCAAATGTTGGACGGTATGTTGAAAGTTTGCTGGAAACCTGCCAACTTTTGAGTCTATTCGGTGATGATTTTCCCAAGTGGTTTTGAAACAACAGTTTAAAGATAAATAAAATTTGTCAGAAACATTTTTTTTTTTTTTTTTTCATTTTCCCAGATCTTATACATTGCATCCAATGATTTTTGAATTTTTAAGTGTTTGATTTATTTTCATATAGTAAAGTTTAAAATCATTGTAAATTTAGTAAACAAAGAATTAAACAGAAAAAGTATATATTTCTACCAACTTAAAAGAAATAATAAAATTTAAATTAAAATTCAGAGTAAGTGTATGATTAACGCCAACTATAACTGAAAGTTTTTGCGTGGTTTTTTGTAGGTAGTCCGATCAGACTACTATGAAGGTAACCATTTTATATGAAATTTATTAAAAAATAGAAAGTGGTAGCAAATGTATCTCTAAAAAATTATTTTATTTATGAATATAATTGGTTTGTTTTATTTACTTGTCAACCACTACAGATTCAATTCTCAAATATATATGATAAATTTCTCTCAAATACTTTTAAAATAGAATTTGGGTTCTTGCGCACAAGTGGTTCGCTTTTTGAATAATCTGCGCAGACTACTTATAAGAAACCGTGTGGAGGCTTTCTGATGTAGGAGGTGATGGTATGATGCAATTCAATAATAAACATAAACAAGCATTTAAACAGCATTGTAGTAGGTGACTGAAAGTGTAATATGAGGCAGAAACTCATTTTTTTTATTCTTTCATTAATTAATCGTAACTATGACATACATTTCAAATCTTTCATTCTTAAAACAAAATCATTCTTTGCAAATTTGTGACATCCTCTTTCAATAATAAATTAAAAATATAAATATTATAAAAAGTTTTAATAGAATTTTGAATTTTATCAATCATCAGTTTTTGCCTTTTCAGTCGCCGATGGCAACTATTGTTCAATATAATTATGCTTGTTGTATAGGAAAAAGGGAAAGTAATTGGTTTCTTTATTTTTATACTTTTTTTAAAAGTTTTTTTAATTGTATTTCGAAGGTAAATTAAGATTTAACTTTATTAAAAACAAACTTTTAAGATTCTGAAAATTAGTCATGATATAATGTAAATTTATAAAATATTTTTAGAATATATCATTTAATTATTGATGCATGCGTAGGTGGGTGTTACCGGCAAAGTATAAAGCGCCGGCTTCGTATACAATATGTTCATAGGTAAAGTATAAAATATGAGAATTATTAAAAGCTTTCCCTAGGCATACGAGATAATATCTAGGCCATCTATAGGATTGCAAATGTTGTGTTGACAAAATATGAAAAATCGCCCTGATAAGACTATTATATAAATTACGTGCATTCCACAAATATATATATATATATATATATATATATATATATATATATATATATTTGGATGAAATAATAACATATTTGGTTTCTTACTGTCACTTCATTAAATTCTATCTCTATTCATTTTTCTCCGCTAAACTTGTCAAAAATGTTTGGAAAGTGATATGTCTTAGAAAGCATTAACTTCATTAATCATCAGAAACCATCATTCTTTTTTAAAAAGAAGAAAATACTGCTATTAAATGCGAATGCCGATGCTCCGTTCATCCTTAGTAAAAAATGAATGTAAGCCTTATCTTTCATTTCAAATAAAATCATAAGACTTCAAAAATCTATTTGTGCTGAACCTCTTTCTGAAAGAGCGTACTTTTTTATTTGCCGTAAATTAATCGAAAATGATAAAAAAAATATTGTTAATTTTATTTTTACAGATGAAACATTCTGTTTATCATCATATGCTAAAAATATGAATTTTTACATGGAATGTCACAAAATGTTTTCTTCAGGAAACATTACGGGGAAAATATTGACACACGGTATTATGCCCCCTCTTACTTCGTTACCTGACGAGCAGAAACGATTTGACGTAGGCAAACAGGCACTCAGAGTAGTTGTTATGTAGGCAGTAGCCTTCTTAACAGCTAGATATCTCAAAAGCCTATGACAAGGTTTAGCAACAAGATTGCTCTACAAGCTCATACGACAAAATGTTCTATTTGGAATCATCAAAGTTATTCAGGCATTCTAATATAAAACCAAGTTAATTTCAAAAACATAAAGTCAATAGTTAGAAATAATGATAGCAAGCGTACACCTTTTGCAAGTGTCGCATCAATTCTTTGCGCTGACAATTTATTTTGGACACAAATCGTCACAGACACAACTCATCGCAACGACAATTCAGTATGGGCACACTTCCTCAGAAACACAATTCGTCGGAGGCCCAACCAACGCCTCCTATAACAGAAAACCTTCGCACGTTTTTTTGTAGGTAAACAAGTCCTTCGTTCGTTCGTTGTTGTAGAACTGGGCATCTGAGGCTTAAAGTGCCCTTATGCCAGGTAAACAAGTTTACGAAAAAAGCATTTAATAGAAAATTTAGTAAAAATAAGATAGTGGTAACAGATACATGTCTAAAATTTGTTTAATTTTTTAATATGATAGGTTTGTCTTATTTTCTTGTCAACCACTACAGATTGAATTCTCAAATCTATATGGTAAACTCCTCTCAATTACTTTTAAATAAGATTCATGGGTACAACTGGTTCACTTTTTTATTAGTCTGCTTTCAATAGTTTTAAATAGCAGACTACTTATAAGAAACCGTGTGGAGTCGTTCAGCTGTAGGAGGTAATGGCCCAACTCGCTGCAAGCACAATTCGAAACAGATACAATTCGTCTTAGCGACAATTCTTCGTGAACACATTTACTAGCGGTTTCGAGAAAATATATCTATTTACGGATGCAAATTCTTGCATTGACTTCAAAAACTAGTTAAATATTTCATGCATGGTCGTTCTAAATGCTACGAAAGCACCTGATAAGGAAGACATTTGTGATTTACTTACAAACAATCTCAATGCTTGCTTAAGACACTAAAATGTTTATTTCCAAATCTCTTTTAAATACAAAAAAACCTCTAAAATTCTCGCCAAGAATTTTATCTCTATTTATTCGTTACTAGTCTTCGCTATTATGATAAAACTTTTTTTTAGAAGATAAATGCATTTTTATACTGCGTAGGTATAAATAAGTTTATTGTTCATAAATTGTTGTACGTCAGTGTTCAAAATTGGTTTAAATGGAAAACAGTTTAAACTACAGGGAAGTCTAAAAAGATCATAATTCAAATATTACGTAAACGCGTTTTCGACAATTTTGAACGACCATCTCAGCAATATAAGAAAATTATGAGCCCCATCCTATACTTACGTATTTACAAAATTCTCAACACCCTTTCCTTGGTTTTGGTTTTATTTTGATTTTTACAGTAGTACAGTAGTGATCTAATTTTAGAAATAAACATAAATATAAAAAAAATAGAGTGGCATAAGACGAAATTAAGAGTACTTTGAGTAAAACTTGCATTTTTAAACATTTGCGTTACGATTTTAATCAGGAGTGCCTTTCGTTTGATAAAAGACCACCGCAATGCTAAAATGTCGATCTGCAGTGTTCCCCCACAAGTCTTGAAAATTTTAAAAAGTGGTAACAAAAATAAAACCAAAGTCGATATTTTAATTTCTGTGTATTCACCACTAATATTTGTTTTCAAAAGAAAGTCTATATGCATGAAAATTCTTACTTGCTAAACCACTTAACGATAAAATGGTACATTAAAATAAAAAAAAATTTACTACCACTACTAAAATTTTTCAAGGAACGTGAGAACCCTGGACTTGGCTCAGATCAACCGGATAGGTAACAGGGTTTCCAGATTTCGCTCACGATGATTTGTTACCGCGTGCCTACAAGGAATTGTAACCACGGAGATTGGTCTCACGACTAATTGTGCACCATGAATTGACGAAAAAATCCAGGGGAAAATGTTTGGACCCCTTTTCTTAATTATATTCACGTACGACTTTCCTGTGGACACTGCCTTTTAGGCAGACAGCACTGGAAGAATCGAGAAGTTCAAATATCCCGGTGATTCCCATGCAGAAACCGTAAGAAAAGCTACAAGAACTAGAACCTAGTGCTTTAATTGGAAGATAAATGTTAACATTTAATCGGAACTTCAAATTATTAAATTTGAAAAATTATCGTTTTAAAAATTAAATTGTTCCCTTCTGCGAAACAATCCCGTTTGTCAAAAGAGCAAATTATTTTGTTCTGGCTGTTAATAGAAAGTTCATCTGGGAAGATTATGTCAAAACAGTTACCAACAAAGCACAAGCAACTAATAAATTGCAAATTATCCATTAGAACTCTAACATTGAACTCAGATGACTGCTTTACATATCAATGATTCGTCTCATTCGAAAGTACGCATTACTGGAAAAGTACAATATATCATCCCTACTTCCAAGGACACTGGAAAGATGTCAGAATGAAATTTTCTGAAAAATAAATTGAGCAAGATGGTTACTCGAAAAAAGAATTTATATATCTCAATCCCCTCTAAAAGTGACAATAAGCAAAACGCAAACCTTAAGTAATATAATAAGTATTTACTAACCAATAAGTAACTAATAAGTAATCACAAACCTATGTAGTTATTAACTATCTCTAGATTGACTATTTAGACCGACAAATTGCAAATTTTTGAAAAAAGCCTTGTCGCAAATTTTAATGAAACTTTTGCATTAGAAAACTCTTATTCAATAGCTGCTCAGTTAAAATCAGCCGTTAAACAAGGCCATAATTACAGGTGAAGTGAAAAAGTTGATTTAAAATTTCGTTTGCGATTTTTCATTTTATTTCACTTTTTATGTCTGAATTAATAGACGTTTTCCTAAGTTGATACTGAATTTGATGAACGAGTTGATTTGCTTGTGATTAAGAATCGAAAACTTCCTTTAACTTTCGTTTCGTTTATTTATTTTGCTTTTCATTTAGAAATTGAAGCTATACATTAAATTATATTTTAGATTTTTTTTTTATTGAGTTTTATTAAATTAATAAAAATTGGAATACATTAATGTGATTTATTTTTCCGAAGCGAGCAATAACAAATTGTGTTGCAATTATTGAAGGAGGATGAGCAACAATGAGCAGGAAACGGAGCCGTTTTATTTAGGATATAAATTTTCGTACGTTCCATTTTTACACTCAATAAGATTCCTTTGACTATAAAGAATCTCAAGTTTTCATAAAGCAACTATATCTACAGTCTCTCTTTATCCAAGTGCTAGAATGAAAACAATGAACAGGATATTGATTTGTGAACTGTATCATATGATATAAAACCCAAATCACAATGAGCAAAAGTAAATAACGGTTATTATAGCTTTTCTCTGAATATAAAATACGTCAATAAAATTGATTGACGATGCTATCATTTAGTTAATTCACGACATAAATTGCGAGCACCATGCAGACGTCTTTCTGTCCTTTAGAAGTTATGACATCATATTGGAAACCATTAAACTCTATTTGTGTGAAAAAGATTTATTATCTCCAAGAGCTGACATCATAAATGGTGCATCTAAATGTTAGACGTTATAATAGAAAAATATACAGCTCATAGAAAGTTTATACGCTCTCTTTTCATTAAACGATAAGTATTGTCAATTTTGTTGTATGCTTATTCTACTAACATTTGTATTAATAATTTAATAAATATTAAGCCACATTGACAATACTTTAAATCAAAATTGTTGGCCCACTATGTCTGAAACATATACTGTTTCAATTATTGAATTGTCGTAGTATATTAAAGAATTTAAGATTTATGCAATAAAAAAAAGGATGATGCTACCGCTTATTTAATGAAATACCTAGTTATTCTACGAAATAACGAATTTTATTCTTATATTATTCCCACTCAGATGAATTAAGTAGAGCCCCTAGCGGGGCTAATGCTAAGATAACCACCACATATGAGTATTAGTTATACTTATATGGTCGCCTGTTTTATTTCTCTTTGATCCTTGGTTCGATCTCAACCAACGACTCCTATAACTGAAAGCCTCCACAAGTTTTTTTTATAGGTAGTCCGATCAGACCACTGTGAAGGATATCCACTTTTCGAATGAGTCATTTAATACAAAATCTAGTTAAAATAAGAAAGTGGTAGCAAATATATGACAAAATTTTTTTTTATTTATGAATATTATTGGTTTGCCTTATTCACTTGTCAACCACTACAGATTCAATTCTCAAATATACATGATAAATTTCTCTCAATTACTTTTATAAAAGGTTTTGGGTTCATGCGCACAACTGGTTCACTTTTTAAATAGTCTGAGCGGACTACTTATAAAAGACCGTGTGGAGGCTTTAGGAAGATGTAGGAGGTGATGTCTCAACTGAACTCAATTTTACCCCTGAACTCTGAAGTTCCTCCACATTCTAATGACTGTTCTATTCCAGTTAGAAAACTCTTTAATTCATAGACTCTCAATACATCGCAAAATTATACAAGTGTTAACACTACAAACTATGTTTACAATCACGTCAACATGTGTTATTAGATCCAATACTCAGATGTTATTTACTATGTTACTATACTCCTCACATGTCATCTTTATACTAGTTATGTTAACTCATGTATTAATCCTACAAATAATGTTCACATTTACGTCAACATGTGTTATTTGAATCAATACTTAGATATTATTTACTATTTACTAGTTGATTTAAAATATTCTCATTGTTGTAATAATTTCAACCTTTTTCCTATCAAGCAATAGTGCTTGACCTATTTAAATAGCTACCATAATGTTGCTAAACTTAAATGTAACACAATGTATCTAAATTACATGATGTAAGGGATAGGGGCCACTGCGCGGCCCAGGTGCCCAGTTTTTTTAAATAAAGCAAGTATACTTATATGTAACATATATAAAAGGCGCCTTAGTACAGGTTATCTCGTTGTGAGGCGTTAAAAGATTTTCAAAAATTGCTGAAATTTTCAAAATTTAGCGTTAGACTCTCTAGCACATTTAGAAAACATTTAGCTAAAAATGGGACAGTTGGCATCTTGGGTACATGCCATAAGAAATTCAAAGAACAAAAGTAATAGTTTATTTAAGAGCTGCAGCTTTTTCTTCAATCATATTCAAACGATTTTTATTAAAGTGGAAACTAAACATCAAGTATAAAAATTTTAAAATTCAAATATTGGAATTGGCGTCTTGTGATTTGTCCGCAGGGGCGGCAAAAGGAGTGCTAAGAAATAAAATTATTTAGCAAACGTTTTTAAAAGCGAAATTAATGCAACAATTAACTCATTTTTGAAAAGTCATGACAGGCAGTTTTTTTAATTTATCACTAGCTTCCCTCCGTGTTCTAAGAAGTAAATAAACTATGAAAACAGAAGTGTTCGGCGAATGTGGTTATTGCTCCTTAACAATCATGGAGCGGAAAGCTGAAAAGCATTTTTTCCTTTCGGTAAAGAAATAAAAACGTCATCAAAACTCAAGTTTAGAATTAAGGAGAATTTTGCTTTTGTTCCTTATCCCTAAAAAATAAAGTTATTTTTAGCACTTCATTAAAGTAAATTAATGTTAAAGAGTGATGTATGCATTATTTTAAAAAGAAAGGTGTAAAATTTTAATTAAGGTTTTATAGGTTTGAATTCGTAAATAAATACTTCATCCATATAAAATCATGATTTTTGAGACAAATTTTAACTGTTTGTTTCCCACTATTTTATTTTTAAAACAAACTCAATTTAAATGTATGAACTCTTGTTCCTAATTTATTAAATGCCAAACTTGCCAATTCGGAAAAACGTCCTAAAAGTGTATATATTGTTATATTACCAAACTTTTAAAGTACTGTAATAGGGTTGATAAAAATAATGAAAACACTTTATAGTAGCTCTATGCTGACAATCTCTCTTTTAACAGCAAATGTTTGGGAGATTTCACTTTTCTTTTAAATCGTGCAAAATTTGAGTCGACCAAATTGAGCCTAGAAAGTTAAAAGTTTATTTCTTTTTTAAATACAACTATAATGAAAAAAGCGTACTATATAAATATTGCAATCCTATAAAAATGATTTCAAAATTGCTGGTATTAAAGCAATGAAAACAAAAAGGATAAAAAGAAAAGAGAGAAAAACGAAACGAATAAAATTAAGAAAATTAATTTTAATTTAGTTTTCTTTACTGCGCATAAGCTGCAAGTATATAAAACTCATATATTAAGTTAAAAATGTAGAGAAAACAATAAATGTTACAAATGTAAGGAAAATAATTAAGTTAAAAATGTAGGGAAAATAATAAATATTAATGAAAACAGAACAATAAAAAATTTTTAAAACAAAGTAATTTAAAAAATATTTAGAAAAAATTTTTTATTTAGAAAAATATATTAAAAAGCCGGAAAATAATGAAAATATATAATCTCTTCATCAGCTCACTCGATTACATCGGCAAAAGGAGTGCTTTCTAATATTGTATCAATATTGTCAAAGCTAAATATATCAATACAATAGTGTGAGGAGCACTAAAAAAATTGAAATGAAAATGGAACACATTAAGTAAAACATATATACGAAATAAAGAATATCAAGCAAAAACAAAAAATAAAATTTAAAGAAAATACAGAACAAAACACAAAACGAAATTTATAAAGCGAGTAGCGGGTTTATACGAATTTACACGTAAAGGAGTCTTTCACGAATGATTTAAAATATTTTCGTAATAAGATTGCCAGATTAGAAAATATGAAAATAGAAGAGTAAATTGAGGGATCTTTTATGGTATTTTCTTATTGTAGTACATAAGCGCGTTTGATTTGTTAGTTATCTTGGCCAAAAATGATTGTTCGCAAGGTAATAATATTAAACTGGATAATTTAAATTTTATAATTAATAAGGTTGATATTCAATTATACAATATTAATGATTTTAGAAAATGAACAATCATTTAAAAAAAGAAACATGATTTGCTCGTCTACCACAGATTATTACGATGAGTGATATATATATATATATATATATATATATATATATATATATATATATATATATATATATATATATATATATATATATATATATATATATATATATATATACATATATATATACATATATATATATATATATATATATATATATATATATATATATATATATATATATATATATATATATATATATATATATATATACATATATATATACATATATATATATATATATATATATATATATATATATATATATATATATATATATATATATATATATATATATATATATATATATATATATATATATATATTCAGACCAAAAAATTTCTTCAAATTTACAGTCTTCAAAACAAACTAAAATTTTTTTTGTATGTTTATTTAGTTACATTTATTAATATCTTACAGACAGTAGTGTAGTTTATTAACATTTGCTCAAGAAAAAAAATAAATAGAAATTCACCGCATTTTGAATGCCAGGAAAATGATACATTAGCTTAAAAGTTTGAAAAAAACAGCTATTTTAAGCTATTAGTAAGTAACAAAAGCTAAGCCTTTATGTTAGATGGACCATGAATAACTTAAATTAATTCTTTTATCCACTGTAGAAGGAATCGAAAAAAATTTTGTTGCTGATATGTAGGGAATAAAATTGTGTACAATAATTAATCATTAAATAAATAAATAACTTTGATTACATTCAATCTTATTACAATCGTACATAAACTTGGTAATAGGTTAATATTTGCTTTCTCTATTTACAGTATTAGCAGTTAAAAAAAATGTCTGGTAAAATTTCAGCGTCCTGGCATTCATAAGCCAGGAAAATGACAGACAGGATAATGACAAATTCGCCATTTTATAGCATATAACTTTAATTTAATATTTTGGCATAAGACGTTTATATTCTGCAGAAAACCACAGGATTTCTTAAAATAACTCAGATAAATCTATGTAGTTTATGTTATTAATGATTTCAAGAAGCCAAGAAAATGACAACACAAAAACCTACACACCTTGAACAATTTTTTTAAAAATAGGTTTTGAACCAGAAAGTTGGTTCTTTATTCTTGCAACAAGACATGCTCATATGGGAAGGTATCTAATCAATCTATTAACATAAGATATTGATTGCTGCCTCTATCTATTTTGGTTATAAACCATTAAATAAAAGTAGCCAGGAGAATGACAGATTTTCTTGTGACAAACAAATTATTGACAGAAGAAATTATTTTAAACGAAGTTTTTGTAAATAATACCCTCTGCGTATATTCTAGAAATGCTTACTCCGGTTGAGATAAAAAAAAATTAGATAATGAAAAATTTATGGGCTTTTGTTAGTATTAGTTTTGAAGCTAGTTATTATTGGGAACAATGTTTGTGACATGCCAGAAACATGAAATTTTGAAGTTCAATTTAATTTTTTAAATATCCAAATAGTTTATGATAGTACTAAGTTATTTTAAAACGCTGACAGCAATGCTATTTATTAAATTTGATCCAAAAAAAGTTCTTTTAGTTGTTTAGTATTAGATCTTGGTGCAAGTGACTGTAAATTGTCATATTTCGTGAGAATCACCCATATATATATATATATATATATATATATATATATATATATATATATATATATATATATATATATATATATATATATATATATATATATAAATAAATATATATATATATATATATATATATATATATATATGCGTATTTTATTATCCGTCGAATCGCAAGTTTAAAATTTATTTTATAAATACAGTTAGCATCCTTCGAAAGAGCGGAATTTTATTTAAAAAATTAGCACTGATGAGTGATATACAGGTTAATCATCGATTATCCTTACTTTAAAAATTAGTATTAAAATTATTAGCAATTAGTAAAAACTGAAGCAGGATGCTAACCTGAATCAGCAGGTGACCAAAAAGATAGATAAAAAATGTAAATTTTGGAAGAAAAAATCTCTTGTATAAGTAAGCACGTGCAAAAGCAACGGGGTGAAATTTATAGTTTAGAGAAGGATGCGTGAAAAACATATGGGTAGTAATCGCTGAAACGCAGCAGAAATATTACTCTAAATAAGCACAAAAGAGAATAAAAATAAATTAGAAAAAAATTTAATGGTAAAACTTAAATGTTCTCTTCAGGACGCATTCCTTTACGATGGTAAATGCGATATTTTAAAGTAAAGAATAATTATCCTAAAATAACTCTAATAATGCGTCTAATAAGTCTCTTATAATGCCTCCTAAAATAACTCTAATAAAATATTTTTAACTTTTTTATAATGCGTCAAATCACAACTTAAACATCTAATTTTCTAAATACGGTTTGTAACCTTTAAAAGAGGGGGATTTAAAAAATAATTATCAGTAATGTGTGATTTATAGGTTAATCATCGATTATCCGTACAATAAATTTAGTATTCGAATTATTAGCAATTAGTAAAAACTGAAGCAGGGTACTGACCTGTCAAATAAATATAGATATAATTTTACCCGTAATATTTATATATATATATATATATATATGTGTGTGTGTGTGTGTGTGAGTGTGTGTTCTTTTCTCTCTGACAAAGTATGGTTCCTTAATTTTTGTATTTGTATTTTTAGCATTTTTCAAAATTAAGGCGTTTGTGTCCAGCATAATATATTTTTATATAAATGTCTCGTTTTATTACGATTTTTATTTAAGGGTGGTAGTTCCGAACAAAAATACAAAAATATCTACCTGGTATATGTATAAATGCATAATTATTTATTTTTATAAAGACAGTTTACTCTTTTTTTCTTCTGAAAAACCAATATTTACTCTCTTTCGGATTAAGTATATTTACAAAAAAAAAAAAAAAAAAAAACAGTTAAATATCGAATCAAAGCATGCAAATGTCTAGATGAAAATCAATGCTTAACATTTCTGACAGTATTAGACATATGGTTACTGTTAAGACGATCTTTGCGTGTTCTTTACTTTTTCTTTAAAACCAGCATGGATGGAGAATTCGACACGATATGATTCACGGGAACTGTAATTACCTTGGTTATGTGCTATAAAGGACGGTTTAATCGTAGAAAATGGTTGTTGGGAGAATATTTGATGTCTCGCGTATCTGGAAGCTTCTCAGCTATCCCACAGACATATTTATATCGATTTTTGATAGATGCCGAAATATTCTGGTTTAAATATGATCATAAAAAGATATTTTTAATACATATTTTAAGGTTGCATCTATATTTTTGATGCCCCATTGTAGAATAAAAATGTTTTTTTTTATTTCCTGAGTGGTTTATAAAGTACATTTTGGATCATGAAATTTTCAGTTGTAGTAAATATTTTTTTCTTTATTTACAGTATTCATAAATAAACGATATTTATTGAACTGAAATATATTTTATCCATTCCGATATGGAAGCAGCGTCACAAGAAAACAATTTATTTGAAAAATATACCTACTACATATATTTTTTTCGTTTCTTTCTCAATTGCAAAAGTGCCACTTTTTTAGTCATTTAATCCTAACAGAAACGGTAATTTACCCATTTGTGTCCAACATCCTTTCAAAAGAAGTTATTTTTTTTCAAACGAAGAATAAATTGGTCACACAAGAGTTATATTATTATGACTCATTTTGCAGAAAAAAATACTCTGTGTGTTTGTGTTTACCTTAATATATAATTAACGTAAATATCTAAATTTAATTTTGAAAATAAATAAATAAATAAACATATAAATAAATTGTCCACCATAATATGTTATTAATGAACTATTTTTATTTAAATTTAATTTTCAAAACTGAAAAGGTAAGTTATGTTTTTTAATTAGGTAATGGACTTTCGGAATTATGTTGTGGTGGAGTTGTGTTTGGTCACGTGAATAGTGGAATAAGGTAAAGACATAAATAAACACTTAGTATTCGTAGGTGTATTTCATACAAAAACCACTTTGCGTGTCGAGTATTTAACCATTAATGTCTAGCTACATAAAATGGTCTTCGTAGAAATAACAAGAAAGATTAAAATTAGCAATTTTTATTTTATATATTGGTTTAATTTACTGTTGAAAGTTTATGCAATTTATGTTTGTATTTAAACATGAACAATTTGAAATGTAAGTTATAGTGGTAGTTAACATGGAATAATTAAAGAATAAATAAATAAGAATTAAGTTTCTACCATTTTTTTGCATTTTCAATCGCCTATGGCATTCTTGATATTATTACGCAAAAAAAAGTCTAAGTGTTAATCAATCAGAAGCTTGCATATAGAAAATAAAGGTAGGTCATAATCCTTATTTAAAATTGTCAACGAATCTTTGACTATAATGTGCAAAAATGCACAAAAAATGTCAGTTAGAACCATCATCTGCAAAATTCTACATTTCATTACGATGGTCATTAAAAACAATGATTTGTTAAATATTAAGATGAAAAAAAAATTTTCAGAGAAAAAAAAACTAGAATTTAAAAAACATTTAAAGCAATATAAAATAATGAAAAATCTTTTGTATTTTACGCTTGCTATGATGCTTATACAAACAAATAAACAGTATACAAAAAAATTCAGAATCAGGTTATCGACTGGTCTTAGAAAACTTAATAGTGAACAGCAAATTCGCGTTAACGACTTCCCAAACTGTTTTTTTTTTTTTTTTTTTTTTTTTTTTTTTTTTTTTTTTGTTCTACTAATAAATCCTTACATTTTTATTTGATTTTTAAATACACGAAACGGAAACAAACATAATATATTTGCTTTAACATTCACTAGTACCATATTCCGTCTCTGAGCGTGGTCTGAGGCCACTTAATTCTAAGAAATTAAAAATCACTAGAAATAAAAACCCATTTGTTTCTAACATACCATAAAACTTTTTAGCTTCCACTATACTGGAAAGAATTAAAAGATTATAACTATCATACAAAATTTTAATATTTTTATTTTATACTTTAAAACCGCCGTTGATCCAATGTGGGGTTTACGACTACTAATGTTCAACTCCGTAGCCTTGTAATTTTGAACCCAATCCAGAAGACAAGGGAACTTCTAGATCAAACATTGGAGAAAGTTGCCTTTTTGATGGAACTGCATCATATGGAGAGGAAAACCTCTAAGGGATACTCTGACGGCAAGGGGATACTCTAACCAGAGATACGTCTGTCACTGCGTATATTTTACGTCAGCACTGCGATCCAAGTGGGTAATTCATATCGACCAGCCATCGCTGGGAATCGAACCCGGTTATCCTCATTGAAAGGCGAGCGCTCTCCGAACGGGAGAGAGGAGCCTTTTAAATTTTTTGTTTTATTATTATTTTTTTTTTTTCAATCAAAGGTTGTAATTGTTCAAATTAGTTCATATCCCGGGGATAGTTTGGGCCAGTCGTAAAACTAAACATTTAGTCTGTTGCAGGATTGTCACGGCGACTTTGAAAATTTGAAACTTTATTTTAAAAAACTAAAGATCGTAAACTTTTTATAGCATTAATTTTTAGTTTAGTATTGATTAAATAACACTAAACTTACTTTACTTTATTTGACAAAAGCTGGGCACCTGGGCCGCGCAGAAGACCCATATCCCATTCATCATAACATTACAGAAGTAAAAAAATCTATACATATATAAACAGTTTGTTTACAGAGTCTCTGGGGTGACTGATATTGTAGAGCAAGTTCCTTGCTTGTTTAACTGAAAAGAAAAGTTAAAATAACTCTAAGCAACTTGCTATAGTAAAGATGGCTGTGAATTTATTGTCAACGTGAGGTAGCAGGTTCGGATTTCAAGCCTGGTATTGTAGTTAAGGCTGTTGAGGTTGTAATCTATTGATGTTTTGAACTATTGCTATGAACTATTGATGTAAGAGTTGGAGATTTTTATTTATGTTAGTAGTTTCGGTATGAGGCGTCAGAGGTGAAGTGCGCAGCTATTGGTCTAAGGTTTTTGTTTGTAAAGTTTTCAAATTTAAATATTTCGTTGAAGTTAGCTGTATTGCAGTTGATTGCTTTGTCGTAAAAATCTGCATTAAGTTTGTAAATATACTGAGAGAGAGTCGGTATTTTAAGGTCTTTAAGGATGTTTGAATTTCTAATGAACCATTTGGCACAGGTGATATTACGGAGTATTTTGTTTTGGCACTGGTTCAGTTTTTTCATAAGATGGTCTGGAATTGTGGCCCAAGCAGGAGAAGCATATGTTAGAATGGGCCGGATCATGGAAGTATATAGCAGTTTTTTGTTTTTAAGTGAAACATTCTGGTTGTAGATGAGAGGTTGAATTGCATTTATTGCTGCATTGGCTTTGTCTATTGTACTTTTTATGTGGTCGCTCCAGGTGAGTTCGATGTTTATGGTGAGTCCGAAATATCACTAAAACTGATTCTGCTTTAAATATGATTAAATTAAAATGTAAATTGCAGTTGTAGTTACGATTGTATAATTAAAGAAGATAATTGATAAATAAATAAAATTGAATTTAGTTTCTACCTTTTCTAAAAAGTTTTTGTCGACTGTGACATTCTTATTTTTGTTACACTTCAGCAAAGTTCAATATAAATGGTATTACTTTTGATTAAAAATTTTGTTATTATTAAATAATTTACACAGGGTTATTTTTAAACCTCTCCGATAACTCAAAGTTTTCACACGATTTCGTGATTTTAGTCCCATACGATAACTTTGCAAGAAAATCTTATAATATCAATTAATAGAAAATCTAGTGGTAGCCAATCGACGTTTTAAAATGTTACTTAAAATATTTTTCATAAATGTTTTATCATACTGTATAAATAATTATATATTATAACGTGATTTTTTGTTAATTAAAGGAAATGTATCTAGTTGTTTAAACTGTTCACCTGAATTCTTTTAAAATTATACGAAAATTTTACCTTTAAAATTGCAATGAGAGTTTTGTTACCACTTTTTAAATTTTTCCTGATTGGGCCCATCCTAATTTAAGCACTGCAAAATTAAACAAAACTTTATTTAAGTCAATTGGTATTACACAGGATGGCCACAATCTGGAAAAGTTAAAAATTTTGTTTCAAATGTTTTTTAATTGTTATAGTACATTTTATAGAGTTCTATTTTTTCTTAATTTCAGAAATTCATTTGGTTTCTAGAATTAACAAAACTTCATCCATTCACTTTATTTTCCTTGTCTTTTTTAACCTGCTTTTATATTTGTTTTGTAAAATGGCTACCCTGTAATGCAATCACTTTAATTATTACAGTTATCAGCAATTTTCCGCAGTTGTAAATATTAATTCATGCCGACAGGCCTGTGTAGGGGGCAGGGAACTGTCCTTGCATCAGAAAGGTTCTGGGTTCGAATCCCGGGCAAGACATGGATGTTTCTTTCTCTCTGTCTGTGTTCTATGTCCTTTCTCCTTTGTGTGTGAATGTGACCCGCCCTATAAACGGGTTGTGGTAGTGTGACGTGGGGAACGCTGCTCAACTGCGTTCCTTGTGGTTCAAGTTACACTTTCGATTAAACACCTTATCACATAAACGACATTTAAAAACTCATGAAAAATCGAGAAACTTTTGAATGTGAAGAATGTAAAAAGACTTTTTTTTCGAAATGATAATTTAAAGAGACACTTACTGGCTCATTTAGTTTCGCATAAGTTTAATTTGTGTAGTGAATTTTTAAGTTAAAATCTGATTTACTCCATCATATCCGATCCATTCACACACCGTCTAGTTCAAGAAAAAGAAAGATAGATCATTCCACAAATAACAATAAAAAGATGAAAAAGAATTGTGAAATTGCATTGACTTCCACTGCAATTGTTTAAGAAAGAGACTGTTATTCCAAGCGAGGTAGCATCATGAGATTTACTTATATTCTTTGATGAAACGTATCCAAAACTTAAACAGATAATTGAAAGGTATTTAATAGAAAATCGATCTATCAAATGCTATGTGATATGCAAAGTAAATTTTATTCGTACAAGCGTTGATGGAGAAGAGGAAACTACTACTAGTCATTTCCGTAGCTTGTATGAACGAGAATTAGGAAACTATGAAGATGTGATCGAGTCCCACATATCTCTAGCTTTTTGGAAAGTTCGAAGTTCTTCCGACTAATTCATAGAGCGTGGGTTAGGATGGAGGATGAACTTTGTGTAAAGTATGGAGATGCTTACAGCAAAATATAATCCTTTGAGAGCAAGCAGTTACCTACCCCTTCCAAACGAAATAGCAACCAAAAAAGCAGTATTAAGTATTCACAATGAAAAAGTGTTTCAAACTTTTTAACAAATTTTTCTATTTTTTCAGAAAATATTTATGTTTTTACAAAAAATTTTCTCTTTTAAGAAAATATTTTTACTTTTTGTTAAAAATTTGCTAGTTTTGCAAAAATATTTCATACTTTTTAACAAAATTTTCTATTTTATTTTATATATTCATGTTTTTACATGTTACATGAAAATATTCATGTTTTTACAAAAAAAAATTTCTTTTTTAAGAAAATATTTTTACTTTTTGTTAAAAATTTTATATCTTTAAAGAAAATATTTATGTTTTTACAAAAAAAATTTCTCTTTTAAGAAAATATTTTTACTTTTTGTTAAAAATTTGCTAGTTCTGTAAAAATATTTCATACTTTTTAACAAAATTTTCTATCTTTTAATAAACTATTTATGTTTTTACAAAAAATTTTCTCTTTTAAGAAAATATTTTTACTTTTTGTTAAAAATTTGTTAGTTTTCTAAAAATATTTCAAACTTTTTTAACAAAATTTTCTAGTTTTTTCAGAAAATATTTTTATTATTGAGGGAAACTTTCTAATATTTTAGAAAATATTTTTATTTTTGTAATAATTTTCTAGTTTTTCAAAAAATTCTAAATATTTTTCTGAAACTTTTTGTATTAATTATAAAAGGTGGTAATTTTTCCTTGATAATATAAACTTTTTCACCTGTGAAAATGATCAATAAAGGCAAAATATATTTTAATAAAATAAATAACATTTTTATCAAAGTTTCACCCAAGCACTTCTGCGAGCATACATCATAGGTTTCTTAACAAATTTATTTTTACTGTAAAATTTTTTATTTACATCTAAATGTGCTGGTAATTTAATCGAATTTTCTGAGAAATAGTTGTATTCCCACGTTCTATAGTAAGTATGAAGCACTATGTTATACTTTATATTATGACTAATTGATAAAGCGTGGATAAACCCAAACGTGCCTGACAGAAATTATCTTTGCGTTTTTGTGAGAAAATGGTTATCGTGACACTTTCAAGTTCCGTAATCAGGTTAAAGGTTATAGATACTTTTGAATTTACTCGTATTTTCAAAATAAAGTAAGTTATTTGCATTTTATAACAGTATTTTTTTTTCATGATGCTAAAAAATAAGTATTTTTATATTTTAATATAATTAAATTATTTTAGTTGATAAAATAATTTAAAGGTGAAACAAGTTTATTAATGTATTTAAAAATATGATTGAATGAGCACCGTACATATATTGTTATATATTAATATTTTAATTAGATAATAATTTTTTTCATAAAAAATAAATATAAATTTAATAAAATTTATATTTCTTAAATATCTGTATTAATACGTGTTGAAGATCATACAAAATAGCGGCTAACTAAATATTTGGCGTAACCAAAGGCATTTGTCCAGTTTTCAACTAACAACCATTCATTATTAATATGATATTATATTTTTTCCTCATTAGTGTGATTATGTAATAGATTAATTAAATCATAGATTAATTGATTGTGTTTTAAATTACGTATTAGATAAATTAATTCATAGATTAATTAATTATGTGATAGTTTCCTTCATTAAAAGCAGATGACATTATACTATACGAATTCTCACATGAAAAACGAATTCTCGTGTCTACTATTTGTGTTAGTATGATGATGATGAAGCATTTAACGAAATCGAATTCCCTACTTGGCAGTTAATATAAAATCTAGTTGAAATAAGAAAGTGGTAGCAAATATATGACTAAAAATTTTTTTATTTAAGAATATTGTTGGTTTGCCTTATTCACTTGTCAACCACTACAGATTCAATTCTCAAATATATATGATAAATTTCTCTCAATTACGTTTATAAAAGGTTTTGGGTTCATGCGCACAACTGGTTCACTTTTTAAATAGTCTGCGTGGACTACTTATAAAAGACCGTGTGGAGGCTTTTTGATGTAGGAGGTGATGGTATATTACAGTCCGATTTGAGATTGCTACATACCTGCCAACTTTTAATCTTTTGCATTGTTATTATTAATAGTTGCATTAAAATAGAACTACAATTTCAATTTTAAGCTATAAAATACGTTATATTTGAAAAAACGTAAGCTGACAACCATGATCCTAGTCTTAGTGTTTTGATTTTATTGGGCACCTGGGCCGCGAAGCAGCCCCTACAACCATGATAGTTATATATATATTAATATAAGTGCTTAATTTTTTTAAGAATAGTGGTGATCAAAATCATTTAAAAATTAAGTTTATAGATGAAAAAATAGTATATATTTACTACCACTTTAAATATGAAAATAAAATTTTACGCCAAATGCGTAAAAGTTGGCAAGTATATTGCTATGTTCTGAAAAAAGTGGTGAATTATATAAGCCTACGAATTGTTTCAAAATAGTACTGGTTAAAAATCTACGAAAATGAATTTATTAAACCAAGAATCACGATTAATAAACTACCACTTGAAAATATTTATTTGCTGCTCCAAGCAAGTTAAGTTGGTATCTCTGTGTATATAAATAAAACTATTTTTGTGTGTTCTATATTGCATTAATTTCTAAACTATTTTAGTAACGATAATAAATTTAAAAAATTTAAAATGTACTTGAATTATGTGTTTCTAATAATTTTGGCTAAGCCGGTGACCCCCGTGGCGTTATGAACAAACTCAGTGCCGATCACCGGTGACCCCCATGGCTTTCAACGTTAGGATTTTGCCATGACTACTGTCCCCTTTAAAATGTGATTTAAATATTTCTTCTTCGCCCTAATTAATTAACAATAATTAAATGCTTCATCAAAAAATGCATTGTGTTTTACCAAAGTATGTATCATTCTAATCAATGCTGTGCAAATAAATTTTATTAAAATTATACTACATATAGTATAATTAAATTTTCAAAGAATTAACACATTAATAGTTATTTTTTTTCTGAAATTGCTAAAAAAAATTTAACTTTTGTGAATGCGTCTATCATATATGAATAGACGCCTAACAATTAGTAGTGACATTTAATAAAATATTGAACTTACAATGAAAAAGAAAAGATTTAAGTTTTGAAGTTTGTGTTTAATCATGAAAAATAATTTTTTCTAAAAATGCATAAGCTTCAGGCCATAAGTTAGGGCTACCAACATTATAAAAATTGATTGTGAAGCAATTAAGCAATGTTTGTTAAGCAATTGTTGTATTAAGCCATTTTCTAGCAATATAGACAGCACAAAAATTTACGACACTACTAATTGGCAGCATTAAAAATTACGACAGCATAATTATCAGATAAGCTTTATGAACGTTGCAATTATTCATATGTTGTGGTCAAAATTATTTAAAATTCAATATTTGTAACCAAACGCTAAATGTTAACCCATTTATTCATCTAATAATATTTCAGAAAAATATCCCATTTAAAGTTCGAGAACTTTCTTAAGTATGTACAAAAATTAACTTTTCCTAAATCCAATGAAATAGTTAAACAATTATCTTCGCACGTGTAGGAATTTTCTTGTTTTTTATTTTTAAATGTTCGAAAAAAGAAACGAGTAAAGTTTCCACATTTATGTAGTCTTTGTTTATTGAAACGTCGAGAATTCCAAGCTTTGGCTTAATGACAAACTTAAAATAGATAGAGAACAAAAAGACGAAAAAGTTAAGGTTTTAGATTGTAGAGTACAAAGCAAATTAGAAAAGGTCCAAGAAAAAGTTGCAAATGAAACAATCGCAATATTAAAAATCCGTGTGAATTGGACAAAAACGGTTACATATGCGCCAATTTATACTGCTATTGAGATATTTTTTGTCTTAAAGGTTGTAATATTTATATTTTAGCGTAAAAATCTTAATTTTAAAAAATTAAATATTAAATCGTTTTGCCTACCACTACAAATCAATAATTTAAATATATCTATATAACATTGATTAACTATAACTTCAAATTTACGAGTACTAATAAAAAAAAATTACTTACAACTAAAATCGCTATATTGTAAATATCATATAACTACTATGCTCTAAAATTAAAATAAATAATTTGCATTGATCGAGTTTATGTTTTCAATCCAAATTAAGAGATGGTTTGGAGATTTGCCGGATGGCGAATAGCTTACACCTTAGAATATGGCACTAAAAAATTTTGAAGAAAACAGACTCCGAAAAAAAATAATAAAATTCCAACCCAAATGGAAAAAATTCTTTTTAAACAAGAAATATAAAATATTTAAATAATTTATTATTGTAATTTATTAAGATTATTAAATCACAGACTATTTAATCCATTCTGTAATGGTTAAACTAAAAAGCAACAAATTGAAAGGAAGATAAATTGAGTGAATTTTTTCTGAAAATAAAATAACCGTGGTTGCATTTAACGTTTTACGTAAGGAAATAGGGTAACATTTTATTTTATAATTATATGAAGACCAAATATACTATCGAACTCAAATTTTATAAATGCAATATTAACAAATCAGCTTCAAATCACATTTTATTTTCACCATAGCAATACTAATTTTAATGGTCAAATGCTATAATGTATGAACATTAAAAAAATTCTTATATGAGTCAAAATTTGTGTACTGTAACAGGAAAAAACGAAAATTAATATTTTTTTATGAAGAGTATATGAATTAAATAGGTTTTTATGAGTTGGATCACGGGTCAAAATAATTTTCAAGAAAAAAAAAAAAAAAAACCTATTTCCAGTAAATTACCAGCAATTGAATTTTTTGCACTTATTTATTAAGAAATGATATCTCAAGAATAACTAAAGAAAATTAAACAAAAATTTTAAGTATTATAAAAAATAGTGTTTTTCAAAAAAAACTTAAAGTTCACTGTTATTATTTGTTCTTGTTTGAAACTTATTTGTTCATTGTTCTAGTAGTATATACCATAGTAGTGGTTACTAATCTAAAATTTCATTTTTGATTTTCTTAAAATGATAGACATATACTGTGCTATTTTTAAAACAATTTAAGAGTTATTTTTTCTTTATTAACCGAAAACAAGTTAAAATTGGTTTGATTTATAAACAAAGTTAAAATTAGAAATCTTTTTTTACTAAAAAAGAGAAAAAAAGTCACTGTGACGTAACTTAAGCAAATATTCATATTATTAATATATTATGTGAATACAGAACTGTTTTGCTTGTTAAACATGCACTGTTAAACATGTAAATAAATAAACATGATTTTGTTTAATTTGAAAGATTATCTTTTGAAATAGAACGTAAACAAAAAGAAATTTTAAAATTAACAAAAGAATAGTTTCAAAATTATAAATCTTTTAATTAAAATTTGCTATTATTCATTTATTTATAATTTAATTATCTAATACTTGTAAAATAATTTCCTCCTATTTTTGCTAATTTATAATTATTTAACATTTAAAAACGCTTGTTTATATAAAAGTAATCTTCAAATTGTCTAAATATTTATCACACATTTAATGTTAAAGATACAATTATGAATAAATAAAACTTCTAATATTTTGTGAAATGTGTCATACAATAACTTCTGAACTTTTAAAAGAATGACGTCATCAGAATTATTTTTAGAAAGTTTCGAAAATTCCATAATTCCATTCGCTATGAAAGATACAGATGATTTTACCGAAATGTTTCTTTGTGGAACTTTCATATTGATACTTATATAATGTTTTTGGACTCTGTCCAGCTATAATAATGGTGGAGTTTCTTTCGGTCCTTAACTGAAATGTATCGGGATGAACTTGATTTTTACGTAGTAAAAAAAGAAAAAAAAATGTTCTACTGCTTTGAATATTTTTTGCCGACATAATTTATAATCTAAATTTTTTTTCATTCTTGTTAACACAAAATCAAATTGTTTTTATAAAATGCTTTTGCTTCGTACACATAGATTGCACTTTCTCTGCGGGAAACTATAATACTGGGCTTTATGAGAAAATTTTATATGATTTAAAGTGTGATTCTTTGTATAGTAAATTTTATTTGAAATTATTTTCCACATAAGTATATGTGAATGACTAAATTAGACACCACACTGAAATTAAAATTTTTTATACCTTTATATTAGTTACCACATTAAATTAAGAAATTTCAAAATTATACAAAAATGCTATGTTTCATAACATACATGATTCAGTGCTCATTTTAGCCAGCTCCTCTTCGTAAAAATGTACTTTCTAGTGGTAACAAAATTTAAGTTAACTTTAATTTAGTATTTTTCAGTTTAAGTAGTTTTCCACCACTACAAATCAAAAATTTAAAAAATATCATATGAAATTCAACATTAATAAAATCAGTTATTTTGTAGTGGCACTATTAAAACGAAGGCGTAATTATACGGCACTGTCAATTTATTAAAACTATTGCAGAAAGCGGAGCGGTGTTCGTCTCTGTTTTAGTCCTAACAGCATATTAATCTTTTCGAGACGGGCGAGTCATATATGCATTCTCAGGGAGGCGATAATCAGGGTAAAAAAAAAGATGAAACTGGTAGCAAAACTATTTTTATAGCAGCTTATATGTGGGCGGGGTAATGATAGTTTGCTTTATTTAATTCACCACTACTTAATTCGAATTAAAAGTTGTATAGTTACACTTTTAACAAACATGGATAGAATGTGTTAGATTTAAAGTGACAGCAAAAATAAATCTGTCGAATTAGCTATACACGAATTTAAGCTACAGCTTTTTATTTTTTATCATCCTTACGAATACATTTATGACTCACCCGTCCCCAAAGGGTTAAAGTACTCGGATTTCAAAGAGTTAAAAATGTGACTCATTTGAATTTTATAACTCAAAAACCAAACGATAACTAGCATACTCTTTCACGTACTTTTTTCAAAAAGATAAAAATTGGTTATTTCATGTTTGCAGTTTTTTTAATTTATTTTTACAATTATTAAATTTTTAAAGAAATTCCTGTTCTCCGGAATATAGCAGTTATGCATTTGAAGTGTTTGTTAAAACTGAAATAGCTGTTATATTGAAAATTAAGTGACCAAACTCAAGCTATCAAGTCCTTAAGCTATCAAAACTATCAAGAGGGCACTTAAAATGGCTTAGATTTGACCAGGGTAAAATGATCTTCCTCATATGTGGAAAAGGCAATACTTGGAATTCCTCGAACGATCATCTCCTCTCCTGCGTAGGACTTGCGATGGAGGATTTGTTTTGGACTTCTTGTTATGGATTTTTTAAACGCAAACAGACTCAAAAAACAGTTATCGATGTGAAACTGGACAAGCCTCGTGGCTAGTTAAGAAAAGCAACATGAACATATGCCTCATATTTATGGCCTACAATTTTTTTGCTGTTGTGGAAAATAGTTTTCAATGGCAGAAATTTTTATTAGCAAAATGTATTTTATTGTAATCTCCGTAGGTGTTAAGGTTATTACGAAATGATTACCTGATATTTTGTATACATGTTTATATTATTTTTATATCATGATAGTGATATTCTAATAAATCAAATTTAAAGTAAAATATTTAAGATCAAAAATTCCATATATCTCTAGCATACGATTTCCACGTGTGCTTTGACAAGCGTCGTCTTCAGATGACTAAAAAACTGATAATAAATCTTTCAAGAACTCACAAGTTTAATATTTTGAGAACAGAAATAATTTTAAAAACAATTATTAATTTAAAGAGCCATAAGAGATTAGAAACAGAATTTTAAAAAATTTCCATTTTTTTCAGAAAAAATATATTTACTAAATCTACCACTACTTAATAAAAAGTAAAAGATATATGACGGTTACAACTTAATTATGAAAAAAATATATATTGCAGTAGTAACAAAATGCTCAATTTTCCTGAAAGAAAGGATATACTATAATGTTTTTATTGCTCATATTAATTCAGCCCTGTCTTAATACATGACTGTAGCAATGTGGTCAGAATCGCGTCCAAACCACTTGTATTTTCCAAACAAGCTGGTACCCATCTATTAGAAAGGCTCCCCATGGTATTTTATAAGTAGTCTGCAGAGACTATTTAAAAAGTGAACCAGTTGTGCGCATGGAACCCATATCCTATTCCAGAGTTGATTGAGGGAAATGAATCATACATATTTGAGAATTTAATCTGTAGTGGTAGACAAGTGAATAAAACAAACCAATCATATTCATAAATTAAACAAATTTTTAAACATCTATATATTTGCTACTCTCTTATTTTTACTAAATTTTCTATTAAAGGGCTCTCTCGTAAACTGGTTTACTTTCATAGTGGTCTGATCGGACTACCTGTTAAAAGCCGTGTGGAGGCTTTCAGTTGTAGGAGGCGTTGACTAAGCGGGCTTTAAGTCTTTGAAATAAACCCATTAGGATTGAACCCAGTTTTTCACAATAACAGATTAGTGTTTTCAACACAGAGCCGTCGTGGCTCTAATATTATAAAAACAACTTATAATTATTGCTTATTCTAAAAATTGCTCTGAAGTAGTGAATTGTCTAAATTTTAAAAAATGGAAGCTTATTTTTGTTATTATAGCTGTTTATAAATGATTCATAATCGACATCATTCTAATGCTTACTATATCAATATAGTTTGTTTAGTGTTTGGATCAGGTGTGTTGAATAATAAATAATAATCAGTAACAATGGAATAATAGTAAGAATATTAAATATAAGAAACACAGAAATTTCAGTCTGAGACATTTTTTTGCTTCAAATATTTAAAATGGAAGCAAATTTTATGATTTAACTTAAAATGATAACGACTGTCACGATACTTAAATAAGTCACTGATATATGATTGAACTGATAAATATGCCGCAAGAGGATGACACTCTACTCCAGGCCTGCTAATTCCACTATTTGATATGAAACTTAAAATTTTAAGTCTATTACTGATAAAACGATGATAGAATACTTTTCTTTCCTTATGTTAAATATGATCAAATAATTTGTAGTTTATTATTACAACTATTATTTATTTTTCAGTTAGTATATCCACGCATAGTAATTTTATTTAACTTTGTGTTCCGCCAAAAGATTCTCGATCATTTGAGTCATCGATCAATCCCTCTTTCTTGGTTTAACTTGTTTGTAATATAATCCATACCGCCATGTTTTTCTATGTTTCATTTTGGATTCAAATTTTAAAATACATTAAAAAAAAGTATCCTTTTAATATTATTGCGTTTATATTAAGCAACTCCTTTCTTAAAAAATTGCCCTAATTACGCAAAAAATTTCTCCTTTTATGCCCTTCTATTAAAAATCTTATTAAAATATTTACTAAAGCCCTTGCTCAGGAAGACTTCTATAACCGTGTGTCCCAAAAGTCCTGGAAGAAGGCCATCCTAAGTTTAAGTAATGGCCCAAGGCATAGAGCAGTCGCTCAATTCTGCCTAACCATTTTTATAGACTCAAAATTGTTCCTTCCCTGACATGCACGTTGTGCAGCTCTGGGAAAAGTTATTCTAACGGCTCCTATAACTGAGAGCCTCCACACGGGTTTTTATAGACAGTCTGATCAGACCACAGCGAGTTGTGAAAGAGTTATTAATGAAAAAACTAGTAAAAATAAGAAAGTGGTAGCAAATATATGTCTAAATATTTGTTTAATTTATAAATATAATTGGTTTGTCTTATTTACATGTCAACCACTACAGATTCAATTCTCAAATATATATGATAAATTTTTCTTAATTACTATTAAAATAGTTTTTTTTAACTCTTATATACTATTGACCCTGGGGATCTCCCCCGTTAATTTTGTACGAGTATAAGCTAATTCCTTCATGACATTTGAGCATAGAACAAATCAGTATAAGATGAATCGGTTGATGACGCTAAGCGCCAAATACCGAGATACCCTACATATCCAGCATCCAGTTACTACTAAAATACATTCCCACTCAGATGAATTAGTTTATGAGCAGAACATCTGAGTATGAGTACTATTGAAGTAGAAATTGAGTTCAACCGCTCATCTGGTTCACTTTTAAAACAATCTGTGCAGACTACTTCAAAAAAACCGTGTGAAGGCTTTATTCGTCGAGCGTTATTGGGAGGCTAAAGATATGTTAAATTAATGGACTCTGTTTCAGCCTTCTTTTTTTTTTTTTTTTTTTTTGTCGTAATCTATGTTCTTTCTTTTTGCTTGTTTTCTGCTGTAACTGTTTATAATCTGCCATTAGAAATAAAAAGAATTTAAAAAAATATTGACTCCTTACCCACCAAATTAAATCCACTGATGCTTCTTTTTTCTTCTTATATTTAATATATTAAATAATATATATTAAATATAAGAATATATTTAATATATTTATTTATTATATTTAATATATAATATATTTATTTATTTATTAAATATGTTCTTTAGAGCAAACAATTGATGCAGTAAAAAAATATAATGATAAACGTAAGCAGAAAAAAGAACACTATGTTATTTTTCCGCAAAAGAACTGGATGTAAAGAATGAAATGTCAGGATAATGTAAGAGTCACAGTTAGTTTACAAGAGAGAGTGGATCTTTTATTTTGTTTATCTGTCTGTCCTTTTCTAGTTCTTTCAATCCCTCAGTTAATTATTTGGGAAAGAAACTTGAAGAACAGCTCTTATTTAGAGCTATATCTTTTCTCAAGGGCTTTTACATAATCTTATATAAACTGATTTAACAAGTAAACATGTCGGATATCTACTCCAGGTCAATACATTATGTAAGCAAATCCGAGCTTAGTTAACTTCTTGGTAATTCCCGCTCATGAACTGGGGAATATTCGGAAATATATGTGGACGTGTCTGAGCAAATCAAATATGATGGCAGTGGTCTTGTTATCCGGACTATACTTAGAATTAATTCTGTGCGTTGAAACTAAGCGAGAAGCGATGAATTTACTTTTTACCAAACAATACACATGTTTTTTTAGAAAATAAAGTAGTTTGTCTCATATTAAAATCTAGGGTTAGATTATTAATGATAATTTTTATCAATTACAAGCAATGTTTTAATAGTTAAAAGTGTGTCACGAATTTCATTTTATACCAGTTGCGAATTTACTATTAGTACCTCCTCAGAGATGCCAACTTGCATCGGACAGCAAATAAATATTTTGAAGTGGTAGTTTATCAATTGTGATTCTTAGTTTAATAAATTCAACTTAGTAGATTTTAGCCCACCACTATTTCTAAATAATTCGTCGGCTTATATTATTCACCACATTTTAGAGATAAGTCATCAGTAACAGCCACCCCATAAACTGCTGAACTCAAACTGTCTTTTATTTTAACTTTTTTTTACTTCATGATATATGGGATAGGGGCCTTCTGCGCGGCCCAGGTGCCCAATTTGTATAAATAAAGAAGAAAGAAGAGATAAGTCATGTTATGCCTCAAATAAAGCAAACAAAAATAGTCAAATATTTTCAAAATTTAGTTTGTAATTATTTACCGTTTTTTAATTATTTTTGCGTGTCCGGAGCAATTGGCATCTCTGCCTGCTAATATCATATTAAAGCTACAAAAACAAGTAATTCGGTAACCAAAGTACTGGTAACAAAACTAATTATTTTGAAGTTTATTTGTGGGCAGAGTTATACATAGATTTATTTAATTCATCACTACTTTGTTTAATGTAAAAGTTAAATACAAACACTAACTTTGAAGTGGTAAGCAAAATAAATTAAAATTGTCAGCATTTAAACAATCGCTTAAAAATTATTTTCATTCCTGAGGTTTATAGTACGAATGCTTTTAGAAATGGCCTGTCCCGAATATCCTAGGTCCCTTAGCAACCTGATAGTGATCACCCACCCGCTTATTGATTTCTGGGAGATCTACAATATTTTTCGATCTGTGGGAGTACTATGGATTACAAATAAAAGTGTAAATATTGCAGTAAAGACAAAGAGAGAAGCACGCTAAACTCTAATCTTATAGCTTTCAGATTTCATTAATGAATATTACTTAAACATTTAAATTGTTTGCATAATTTATAATTTTCGTGATTTTTATTCCAAATGTTTTTAAAGGATTTTTAAGTTAACTAATTTTTATTTTACCTTACAAATCTGATATAGAGGAATAGGAATTAGTTTTTAAAAAGACATCATTAACAATTAATCCACAAAAAGTAATTTTTGTATGAGACGTTAGACATTCTGAGTTTGTTAACACGTTGAATGCCATGGGGGCCAACTTTGACCGGCACTGAGTTCGTTCGTAGCCCCACGGGGGTCACCGGTGACGGGAAAAGCCAAGATTATTAGAAACACATAATTCGAGTAAATTTTAATTTTTAAATATTATTATCGTTACTAAAATGGTTTGAAGAAATTAATGCAATATAGAACACACAAAAACAATTTTATTTATGTACACAAAGATGCCAACTTGCTCCGGACTGCGAATAAATATTTTCAAGAGGAAGTTTATTAATTGTGATTCTTGGTGTAATAAATTCAATTTAATAGATTTTTATCCATCACTATTTCTAAACAATTCCTAGGCTTATATAATTCACCACTTTTATCAGATTTGTCATTTCTAATTCTGAATTATGAGTTGGAGTAGGTAGTTAAGTTTTGATTTCTGCCTGTTATCGTAGTCATCAATTTACGTTTCTCATTGCCGAAGCAACCATTTCATTCACGATAAAAATGGCTACGTATCATCATCATGGAAGAGGCGGAAAACGGCAAACCGAAAGGCTGGGACGTGATCTAACGATGCCGGAACCACCCACGGATCCAGCTTATCAACAGATATATGAAGTAGCAATGGAATGTATTAGGAGTTCAAACAAAACACTGGAATCATACTGGAAAGAAAGGACAGAAGCAGAAAAAACCGAGCAGCTAATCAATTATGGAATACAGTCAACATCAGAAGAAATCACAGAGATGGAAACTCATGAAAGTCAAACCATGTTTCTGACAAACATTACGTCATCCATAGAATCCGACAACTCATCCAAAAATATAACAGTACCACCTCCCAAAAAACGAAAAAAGAAAAAGCGAAAGCCATCTGATAACAAAAAACCTGAAGACTTCTCAATCACTACAAACAACTGCTCTGCTTCAGCGATAGATGCCGCCACTTCCTTGCCACTATCAAAAGTCACAATAGAATCAACCAAAGCCCCACCCACGGAAGTCTTAAACGAAGCCATAGCTCCACCCACAACTCCAGCACAAGCTCAACCAGTTATGTATATAAAAGTGTTAATCCGTGGACTGACTACAGAATCTAAAACAGAAGATATCTCCCATCAACTGGCAAAACTAAATTTCACAACCCATAAAGTAATACAGTTTCAGAGAAAAGTGGGCGAGGGCTATAGACTACTCCCACTTTTTCTCATAATATTAATCAAAACTGACCAAAACCAACAGATTTTCTCCATAACCAATATTTGTGATCTCCCGGTAAAAATTGAAAGGTTCCGTGGTGGTAAAAGCCCAATACAATGTTTCAACTGCCAGAATTTCGGACACACACAGCGAACCTGTTACTCCAACCCAAGATGTGTGAAATGTGCTGATGATCATCGTTCATTTCAATGCCCAAAAGTTCAAACATCACCACCTAAATGCTGCAACTGTGGAGAGTCACACACTGCAAACTTCACAGGTTGCAGTAGCCGTCCCACCTGGAGGAGCCATCGTGCCATTTCAGCTACAGTTCCCACCACAAATACAAAAGCCCATAGACTGGTATCTATCATTAAAGAACTCCAAGAACTAATAAAAGACAAAGAGGTTTTTCAACTGCTACAAACAATAATGACCACCTCTCAATAATGTTCACTCTCTGACCATCCGTATTCTCACAACATGAACTCTATATTTCAGAACTCTAATTTAATTCCGTAGATATTCAATTTCTTCTCCAATGTAAAAGGTAAACCAGCTTAATTAAATTTCTTACTGTTACCGATAGATGGCATCACCAATACCGAGCAAAACTTCTGGTAAATATTCGTATTTCATATCATTTTTGTTTACGACTCAAGCTTTTCATTAAATGTTTATTCATTTCAGTACCTAAATATAAATTATGCTTGTTGTACATATCATAATTCAATTCATTTTCTTTTTTCAATCAATCGTGCTACTTATATTCCAATTACTGCTTATTTTAAAAATCATGATTAATTCTTTCTACGACTCAAGATTTTCATCAAATGTTTATTCATTTCAGTGCCTAAATATATGCCTGTTGTACATATCATAATTCAATTCATCCTTTTTAATCAATCGTGCTACTTATATTCAAATTACTGCATATTTTAAAAATCATGATTAATTTTTTCTATGACTCAAGATTTTTATCAACTGCTTTCATTTCAGTGCCTAAATGTAAAATATGCTTGTTGTACATATCATAATTCAATTCTTTTTTTCAATATCAATTGGGCCACTTATATTTCAATTTCTGCTTTTCAAATTATGTTTAATTTACCAAGCAAATTTGCTTGGTCTCCTGTTCTGCCACCTCATTGTTGCATAATTCAAAATGTTTTATCTCAAAATGTAATATTTCATGATGTATGGGATAGGGGCCGCTGCGCGGCCCAGGTGCCCAGTTCTTTTAAATAAAGCAAGCAAGCAGATTTGTCATAAAGGGCCATTTAAGCTTCAGTTGCCCAGTTCTACAACAACGAACGAACGATCAGATTTGTCATGCTTAACCTTTTTTAAAAAACTAGCCAAATCTGTCTCATATTTGCAATTTTAGTTAGTAGTCATTAACCGTTTGGCCATTCGGGCAAGCCATGTAAAGTTAGCTTGGTATTCAATGTGTTAATAAATAACATGTGTTCTCAATTATTTCTTTTTATTACATTACACATTCTATATTCCTATAATAAAATTAAATATTTTGAAACTCAATAGTCTTTAAATATTTTTAAAAAAGTATTGAAACAATTTAAATATTTTTGTTAAGATATTTTTTTTAAGTACAGTTGATATTTTTCAAATTAAAATAAACTTTCATTTTATTACGATAAACAGATCACAAAAATGTTTATACGTGAAATTAAAATTATTGTATATTTTATAAGCAAATTTTTTTTGTTTTATTTTAAAACCAAAGTTGAACAGCCGACCCAATTTTGAGTTGGCGAATATCAATGTACAACTCCGTAAGCCTGGTAATTTTGAACCCAACCCAGAATACAAGGAAACTTTTGATTCGAGCATTTGGGACAAATTAGCCTTCGTGGAGAGCTGTGAAATGAAAGTAAATCGCTTTTGCGTTGCATGGAGAAGAAAACCACAAAAAATCCCGTGTTAAGCACGACGGCAAAGGAATTTTGACCCATGATCCATCTAGCACTGAAAATATTTTATGTCAGCACTTTTGTCGCTGTGCAGAATTCGAATCAACCAACACCTGGTTCATCTCATTGTGAGGTGAACACTCTGACCTCTAAGCCACAAAAATATCAAATGATCAATAATGAATTAATTAATCAAAAAATTTTTGAAAAGTATCGAATTGATAAAATATTGATTGAAAAATATCGAATTTTAAGGGTGAAAAAACACAGATGAATGAGTACACACTGCGTTCACTAAACCCATTACATGGTTTAGTGAGCGCAGCGAGCAAGAAGCGACGCCACCTAGTTTTGTAAAACGGTTTTATATTTTATTTAAAATAATAACGAAGGAAATAAAACACAAAATGCAACTCTGCCGACCTTTACACAAAAGCAAACACTCAAATGAAATTCTGACTAAAACTGAAAATAGCTTTAGAATCATCACATTAGCTTTAAGAAACTAAATATGGCAACTGAAATAAATTGCTTCATTAACTTGAAAATCGATTTTCCTTCTCTTACGAATTTAGTGATAAAAGAGAGAATTAATCCTCGTATTGAATTTCCAAAAACAAACAGTTCCCCATTATGAAGATAATTTGGGTGCCAAAACGTTCTCTCTTCAGTACAGATTGTCTCATCTAAATGACACGTTTAAAATGCTCTTATGTTGCTTACGTTTTAAATTTCTTTTTAGTTCAGCGTTAAGAGAGGGAAAAGCTTTCTCAATCAGTCGAAATTGAATTCTTAGCAAAATACACTTTGGAAAAGGTTTCCCTTTAGTTTAACGATAATATATATATCATTTTAAGCAATTAGTGTATGGCATACACACCATAAATAAAGAGTGAAATTCAAAACGAAATACTTATGGTCTTCAATCTTTAGCTGTCGAAAAGTACTTTCTTTCTACATGAAATAAAACTTATTAAAATAAGGTATTTAGAAATTGAAAATTAACACTTTCATATCTTTTCTTAGAGAACATTGGTTGTGAAGAGTAACGAATATAAATATTTAAAAAAATCATCTTAGGGCACAACTATCATCTTAGGGCTACGTCCCCCTAAAAATATTTCCCCCAATAAACTTCTAATATCCACTTTTTAGTAAGTGGTAAGATCTAGCCCAACGAGTTCAGACAAGGAAGAATAGTGAATGGGAGGTAAAATACACTTGAATTTGCCATCTAGACAAATGAGGTATTATTGCCATGCATGTTTTTAGTCTGAATCGAATGAATTAAATTTTGAGAATTTAGGACAAATAGTCTGAATATTATAATGACTTTAATGTGTAAAAAACAAAATACAAAAGTAAACATTCGACATGGACGACTGTAACTACATCTCAAAAGCACAAAATCGATATCTTGCAAAACAAATTACTGTGATGTATGCTAAACGCACCGAGAAACAGGACTTACTAAAATATACACAAAGACATGAAACAAGACAAACTCAGTCATTACATTGAAAAACTGAATACATAATTTTACAACAACACTGCTAACTTCCACACCATATTTCAACAAATACTTATCGACTCAACAGCCAATTATAATTCAGTCATTTCTTTCTTTCGATCGAACACTGTAGTTTGTACTATCCACAAGAATTAGAGATGTCATCATGACACGAGCAATGTGCGGTCAACAGCCTCCTTCTCAAACTGCATTCAATCGATGTGGCAATTTAAATATTAATTAATTTAATATCTACCGAAGGATCGGTTGGTACTGCCTTCGGCAGCAAATGCCTAGATGTAGATAATAATTAGAATTAGAAAATTGATTAGGTATGTAATTAGACTAACATCAAAGTGCAAGCGAAGCCCATATGAAACTACCACTTTTTGTTTTATTCCATCCTGATTCTGTACGAATGTATTTATGGCGAGTCCAGCCAGAAGAGGTTAACCTATTAGCGCCCAGCGTCATATTTATAGGATAGTTTTTTTTTTTCCAATGCCCACCCGGAGAATGACCTAGGTTATACAAGCATCTGATGGGAAATTTGTTGTCCACTCTGTCAGGAGCACCATATTATGTGGGCCAATGTTTCTCCCACTGTTAGGACAGATAGTACAGAGAATGAAAGAGCATCCGTGCCTTGACCGGAATTTGAACCTAGAACCTTTCTGATGCAAGGCCGTAGGACATTTTACTTTAGCATTTAGGCCGTAGGACATTTTTTAATATATATTATGGTAAGACAATTGTTTCAGTTCTGCCGTTTGTCTAGGAGAATTTAAAGACATTATACCACTTTTTCGTATTACTCGTATCGTTTTTTTTTGTATTACTTTATAAAAAAAAAATGAGCCGACCAGACTGTGTAGGGGTCGGGGAACTGGCCTTGCATCAGAAAGGTTCTGGGTTCGAATTACGAGCAGGGCATGGATGTTCTTTCCCACTGTACTCCCACTGTGTTTCCCACTATTCCAAATGTACTATCTGTCCTTACTGCGTGAGCAACGTTGACCCACCTAATATGGTTCTCCTGAAAGAGTGACCAACAAATCTGCCCTTCAGGTGGTCATTCCCAAGGTGGGCATTGGAGAGAAAAAAATAAAATGACAGGATCTAACGGCTGAAAGTAAATGTATGAATACTGTTCTATATTTTTAAAGAATTCCTTTTCACAAAATGGCAATATTTGTAACTCGGATTTGTATTTTTTCGGTGATTTCATAGAAATATAATCTCGACAAGGTATGCCTAAATTTCAATTGCGCCTCCTAAAAAACACGCTTCTATTTGTGGCCAGAAATATAATGGCTGAAAGTTCTTTATTTCTCTGACAAAACCCAGAATGTCTATCTCTGACAAGAATCTCAAACAAAAATATCTTTAAGTGGCTCTGTTCAATTAAGTGATACTACTTCTCTTTAAAAAAACAAACAAATCCCTATTCCTAACTTCAGATTCGTCGGATAAACTGTATCTTAAAAGTTAGTTATCTCAAGACTTCTCGGAAATCATCGAATTTGGAATGTTCGTGAAAGTTAATTATTGGAAACACATAATTCGAGTAAATGTTTGTATTATTATCGTTACTAAAATGGTTTGAAGAAATTAATGCAATATAGAACATACAAAAATAGTTTTATTTATATACATATATAATCTTAAAGATTATATGCGCATATTGAAACACTCCAAGCAAATGGAAAGCGCCACAAATGATTACAAAAATGAACTGTTTTGCTGTAAATAATATTTAATCAAAATATGTAACGCGTACTGAGAAAATCATTTTGGCCAGACGGGCAAGCCATGTAAAATTAGTATGGCATTCAACGTGTAATTGATGTGGTTGTGAGAAATTCAAATTGCTCTGAAGAGTAGTTTTCTGCCACTTGAATATTTTGGGTGATCTTTGAGAGTTTTGCCGATCGAAAATCGGCACGAACTTTCCAGACGTCCAAATAATATTCTGCGTTTCAAAGGTTACAGTTTCTGTGCAGCAAAATAAAACGTCACATGAAGTAAAATGTTACACAAAGTGTCACAGCTGTGACAGAAGTTGTGACAGTAGCTCTCTTTTTTTCTTTTTAATTATAAGGAAAGAAAAAAAAGCAGATTTCTAGTTCTTTCCAGTCTTTCAAACATTTTATCTGTCTTTTATTTTATAAACATATATTTTTTTTATTTAATATCTACTCTCAATTTATATTTATTTCGAAAATTTAAATCTGCATTTGAATTGGCATGTAATAGTTTTTCCAGAAAAAACCAAAGATATAAGGCATAATTTACCGATTTGTTTAAGAATTTATATCATTGTCACTTGCTGCAAAAGCTTAATGCGTTTTTTTTTTTTTTTTTTCAGTTGAAACATTACTTTCATTCTACATCTGTTTCTTTTACGCGTCGTTTCTAACTTTCAAACTTGATTTGAATGGAAGCCAAAAAGTACATTTGCCTTGACGAACATTTAAAAAGAATTTTCAGATATCCTGTTTCTGCTATTTTAAAATATTTTTTTTTTCATTATCCTGATAAAAGAATAATTAGTCTTTTCGACATATTAGCAAAGAGACCAATTAAATTTATTATGCATAGTTTGACAAAATATTCCTTTCAATAGCAAAAAAAAAAAAAAAAATACTTGAGGGTTACAAATAGAAAATTCACTTTATAGGTATAATTGTGCCCATATTACGATATGCTTATATTAATAAATAAAACTATGAAAAATAACGCTTGAAAAGGAGTTTTTTATAGTAAGGATTAAAAAAAATAACATTTCGAATTTTGGCTATTCTAATTTTTCAGTAATTTTGACTAAAACATTCTAATTTTTCGTTTTACATCTTAATGCGAAAAATTTCTTTCGGACAGTGAGAAGCATTTGTCAACATAGTTATAATTTGCATGTTATGCTCAAGCAAAATTCGATGCATCACATCTCTCGATGCATCAGAATCCATGGAAATAAATTAAAGTGAACAACTGCTCTATCACGTTGCTTAGGAAATAGAAATTGGTAATATAATCTCCACATTTCGATATGATCATTGTTAAATTGAAACGCTATAGATATATATCCCAGAAAGCATGTAAACTTACGGCAACCTTATGTCGAAACTTTCTTTTTATTGTCACAAAAATGTTTTTACTAAAAACCTTTTTTCAATAATGCAAAAATATTGCAGTTTCAAACCTTTATTCCTAAAAGGATTAAAAATTAGTTTTAAAGCTTTTTTGTAAAAAGAATTTGTCACTTAGGTAAAATGGTCACTTAGGTCCATAATGACGTTTAAGCTGACGTCACAGTAGCGATAGGATCAAATTGAATTGTACACAAAAATTTCATGACAAGGTGAATTATAGCTGAGCATACAAGACGTTGTGAAAATAAACCTTATAATTACCTAGATTTAAGATTAGTAAGATTATGTTTTCCCTAAAACAACCTCTATTTAAGGTTTTTTATATAGAAGGTAATTTTCCAAGGTTTTGGATTAGGATAATGTGCGTAGATTAGATCAGATTGTCACAGATCTCGTTCTCACAGGTTAGAAGACTTACACGTAAATTACACAAAAAACCTTTTTAGGTTTACATTAAAAGGTTTTAGCTGAGTGAAAATAAACCTTATTTTGCTATATATTTGGTATATATTCTATGAAAGATTATTCTTTGCTATATATTCTTTGGGTATATATTCTATGAAAGATTATGTAGGTGTTTTTACAAACACATAAAGGTATCGATGTTTGCTTCGCTTTTATTTCCACTTTTGAAAATTATTGAGCCATAATAATATTAATTTAATGAAACGCAATAATAATAATAATGTATTGTAATAACAAGAGTAAATATAAAAAGAATCTGAGTAAATATAATAAGAGTAAATATAAGCCAACTGAGCGAGGAACTGGGAGAAATTGTCAATGTTGGCCAAAAACAACAGAGCTTTATATTTACTTCCGATATAGTTTCTCCCTGAACTGAGTATACTTGAATATTAACTACTGAAAATAATAAATAATGCCACTTTGAACTACTAAAAACAAATGTGTGCATTGTTTCAAATTAAAATTAAAATCTACACCGGGTACAATTGATTTGTTAAACCCTTTGGAGTTCGATTTATTTTAACTCCAAAGTATAGGGAAATAGCCCAATGAAAAACTAGTAGCAAGTTTGTAAGCAAAAATGATCAAAAAATTTTTTTTTGCTAATCAGTTACCAAATCCCAGCTTGATACCTTTTCTAAATGCTTTGCCATTTAAAATATGCAATATGATCAATGCATTATCTCTATATGATACAGACTGACAGCTAAATATCATTACTACAACTTTTTATTTACTCAGATTAAATGCGTGACTAGACTCGCTCGTCAAATGACGTGATTGGGTTAAGAAAAGATAAAAGTGAATAAGGAAATCATGTTGATGACATCTATCAAATAATGTAATAATATAAATTACGATTGTATTTCATGTATATTCATCAAATCACGGCTATTTTCAATATTTGAATCAAGATTTGTGTACATATGCATTCATCAACTTTTAATGCTCGTTTTCATATTTCGATCGCAAATAATGTAATATTATAAATTATGACTGTTTACAATTTTTCATCGGCAATTTTTGTAAATCACCGATCAAGTTAGTATATACTTCAAATCATGTTTATATTCTTGTAAGTGTTACCACAATGTCACAAAAACAAAATGTTTTATTCACTACTTTATTTTCATGAGGGATGGGGTAGGGGCCGCTGCGTGGTCTAGGTACCCAGTTTGTTTTAAATAAAAAAAAAAATTTAAAAAAAATTTGATGGCACGATTAATCTTTTGCAGGGCTACCAACAACTACGCTTTTCGAAAAAGATTTCATGCATTGTTAGACCGTTAAAAAGTGATGTTTTCAGAAATTTTGCTAAAATTTTAAAAGCCTCACGAAGAAAAGGATGGAATAAAGTGGCGTTTATATGAAGTGATGTGGAAAATAACCTTAAATCAAATTTACAAAGCAAAGATTCATACATTTAAACATAAATTTACCGTTAGAAGTTTTCACAAATGTCTTAAAAAGTTGGCAACACTGGCCGTTTTAATACACATTCTATATACATGTCTTAAAAGTATGACTGGGCAACAACGAATCGGTAAAATTCTGTAAATAAAACTTCTTATCCTAACGAAGGAATAATAGTAGATTATCACGGTAAATAGTTACAACTGAATTTGCAAATATAAGACAGATTTTGCTAATTTTTGTTGTTCCTTATCCTCCAATTGTCTGACAAGATCCAATGAGTGGTTGTGGTTGACCCTCAAAAAGTCGATGACAAGAAGTGGAATTACGTATAAGTCCTCCTTGGAAAGGTCCAAGCAGTCAAGGATATGTGCTTGCTAATTTTTTTAAATGTTTAGCACGACATAAAAAAAAAAGTGTTAAATATTATAAACTTACGAATTTTTTAGAATTAGTGGTGGATAAAAAATCTGCAAATTGAATTTATTAAAGCAAGAATCATAATTAATAAACTACCACTTGAAAATATTCATTCACTCTTCCGAGCAAGTTGCAACTCTGTGTATATAAATAAAACTATTTTTATGTGTTCTATATATCATTAATTTCTTCAAACCATTTTAGTAATGATAATAATAAAAAAAAAGTAAAAATTTACTCGAATTATGTGTTTCTAATAATCTTGGCTTCGCCGGTCACCGGTGACCCATCATCATCATCAATATTTATCTGGGCGCCTGAGGCCGTTAGCGGCCTTTTTCCCATTCATCTTGAAGTGTGGTCTTTAGGGTGGTTCTTTCTGGTAATTGGAATGCAATTGGAGTAAAAGGAATTTAAGTATTTTGAGTTTTAGATAAAATTACGTCACTACAAAAGTAAGCTGCCATCGGCCTGAGGTTTATGTCTTCTCTTAGGTTTTCAAAAGTAAAAATTTCGTTGAATCCTGCGGTGTCACAGTTTATGGTTTTTTCAAAAAATGTGAAATTTAGCTTTGCAATATGATGATCTAAAACATCTATGTTAAGGTCGCGATGTATGTTTTTATTTCGGATAAAGCATCTTGCTTTTGTTATTTTCCTGAGGATTTTGTTCTGGCATGTTTTGAGTTGTGATGTGGAGATGTTGCACCAGATCACCGGTGACCCCCATGGTTGAAAGCCCTTATATAGCAAGACGGAAAAGAGAAAAAACTGGTACGTAAGACATTTCATTCCAGCATTTTTTTCGAAAAAAATAAAATATCTGTAACTATCAAGATTTCTTTTAAAATTTTAGCATATATATAAAACTGCTTCTTTTCTAAGATTAAGTAGATATTGTTGAATAATTTAAAAAAAGGATAAGTAAACTCCTCCCCAAAACTAGCTATAACTGAAAATGTTTCACTACCAGCCTTTCCTATTTTCCGTCTCGCTTTCACCCCTGGTGACCCCATGGCATTCTGCGTTTTAATGTATATGTTAAGATCCAATCAACAGATCAATTTTAATTCATGGTGTTCTATATTTTTTATTTTGCACACGGTTCAATATTGTATATTTAATTTAATTATAAACTTTGACTAAAGTACTTTTATTATTTTCAGGTACTTTAATAAGCGCATTTACAGTATTTTGTGGTTGTACTACTGAACATCCAGGGAGACAGACACCTCTGATGTATAACCTTTTAGCTGCTTTACTACAGCTATTGCTAACACCGATTATTGTTGGCTGGATATGGAGCATTTACTGGGGAATCACATTTGTCAACATAAGTGGTAAGAATTTCGGTGCGAATTTATACTTTTTTTTAAGTGAACTATATTTATTTTAAAAATATGTAGCTTAATGTGCAATAACACATTAAACATATAAGATTGTAAAGTAGGTAATTTTTTCTTCAAATTAATGTCATGTTGGAAGCTTAATAGCTTACCTAACATTTTTATAAAATAATAAATTTTCATAAATTTATTTTCAGTTCTACTACGAATTGAAAATAATTTATCCACTTTCTCCCGATTATGTATTTTATTTGTTCTTATGTTTATGACATACTTTTGTATAAAACTTGCCATCTTCGCTGATATATTTTGTGAATAAAGACGAAAATGTTATGACACAGATTTCTCACTCTCTGGAAATTTTTTTTTAAAGTGGTAGTAAAAGTAAAATATATCTAGATATCTTAAGCTATCAATAAATATTTAATTGAAAGAAAATAAATATGGGGGCAAAAAACAAACTTGGGAACAAATTCGTAATTTACAAATGAAAGATTAATTTTAACATTTTTCAATAGTCTTGAAAAATCTTGAAAAATTAACCACTCACTTATTTTTTTCTGGCCGTGGGATCCTTGTTACAAGGCTCATTTTCTGTATGCCTTACTATCTTACTTAAATTTGGTGCGATAAAAGAAAACTAAATATTTGGAACAAATATTTATTGGCAAATGTGCATAAATGTTTTGATTCTCAAAGCTGCTTTTTGTCAAAAAATTTATTTAATTTTCCATGACTATTTTTCTAATAGGATCAAAGTGTTCCTTTTAAACTACTGGGTTTGTTATCTTTTTCATTAATATATAAGTTAAGATATCTCTCTATCTTTAATGAAAAAATAAAAACTTATGATGAGATGGTTCCTAAAAGATTGTTTCTAAAGATCTTTATTAATTGACTTTTATCATAGTTATATAAAAAATCAATTGTTTCATTTAAAAAAAACATTAAAATTTACAATTTATTCATACGCTTTCAACACATGAAATTCTTTGGAAATGTTTTTTTCTGATGGTAGTGAACTGAAACAGATATCATACTTGTCAATTTTTACGATTTTTAAAAAAGTTGTAAATAAGTAGTAAAATAATTATTGAAGTGATATTGCAGATAAATACTTATTTTACTTTACACTATCATTTTAAAAAACAATAAGATAACTAGCTGGCCTTTATTGGGTATATTTAAACAATTAAAAAATAATCGTAATAAAAATTAATATAATTAAAATTTATTAAAACAGGAATCAAGCATGAATTCAAAATTTTTGCAAGCACATTAAATAAAAAAATTTTTTGGGAAAATCGTTACAAATTTAGCAAATATGAGATATTTTAGGAACAAATAAATTATAATTCTCAGGGCTTAAATCATGACTATAACCTTTCCTTGTCAAATGGAGCTGCTGGGCCAAACGTAGCCTCTACAGAGCTGCCAACTATTGCTTTTTTGCAAAACATTTTATAGAGTGATGGGCAATTAAAAATAAAAACTTTTAAAATTTTTGATAATTTTGACAACATAATTTTGACAAATTTTTGATAATTTTGAAATTTTTGATAATTTTTTCAATTTTTGACATTTGGCTTTTAATAAAGCCACATTACGAGATATTAGGAACAAAGGGGCATTAAATATCAACTTTAAAATATTTAAATGCGGTGTAAAAAATAACTTACAAAACAATAAATCCTACGTTAACTTAGCTACCACTAGAAAAATATTTTCCATAAACATGGTTGCCACTAGTGTAAAAAAAAAAAAATTTAAAAATTGGTGATTGCTAAAATTCAAAATTTTATTATAAGACTTTAAAATTAGCAACGTTTTAAAGCATTTTTCAGTTTAATAGTGAATAAAATAAATTCAAAGAATGATTTTGAAATGAATGATTTGAAACGTAAGTCACAAAGATGGTTACGATAGAATAATAATAGAGATAATAATAGATATTACAATAGAGAATAATAATAGAGATGATAATAATAGAGATAATAGAGATAATAATAGAGATAATGATATAGATAATAATAGAGATAATTATAGAGAATAATAATAGAGATAATAAATAAATAAAAGGAAGTTGAGTTTCTGCCACTTTTCATATTTTTAGTCGCAGGTGGCATACTTGCATAAAGCTTAGAAAAATTGAACTGTTCTTTTAACTTCTGTTCACTTATCAAATGGTATTGGATACTTGAGCCAAACATGGTCTTTACCCATAAATCATGCCTATAACAGTCAGTGAGTTAAATAAATTACATAAAAATGCAAAATAAGTTTCACATAGGAGAGGATACCGTTGTTCCCTTTGCTTAGTCTTTAAAGCTAGATGTAATAATGGATAGATATATTATATAAATTTGAAGTCTTGATTATGTAATATCACAGGGAAAGTGTGCCTCAATGGGTCGATGTATTTGTCTTCTTTTAGGTACTGGTACTGAATAATATTTCTACAGTTTGCTGTATTGCATTTTAAAGCTTTGGTTAAAATGGTTAAAATGGTTATTGGTTATCATTTAATTAGGCGATATACTTGACGAATCTTTCTGTTTTAAGATCTTTATGGAGGTCTTTGTTTCGTATGAACAATCTTGTTTTAGTTATTTTTCTAATAATTGAGTTATAAGTTAGTTATAAGTCTGTAAGTTATTTTTAGGTGAATGCCTTTGCCAATGAAATCTATTATTCTGATATGTTGTTATGTGGTATCTAATTCTGGTATAAAGCTCGTTGAGTAGCAGGTGTAGGTATGGTTTAATTCCAGCATAAATAACTTTTTCAAATAATTTTCCTATTGAACTAAGTAGACTGATCAGTCCGTAACTATCCTGCTTTGATGGATTCTTATTAGGTTGGAGAAATAGTACAATCTCGACTGACAAAAAGACTGTATCGTAGCCGAGATAGCCTGGTTTGTAGTACGTTGGGTTCCTGTTCGTGAGAACGTGAGTTCGAATTCCACCGGCCAAGGAATCCCCGCGTATTAAATGGTGAATAGTGTGCGTTAAATCTGTCGGTGTCGGAAACTCCTCCAAATTCCCATAACAAATTAATACCTCTAAAGGTACTAAATTTGAGATTGATCGTTCTCTGATTCAAGTCAAAAATATGATCCATGGAGGAATGGAAGGAGTATGATTGGATTCAATCTATTAAACGGGCTGTGACGTGTCCGTGGCTGAAGTCATATTTTTGGTCATAGATGGCGTCTTTGAAAAAAAATAAGAAACGCTCTCTCTGCGTTAAAAATTCGCTTGATTCCCAAGCTGGCTTGCTGGTATTGGCAAGTAGCATAATTAACAACATCAACATAGTCTGTGTTGAGGCTGCTTTACCTTGATTAAAATAATGAATTATATTTTTAATTTATTTTTTAATTTATTTTTCATTTTATTTCTGATTAGTTTTTTAGGTTAATTTGGATTAATTTTTATGCTATTTTAAAAGATTCTTTTCGTTTCAGTTTCCAAAGCGGTAGAAGAGCCGAGTTCAGGATCAATGCTGTAGTTAAAAGTTGCAACTTTCTTTTCATTCAAGTATTACGGTGAAAATCACGCGTCTGAACTTGTCTCACTGTTCATTTGCACTTCTTCTCTTTCGAGCACTTGAGGAAATGAGATGTCTAACCCGTCACTTTGTGAAACCTCTTAACTTCTTTACTACAACAATAAGCACCATGTGTTCAAAATGCATGCATGCTCTTGCTGAAAAAGTATTCTGTGAATCTCTTTCAAAACTCCATCTCCTGGATTACATATGACAAATGTCGAAGATGAGACTTCAATATATATAATTTTTATGCTATTCATGTAACCTATCATACCTTATTATGTTCTTTTAACATTGCATGAGACTGGATAACGACCAAATAAGTGATTAAAACCACATTTTCTACACTGAATATTTAAATTGAAGAGCTTAGTGAAAGGAAGTTTTAAGTGATTTTATTGAAAAAAAATTAGAATTATCATCAGAGAAATATCTTATTTTAGTTTGGTTTACTTAGATGCAACGTTGAGTTGCGATGGCAGTGATTAAGGCATTGGACTCTCATTGTAAAGAACTGAGGTTCGATTCCTGACTTTGAAGTCCACCCAGCCTCAGATCAATGGGTACCAGATCGTCTGTAGAGTGCAGGCGGCTGATGCACATTGATGACCACACTGCCACCCATCAAGCCGTTAGGCACAAAATTGTGGAGCCCTAAACACCATGACCTCCATGGCCTACAGTGGGTTGTTGCGAGAATGATTTTACCTATACAACCTTATTTATTTTTCCTTGTTATTGAATTTTCGAGAACTTTTGTAAATGGAGTCTCTGAATAATTCGTGGTAGAACCTTCTGGTACGGTTTTTGGTACATTTTATAACAAACAGTAGACAACAACCTTATCAAGTCTTTCCTTTGGCAGCATTTTATAACGCCCAGGATGATATGCCATTATGATACTGTAACTATTTAAATGAGTAAGGGGAATTTATTAATCTCGCTAAATGGAAGCTTGCGAATAAAATAATAAAGGCATGGCTTAATCTTTACTTTTTTTTTCTCCACACAATACAATGACACGTAGAAATATAAAGCTAGTGGACACAAATTCACTAAATGTCACTTAAAACCTTCATCACTTAGCTCTTTAATTGTAAAAATTTATTTGGGTCGAACAAATTTTTAAAGCACAATTGCAGAGTAGAAATATATGTTTTAAACTGTAGGAAAAGACTATTAATTTCCTCATAAAGATATAAATTTCTCAGAATTCCTTTCCTTTTGAATTCCTCAAAAATCAGGGATGCCAACTGCTTTGTTTTGGGACAAAAGGAATTAAAATTTCCTAGAAAATCATACGTTAAATTCTGTGGAATCTTGGTAATTTTGAAAATACTTTAAAAGCCAAGGTATGACAAGATAGTCATAAATTTTGAATTATGAGCCTAAAATAAAACTACAAATCTAGTAGCAAAATTTCTGAAAGGACATTCGAAAACTCGACTCTTTACCTGTCCAATTATTTTTCTTCTGTTATTTCTATCTGTGTGGAATTCCTGTTTCGAGAAAATTAATTTGGAAAGGTAAAGCTTAGATTTCAATTAAACTTGTAGAAATTTTACTACTAGTCTTCAGTTTCTTGCCGACGTTGATCAACTTTGTCTAAAGCATACTCTCCAATATCTACAGAATTTACGTAGTTTCAGAAACCCTTCCCAATGGTTGCAAAAATTTCTTCACGTTTCATTAAATTAGATTTAAAAAGAATTTGTCTACCTCTGCTTATAAATATTTTGAACGGATAGAATAACGGTCGAATGAATTGCCTTGTTCTTAAATTGTGAAAAAAGTTTTATGAGATTTCTGTTTGTTTTAAAAACTTATGCTTCTATTCACTGCTAAAGATAGTTTTCAAAAACTTTAAATGTCATGATTTAAGGCCTCATGTTTATGGGCTTTTTAAAGCTATTAACTTTACATCGTGTGCTACTCATGTTATACTTCGTGTGTGTGTTCATCATGAATTAGTTGGAAGAAATTAAAAGAAAATCGTTTAAGGCATCGCAAATGTTTCTTTTCCTGCTCATATAAAACTCTGGATTCAATAAAGTAAGAGGAATATCATATGATAGCTGATACCAAGTTGCATCCGATATAAGGGGCTTTAATTTTTTTTTTTATAAGAAGGGGTGGGTAAAATCATTTTTATTTCAAACTTTCTAAACAAAGAATAAAATATTTAGACATAAACTTAGCTAAAACAAACAATATTTTCGCCAATAAACAAAACAAGTTGGCATCTCTGCAAAATTCATTGAATGCCATATAAAGGGGGATATTTTCCTTCAGCAAAATTTTTTTCCAACGTTCAAAAAATGAAATTCTCAAATCACACATTACAAGTGATTTGATAAAAAAAGGGTTAACGTGGAACATTACAAAATAAGGATAGAGTAGATACGCTGGACTGAATTAAATTATCCCTGGCATTAAAATGATTCCCTTTTTTTATAATGTGATTGCACGAAATTTTTTAATGTTTCTCAAGACCAAATAAGTGGGAAGAAACAATGTCTCAAATCACAAAAAAATAGCAAAATATTTTTGATTTTATAGAAAAACGTGTCTTGTTATAGTTGGGATTGAAAAATTAACATTCGTTTATATTTGGTCCTTGTGTCATGGGTGAAAGCCCTTATATAGCGAGACGGAAAAGAGAAAAAACTGGTACGTAAGACATTTCATTCCAGCATTTTTTTCGAAAAAAATAAAATATCTGTAACTATCAAGATTTCTTTTAAAATTTTAGCATATATATAAAACTGCTTCTTTTCGAAGATTGAGTAGATATTGTGTAAAAATTTAAAAAATGAATAAGTAAACTCCTCCCCAAAACTAGTGATAACTGAAAAGGTTTCACTACCAGTCTTTTCTATTTTCCGTCTCGCTTTCACCCCTGCCTTGTATGTCCGTATCTAATAAAATAAAACTATTGTATATTTTTATTTATGAATGGAGACAGATGATAATTCTTGCCAAATTCTCTGTAGCATAATAATAGCTCTCAATGGAAAAGGTATTTTCACCAGTATTATTGTAACAAATTATTTCTTCACTATGCTAGGCTACTAAAAAGAAACAGATAAAGCAGGATGTTAAATGCAAATATGTATCATAGAGCTTCCTTTAAACATTTAACTAAAATGCATGAACTGGAAATTTAAAAGATGTGTGTAAAAATGTCTTTTTCCCCTATTATCAGCATGCAAAAGATTATCTTTTAACATTTTTAAACTATTTACAAAATATAATGTTATTAATATGCAATGCAATAAAGGTATCAAAGATGTAAAATATACGTAATTTCGATAGGTAACATTAAGATAATTGATAGAAAGATAATGTATTTTGAGGGTGTCAGTATTACCATGCGATTAGTTTTCATATTTTTGAAGTGGTACCAATGCATATAATTTAATGATTTAACCCAGTCCATACTTGAAAATATCTCCCCGTTTTTGTAAAGAGATTTCTCACAAACATATGAAATGATAGAAACAATTATACTTTAATATTTAATTTTGGATTTCAGAAATTTAATTCGCAATGATTTTGACCACACTGTAGATATTTGTTTAATAACTTAAACAAATATCTAAGATCTGTGGAAGTCGAAAATTAAAATGCCTTTACATGGTTTAGTCCAAATTTATTTGAAGAAAAATTTATTTATAATTCATTCAATTTTCAACCATTCCAAACCAAACGCGTTGCTGCTTTTTTTGGTTGCTGCAACCTAAGCTAGGCGTTTAGCTTTTTTTTGTGAAAACAAAACTGTATTAATAGCGAAAAACTTTGGTAAAAGCATTAAAGCAACCGGAAAATTTAATAAAAATGCTAACAATGATATATAATAACACTGATGTGTAATTCCCTGGGCTTCTATCTGCGTCGACTATTTATATGTAAACAAATTTTCAAATTTATTATATCGAGAATCAAATATTAAAGTATAAATTTTACTAATATTGGAAAAAAAACTTTTACAATTCCTCATTCGCTAAACACTTTGTTAACCGGCAATTTTATACACAAACTATGTCATGTCGCCGGCTATCTTTTTGTAAATAAATATGGAAGTAAAGTAAAACATTCTAAATATTTATGTCATACCCAAACATTGTTGACCGATGACAAGTTAACTCAGCATTTGGGCATTAAAAGACGAATTAACTCGTCACCAGTCAGCAAAGTGTTAAATGTGATCAGCTCTGCAAAATTACATTAATACGTTGAACGTCACGCTAATTTTCCATGATTCTCCCGTCTGTCCAAACGGTAAATAACTTCTAACTAGTTTTTTTTAAACAAGTTTAGCACGATACGTCTGGAAAAAAAGTGATGAATTATATAAGCTTACGAATTGTTTAGATATAGTGGTGGATAAAAATCTACTAAATTGAATTTATTAAGCCAAGAATCACAATTAATAAACTACCACATGAAAATATTTATTCGCTGTCCGGTGCAAGTCAGCATCTCTATGTATATAAATAAAACTATTTTTGTGTGTTCTATATTGCATTAATTTCTTCAAACCATTTTAGTAACGATAATCATACAAAAAAAAAAAAAAATTAAAATTTACTCGAATTATGTGTTTCTAATAATCTTGGTTTCGCCAGTCACCGGTGACCCCCATGGCATTCAACGTGTTAAAGCATCACCTCCTACATCAAAAAGCCTCCACACGGTCTTTTATAAGTAGTCCACGCAGACTATTTAAAAAGCGAACCACTTGTGCGCATGAACCCAAAACCTTTTATAAAAGTAATTGAGAGAAATTTATCATATATATTTGAGAATTGAATCTGTAGTGGTTGACAAATGAATAAGCCAAACCAATAATATTCATAAATAAAAAAAATATTTAGTCATAAATTTGCTACCACTTTCTTATTTCAACTAGATTTTGTATTAAATGACTCATTCGGAAAGTGCAAATCCTTCGCAATGGTCTGATCGGACTAGCTATAAAAAACCGTGTGGAGGCATTCAGTTATAGGAGGCGTTGGTTAAAGTATTGGTATAGAAAATGTATCTATAGGAAGTATGTCTACAGGGAGTTCAGGATAAAAAATGAATACCAGTTACCTAAACTTCATTTACCAAACGAATTTATATACAATTAATGATGCCAAGACAAGCAATGAACGATTATTCATTTCATGTTTTCACCATTAAAATTTTAATCCCAGCATTGGTAGTTATGCATAAAATGAATGTAGTTTTTAAGTTAAATTGTGATCGCAAGTAACTTGTCACCCAGTGAATATCAAAATAGAACTTGCACAGTTGCCTTCATAAGTGTTTGATTGTATTTGTGATGTGAAAAATAGAAGAAAATTAGATATTTCTATTCAATGTTTATTTTTTTCCTTTCTGTTGTTTTATCATAAAATATGTTGCTCATGAGAGCATTTGTAATTATATTACAAAAAAATTTTGAAAAAAAAAACTACACGAAACCCATATTTATCTACCAATAAATTTTGCAAAAAACCACACTCAGCTGTATTTTATTTGCATTCACACATCAATAGCATCTTATTTTAAACATTTTATACATAGCGTCATTTTAAAGGGCTGCCATGATCTGAAAAAATTTTATCGTCTTAAACAATCCATAAAGTTTTTAATTTGAAGGTAATGTATGGTGGGAAGCTAAAGAAGCGTTTGAGCATGTCTCTAGTTTTCTATTTATAGACGGAAATAAATTATAGCCGACCGGCCTGTGTAGGGAGCAGGGAACTGTCCTTGCATCATAGGGTTCTGGGTTCGAATCCCGGGCAAGGCATGGATGTTTCTTTCTCTGTGTGTGTTCTATGTCATTTCTCCTTTGTGTGTGTGAATGTGACCCACCCTATAAACGGGTTTGTGGTCAAGTGAATAGTGTGGCAGAAGTCGAATTCCTGGCCATAAATGGCGTCACTGAAAAACAGGAACAATCGCACCCCCTCTGCCTAAAAACAGGCATACGACAACAAAAAAAAAAAAAAAAAAAAATTATTGAGATCGTGTCCTTTAATTATAGCTTCTGAGAAAACCTGATGCTTTTTTACAAAATCCGTTCTGTCCATTTTCCAAAAATTCATAAATTGTGACAACTGCTGTTTCTGCGTTTTCCTTGTGATAGCAAGGGTAATGCATTTATATTTTTTAAAAATTAAAAATATAAGAACTTCGTCCACCACACATAGGCTTATGCTTATAAACAAATGGGTAAGTTCCATCCACTACTAAACACAAAAAGTTTAAGTGGTAGCAAAAATGATAAGAAATTTTCACTTTTAAAGCACTCCATGTAGCTTAAGTTATAAAGTTCTCATAAAAAATTCTTATTTAAAAAAAATCTGTTTGCTTAGAAATTTCTACTATAATTCATTATGAAAAGAGTAAAATAAAGCATTCTTGCAATAGCCCGATTTTTATAAATTTTCAAGCAGTATGGTCATGGAGGATAAGGCTCCACAATTTCGTGACGAACGGCATGATTGTGGCAGAGTGGCAAGCACTGCGCACAAGCCTCCTTTACTTCCCTGACAAGGTAGTATTCCTAATCCATTCTCCACCTCAAATATTAGAAGCTCCTCAAACTCTAAATCTTGTTTTCGGAAAACAAGATTTAGAGTTTGAGGAGCCTCAAAAAATATACCGGTCTGAGGAGCTCCATCGATCTGAATGCGTTTTAAGCCGCCACTAGGAACTGAAGAGCCATCACGGCTCATAAATTCACTATACCACTGGAATAAAATAAGTCACAAAAGCCTCAAATAGTTTCAACCCCTGCAGGAGAGAATTCAGATATTTGAATATAGATCATATTTTTGTAAAGTTTATTTTAAAAGGATTGAAATATACATTATTTTTTTAATGAAGCTTTTTTTAAAACAATAAAAATATAGAACAGATTTTATGTAAATTAAAAAGAACTTTATCCATTCAATCAATAAATTTTTGTTCATTCCTAAAAATTATCTTTTCGGATGAAACTATTTTTTAAGTACTGTGGTCGAATGTCAAGAATGCTTCAATACCTGGCAATGTTTTTTTTATTTATTATTATTTTTTTTTTTTTATCCAATCCGGTCTTGACACGGATCATATGTAATTACAGTATTTTTTACTTTCCACCTCAAAAACTACAAAAACAGTCCTCCAAAGAGAATTCTTTCGTATAACTATTTTTTTTTACTTACGTTCATGAGTTCTCTAAAATAATTACCTGAAAATCGTCAATATTCCTACCACGTGAACATTATCTTTCCGAAAAAAATATAAAAATTAATAATGCAATTATCGGATAGAAAGCAGGCATCCGTGTTCATCACAAAATAAATTCATAATTTTTTTTCCATATAAAAGTTTTTTTACTTCTGGAAAAGGTACACAAATGATGGTATCAATCTCCATTAGCAGCAAATGAAATTAGATGTAATTTTCAAACTTTGCTGATTGCAAAATACTTCACTCATTTCAGATTTATAAATGGAACTAGAATAAATATTCTAAAGAACGCTTAATAATTTAGAAGGAAAAAGGAGTAGACAATGCGTTATAATTAATAAAAAATATCACACTAATTACAAAAAATTAATACAATAAAAAACAACATACTAACATATGTTCGACTAACTGGAGCACTTAAGTTCCTGTAGGGGCAAGGTTGTTTGTACTCTTCAAGCATAATCTTTAAAATTATGCCAAAAGTTTTGCCATCTTTAAAAAAATTTGCAATTAAATGAATTTTTTTTTAATAGAGTAAGTGCAGAAGTGTTTTCATATTTTTGTCCAACCGATGCATATAATCTACAAATTTCATTCTTTAAACTGAATTCAGATGGTTTTAAAAGCATTTCTGTCATCCTTAAATTTTGTTTATCAAGTTTTATCGACACATACTTTTAAAAGTGAAATCGCCAAACTGATATTTTCTTTTTTTTAAGGTGTAAAAAAATTTGTACTGAAAATAAACTTTTCCTTAAATAGATATACTGGAGGGTATAAAAGAACTTATTTCATATTCTTTTGTTTCACAACCTATCTTTTTCCTGGGAATCTTTTTTTTTTTTTTCGTGTGTGTTACTAAAAGAACATCTTTAGCTGACACCGTGTTAGGAAAAAGTTCTAACTGAAACCATCTCTGTCAACGACTAAATCCATCACCTCCTACATCAGGTTTCTTATAAGTAGTCTGCGCAGATTACTTAAAAAGCGACCCACTTGTGCGCTTGAACCCAAATTCTATTTTAAAAGTACTTGAGAGAAATTCATTATATATATCTGAGAATTGAATCTGTAGTGGTTGACAAGTAAATAAAACAAACCAATTATATTCATAAATTTAAAAAAAAAAATTCGACATATATTTGCTACCACTTTCTAATTTTTAATAGATATCATATTAAATGGTTCTTTATCTAATTGGTATACCTTCATAGCGGTCTGATCGGACTACCTACAAAAAACCGTGTGGAGGCTTTTAGTTATAGGAGGCTAAATCTCACCTGTGTGGTAAGTTTTTATACAATTCTCTAAAACAAGAAAATTTCTCTGAAGAAAATGATTTGAAGAACATTGTAATTTTTAAAGTTATTAAATTTATTTATAAAGTTTGTATAATTAAGGTTTTTTTGATCGAATGCCTTTTTTGTTCGTTTTGTTCAAATTTTTAGGGTTATTAACTTATTTAATACTGATTGAAAACGCAACATTTTGTATAAATGTGAAAAAGTACTTTTATCATAGCTGCTAGCGTTCCTTATGTTCCAATAGGATTTTATTTTCATATTTAAAATGGTGGTAAAATTCATGCTTTGAATATTACATTTATGATTTTAAAAATTTATTTTAAATGATTTCGATAACCATTGTACTTAAATATTTAAAATATATATGCATTGGCGTAACGTAAGAGGGAGGGAACACTTTTCGTTTATAAACTGTTACTAAAATATATACATAGGTTTCTATGAAGCTTACCAACATTCAATGAAAATTTCATATGGCTGGGAGGAAAACAAAATATTTTGTTTTTGAACGTCCACTGTCCCCTTAAGTTTTATGCATACATTCATTTATAAATATACATGCATATAAAAAATAAATATGCTTATATACAAATGACTTAAAATAAATTTTCAGTTTACTTGAAACAAAAAAATTGTACCCCCCTCCCCCTCACGTTACGCCAATGTATGGCAGGTTTAGTAACAATTGATTTTTGGGTTTTCGGTAATATGATTTTAATCCTTTGCACTCGAAGTCTTTTCAACAGTTAAAAAAAATGGACGCAACCACTAATATTTTGAAAGATTTTTTTACACCTTATAATACCCGCTGATCACTGAATGAAATTGTAACAAAGTATAAAGAGAAAAAGAAAATTCACAATTAGAGTGGTGATTGATAGTCACCTCTCGAGTTGAAAGGGTTTAAAAAAATGCTCCGAAATGTCAAAGTTACTTAACTCATTTGAAAACTTGTAAGAGTCTTTGAACCAAGGTAAATATTGTTCTTAAAAAATCTTTTAAGTGGTAGCAAAAGTTAGAAAATGAAATGTATTTTTGTAAATTTGTGTCTACCACTACGTTAAAATTTTTCTAAATATCCACATTTTAGTAACAGACACTTGTATTTTTAATATTAATTTGAAAGCTAATGAAAATAATTTTTTGTGTTAAAATATTATCATCACTTTTTAATTTTAATCGGACAGTTCGAGCCCTGCTTTGCACTTAAACTAAAGATGGTAATAACTACTGGTATCTCCACATTCGTTTAAAAAATATTAGAGCTAGTTTACCCGATTGCCACAATAGATGATTATCTGATGAATAGATTATAACAGTAAATTACCTAATTTACTGACAGAAATATGGACATAGATCTTATTTTTTCAAGATAAATTTCAAAAATCATATTACCAATCTTTATCTATCTGATCAAATTCCTTAGAAATAAACATAATTTAATTTACAAAACCACCCATTTTATATATATCGATATTTCCACCAACGTGGAAATAATCTTGCATGTATGCACTCTTGACTTTGGTTTGAATCTCACTTTTTCTTCGGTGTTAGTGCTCTTTGTCAATACGAATATTAGCATTACTGCACAGAATTTATATTATGAGTTAGGCCAAAATGCGTGGATAAGGATTATTACCATTAAAATGGGAATACAGATTATGTGAATTCTTAGAAAATGTTTTTTTTTTAATAGTTGTGTAGAATGTTTAGTGGTAAAAAATTTTATTTATTAATATTTTTTAAATTTAGAATTTAACTTACCACTACATGTGAATAATTCAAATACTTCAATAAAGTTTGATTACTCACTGCGTGCGAATGACTGAAATAGCTAAATACAAGGTCAAATAAACTAGTGGTGAAATTTTTTCATTTCTCATAAAGCTTCATAAAAATTATATTTGTTTTAATAATTCGGGGTTTATTTCACAAGCACTGATTAACCGTTTTCCAGCCAGACTTTTATTTTGCAGTAATAGGAAAAGTGTCTTGTATGAAAAATGATGGAGCAAGGTTGCATATAAATTATACGCTGTAATAATTATATTGATATAATTATGGGCTACTATCTTACAATCATTATTGATGTTTGTGAATTTTTAATCTCCTCTGGTATGTTGATCAAGTAAAAACAGAGAAATTTAAAGAACAAAGAAATAAAACAAATCCTTTTCACCTTGATTAAAATCACAAATACGTGACTGCTTTTTATATCGCATATAATTTATTTGAAAATTTTAAAATCAATATTTCAATTAACTTCTGGTTTGATGGCAAGACATTTCGTTTTAAAAACGGTAAAAATTATGAATAATCTATTTACTAGAAGCATTTTATTTCAAGCACTTTTATTCTAGAAATATAAAAAGCGCTATTTATTGATTTAAATATAGAGTTTAGTTTCTCTGCGATATACTAGTAAAACACTTAAGCCTATCGTGTTTAAAAAGCTGAAAATGCGCTAAATTAAATAAGAATCTGTAAAAGAAAATTATATATCCCGAAATATGAAGAAAGGATTTTGCTTGAATATTTAGAATGGGATTAAGTTTTCTTGTTCAGTATTTTTTTTATTAATTCTATAAATTTTATTTAAAATAAATTTATTTAGGAAATTTTATTTGGAATAATTTTATTTTCAATAATTTTGTCCTTCACTATATACACGCAACTTCAATATATGTGCGTATATAGCTTGGTAATTGTATTGTGGAGTTATTAAATGTAAAATTAAACAACTTAAGGTTACCCAAAGTTTATAAATTCGCTACCGCTTTAAATATTGTATGGAATTTACTGGTTAGCACCTGTGTGTTAAAATATTTAATTTTGCGTCTTTCAAATTCTAAATTTTAACTCTTGCTAATCAATTAATCAATTTTTATTAGCTATTCACAAATATAAAAATAATCTTGTTTTACGTGGTTAAAAAGGATGTTCATTCATTTCCCTATCAATAGTTCATCAGATTCACTTTATTTTGTTATTACTTCACAAAAAACTCCTCGTAAAAAATATAATTATAATATCAATTTTAGCTCTTCCTTACTTAAATAATTTAAGGCGATAATTTAATTACAACGTAGGAAGTGGCGACAACATTTATTTTTCCTTCCGCGCTCCTTAAACCAAATATTTGCAAAGCTGGCAAGAAGAGCTCAAATTCTACGTTGGTTATTTTTGATTAGTTCCGCGACTAAATTCAATTTGGAGCTTTCTTTAGTTATTCTTTTAGTTAGACTTTTTTGCTTTGAAAGTTTTCCATTTTCATGTAAAATTCTTACTCTAAATTTTATAGTTTTTCCTGTGCAATAGTTTTAAAATTGTTTATTTGTTTAAAATTGCTTTTTCTTTTCGGTTCAATTGTAAAACTTTTCGCGTGTGGAACATATTGGAACTCTTTTGCACAATATCTATGTTTTATAAGAGCGTTTCGTCATATAAAAAATAAGAAATAATTAAAAACAAATAGCTTGTTTAAAAAAATATTCGAAAAAATATATATTATATGTATTTTAGAAAAATAATTATTCATCATAATAATTATTTCCATGTTTAATTAGTAAAATCTTTCTTTTTTTTAGTTAATCTCAAATCTTATTGGTAAATTCTATTTTTCATGGTGTTCTTTAAAAAAAAAATGCAGAAGTATTTTAAAAAATTGCAGAAGTATATTTAATTTTAATTTTTTCTTCTATTTCAGAGAAATTTTTCTTTGTGTTAAAGTTTACGATAAATGGACAGTTTGTAAAAATACGTTAATAGACTGGTTTTTGGTTTTTTTTTTCTTTAGAAAAAACTGCAAAAAATTACGACAGAGCTACCATTTGTTTAGTTTCTAAGGAATAAACGAAAAAAATTCTTTTCTTGACTGAAAGCATTACTTTGGATTTATTTGTCTAAAACTTCATTTGTTTCAAAAATATATAAATAGGAAATAACAGTCGATAAATTTCAAGCTCTTGTTTTTTCCAGACTTGTCAGTCTATATATATATATATATATATATATATATATATATATATATATATAATTTCCAATGATTGGATTTTCGATTGAACTTTATGATGTTTCGATGAAGTGGTGGAATGCAAATGAAGTAAAGGAGTATTCATGTGGATCATTGAGTTCTGACTGACAGTAGGGTGATTAGAGCAAAATATAAAAATATGAGGTATAACTTGAGCTAAGCTGGTGAAAATGAGGTTATGTATATGATATTGATGTCAGGAATATGGTGCATCACTGCAATAGTATGCTCCTATTAGTCTGATGTTCTTGTTGTCAGTTAAATTTTCATATAGGAATATTTCATTAAAATTTGCTGCTGAGCAAGAGATGGTATTAGAAAACTGGAACAAAGTGGTATTGCATATGAACTTTCAAATCATTTATATGTAGTTATGGGGAAAATATAAGAAAATAAGAAATAATACATTAAAACATAAACAAAGCTACATTTTTACAAAAAGAGTAGAAAGATATCAGCTCTGAATTCATATTCATATTTTAACTGAATTTTCCAGCAAATTATAAGTTTTATTTTTTAATTGTTTTCATTGGTTTCTTATTTATGGTTATGGCATGTTAATGATCGGCCAGGGTGGTTGCCAGCATACCACTGATGAGATGGAGTACGGCGCCACACTGGAAGCAAACGATGATTTCCCCGGGAGTGGATCTCAGTGGGAGTAAGACGGTTCAAACAGTCCATAGTAAGATCACAGTCATTCTTCGCGAGCACATCGGCTGTCTCATTGCCATGTACCCCGACATGCGATGGGATCCTTTGTAGGCTCATTGGTGTCTTCAGGCCTACCTCAGAGAGAAGCGTTATAGTCTCCTGGCCAGGAATATCAAATATTTCCGGCCAGTTCTTGAAATACTGTATAGCACTCCTACTATCGGTCAATATCCAAATGCAATTATTATCAGTTGTCTTGGCATAATTAAGGGCAGTTCCAATGGCTATGATCTCAGATCTAAAGACTGAGCAATTGTCAGGGTTTCGGATACTGATCTTGACTTCAGTATCATTGCTGTAGACAAAAACACCACTCCCAGTTCTATTGTCTTCCAACTTGCTACCGTCAGTGTAGATGACCAAGGCGCCAGAAGGGATACTATTTGTGGGTTTAACCCGTAAAGCAGAGTACGCTAAAAATGATGAAAACACAAGTAAACTGGAACACAACATTTATTACATCTTTAAATGTTTAACTGAAATCTAAAATTCGTAATGTTCAACAAAAGAATCATTATTAACAAATACAATCTTAATCCTATGACGGATATCAGGCCATCGGCTAAAGAATAAAAAGAAAGGTGGGCTGTCTGCTATGAAAAAAGAAATTGTTCGTTCTTTTATATAACATGATGTCTTACGTCACATTGATTAATTGACTATTTCTTGACTTCTCTTCACTTCCATACTGGAGACGAATCTGTAAAAGACTAAAACACTAAAGTTTATAACTGGAAATTACTTATTTCCACATTCGGCCCCATTATAAACTTTATTAATAAAATACTGAAATTTTTCTTTACTTAAAGGTTTCGTAAGAAAATCTGCTAAGTTGTCTTTACTACAGATGTACTCCAATTTAAACAAGTTTTCTTCTAACATATTTCTAATAAACTGATATTTTACGTCTATGTGCTTAGTTTTCACATTTTCAATCGAATTTTTAGAAAAATAAATTGCTGCTTTATTGTCACATAGTTGAATTGGTACTTCTATATTTTCTAATACATTCAATTCGTTTAAAACTCTTGAGAACCAAACAATTTCTTTAACAGATTCTATAAGTGAGATAAATTCGGATTCCATAGAACTAAGAGCTACACACTTTTGTTTACTTGTTTTCCAAGTAAATGGTATACCAGTGAAATATATTATATGCCCACTTGATGAATATCTGTTGGTTAAGTGACATCCCCAATTAGCATCAGAAAAAGCTACTAAGTTATTTTGATTTACACTTGACAAGTTAATTTTCAAATCTTTCGTATTAAACACATAATTTAATAAATCAACAACTATATTCCAATGTTGATAAGAATAACCATTACAATATTGCGATAAAATATTAACTGAAAATGCAATATCAGATCTACTTCTATTAGCTAAAAAAGAAAGACATCCAATCAGAGTTCTATATGGGAATTTTTTCATTAAATCTGTTTCAAAAATTTCTTCTTCTTTAACTTTAGGTGGTAATTTAATTCCAGGTTTTAAGGGCAAATTTACAAAAGTTTTAGGTAGTTCTTCAAATTTCTTCATTAACTTTTCAATATAAGTTACTTGATGTAAATAAACACTATCATTTACAGTTTCAAAGTTAAGTTAACTATCATTTACAGTTTCAAAGTTAAAGTTAATAACACGATGTCGTCGACATATACCAAAAGAATAACTTTAGATTTTAATTTATAAACACAATTACACCAAAGTAGTTTTTGAAAACCTAGTTGTCCTAAAGTATTATCTAACTCAATATTCCACTGTCGTCCACTTTGTTTTAAACCATATATAGCTTTATTTAATTTACAAACCATATATTCTTTACCTTTAACTTCAAATCCTTTTGGTTGAGACATATATAAAGTTTCAGTTAAATTTCCGTATAAGTATGCACTTTTAATATCTAACTGTACGCATTTCCAGCATAAAACACTTACTAATAAAATGAATAGAAATCGTATAATTGAAAAATTTACTACAGGTGAAAAAATGTCAGAAAAGTCTTTTCCTTTTACCTGTTTAAAACCTTGAGCTACCAGCCGGGACTTGAACTTCTTTATCTGGTTTTTATCATCTCTCTTCACATTATACACCCATCTGCTTCCGATGATTTTGGCATTTTCTGGAGGTTCTACTAAATTCCATACTTTACGATTTTTCATCATCAGAATTTCATCTTCCATGGATTTATTCCACTTATCCTTGTCGGCTGATTCTTGGGTTTCCTCGTACGTTCTAGGAGATTCCAAGTTGTATACTTCGCCTTCGAAAATATCTTCGAAATCTTGAACTACACAATCAGTAGATGAATCTTCGCTATCTTCTTGCTTTGGACTTTTAGCCTTAAATGAAAATAGTTCTGGTTGGAACTTTAATCCGTTTTTGGCACAAAATCGTACTACTTCGATAGTTGATCGAAGTCTCTCTTTGCTTGAAGGTGGGTAATAATAAACATCTATTCTTGAACTTAATTTTCTTGGTGCTTCAATTCTTTTCCACTCTTCAATGTTTATTGGTAGCATTTCTTCTTTCTTTGTAACCGTTTCTTCGTTATTGTCTAACACTTGTTCTTGGTAGCTATCTTTATATCTTACGTATTCACACTTCTTATTCTTCCCAAATAATGTCTCTACTCCATTTTTCGTTTCGTCAAAACTAGCATGAATAGTTTCTACTACTCTTCTTTCTTCTGGAATATATATCCTATAACCCTTCGTTTTTGTTGCGTAGCCAACTAAGATTCCTAGTTTTGATGTCTTGTTCAACTTGTTGCGTTTTACTTTGGGTACGTGAACAAATGCCAAAGAACCAAATATTCTTAAATGTCGAACTGATGGTTTGTATCCATTCCAAATTTCAAAAGGTGTCAATCCATTTGTTAACTTGTGTTCACTTCGGTTTCGTACATGAACGTACATATATAGAGCTTCAGCCCAAAATCGGTCATTTAGTCCACTATCGTGAAGTGATGCACGAACAGCTTCAACTGCGTCACGGTTGAATTTTTCAGCAATCCCGTTTTGTTCTGGAGAATAAGTTGAAGTTCGCTCTATTCGAATTCCCAAATTGTTTAAATAATCTTCAAACTCGGCGTGACAAAATTCCATTCCGTTGTCTGTCCTGACTGACTTCAATTTGCAGTTTAACTCTCTTTCAGATTTTACGAGATATGTTTTGAAACATTTAAAAACTTCTGTTTTCTTCTCTACAGTAAAAACTTCCACTTTTCTAGAAAAGTCATCTATTATCGACAAAAAATATCGACTTCCACCCATTGAAGGTGTTGGAGAAAGTCCCCACAAATCCATATGCACCTTATCCAGTGTTTTATTTGTTAGACGTTGATAATTCCTTTTAAAAGATGTTCGGGTAGACTTTGTCACTTTGCAAGTAATACAGGTTTCAGATTTACCTTTCAGTTGTTCAATTCCTTTTACAACATTGTTATTACTCATGTGCTTAACAAGATTATCACTTAGGTGAGCAAATCTCCGATGACACAGTTTTATGTCTAATGCAGCGTTAACTTCATTTTTAAATATTTCAGATTTACGTTTGTCAGGTAAACCTTTCACAACATACAGTTTATCAATTCTAGGTACACTGAAGAAATATCTACTACGGTTATCGTATATTATCATTTTTGAATTTTGCCAAACAATTTTATATCCCGCTATATCAATATTAGATCCAGCTATTAAATTACGTCTTAGATTTGGAGCATAGTATACGTTCTTTAATATTAGCTTTACGAATCTGTTGTTATCTTTAACATAAAAATTATGTCACCTACCCCTTCTACTTCTGATGTGCTGTTCTTGTCCCCAACGAGAACTTTTGCTTTATTTAGAGGACTGAAGGTTTCGAACCATTCTCGTCTGTTCGTGAAATGGGATGTTGCTGCTGAGTCAATAAGCCATTATTCTAAATCCAGTTCCGTGCTGTCGACCTCGGCAACTTCTTCGTTAATTTCAATATCCGTATAGAAAATACCAGTAGCGGGACTTTGCTTCGCACTTTGACGATCTTGCATTTTATTTGCAGTTTTGCTTGCTCTGCAATCTCTTGAATAATGACCTTGTTTATTGCAATTGAAACACGGCCCCATACTTTTATGTCGATATCCTCTGCTCTGAAAGTTTCGTCTGTATCCAGTTTCTTGTGTATTTCTCCGGCCCAGACCGCTTCCGCGGTGTGTACTGTCTTCGTTTTTCGACCAATTCCTTTCTCTTGATGATTTCATGTCTGTTTTAGCTAAGTAAGCATGTGTAACTGAATCGAACCCACTATCTCGAGCGTTTATTTGAATTCTGCCGGATTCGCTGATCAATTGGCTCTCAATATTATCTATTGTAAATTCAGAATCCTTTAAACGATATAAGATCTGTACTAAATTGTCATATTCCTCCGGAAGTTTTCTTATTATCTGGAAACATACTAATAGTTCGGGAATCTCGAACCCAGCGTCTTTAATCTGTGCACTTTTATCTCGAACTCGTTGGCAGAATATTCCAATCACCTCTTCATTAGGCTGAAATTTCAATTCGTAAAATTCATCAACCAGGCCAGCTATTCTTGCTCTTGATTTAGGTTCAAAATTTTCTTTTAGAATATCCCAAGCTTTCTTTCCATCTGTTGTAGACTGAATCAACTTCAAAAATTGGCGTTCAACACCTTGATATATTGTAGAATAAGCTCTAGCTTTCCTTATCTCGAAATTCTGTCTAACTGATTCTGGGGCAGTGTCTGAAGGTGGTGATGGTGGTTCAGCTCCACCGACGAATTCCCAACTTCCACGATCCATCAGAGCTACTCTCATGTCACACTTCCAACTATCGTAGTTGAATGCTCCCAGTTTAGGAAAAGATAAATTCGTTGATTCTAAGTTTCTTTCCATATTCAAAACTTGGTTTCTTCCTGTGATTAAAATAAATATTTCAACTCCCAGATCGAATTTCTTCTGAATCTATATCGTTAACGTGGGCAAATGCGTTGACGTGGGCAAAAGGCCCATAACCTTTGTGGGTTTAACCCGTAAAGCAGAGTACGCTAAAAATGATGAAAACACAAGTAAACTGGAACACAACATTTATTACAACTTTAAATGTTTAACTGAAATCTAAAATTCGTAATGTTCAACAAAAGAATCATTATTAACCAATACAATCTTAATCCTATGACGGATATCAGGCCATCGGCTAAAGAATAAAAAGAAAGGTGGGCTGTCTGCTATGAAAAAAGAAATTGTTCGTTCTTTTATATAACATGATGTCTTACGTCACATTGATTAATTGACTATTTCTTGACTTCTCTTCACTTCCATACTGGAGACGAATCTGTAAAAGACTAAAACACTAAAGTTTATAACTGGAAATTACTTATTTCCACACTATTGACAACCTATAGGGCCAACTGTTTCAACAGGTCTGGATGGTCCACTTGTTTATTGGCTTGAGATCTCAGATTGTCATTAAAACTGATGCCCCTAAGGGTCACCGTAGGAGGCAAAAAATTAAGAGTGGTTGAAGGGAGGACCTCAAATTCATGGCAGTTGAAACGTGGTTTTGTTTATGTTAGCAGTTGTTCTTTCCATTCTAATTAGGGTAAGACTAGCCTGTCAAATAGTTTCAAAGATTTAAATTTTCAGTTTGTATAGCCAGGGGCCGGTAGACTCTTATAACTTAGTCACCACTTTTTCTTCAAACCTAATAAGTTTATGACCGATATCGATAGGTCCTTTTCTTTTAATAGACACTTTTTGCAAACCTTTTTTTTTTCTTTGCTCGGATTAAATTATATTTTTTAAAAAAAAATTCATATAAGAAAGTCTCTACGTCAATAAAAAGTTAGTTCAACAATAAAAATAATACAATAAGTGTCAACATTCAATTAAACATACTGACTTTAAAGAACTGTGCTTAGAAATATTTCGGGAGGCAATATAATTTAATTACATTACAGCTTTGAAATATATGAATTGTTAAAAAACTTTTCTTGTCATCATGAATCATTTGAATTTGGAGGATCATGTTCGAAATACTTTTTCAGCTCTGATTGATGTATTTTTATCATTGGGAAAAAAGGACCGGAAATTATTTTATATTAAGTCTTCACTTTCTTTGCTGACTTGCCACGTGACGAGTGGCTAGTAGTTATTTTCAAATCTACAGTCAAATATGGATTCGATATGCGATCTCGTAATCGATAATCGTAATTTATTGTCGTAACTTGTAAATTATTGAAATCTGTAATTAAATTTTTAGCATAACAAAAGAAAAAACAACAAACCAAGCCTAATGACACTGAAACTCCATCTTGTTTATAAACAACAAGCTGGTATTTAGGTTATAAGTCAGGTGGTTGTGCATCTGCGGTCTTTTTCGTGAGTTCAGACTATACCAATGACAATTTTTTAATTATACTTTTGGAGTACTTTTATTCATCATTTTTAATTATAGGAGACATAATATTTTGAAAGAATATGGATTTTACATATTTTAATAATTACATACATTAGATGTGTTTGTAGTACTAAATTCTATAGGATGCCTGAACAATATGTGAAATGTTTAATAATTTATACCTTACTACCTAGTTTTCACCATTCTATTAAAGGCTTAGATATTCTAAATAATGCTCTATCACCACTATAAACAACTTCAACATTACTATTTATGTATAATTATTATTTATGGTAATTGTTGATGCTCAGATGTATTAATAATGCAATTACAATTCTATAGTTAAACTGAAATTACAATACGTTATTGAAACTCTGTTTCTTTTTAACACCAATTTCTATTAATGTAACATTGAAAATTAATACTGCACTTTAAGAATTATAAGCTCGTAGTAAGCAGCTACTTTACTTACGAAATGGAGAAAAAAAATCTATAAAAACTGGAAAAATGCTGAAATGAAGGAAAAAAACTTATCTGGGCTGTGCATTTAAATATAAATACCGGATAGGGTTTATCTGCAGCTTATTGAATTTTCTTATTTTTAGCCGTTGTTTAAACATCCTTTTAGCTCACTTAGCCTTTTTTAATACGAGGACCGTAAGCTGAAGAGAATAAATCAATAATCTTCTAAGTCCCTTGAGTATCAATTTAATCTTATAAACAAAAGAAAAGCCGAAAATACAATACAGTATATCTGCTTATTTATCCCTTAAATAGGTTTTCTGTTTTAGAGGGAATTTTAAGTAAGAATTTTAATTATCCGAAAAATAATTCAATTGTAAAGCTATAAACTTTTTTTTTCTTCTTATGGAAGAGCTTTCTAAATGGTGATGATAAGTTAATTTAAATGTATTAATAAAGCATTTTTAATTAAGACAGTAGTTGTAAAGATATCATTTCCTTTCCGGTTAACTTTTGTTCTATCCGAAGATCATTTTCCCAAGGGGTAGTGAAGTTTTAAGCAAATTATGATCGTAAGCTGAAGTATGATTTTCATGCATTTAAATAATTAATATATCTGTAATGATCAAAATCATTTCAAATTAGTTTAATAAGTTTATAAGTTTGATTATAGTGTGTATTGATATTATATCTAAGAGCAAAATGCTTCAAGCTTTACCTTTAAAAGTTATAAGAATATTTTGTTTTGCTTTTAATTTTGCGCACTGCCTAATATAATTTATGCGTTTTGAATATAGTTAGATTTCTAATTAACCCAATGCTAGGATGCTACTACGCTTTTGGAAAAATATTTTATTGCGCAGAAGGCGAGTATAAATTAAAAGCAAACGTGGAGGTGGCGGGTTCGAATCCTTTCATAACCCTGCATGATGTCCTTCTCTGAATTTTTCAATCTGTCCTTTTACTTCACGAAGATTTATAAGCTTAAATTGAGCACACAAGCCTGCAAATGTATGTAATTTCAGTAAAGCAATAAATTATAGCTCTTATAATTTTTGGTAATTTTGCTAAACGTTTTAAAAGCCTCTTCACGAGATGACTGGAACTAAGTGGCGTTTCTTATAAGGTTTTTTATCACCTACAATGGTGTGGAAAATAACTTAAAATCAGTTTTAAGAAACTAAAAAATAATCTATTAAACCATCAACTTAGATACCACTAGAAGAAATTTTCCCAAAATTGAGCAGAAAATTGGCAGCCCTAACATTGGCATCATTTGATGAGTGAGTTTCATCATGCAATTCGAATAAATAAAAAAAATGTATGGATTCAAATGTAAATGTATGTTGCTATCAATTGTTGCAGTCGAAAGAGATGATGCATTGATAACGACCACATGATAAAAATAGGTAGGTAAGAATTTTTTATTTGGTAATCGACTAAATAAAAAATAATTTATCATTTTTAATCAAAAACTTAATAACAGCTTTTTATTTTACTGTTTCACCTTAGTCTGGAATTTAAATGAATCAGATGCCATTGGGTAAATTCTTTCAAATTCCGATAGTCTTAACAGTTGTTTGGAAGCTGGCGGTGTCAATTCGGTTGCGGTGTCAATGAAATTAAGTAATTACTAATAGCTGTGTTGCCCCGGAAGACTAACATTGCGAATAGCAGTGTGACTCTTTTATTAAATTCCAAATTTTAATAAAACACATAAGAACTTGCATTCTTTCCTAGCTTTTATTTTGAAATCGCTGAAGTAACAATTACATACACTTTTTTGTTTTAAATATGTATAATTTAAAATATAAGTTATGCTGGTAGATGCAATTATAAAAAAAGAGTTAAAAAATGAACAAAAATTTAGTTTAAACAACTTTTTACATTTCATTTTTGACTAATTTTAAAAAAAAATTCTCTATTCTTCAACTCCATGTAAACAATTTTTCATTTAGAAATATGTTGAGAGATTTTACATGGCAAAAACTTGCAAGCACAATTTTAAAGATCATGTTTGAACCTTTTAAAAATGGTGTACTTTTTAACCATACGAAATTTGCATCGACAAAAAAAGGGCGTAGGACGTCTAAAGTTTTTTTTATTTTTAATGCCACTATAAACCTAAATGCATTCTTATGTAAATATCACAATAGAATGGTTCATTTTAAAATCCCCAAAAGAAACTTTATTCTTTTCATGAGTTTGATAGATTCCAATTTTTCATACGGAAATATGGCATCTTTACCAAACGCTTCAAGCATGATTAAATAAATAATCCATAGAAATTGAAGAGGTAAGATATTACTTGATTAAAGACTTCATTCGCGTTAAAAAAAATATAGTAGTAAAAGTATAACATATAAAAATATCGCAGTCAACACGTTTTAAGCGCTTATAAACAGGTGCCTATTTTCAAGACTTGCAGGGCGTAAATTTAAAGAAACAAAAGTTATTTGAAAATACATAAAGTTGGAACAAAAAATCGAAAAATAAAGGAGAGAAATAAAACTAGTAAAACGACAGTAGCCGAAAGAGAAAAAAGATGTATACTTCAAACACGCTTAAAAATTGTACCAACAGTATTGCCATGTAAAATCGTAAAGCATTTGTTGCTAAAAAAAATTTTTTTTAGTAGATTTATAGAAGTGTTCGTATTATTTTGTTGCTCACCTGTATATTATTTTTCTTAAACTTATTTTGTTATATCCATTATCTTAAACAATCATTTTGGTTCTGATCATTTCCTTAAATATGCGTTGTGCATTTTCTGAATGTAGTCTAGCTGAAAAATAATATTAGAAAAGGTCATCAAGTCAAGGTCATCAGTAAAAGGTCAAAGGTCATCAGTAAAAGAATATTTTGAAGAAGAGTCTCAATATCCTTACAATTTGCGTAGCTATTTGACGAAAAGTTAAAAAATGCATCATCCCGAAACTTAAGTTTTCCCCGACCGGAATTGTCTGGTTGGTAAGACGCTTGGATCATGTTCGAATCCCTCCAACCGAAGAATTCCCATGTATTAAATGATGACTGGTGCACGTTAAATCTGTCGGGGTCACAAAATCCTCCAAGCTGCCATAACAAATCAATACCTCTAGGAATACTGAATTGGAGATTGATCGTTCTCTGATTCAAGTCAAAATTACGATCTGTGGATGAATGAAAGGAGTATGAATGGAGACCTCCCTGTAAAAAGGGCTGATACGTGTGTGGCTGAAATCGTATTCTTCCCCATAGATGGCGACACTGAAAAAGAAGAAACTCACTCTTTGCCTTAAGAACCGCTTGGATTCCCATAGCAGGCTTGCTCGTATTTGCAAGTGGCATTAGGAAAAACAACTTAAGGTACCCATTTAAAATTAAAAATTGAATTTTCACTGCTTCAAACTTAATTTCTTCATGAATATTATTTTTTCCAAAAATTAAAATTCTTGGCATTTGTGAGAACTCTTTTTCACAATAAACTATGAAACGAGGATTACAATTCAAGAATTACAAACTTAATTACTTAACTTATTACTTACTTACACTGCGACCGGCCTGTGTAGGGGTTAAAGATCTGCCCTTGCATCAGGAAGGTTTTGGGTTCGAATCCCGGGCTAGACATGGATGTTCTTTCCTTCTCTGTACTATCTGTCCTTACTGTGGAAGCAACTTTGGCCCATCTAATATGGTGCTACTGAAAGAGAGGCCAACAAAACTGCCCTGTAAATGCCTGAATTGACGAAAAATGTTAACACAGGTGGGCATTGGGAAAAAAATTACTTACGTAACACGTTGAATGCCACCCTAATTTTACATATCTTGCCCGTCTGGCCACAACAGTAAATAACTACAAACTAAACTTGCAATTATTAGACAAATTTTGCTAGTTTTTTAAAAGGTTTAGCATGACATATCTGAAAAAAAGTGGTGAATTATATAAACCTACGAATTGTTTAGAAATGATGGTGGATAAAAATCTACTAAATTGAATTTATTAAACCAAGAATCAAAATTAATAAACTACCACTTGAAAATATTTATTCGCTGTCCGAGCAAGTTGGTATGTCTGTGTATATAAATAAAAATATTTTTGTGTGTTCTATATTGCATTAATTTCTTCAAACACCATTTTAGTAACGATAATAATATTAAAAGAAAACAAAAATTCGAATTATGTGTTTCTAATAACCTTGGCTTCGCCGGTCACTGGTCAACCCCGTGGCGCTACGAACAAACTCAGTGCCTGTCACCAGTGACCCCATGGCGTTCAACTTGTTAAAGATTACTACTTATGAAATAAAAACTTAATTTTGGAGCAGCAATGACAAAAGACTGATCCAAATTGCATAAAAATTGGAAGACGTAGGGTGTATTTTGTAAAAGTTTCTTAATTTTTTTGAAAAGTAGGAAATGAAAAATTTAGGTGGTAAACCTACAATTCATAAACATCCTCTGAAAAACATAAAACGACGTGGAACAAAATGCAAAATGTAGCACTAGCAAAGCAGGTATTCCTGGATCAAAATATACTGTTCACCGAACAAGTACTTATTTGAATATTTTTGTAGTTAGAAAACAAAAATATAAAATAAGTTAGAAAAGTCACAAAACAAATTTGGAGAAGCGCATGACATTGACCGTCAATTTCTGAATTCAACACCAAAACTTGATTCCCAACATTACTCCTAACTTATCTACCACTAGAATAAATTTTTACAAAAAGTGAAGAAAGATAGCCGCCCAGCAATAAATAAATTTCTAATCTTGGTTATTTTTTAATGTTATCTCACTGTTACATATTTCAAAATGTTTATATACACTGTAAAATATTTCATGATGAATGGGTTAGGGGTCGCTGCACGGCCTAGGCACCCAGTTTGTTTTAAACAAAGAAAAGAAACAATAAATAAATTAGTTAAAATATTTATTGTTGTATGTAAATAATTAGCAGAATAAATCATAGTGCTACTTGCGATTTTAAAATTAACTAATTTTAATAAATAAATAAAAATTGTGGTTTTACCATTTCTTACATTTTTAGTCGCCTGTTGCATCTCTGTATTTGGTTTTATAGTTATCAATAATTCGAAAAAAAGATTCAAAGTAATTTTGTCTCTGCTTTTAAAATAAACAATGAGTTAATTCTAAACTTTTTTGAATCAACGTGAAGGATTTCGTTCGTAATTATTGTTTTAAAATTATTATCAGTTTTAAAGCAATGTAACATTTGTAATTGAGTTTTTAAAAAAAAATAATAAAATAAATAAATATGTTAACCTTCTAACAATATAGTGTAACGTCAGATATAACAAGCTGGAACCTTAACGTAAGTTACATTACGTTAGAGCAAAATGTTCTAAAAATATTTGGTCTTTACGAAATTTTAATTTTTCCTTTTAATTTCTAACATTTTCCAAGGTCACGATATCGGATTTCTCAGTTGAAAAATGTAAAGAAAGGTTTATTCCGAAATTAAGTCATGGATTAAGTGAAATTGAAATCTTGCAGAAAACTTTTGTTAATGGTTGTAGTGTTTCAAAGCTAATTTCAGGATACAGGGCTGCAAACTACAACATAATTTGAAGTACACAGAGCTGCAAACTTTCATGGAGTTTTAGGAAAAAAATTTCTAGCGGTAGTTAAGTTTATGGTTTTATGTCGCGTTCTTTGTTTAGTAAATTTAATTTATTTTCCACACCATTGCAAGAAAATGATTCAAAAGTTTAGAGCGTAATTTGATATATATATATATATATATATATATATATATATATATATATATATATATATATATATAATGTATATATACCTGCTTATGCGTTAAATAAATATGTTCATTCTTTTGCCTCATAAGTATTTTTGCAATGTCACATTTTTTTTAAAAAATTGTCTATGCTATTAGGAAACTTAATAGTCTTTAGATCCATTGCCTCTTTATTACTTTTCTATATTTATAAATCATTAATTATTATTTAATTTAGACCCGCATCCCATTATAGACGATCGATTGAGTTCGATATATATATATATATATATATATATATATATATATATATCGATATATATATATATATCGATATATATATATATATATATATATATATATATATATATATATATATATATATATAAATATATATATATATATATATATGTATATATATATATATATCGAACTCAATCGATCGTCTCTAATGAGATGCGGGTCTAAATTAAATAATAATTAATGACTTAAAAATATAGAAAAGCAATAAAGAGGCAATGGCTATAAGGACTAATAAGTTTACTATTAGTATAAACAATTTTTTAAAAACAATTTGACTATATATTGGAAAAATACTTATGAGGTAAAAGGCCTTATTTATTTAACGGATTGCAAGCAGGTAACATAAAAGAACATTTTTGAAATTTTGCTATCCAAATAAAAGTTTAACACGTTCAAGCCGGGTGTTCGGGCCTGAAAGTGGGACGGAAAAGACAAAATACTGGTAGAAGAACTATTTCAATATTAGATAATATTCGGGAGGAGTTGATCTATTCTCAACAATAACAATTCACTGTAAGGAAATTTATCACGGCGAAGAAGCAATTCAATATAAAAATTGCATCCGTTAAAAACAATTGGTAGTTATGGATTTTTATTATTCCCGGTGAAAAACTAAAAAATGAAATTTATTTGTTACCAGTTTTTACTCCGGTGCACCGCCCGATGAGACAATCTAGCGTGGGCCACCGGTGGGTCACGTCGGCGTGAAAGTGTTAAACAGTGGTAGCAAAACTAAATAGTTTCCGCAATGTTTTCTAAGAAATTATCCATTCGGGATAACCACTAACACAAGTGATTCAGTGTTTATGTAATCAGTACTACAATGACTCGTCGTATTTTGTTCTTCTTTTTAAGTGAAGTTGTAGCTATAGAGACGAGTTTGCTCCACATTTTAAGAAATCATATCTACCACTTTTTTAAAATTACAATCTCTAGCAATCGTAATACATTATTTTCAAAGTTTCCCGCATCCAATGCGTTAAAATATTTTATTTTCTAACCGTCGTTGAACAACAGGCCCAATTTTTTGAGCTTGCGTCTACTGACGCACAACTCCGTAGCCTTGTAACTTTGAACCCAATTCAGAAGACAAGGGAGCTCCATTATCAAGTTTCCGGAGAAATTTTGCCTTCGTGGAAGAGTTTATGATGGAACTAACCTGCATTTGCGCTACATGGAGAGGAAAACCCACTAAAACCTTCAACGGTTAGCCTCACTGCAAGGGAGCTCTAATACATGATCCGTCTACTACTGAGGACGTTTTACATCGTCACTGAGGTCGGTTCGAGCAACGCCTCCTATAACTGAAAGCCTCCACACAGTTTTTTATAGGTAGTCCGATTAGACCACTGTGAAGGATATCCACTTTCCGAACGAGTCACTAAATACAAAATCTAGTTAAGATAAGTAAGATGACCTAGCTCGAGCCATCACCTCCTACATCAAAAAGCCTCCACACGGTCTTTTATAAGTAGTCCGCGCAGACTATTTAAAAAGCAAACCACTTGTGCGCATGAACCCAAAACCTTTTATAAAAGTAATTGAAAGAAATTTATCATATATATTTGAAAATTGAATCTGTAGTGGTTGACAAATGAATAAGGCAAACCAGTAATATTCATAAGTAAAACAAATTTTTAGTCATATATTTGCAACCACTTTCTTATTTCAACTAGATTTTGTATTAAATGACTCGTTCGGAAAGCGGAAATCTTTCACAATGGTCTGATCGGACTACTTATAAAAAACCGCGTGGAGGCTTTCAGTTATAGGAGGCGTTGGCTAGGTGCGGAATTAGACTTAATCAGCCATTGCTGGGATTGAAACCCCTTTCGCCTCATTGGGAGGCGGGAGCTCCATCCTCTTAGCAACCACGGCGCTTCCTCAAAATATAGGGACTAGCCGCAATCTGGGAAATGTGTTCTCAATAGTTTGGCAAGCAGAGCGGTGTTATGTTGAATTTAATTTATGAGTTTTTCGCCAGATCTCGAAAACTTTTTAAACAAATTGAAAAATTTTTTCACACAATTTTAAAAATCATTTATCCATAGATAATTCCATATAAAAAATACCTTTCAGTAAATATTTAATTTATTATTTTTTTATCTAATAATAGTTGAAAAAATGTGATTTATAAGGTATAAAATTTTTTCATCATTTCAATGAATACAATTTTACCTGGAAAAATACTAAATATCAACAAAATCTATTAAATTGGTCATAAAAAATCGAATTTTTTTTAAAAAAAAGACTTTTTTTCGGTAATGCGGGGTCCGTTTCTTATTTTTCGCAATGTACTTTTACAACTGTAACTTTAACTCTCGAACATTTTTTAACAGCCTTACGTTTTTTTTAATGACATTGCAAGAAACATTAATGGTGTGAGCACGTACTGAAAAGTAACAATATTTCAGGTTTATATTTTTTGAAAATAATTTTCGAAGAATTTTTCATTTCATTTTAAAATTTACTTTCAATCATTTCACCCTTTTTTGGCTAGATAAGTGTTTTCTAGAAAATTACTTTTGAACGTGTATAAAGAATGAAAAATTTTCTCGCTAGAACTGAGCAGTACTTTGCAGATTCGTGTTTTATGCTCGATTTTTTTGTTTACATTTTTATTCTTTTAGAAATTCTTCTTCGATAAAAATGACTTTATTTATAAAAGAAGAATTCGACATGGAATTTTTCTCTTCAATACTCAAATATAAAGCAAAATAAAATCCAGAGAAATATTAGCAATATGAGGCCATGGCTGTTTGTACCACGAAAACTGGCAAGAACTGGTATTAAAATTATTTTATTTCTAACATTCCATTCTGGACCACTTCACTTTGCAAGTGACTTACAAAGTGAAAGTGAACCAGAAAACCGAAACTGCTAGTAGCAAAAACATTTCGCTTTTAGCTTGTTTAAGGGGGGGGGTATTTATTGAAGTTTGCTTTTTCTGTAGAACGAAATGATTATATATATCTTATATATGCTATATATTTTATATATGCTATATTTACAAGAAAAAAATTAGTAGTTACAAATATTTTATTCTTCTGGATAATAAGCTAAAATAAAAAGTCTATCATACCAGTTTTTGCTTTCTTCCGTCTTGATATATAAATGCTTTCAAGCCTAAGGCGGACAACTTTCCAAAAAAAAAAAAATTTGTACAGCTATAATTGATTAAAATTTTGAAAAAGTGGTTGGTAAGATTTCGTAAAAGTTGGTGCAATCTTGGCACTATAGATGCAATTCAATTTTCAAAAGAAATTCTGACGAATGATTCGATAACAAAGCCGAAACAAAGTAGCTTTGCAGCCACTTTTTAAAATTTTGTATGGATTGCAAAAATTTAAAAAGACGTATTTTTACGAGACCCGCTTGCAATGTGTAAAGAGGGATGCCACGGGCGACTAGAAAAATAAGAAGTTGCAAAAACTCTTTTTTATTCTTGATTTACTTCATCTATTTAATTTTAAGATCGTAATTACCACCTTTATTTACATTGCAAATTATTCCAATGAAAAACAAAATCTAACAAAACACTTATTTTCGTTCGTTCTTTCGTTGTTGTACAACTGGGCATCTGAGACCTAAATGGCCTTTATCCCATTCATCATGAAATATCCCCAAGGGACATACATAGGAAAGTTATATTGGTAGTTTGGAAATGAAGCTGAAATGAGATAAAATAATTAAAGCATCGTGTAAGATGTAGCAGGCTTGATGGTGAGGCTCCTCATCTAAGTCCTTTGGGCTGGGAGCAGGGAGATGAGTAATGAGATAACTTTCTCGTCTTTCAAAATTTCTTTGATGATCCTTAGGAAATTTACTGCACTGCTGGGGGTATCTTGTGGTCTACGCGAGAAGGTGTGATGATTTCGCCTCGGCTGAGCACCACAGCCCGTAAAACAGGCCGGGTGATCGCCTTGACAATTGATGCATTTGGCCGGAAGGGAGAGATATCACTTATTTTACAGGCTTGCCAAGTAATACGCCTTAAGCAAAATGTTTTATACAGTGGTAGACATTTAAAGATCAAAGCTGTCCGAAATTTTGGTTATGTGCTAACATTTTAAAAGCTTCAGCTTGAATTTTACGGATTCTTGGGTTGAGTGAAGTAGAGGAACTTTGCTATTCGCTTTTATCCTCTGCGCTTTATGGAGAATTTAGTTGAGTTGTTGATGATGATGTTCGGAAAGTGAAAGTGCAAGATGTTCAGTTTTCTGAGAATTCAAAATCCAAAATTTTGTGGTTCCATTACTTTTGAAGAGACACACATTCATCAAAAGGAAACTCTTAACAAAAAAACACTTTATCTTCCAGGTGATTAGAGAGGCTTACACCAATGAACTTAAAAATTTGTTACTGTATTTAATTAGAGATTTGTAGACTGGAGACTAGAAACGTCTAGTTGAAATAAAAAAAACACTAAGTTTTTTAGAAGATTATCGTGTTGTTCATAACTATGTAGACGATGAAGAAAAAGTGGGAAAACCCCGATTGATGCGTGCAGTGCTTGTCTCTGAGGTTCAAAACTTTTGCATTCAAAGATGAGGTGAATAGCAGATTCAGGAGATTGAAAATGATCACACAAAGCGGAGTCCACGAGCCCTATTTTTGCATATATTGCGTTAAGTTGGAGAGTGTTGCTTCGGAGACGCGAGATTAAGATATCGTATTTTCGGTTCGGGAGTTGATTCAGGGAAGTTTTATTAACAGGGTGATCAAAGGGGAAACGTTAGTGATATTTGGAGTTGATCCAGAGGTCATTGAGTTCGCAGTTTGAGTCTAAAAATGCTGAAGATGAGAAGTCTTCAGGTGAGATAAAAGGGATGGCTCGAGGGGCATTGGTGGCATGTTTGGCCAGTTTATCCGTGGTTTCATTGGGGGGGGGGGGATGCCAACGTGTGCTGGTGTTCAGGCGATCGTAAGAGATTTCACTTTTGCACGTGCTGAAAGGATCTTTTTTTTGTAAGAGGGGGATGCTGGAGGATGCTGTGATGGGATTTATTGGTAGCCTAGATGAGGGCAGTGATTGCGGACTTACTGTCCGATAAAAGATACTCGGTGGTGAATTTTGTGATTGCTAACCAAATCGCTAAAACCTCTCCTGTAACTACTGAGTTAATAGGATGGGTTTGAGCGATATGAGACATGTTGTTTCTTGAGTTAATAGCCGCATTACCTGTGTTCGTATTGGATTTCTAGACATCGGTTGCCAGGTTGGTAAAATCTTTCCAAGCGCAGAGAAAAGGATCGGGCTGCCATACCCTAACATACTTCTGATTGTAGCATTTACAATCTGAATGAGGGGATAGGTTCGGGACCCCCACTGCGTGCTGGAGATGCAATGGAGTGCATTATTTTTTTTTACCATTTCCTTTTTAGGTATTGAAAATGATAGAGGAAAGAAATGTTTGCAGGGTAATAGATACCGAGAATTTTGATGGAATTTACTTGAGGAATTCGTCCATTAAAAATTGTTAACTGAATAGTTAGGCAAGAGACGTTTGTTGGAGAAATTAATAGTTACACTTTTTGAGGGTGAAATAGCCATTTTCCACTCTGGGCACCAAGTTTGAATGGTAGAGAGGGCATCTTGGAGTTTAGCAATTACCCTGTCAAATGATTTTACAGCGTAATAAATGTAGATGTCATCAGCGAGCACAAGGCCCTCGGGTTGCTGGAAATCTTTAGATCAGGTGTTGCGTTAAGAGATGTAGAAAGTTCTATTGGAGAGAAAGTTTTGTAAGAAGAGCGCCGTTTTTCCAGATATGCTGGCCGAGAGAAGTTTGGTGAGGAGACCATCAATCCATACGTTGTCGTATGCGGAAACGAGATCAAGTGCGACGCAAACGATATATTTCCTCTGTTCACGTGCTTCATGTATGTCGTGGTAAAGTATTGAGTGAGTTGTATTACAGTCTCGAAAATTGAGGAAGCCAGTGTGGGTGAGGGGGGAGATATTTTGTGGAAGGCTAAAATTAAGGAGCCTTTGTAGCAGCACACGTTAGTAAACTTTCGCGAAAGTAGAGGTGAGAGCAATCGGTCGATAACTGAGAATTTCTGATGGTTTTTCCCCCTGGTTTTAAGATCGGAACGATTTTTGCTAGAGTCCATGAACTTGGGGGGTGGGCTGTATTTTGAACGTCATTAAAGAAGTTAAGGAGCTTATGTGGATAACGGGAGTGAATGAATTTAATGATGTTAGCTGGAGTGCTGTCTGGCCCGGGTGCCGTATTCATTGTTCGATGTATATCTGCTTCTAGTTCGGTAGACGAGAAAGGTGTATTCAAAAAGTTGTTGCCTGTGCCCCCAAATGAGAACGGGATTGGGCAGGAGCTTTGAGCATGAAAAAGTTTTCCCCCGAATAGGTTAGCTTGGTTGAGTGTGCAAGTGATAGCTGTCGCTTGGTGGGTTAAAATCAAGTTTCCTGAGAGACATGAGGAATTTCTCGCTGAGATACTTTTTAAGATTTTAAAAATGTACTTTGAGGACCCTAAATTGGCACAAATATTGTCCAAATACAATCTTTTCTGCTTTTAAGGTATTGGCGGAGTTATGCAGAGTATTGCTTGTATTTGAGCCAAAGTGTTGATGAGACTTTTTTTTTAGTCTTCCACAAAAATTTGCGCTTTTAACCTAACAGAAACGGGCATTTTTTTTCCACCACGGAGTCGTGGGATGAGGGGAATATTTTGTAAGTCGGGTATTATCTTTGATGACCGAGATGCAACTTTCTTCAATGTTCCTTGCTTTGAAATTATTATTAGACAGAACTTGAGCGATTGCATTTTGTGCATTTTGCACATGGAGGTAAGGGCGGGGTGAGCAAGGGTTGTTTAAGCAAAATTTAACTTTGGTTAAAACTGGGAAGTGAACACTATCAAAAGGGTCTGAGAAGACGGAGAAGGAAGATTTGTGGAGAAGTATGGGGGAAACTAGAGTAAGATCTAGTAGTGACTGTTGATGATGTGGACCGCTAAAATGAGTGGGATTATTTTCATTCAAGATAGTAATATTATTTGACCGGATCCAATCAAGAAAGATATCAGAAGTTTGGGAGGACGAGACCGAGTCGAAGGCACGGAGTCTCACCTTAAAATCTCCGACGATGACTTTAGGCCCCATTGTACTATGGTGAGCTATAGATCTAGCCTTACCTAATTTTATTTAAAGTTAGGTGAGGCTAGATCTATAGCTCACCATAATGACAAAAGGTTTTCTAATGCTGGAAAGGAAATTTTCCAACTATTGTGAGGACTATATTCCGCCTGGAGAATAGATATTTACTACCGTTATTTGCCTGTTATTGACTTGGATTTTGACACCGAGCATCTCAATTCGGGAAGGAGGAAGATTATGGAAATAAATTTCTTAAAATGGTATATGTTTTGAAATAGCTAAGAGGGTGTCACCTCTATGATTAGGGGGGGGGATCACGACCCTAACGGAGCGTAATTTTATTTTTAAAATTAATTTGATTATTGGCTTAAAGAAAAGATTCTTAAATAGCAATAATATCGGCTTCAGAAAAAATGTTTTGACTCAGCCAGTGGCGTTTATTTCTAAGGCAGTGCGCGTTCCACTGAATGAAATTTATTGTCGGAGTCAACATGATTTGTAAGAAAGAAAAAGTTTTTTATTAATTAATTAATTTATTATTTTTTAAGGTTGCCCTAAGCGTCTGGGAAGAGTCAGTAAAAGGAGTATTTTTTTTAAATAAAAAAACAAGTTAGAAGACGTTTTCTAAACAGTCAAATGGCATTTCGGCGTAAACGTTCGGCTGTAATAGAGGTATTGATAGGGGATGTTCTTCTTGTAATGACACAGCATTTCCTACTGGTTGGTTGACACAGCTTTATAGGGAAGGATTGTTGAGCTTCTTTTTATTTTTTTATTTTTTTTATTTTCCCGTTTGGGTGAAGAGACGGGTGAATGGATTACTTTGTCTTAAGAGAGGGGCTCGTGAGGAAGGCTGCTACGCTGGATGCCTGTGATTGCTAGAATTAGAACCTGGTTGATTATTTTCGTTAAGTTCTCAATTTGGGTCGCCAGCAACGATACTTGTTTTGTGCAGGTGCTCTCAACCAAATGTTGTATCGATCCCGTGAACTTGTTCAGTTCTGATTTTAACTCAGTACTAGTTCTGTACTCTCCTGCCATTGCAAAACTACAAAAACATGGTTTTTAAAAATATTATTTTTTATTTTGAATTTTTTTATTTTAAGTTATAATTCTTCATTTTTATTTTATATTTTTTTAAAATTATTATTTTTCATTTATTATTTATCACTACAAAAAACGAGGTTTTTAAAAATATATTTTTTTATTTAGATTATTTATTTTTTACTTTTTAGTTTTGTGCTTAAATTAATTTTTTTTAAATTATAATTTTAAATTTTTATTTTTCAATTATTGTTCTTCACTACAAAAACGTGGTTTTCAAAAATATATTTTTTTATTTAGATTATTTATTTAGAGAAATGGTGTATTGATTTTTGAAGTTTGTTTGGTTGGTTGTCAAACTATGGATCCTTCTTGTGTTTCATAAAATTCAAACATAAGAATGAAAAAAAAATCAAAATTTTTCTAAGCCTATTCGCAAAGCAAGAGTGCTTGATATAAACTTTCAGGAAACTGAAAGTGCTTCTAAAATAGGTGTAACCGTTATTTTGTTTTGCCTGAAAAAAAAAGTACAATCCAATTTATATCAGCTGTACCATTCTGTCCTGTCTGAATATTTTGTAAACAGCTTTAGTGTATTAGGTCTGTTATTCGTTGGAAAGCACTATGAGCTGGAGAATCACCATTTTGGTCATCAGGTTCGATTGGTCCTTTTGACAGAGCCGGAATAACGTGAATAACATCTTGTGTAATTAATCGAGCAACAAATAATGTGGCATGTCCTTTAAAACCGAATTGGCCAAATCTGCCAGGAAATTTAATAACTTTCATGTACGGAATGATGCGGTGAAGTAAATGTCGTTCTGGTTCAGTTACTGCTGCAATTTCACCAGGAATATCACCTGGTAGCAAGTTATACGCCTTAGATGGAGCATGACTTTTTGAGCTTTTCAAGTGCGTATTGCATCGATAGAATACAAGCAAATCATTTTTAGCGACAAGTTCCGGTGGTAAGTATGGCCTTGCTGGCGTTAAACGATATTTAGCTATTTGATTAGGGTAGCATTTCTTCTGGAAGATATCATAGCACTTGTCGCAATAAGTGTCTATGGTTGAGAAGAAATCTGGCCGGGTAGACTATATTTGAGGGTGTCCCTTGATTCTCGCCAAGTTGTGATCACGGTTGATCGCCAAGCTGGGCGATGTTGAAACCCAATCGTGATTCTGATTGGTTTAGATTTTAGCGTTATTTTGAAATGTTCAACGGTGTATGTAATGTTAGAGGTCCATTAGTTCTACATTGGATACCGGTTGGTAAGGTTACTTTTGCTTCTGGTCAATAAGATTGAAGGTCTGTGAGCAGTCATAAAAAGGGACTTTAGAAAAAAAATATCACCGCCAGTCCAGTAACACAGACGCCATTTTCGATTCGTATTTCGCCAAACTTATGTGGCGATGGAGGTACACAGATTCTATTCATGATAAATTTAGACAGTATCTTACTGCTATTAGAGAATTCTGTGCACCTAAAACTGGGGATATTCAAGCTTAATGAAGCTAAGCTTACTCCATTAATTTTTGTTTAAATTCAAAATGCATTTTATTGGGTTTATAAATTTTGCTTATATTGGGTTCATTGCAATTTTATAAAGTTTTGGCCGATATTTTGTTAAAATTTTACAATGTTTTATTTAAAAATATCATTACGTTTTGACCTCCATTTCTGTTACCACGGCGATCCGCGCAAACAGGGATGGCGCCAAACATAAGTCGCCAATTTCGCTAAGGGGCACCCTCAATTATATTTTTACCCTCTGCCCTATCAATTACCCGTTGGGCATAAGCCTCACGTCGACGTTTTAGTCTTTCTTCATATTCCTGAATTGACTCTCCAGCTCTTGAATCAGAGTTTCTCAAGCGATTTGATTCCTTGAGCCATTCGTTGTTTATCTTTATTCCGTCCGACAACACGCTGATTTTTCGGAACTTCTGTCGCTTTTTTACGCCGTTTAGCTAATCTTGCAAACGTATCTGCTTCTGATTCTTGTTGAAGCGTCTCTAACCGCTTTTGTTTTGTTTTTTCTCCTGTTGTCGCTTGCGTTGTGTGGCTGTCTCTTTCGTCATCGTGTCAAAACTTCTACAAGACCTCTACCAAAATAATAGAACTTTAATTTTAAATCAGGGACAGAAAAATCTTTATAGAAAAACAATACCTTTACGACTTTTATTAGTTTTAGGCTGATGACAAGCAAAACAATCTGAAAATGAATGAGGAAAAACTGGATCCTACCACGTGATTTTTCAGCCAATAAAAATACTCCGACAATAAAAAACTTTTCACCTGACATGTGACACTAATTTGATGTTGTTGTTGTTGTAGTTAATTTACGTCGCACTAGAGCTGCACAATGGGCTATTGGCGACGGTCTGGGAAACATCCCTGAGGATGATCCGAAAAGATGCCATCACAATTTTGATCCTCTGCAGAGGGGATTGCACCCCCGCTTCGGTAGCCCGACGACCTGCACGTGAAGTCGAGCACTTTACGGTAGAACAGTTTAACGAGGACCAATACCGCACACCCTCGATCCCTACGCAGACTGATCCAAGTGGTCACCCACCCGCACACTGACCGCAACCAGTGATGCTTGACTTCGGTGATATGCTGGGAACCGTGTCTTAACGATCAGTCCACTGCGGGACGACACTAATTTGAAATAATGGAATCGACAACAAAAGACAATCGCGAAAATATAAAAAAAATTTTTAAATTTTAATTTTATTTTGTATGTCTTCTTTCTCTTCATTTCCATGCATTGTCATCCAATTCTGAACTATGTGCCAAATTTGAAGTTAGTCGGGAAGTTAGTTTAAAATCGATTACAAAATTCCACCCGGACGGACATGCACGAAGGCAAGTTAATATAAACGTGGAAAAAAAGGAGTTCGATAAAATTTTTTTGCTGGATAAACTCAGTCACAAACAAACGGAATTTCATCCTTTACACTCGAGGGATGATTCACGGTTATTACTGATTGCTCAAAAAAATTTTACCACTTTAAATGTAACATTTTTTATTACATTATTAAGTTGGTTTAACTCCTATTTATTCATCTTTTTACGCCCATGGTAATAGGCAACGTCTTATATCCTTACGCTTCGTGAGGCGAGACGGAAAAGAGAAAAAACTGGTAGGAGAACTATTTCAATATTAGATAATATTCGGGAAGAGATAATCTATTCTTAGCATTAAACAATTCACTAAAATTAATTTTTTTTTGGTGGAGAACCGTTTCAATATAAAAGTTGTATCCGTTAAAAATAATTGGTAGTTACAGATTTTTATTATTCCCGAAAAAAATTAAAAAATGAAATTTATTTGTTACCAGTTGTTATTCTTTTCCGTCTTGATATATATATACTTTCAGCCCTTCCTAACTAAAAATTGACACCGTATTTGAAACTTAGCCGTATTTAGCAAACTTAGTGCTATATTTCTCTGCTCGTTTATAGATTTTGTTTTATTCTGCTCTTCCTTTATATTTTATTTTCTGTTTTTACGTGTTATTTTTACTTATTGTGTTTAATTTTTTTTTTGTCGTAATTTTTGTAAAAAAAATTTTTGAGTGCTCCTCACACTATTGTATTGATATATTTTGCTTTGGCTTTATTGATACAATATTAGAAAGCACTCTTTTTCGGATATAATCGTGTGGGCTGAGGAAAAGATTATATCTTTTATTTTCCGGTTTTTTAAAAAAACTTAATCCTTTTTTTTTTATTAATTATTTCTTTTTCTTTCTCCAGTTTTTTGTCATTATTATTATTTCCCCCCTCCTTTTTTCATTTGTCTGTAATTTACCTTTGTTTTATCTTCATTTTAAACTTATCTTATGAGTTCTATTTACTTGCAGCTTATGCGCAATAAATGATACTTATTGTTTTTCCTAATTTTTTTCTGTTTTTTTGTATTAATTTATTTTGCTGTATATATATATATATATATAAATAGAATAGAACACAATAAGTAAAAATATAACGTAAAAATATCAAATAAAATATAAAGAAAAAACAGAATAAAACATGAAAAGAAAAGAGCAGCGAATTCGAATGAACTTGCATGAACGGGAAATTTTTCATGAATAATTCAAAAATATTCGTAACATGATTGCCAGATTGCAAAAATGAAAACAAAAGCGCAAATGGAGCTAAAAGCGTAACTAGAGGAGTTTTGTATTAAAGTGCGTTCTTACTGCATTACTGAAGTGCGTAAGATTTTTTAGTCACCAAGGATGGGCCCAAAAATGGATGTGTGCAAGGCAATATTATATTGAATAATTTAAAGAAGTTGACAATAAATAATTTTAGAAAATAAATATTTATTTAAAAAATATATAAAATAGATAAGAGAAAGAAACATGCACATAATTTTAGCCATGGATTTGCCCGGAATGGATTTGCACATAGAATATTATATAAATTAACAAAGAAATTTTTTAGTAAATAATTTTAGTCACGGATTTGGCCGAAATGGATTTGCACATGGAAAAATTATATAAATTAACAAAGAAATTTTTTTGTAAATTATTTTTACCATGGATTTGCCCGAAATGGATTTGCACATGGAAAAATTTTATAAATTAACAAAGAAATTTTTTAGTAAATAATTTTAGCCACGGATTTGCCCGAAATGGATTTGTACATGAAAAATTAATATAAATTAACAAAGAAAATTTTTACTAAATACATTCACAATAATATACGATTAATTCAATGATTTTTTATACAATTTTATTACTTTAGTTGGGTATCCATTGTTTTTTATCAAATTTTGAAAGAGTTTATCTATTTGTTTTTTGAAAAAAAATATTACTACATATTCTTTTAATTCTATTAAGTTGAATTTAAATAGATGTTCCTAGAAACACTAGAATTCCAAGTAATTAGTTTATTTATATTAAAATTAAAATCATTTCTTTTATCGCATATATCAACAAAGCAGATATTTTCTTCTTTTATAATACCCAAATCCAAAGAAATTAATATTATATATATATATATATATATATATATATATATATACAAAAAGGACAAAAGAGAAAAAAAAAATCGAAGAGAACAATAAGTTTTATTTACTGCGCATAAGCTGCAAGTATATAGAACTCATAAAATTAGTTCAAAATGTAGAGAAAACATCGAAGAAATTATGTAAAGAAAAAACAGAACAAAACATAAAACAAAATCTATAAAGCGAGTAGCAAATTCAAATGAACTTACATGAAAGGGAACATTTTCAAGAAGGATTTAAAATATCTTCGTAATAAGATTGCCAGAGTTCAAAATATGGAAAAAGAAACGCAAATTGAGACAAAAGCGTAAATAGAGGGATTTTATTTTAAAGTGCATTCTTACTGCTGTACTGAAGCGCGTTTTATTTGTCAGTTACCAAGGATAGGCCCGAAAATGGATGTGCGCAAGTTAATATTATACTGGATAATTTCAAGAAGTTTACAAATAATAAGGTAGAGCCGCGATGGCTCAGGGGATAGAGCGTTCGCCTTCCAATGAGGCGAACCGGGTTCGAATCCCAGTCGATACGAATTCCGCATCCGGCTTGCACTGACCACAGTGCTGAAGTGAAATATCCTCAGTGGTAGACGGATCATGGGTTAGAGTCCCCTTGCCGTCAGGCTAACCGTGGGAGGTTCTCGTGGTCTTCCTCTCCATGTAACGCAAATGCGGGTTAGCTCCATCAAAAAGTCCTCCACGAAGGCAACTTTCTCCCAATACTCGATCCAGGAGTTCCCCTGTCTTCTGGATTGGGTTCAAAATTACAAGGCTACGGAGTTGAACATTAGTAGCCGTAAACCCATTAAGTTGGGTCGGCTGTTCAACGCCGGTTATAAAATAAAATAAAATAATAAGGTAGGGCCGGGATAGCCAGATCGGTAGGGCGCTGGGATGTTCAAGAGGTCGTGGGTTCGATCCTCGCCAATCGAAGACTCCCCGTGTAGTAAATGGTGACTGATGCACGTTAAATCTGTCGAGTCTCAAAGTCCTCCATGTTCCCGTAACAAATCAATGCCTCTGGGGGTACTGATCGAGGAGTTTCCTTGTCTTCTAGATTGGTTCAAAATTACAAGGCTACGGAGTTGAACATTAGTTGTCGTAAACCCAATAATGGGTCGGCTGTTCAACGACGGTTATAAAATAAAATAAAATTAATAAAGTTGATATTTAATTTTACAATATTAATGATTTTAGAAAATTAACTTTTATTTAAGAAAGAGAGAAAGAAACAAGAATTGCCTGTTTTGCGCATATTTTTAGACATGGATTTGCCCGAAATGGATTTGCACACAGTAAAAATTATTTTAATTAACAAAAAAGTTTTTTAGTAAATTTTTTTACAATAATATACAAATAACTCAATGATTTTATATAGAATTTAATTATTTTAGTTGGGTACTCATTGTTTTTTATCAAATTTTAAAAAAGTTAGTCTATTTGTTTTTTGGATAAATAAACATTACTACATATATATATATATATATATATATATATATATCAAAACATCCTGACTTCTATTGTATAACGATATTATCCATCTCTACACCAGACACTAATTTGCGATTTCATTATATATTGTAAGGACCCAAGAGGATAGAAGGAAACACCATCACGAAGAGCTCAGTATTTTACATTTACACATCCATTTTTCAATAATGACTAACAACATTTCATTGAATGGAGTAAAAGGGGACCAGAGAAGGTTCGGGTAACTCATCTTGCGTCATCTCACTTGCTAAGATTCAGAACGAAGACTATTGTTATTGTTTTTGCGGATAGAGAGGTAGCGCCATCTGTTGCTACGAATAAACTATCCGTTACAATATAATAATTTTCCAACTCCAACTACTACGGTAGTTTTAGAAAAAAAATTTGTAGTGATAACAAGCGTAGGGGTAACAAGGTATTATAATAAATTAGACTGAATATAATTTTCCACACCACTGAACACAAATAATTTAAACAAATGCGTATGAAATCATATAAACGAATTTTTAAGGGCCAGTAATTATTTAAATAAAAATATCTGTTTGTTTTAACAAATTCTGCTTTAGTTCACTACCTCTTAAAAAATTAATTCAAAACTACAGCGGATCCGTATCTCTGAATATTTAATTTTAGAAATGCAAAATCCTGACTTATTCCTAAAAAAAAAATTTGGAAAAAAAATTACATGACATTAAGGTTTTAAGATTGTAATCAATTTCATTTTAAAAAAAATTAATTTTTCAAAATTAGATTTTTTATGAAATTAAAAAAAAACATTTATTGATTTTTTTCTAAATCCATATTTTTTAAAAAGTTTTAAAAAAAAATATTGATTTTTTTAAACAATTTTAAAAAAGAAAGGAAAAAAATATTTATTAAATTTTTGTTTAAAAAAAAGATTTTAATATATATATATATATAATTTTTTAATTCCTGTTTTTTTAAGAAATTTAAAAAAAAAACCTTTTGAACTCTCTTTTTTGAACTCTGATTTTTTTTTTATAAGATTAAAACTAAGTAAGAATTGTACTTTGATCATGCATGTTTCATTTAGAGTTCTAACTCGCTCGCTGAAATGACATGGCTATGATAGATACTATATCTATCATTGAAAATCTATAAAGATAAAATCAAAGTTAAATTTTATTATTCTAGAAAACATTTTAGTTTTTAAATTTTACAATAGGTTTATTTTAAAAAAAAGTATGCTATTGACATGAAAAAATATCATATTTTCTTCAAGAATAAGTGGAGGATATTATTGATCTAGGTTACCATCTATTTATTGACACAAATTTTATCCTGACACAAAATCGAGTGATCGACATGGAGACAGCTTATTATGTAAGGAAAGAAAGGTGAAGTTTTGGCCTATTCCAGAAAAGAATAGTAGTGGCAATTATATTTTGAGATTGTAGTCCTCACAATTTTTTTAAAAAATTATTTACAAATTTAATTTATATGATTTATTCCTCATAATTATTAAAAAGATAGGAAAGGATTAGAAAATTATACGTTAATCCCGCTTGTATCCTTGTGCTTTTCTTTTATTAACTAGCATAGTTTTTGTTTCTATAGTAGAGTACTCTTAATTATTACTTCATTTTTGAAATTATTTAACTTAATGGTAGCAAAAGTATTGTATTAGTGCCTTAACCATTTTATGAATCATTTATTTCAATAAAAGGTAAATTAAAATATTTTTGAAATTTATGTAAGGAAAAATACTTATTAAGGTTTTTAGATAAATTCAATATGAATAACGCTATTTTGTTTCTTTTTTTTTTTTTTTTTTTTGGTGGTAAGTATGTTTTCCACGGCCCATTAGATGATGTTACAAGAAATACTAGCTTTTATTTATTTATTTTGCTGTAAAATAAAGTTCATAAATATTACTGACTGCAAAATGAATTATTTTAGAAAGGAATATAAAAGGAATTAAGAAATCGTCAATTTTATTCAAGCATACTACACAGTTGAAGTTGACACAAATTGAAACTTAAAAAATGGTATGATAGTTAACCATGTACTATTAAAATTGGTGGTAAGTATACTATTTGCCGACAAAGAAAATTGGAATTAAATGGATTTTGCCAAACAACACTTATATAAAAAATTTAAATAGATATGTAAAAGATCAGCTATATTAAGTGATAAAAGCAGAGATGCCAACTGCTCCGGACACGCCAAAATTATTAAATAAACGGTAAATAACTGCAAAGTAAATTATGCAAATATTTGGGTATTTTTGCTTGCTTTTTAAAAGGTATGGCACTACTATAATTATTTGCTTTGCTTTGCTTTATTTAAAAAGAACTGGGCACCTGGGCCGCGCAGCGGCCCCTATCCCATACATCATGAAATAAACATTGGTTTAAAAACATTTTGAAATTTTGCTACAATGTGGTGGCAACTATAATTATCTATAAGAGGTGAATTATATAAGCCTACGAATTATTTAGAAAAAGTGGTGGATTAAAATCTTCTAAACTAAATTTATAAAATCAAGAATCACAATTGATAAACTACCACTTTAAAATATATATTTGCTGTCCGAAGCAAGTTGGCATCTCTGTAAAAGCATTATATTTCACATATCATCAATAGCTGCCTTGCATTAAATCACTACCCTCAAATCTGGAAAAATGCATCAGTTATTCTGGTTCTCAAGAAAAACAAAAATCCAAGTTGCCCTGAGAGTTACAGACCAATCAGCCTACTAAATATATTTGGAAAAATCTATGAAAAAATAATTTACAACAGAATCAAGCCACTTTTAACAGCCCTTCCCGATGAACAATATGGATTCCGACAAAAACTAAATACAACCAAACAGCTACTTCGAATAATAGACTACGCCGGAAGAGCAATAGTAAACAAAGAAACAATAGTTTACCTAATGATCGACATCTCAAAAGCATTTGACAAAGTATGGCACACCGGTACAATATTCAAACTAATGCAACTAAATTTTCCTCCTGGACTCATCAAACTTCTATCCTGTTATCTCTCAAACCGAACATTTCAAGTGACTATCCAAAACTGCATCTCATCAAAAAGAAACATCTTAGCCGGAGTACCTCAGGGCAGCATACTTGGACCAATTTTATATATACTTTACACCTATGATTTCCCTATAAATAAAGCAGATTACAATAGCATTACAGCCTTCTACGCAGATGATACTGGTATAATAATCAAATCCAGAAATCCAAACTTAGCTCTAATAAAACTACAAGAACAAATATATGAAATAGAAGACTGGTGTAGAAAATGGAAAATAGCCGTAAACGCCGACAAATCACAAATCCTCATCATACAAAAAAGAAGAATTAAAATTTCACCTCAATGCAAACCGAAACTGTTCAACATTCAAATTCCAATAGTTAAGAGAGCAAAGTACCTTGGACTCATAATTAATAGCAAACTCACTTGGAGCGACCATATTAAAAATATAATAGACAAAGCAAATGCAGCAGTTAATATCATCCAACCTCTCATCTATAACCAAAATGCCTCACTAAAAATCAGAAAATTACTATACACCTCTATGATCCGACCTATACTTACATATGCTTCACCTGCCTGGACTACTATACCCGAACACCTAATGAAAAAGCTCAACCAATGTCAAAATAAAATACTCAGAAAAATCACTCGTGCCAGATGGTTCATACGTAATTCAAATATCCATAAAGATCTCAAAATTCCGTTTCTATCCGAATATATATATAAATTAAATGCAGACTTCTACGATAAAGCCATAAAATGCAGCACAGCCAACTTCAATCAGATTTTTAACTTCGAGAACTATAAAAAAGACGAAAAACTAAGACCAATAGCCGCTCATTTCACCTCCGACTCCTCATACAACAACTATCAGCATAAGTAATAGTCATCAATTCCAGCATCTATAGTCTACATCAATAATCTAAAGCATCAAACACTTTACCAATACTGAAATCCTGACTTATGTTACTTCACGTTGACAATCAAACCACAGCCATCCACAGTTTAACAGCAAGTTGCTCTTATTATTTTCATTTTCTTTCAGTTATACAAGCAAGGTGCTTGTTTAAATGCTTATTCTATTCAATGCTCATATGTCATTTGTGCTTGTTGTACATATCATAATGCAATTCATTTTCAATGCTTAAATATCAATTGTGCTATTTATATTTATGATAATTTTTGTTTATTTCAAAAATCATGATTATATTAATTTTTCAAATCATGTTTAATTTATCAAGCAAATATGCTTGGTCTCTTGTTTTTGCCACCTTAATGCTGCATAATTCAAAATGTTTTTAATTCAACCTGTAAATATTTCATGATGAATGGGTTGGGGGCCGCTGCGCGGCCCAGGCACCCAATTTTTGATAAATAAAGAAAGAAAAAAGCATTATAACAATTTCTGCTTCATTATTTACCGACGAAAAACAATTTCAAGAAAAAACCTCAAATGGTGTATAGATATAATTACCTGACAAAAAACTTCATTCGCTTCTAAAATAAATAAATATGAAATTGTATTTATTATTTATGTTTGTTCTATTGCTGTGTTTGTTTTGGTCTATATTTTTGAAGAGAATGAAGTTATTAATCTAGTTATAGCTTCAGTTTCTTAGGATTATTTAAATAAAACGGATGTACTTTAGGAAGAGTACAAGAAATAAACTATCTTCGTACAAAATACCATGTTTATTATCTTTTATTTTCAGACCTAAAAATTGACTGTACCACTCACTATACTAGCTAGGCTATTTATTAATTTTAGATAGACGGATAAGTCTAATTTATTTTGCACTTTTTATATTTTACCCTAATTGTTGTTAAGATGTAATTAAACAATAAATTTAATTTCAGAAACAATACGTTATGTATAGTTTCAAACTAAAAAAGAAGAACTTACATTATTGATTTATTAGACCACTATAGAATTAGAAGCATTGCAAACCTCTTTGTGATTCTCATGGGATTAGTGAAAAGCTATTATTTCTCTGATTGAGCTGAAGGCCAATGCAATTACAGCTCAGCTTTTTCGAGAGCCCAAGTTAAGGAAAGTTGATGCTTTAATCCTAGAGACTTTAAAAAATGGAAAACACTTAATCTTACTTTTTCTACTTCAAATACATTGAGTTTAAAAATTACGTCCACAAACAAAATAGACAGCATCTAGGAAAACAATCTGATTTTCTTTGCCATCTTATATTTTTCTGCCAAGAAAGATTGTTTCAGCAATAAATGCAGTTTCTTAGATTTTTCTTTAAATATATGTTTACTGCTTTTATTTTCCGTAAATATTTTGTAAGAAAATAATATTACTAATAAGTTCAGCAGTTAAAAGGAACACATTTTATAAATTTACCAACAAAAAAAGCCTTACGAATTATTATTTTGAACATGGTATTTTGTCATTATAATTTGAGCATTTATTTCCATTGCAAATAATGCATAAACTAATTTATATGCGTGCTTTTCAACTATCAGCAATGTAACTTAAATGCTTTATTTATTTTAATTATACTAAGCCAACGCCTCCTACAACTGAAAGCCTCCACACGGTTTTTATAAGTAGTCCGATCAGACCACTATCAAGGTAAACCAGTTTACGAAACAGCCCTTTAATAGAAAATCTAGTAAAAATAAGAGAGTGGTAGCAAATATACGTCTAAAATTTTTTTTAATGTATGAATAGGATTGGTTTGTCTTATTCACTTGTCTACCACTACGGATTCAATTCTCAAATATATATCATAAATTTCTCTCAGTTAACTTTAGAATAGGAGCCTCCCTGGCCGAGCGGTATCGCTCGCCAAACGCTCTGTTAAGCGTGGAGGTGGCGGGTTCGAATCCCGCCGTAACCCTGGATGTATTCTTGGTGATGTCTTTCTACTTGACAAAGGGTTATAAGCCTGCAAATGTATGTTGTAACAATAACTTGAGAATAGAATATGGGCTCCATGCGCACAATCGGTTCACTTTTTAAATAGTCTGCGCGGACTACTTATGAAAAATCGCGTTAATTGTTTTGTAAAACTTTCTCAGTAACCTTACAAATTTACACACCTTGGTGTACCGCTTTTTTTACAATAATAACTCTGTGGCTAAATTTGTGAAAACAATGAAGCTTATTTAAAACATATAAATCAACCTCACACCTGCTCATAAATTGTATTAATCTGGATTGCAAAAATATTTAGTTTATTACGTTATATTAGTATTATATATTACGTTATATTAATATTTAGTTATAACATTTATTGGTTAATTTAATATGATTGATAAAACAAATCATGTTGTAAAAAGAGTAAATTTATGTAATTTAAATATTTATGTATTTGTTGTATTAGTATAAAATATTTAACAAAGGGCTGCAAAAATCAATTCCATTCTCTAATTAAATAAATTTTAGGATATTCCTATAATAACGCTATCCTATTAAACAGCTAAAGGCCAATGGTTTATTTCTATAATTGTCTAAAAAATACTATAGTAGAGGCTTTTAGTTATAAGAGATTATAGTTATACAGCAACCAATCTTAAATATAAACCCATTTTAAATCCCTTAAATTGACATGTCCTTTAAAAATACTATATATATTTTGAAAGATAAATCAATACGAACAATTATATACATTTTAAAAATAACATGCATTTTAAATAAGCATATTTCGAAAAAAAAAAATCCAAATCTATTTACATTATATTTTACACACTTTTATGTATTGAAAACTATATCCTCCTGTATTTATCAGAATTTCTTTTATATCGAAAAAAATTATCGAACAAAATGCAACAGGAGCATATTTACTGAATCTTCTTAACTGATAAAGAAGAAACTTACCACAGATTTTTTTTTATTTCGCGTTTAAACACTCTAGAATATTTTTTTATTCAAAATATTTTTTTTCCTTCAGGTTGAAAATCTCCAATTCAAAGGAAGCTTCTTGATTCAATTGAAGTTTTACAGCAATCTTCAGACAAAAAAAAAAAAAAAAAAAAAAAAAAAAAAAAAAACAGACAGGGTTGGTTTTCATTCTTTTTTTCTAAGAACACCATTTTTTGTGTAGTCTTAACGCTTTGTGTAAAATAAAGTCCAAAGGCAGTAATCAATACACTTTTGTGTCCTAAAGTTATTTGCGTAATCCTATAACAAGAATCACGGTGCAGTCTACAGAAGCGGGACTATTTTTCAATTTATTTATTCCCCAATGCGGTCTCGGAATGTTGAAAGCATCAAAATTTAGTCTTATCAACAGAAATATTTTCCTTTAAGTTATGGGCTGAATTTTCTCCCTTTTTTATGATAAATAATGTAAAATGGAGCTTATTTTAGTTTCGGAAGTTTCAGAAAATATCCCATAGTTGGAATAAAAAGCTAATATAAAATGACATACGATGTATCATAGATAATATTGAACAATTTTTCCTCCTCCAACTTTCTAAGCAATTTAAATATTTAGCTTTTATACATGACATCCTATAAAGCTTATAACGATAATTAATAAATTGCTCTTAGCTTGCCCTTTTAATTTATGTATCAAACATTATTGTCAAGAATGTGTAAGGATCAAGGTTTTCATTCGTTTAAGTGTTTTTTTTAATTATTTAACAATATAAATCAGTCATTTTAAAAAGTGAGTTTACCGTGAACTTCAATTTAATGCTCCGTAGTTATTTCTGTCAACATTTCGATTAATTGCCTCTTTAAAGTTAAAAAAATGTCTTGCGTTAATTTGATATCAGATTAATATATATATGTAGATATTTGTATTATTTATACATCATGGATGACAAGAACATGTTCACTATGACATGATTATGGATAACAAGATCAGTTTTGTAAAATAGATCCTAAGGCTGAAATAACTGGATTTATTTTTTTCAAGAAGATTTTTTTTTAATTTATGTGTTTATTTCTTTTTGTTAACCAATTTTCATCGACTGCTGAATTCAAAATATTATCACTTTTTAAATCTGTAAATTTCTAGATGTAAAGGATAGGGGCCGCTGCGCGGCCTAGGTGCCCAATTTTTTGAAAATAAAGTAAAACAAGCATGAAAATTGCGCCTTTCAAACCACCAAACAATAAAGTGGTATATTAAAATGAGAAATATCTAAATTTACTACTACTACTAAATTTTTCAAGGACCACTGGAACATTGTTAATGCAAGGATGTCAATTGTTCAGCTTTCTGCAAAAATTTATGTAAATTGGTTGCGAATTGAAGTCAAACTTGTTGAATAAGTATAAATCCATTCTTTAAAAGAGTAACCACGAGATTACTACAATAAAGTTGTATTTGATATACTTCGAATTATTGATATGTAGTGGAGATAAAATTATTTAAATTGTAAAATATAAACTGAAAATTTCATTACCACTGAATAAGTTAAATTTCGTTATCACTGGAAAATAATTTTTACAAAGCGGAGCAAATTCGCTTATCTGTAAATGCATTTTATTCTGCCTTTATCCGAGGCCAAGTAAAAGATTTGCTGTTTTGAAACTACTTGTTAAAGGCTGTTTTTCGAAAGCTTCGTCGTCATATGAAATTATAATTTTTTTAATGCCATTTTCATAACTAGTGTAAATTTGCAACAGTTACTCATGACTCTTAGGTCAAGCTTAGCCTTTTGAAAGTCAGTGCTGTTTATGCTTATTTTGAAAATGGCGCAAAACATGAATATGAAGAAAAGCCACAGTTTTGAGAAAACATTTGCGGTCTGAGTTTTTTAATATTTAAAAACTTACTCCAATGCTGCATTATCTGGACTCATAAAAATTCGTAAAAACTGAGAATATAACTTCTTTATAAATTCTATTTCAAAATTTGATGATTTTTAAAGAAGTTCAATAACTTATAAAATACTTATGTTACTTGTCAGTTCTAAAGTCCAGTTAAATCTTCACAGCAAGATAATATATACAGTTTAAAATAATAGTTTTTTTCAAATGTAAGTCTCTTAAACTGCGGCTTTTTTTATTTTTCTTGGCGACAGAGCTTCAAAAAAGCACACGGCTGAAAAGGTACGACGTGGGGGGGGGGGTGAAAGGCCTATTTTTCGTACATAATATCATCCGAAGAATCGCCCCCCTACTCGCCAAATTTCAATCAGATTACAGTGTATAGTCCATTTTGGAATCTAGGGCCTGCACTAAGCCACACAGAAGTTTGGACTCATTAAAGCAATCGCTTTGATGGGAATGGGATAACTTAAAGGAGAAATTTTAATAAGCAATTGCACCTTTGCATCGCTGCATAAGACGGCCACTTTGAAACCAATTAAATTTTTTTATTTCTAAAATTCTACTCTGATTATTATTTGTTTTATTTCGTTGATTTATTAGTTTTTATTAGTTTAGTTAAGTTATTTTAAAAATTGTTGTCAGGTTTTCTTGCCACTATTCTGCTAAAGGATTTTCTTGCCAACTTTTTCACTTTTCCGAGGAGCAAACAGCCTTGAGATTTTAACACCACTGAATTTAGCACCTAAAAGTTAAAAGGAAATTAAAACCTTTAAAAATTCCAACAACCGAAACAAGCATTTGACGCCACTTGTGAATTTTTTTGTAGCCTCCTTGCATAAATCCAGCTGTTTGTATATGTGAAACAGAAATTTATCTGAAAATGGAAACGTCCTTCATTTTTTCTACGTTTTAATACATTTTTCTACATTTTCTTTCGTGTGTGTGACGACAGAATCTCACATTGTATCCTTGAAATGTTGAAAACTATAGCTCTACTAACTATAGTGCTTAAATATACACTAAAGCTGTCTCTCAGATAAAAATACGAGTTTGGATTATCGTTCCTTGACCGCTGCAAGCCAGAAGTAAATTAATCGAGGTAAACATTTGTAAGAAAGCTTTTGTATGCTTATTTTATTACAATATTCAGAAAGTGATTTTAAAAAGTTTAATTTTTTAAAGCAGAAATATTTCATTATTATTATTAAATATTATCTATTTCTAATAATATTGCAATTCATGAGAACTAAAAGGTATTTTCGATGTTTAAAGGTTTATTTGAAAGAACAATTATGATGTTAAAGGATAAAATTTTAAGGAAACTTGACACGTTTTTACTTTAGAATGATTTTTCACTGCAATTTAGTTTTGCTAAGTTGTTTTCTCACTTATAACTAGTTTCCCTAGGGTAGCATTTTTCAAGCCAAGTCACCATTTGGATCAAAGCCAAAATTTATGTGTCTTGAAGTGATGCAGAGAGATTTGTGAATAGAAACTTCGCTTCAAAAAAGTTATTCATACTTTTTTCATCTTTTGAAGACAAGTTTTCTAAATTGCAGCAAGAAAGTCAAATATAATTATTGTTCTTTAAAACTGTGGTATGAATTGATAAGATTTTTATGGTTAACAAGGTGTTAAAAAAAATGTGCTTGAGCGTTTCTCCATCACCTCCTACATCAAAAAGCCTCCACACGGTCTTTTATAAGTAGTCCGCGCAGACTATTTAAAAAAGTGAACCAGTTGTGCGCATGAACCCAAAACCTTTTATAAAAGTAATTGAGAGAAATTTATCATATATATTTGAGAATTGAACCTGTAGTGGTTGACAAGTGATTAAGGCAAACCAATAATATTTATAAATAAAACAAATTTTTGTCATATATTTGCTACCACTTTCTTATTTCAACTAGATTTTATATTAACTGATTCGTTCGGAAAGTGGGTATCCTTCATAGTGGTCCGATCGGACTACCTGTAAAATACCGTGTGGAGGCCTTTAGTTATAGGAGGCGTTGGTTTCTCAAACTGTGACTCGAGAAATGTCTATGTAATTTAACAAAAATAAATAAATAAATAAAATAAAAATCCCATAGATTATTTAAACTGTGGGGAGCTTTTATATGAAATATTAAAATAAATATTATGAACAAAATGAATACAATGTATTTTTTATGCTATATAGTAGCTAAAAAAACTTTTTAGTTCTGTTTATTTAATGAAGCAGATGAATAATCTTTATTAATTATTACTGTTTCCTTTTTAATACTGTTTTTATTTAATATCTGTATAGTAGAAAACGTAATTTATATTACAAACAAAACAGTCACTTTTAACAGCCCTTCCCGATGAACAATATGGATTCCGACAAAAACTAAATACAACCAAACAGCTACTTCGAATAATAGACAACGCCGGAAGAGCAATAGTAAACAAAGAAACAATAGTTTTCCTAATGATCGACATCTCAAAAGCATTTGACAAAGTATGGCACACCGGTACAATATTCAAACTAATGCAACTAAATTTTCCTCCTGGACTCATCAAACTTCTATCCTGTTATCTCTCAAACCGAACATTTTAAGTGACTATCCAAAACTGCATCTCATCAAAAAGAAACATCTTAGCCGGAGTACCTCAGGGCAGCATACTTGGACCAATTTTATATATACTTTACACCTATGATTTCCCTATAAATAAAGCAGATTACAATAGCATTACAGCCTTCTACGCAGATGATACTGGTATAATAATCAAATCCAGAAATCCAAACTTAGCTCTAATAAACCTACAAGAACAAATATATGAAATAGAAGACTGGTGTAGAAAATGGAAAATAGCCGTAAACGCCGACAAATCACAAATCCTCATCATACAAAAAAGAAGAATTAAAATTTCACCTCAATGCAAACCGAAACTGTTCAACATTCAAATTCCAATAGTTAAGAGAGCAAAGTACCTTGGACTCATAATTAATAGCAAACTCACTTGGAGCGACCATATTAAAAATATAATAGACAAAGCAAATGCAGCAGTTAATATCATCCAACCTCTCATCTATAACCAAAATGCCTCACTAAAAATCAGAAAATTACTATACACCTCTATGATCCGACCTATACTTACATATGCTTCACCTGCCTGGACTACTATACCCGAACACCTAATGAAAAAGCTCAACCAATGTCAAAATAAAATACTCAGAAAAATCACTCGTGCCAGATGGTTCATACGTAATTCAAATATCCATAAAGATCTCAAAATTCCGTTTCTATCCGAATATATATATAAATTAAATGCAGACTTCTACGATAAAGCCATAAAATGCAGCACAGCCAACTTCAATCAGATTTTTAACTTCGAGAACTATAAAAAAGACGAAAAACTAAGACCAATAGCCGCTCATTTCACCTCCGACTCCTCATACAACAACTATCAGCATAAGTAATAGTCATCAATTCCAGCATCTATAGTCTACATCAATAATCCAAAGCATCAAACACTTTACCAATACTGAAATCCTGACTTATGTTACTTCACGTTGACAATCAAACCACAGCCATCCACAGTTTAACAGCAATTTGCTCTTATTATTTTCATTTTCTTTCAGTTATACAAGCAAGGTGCTTGTTTAGATGCTTATTCTATTTAATGCTCATATGTCATTTGTGCTTGTTGTGCATATCATAATGCAATTCATTTACAATGCTTAAATATCAATTGTGCTATTTATATTTATGATAATTTTTGTTTATTTCAAAAATCATGATTCATATTAATTTTTCAAATTATGTTTAATTTATCAAGCAAATATGCTTGGTCTCTTGTTTTTGCCACCTTAATGCTGCATAATTCAAAATGTTTTTAATTCAACCTGTAAATATTTCATGATGAATGTGTTGGGGGCCGCTGCGCGGCCCAGGCACCCAATTTTTGATAAATAAAGAAAGAAAGAAACAAAACAGTATTTTAATTCAAGTATATAATTCAATAATTATTTTCAGTATTTTAATTCAGCAGACTGCAGCTTCATTAGAGGGTTATTCCCCTATCAAGGAGTAATGAATACTTACTTACGAGCTTACAATGTTTTCAACATATAAGCATCTGCCACTGGTTCATCGAAATCGGGCTGTAATATATAGTAACGGTGATATTTGCTTACTTACATTATTTACAAAAATTGGGTACCTCGGTCGAGCAGAACGCCCATATCCCATACATCATGTATTATTACAGAAATTAAAATAAAAAACAGTTTGAGTTCAGCAGTCTATAGGGTGGCTGTCGGTGATATTTGCAGAGATGCTAACTTGTTTAGCTTTGTGAAAAAAATATTTTGCAGTGGTAACAAAATTTAAGCTATTTTTAGCGTAGTATTTTTCATTTTAAGTCATTTTTCCACCACTACATCTCGACAATTTAAAGTATCATATGAGATGCTACTAGGACAATCTCGTGGTATTCTCCGATCAAGTTTGTATTTACTTCTAATCATGATTATTCTATTGTAAATGTTACCACAATGTCACATAAATCAAAATGTTTTATTCACTCTATATAAATAATTATCATGATGTATAGGGTAGGGGCCGATAACTGAAAGCCTCCACACGATTTTTTATAAGTAGTTTGATCAGACCACTGTGATGGATATCCACTTTCCGAACGAGTCACTTAATACAAAATGCAGTTAAAATAAGAAAGTGGTAGCAAATATATGACTAAAAATTTGTTTTATTTATGAATATTATTGCTTTGCCTTATTCACTTGTCAACCACTACAGATTCAGCTCTCAAATATTTATGATAAATTTCTCTCAATTACTTTTATAAAAGGTTTTGGATTCATGCGCACAACTGGCTCACTTTTCAAGTAGTCTGCGCGGACTACTTATAAAAGTCCGTGTGGAGGCTTTTTGATGTAGGAGGTGATGCCAAGGCACCCAGTTTTGGTTAATAAAAGTAAAAGTAAAATCTCTTGAGGATTCCTTTAAAGAGTAAGCGTAGTTAATCATATTCTATATTATTTACCTTTTACCACTACCAATTTACTAAAATTTATCGCAGAATGCACAGAAGATGGCAATCCTGTAATTGTTTAAATGAGTAATTGGTGAAGGTGGGGGGAAAGAAGACAGAGGAGCATGACTAACGGAAAATGGTGGCGAAACTTACAGTTGACATGTATTTGCTAGACATCATAAATGGTCTTTAGCACTAGTAATAAAAAATGTTCAAGATTATTAAAATATAATATAAAAAAATTATAAGAAAACACTAAACTACAAGGTGAAAAACAATATACAACGGAATAACTGATAACATAACGCGACTTAGCTATTAGCAAGTTGAAAGTCTATAAACGGAAATTAAGTAAATTTAACAGAACGTTGAAAACCCACGGATGTCATCATGTTAGCAGTTTCATTGGAGGGTTATTCACCTAAAGAGTCTGAGCATCGTGTAACTCAATTAATAATCGTTACTCGAATTTTACTTTGACAGACATGCATCCGATATGCAGGATGCTGTGTATTTTCTTTTAGCGCCACCAACCATCACCTCCTACATCAAAAAGCCTCCACACGGTCTTTTATAAGTAGTCCGTGCAGACTATTTAATAAGTGAACTAGTTTTGCGCATGAACCCAAAACTTTTTATAAAAGCAATTGAGAGAAATCCGTCATATATATTAGAGAATTGAATCTGTAGTGGTTGACAAGTGAATCAAACCGATAATATTCATAAATAAAACAAATTCTTAGTCATATATTTGCTACTACTTTCTTATTTTAACTAGATTTTGTATTAAGTGACTCGTTCGGAAAGTGGATATCCTTCACAGTGGTCTGATCGGACTACCTCTAAAAAACCGTGTGGAGGCTTTCAGTAATAGGAGGCGTTGCACCAACCGACTCATCTTAAATGGTTGATCATATTTTTACAGGTCATGTAAATTACTAATCTTAAGCTTGATGACATCCGATATAGGGTTCAAGTCTATATATATCGAGACGGAAAATAAGAAAAACTGGTACACAAAACATTTCATTCTAGCATTTTTTTTTAATAAAATATTTGTAAGTGCTATTTCTTTTACAACTATAGCATATATAAGACTAATTCTTTCTTACGAATAAGTAAGAATCACATTGCCTGCTAACCTCAATGAAAATAATGACAAATACTACTCCATGAATGGGATAAGGGCCCCTTCACGGCACAGGCGCCCAGATCCAAAAGCAAGACGAGAAAAGTGGGTATTGTTGAATAGTTAAGAAAAAAAGAATGTAAGTATGAAAAATATATTTAATAAAAATTCTGCGTCAAAGTTGTAAAAGAATTTTGTCCACGATAAGCACAATTAAACTTAAACAAATATATTTAAAATCAGAATGGCTAATGATCATGGTCAAAGAACTGAAAGAAACAAAATTAAAATTCTTTTGTTTTAAAAGCGTTTGCTTTAGTTCAGCACCATTGGAAAAAATTCTCAAAGGTTGGAGTATATGAACATCTTACCTTAAGATTAAAACTAAACTATTTCTCGCTTTTTTTTATCCTACTCACAGGGATGCCACATGCAACTATAAATGTGAAAACTGGTAGAAATTTTATTCAACTATATTACCCTTTGGCAAAATGGGTATAGTTTTGGGCTTGATGGCATGCGCACCTTATTTGGACGTCATCGCACTTTTCCATAGATTCCTTCATCAAAAAGCCTCCACACGGTCTTTTATAAGTAGTCCGCGCAGACTACCCAAAAATTGAACCAGTTGTGCGCATGAACCCAAAACCTTTTATAAAAGTATTGTTTATTGTTTATTGATACAACATACATTTGCAGGCTTGTGTTTTCAATTAAGGCTTATAAACCCTTGTCAAGTAGAAAGACAGATAGCACAATATAGAGAAAGACATCACAAAGAATACATCCAGGGTTACGGCGGGATTCGAACCCGCCACCTCCACGCTTAACAGAGCGTTTGGCGAGCAATACCGCTCAGCCAGGGAGGCCCCCCTTTTTTTATAAAAGTAATTGAGAGAAATTCATCATATATATTTGAGAATTGAATCTGTAGTGGTTGACAAGTGAATAAGGCGAACCAATAATATTCATAAATTAAAAAAATTTTTAGTCATATCTTTGCTACCACTTTCTTACTTTAACTAGACTTTGTATAAAGTGACTCGTTTGGAAAGTGGATATCCTTCACAGTGGTCTAATCGGACTACCTATAAAAAACCGTGTGGAGGCTTTCAGTTATAGGAGGCGTTGACTTTTCAACTCTGTTCAGGAGTAATAGTAAGCAGTGCGCATGCGTCATTATTGTATGGGTTGCTATGGCGACCGCTACTGCATGACCGCTACCATTATTTCGTGTTTACCACTATATTTAATATTTCCCCACATATTTTCACTGTCTAAAAGTAATTCATAATTATTGAGAAGCTCGGGGTTATTACCTCCAAGGTAGGCGAGGCAGTCTGCCACAAAAACCTCTTCTCTCTCTTTAATTTGTTTGTTTAATCTCAGTAAATGTTACTGAATCCCAACTTTCACCATTCACTTCGGCAACATATTATTCAATCCCACTCAGATGAATTAGTTAGAGCCCCTCGCGGGGCTAATGGTAAGATATTCACCCCATACGAGTATGAATATTCATAATTATTTACTTAGTCGTACCTTCCACATTAAACTAAATAGCGTAATTTCTTCTAGTAAAAATATAAATGCGGGTATTCCGAAAGGAAGCATCCTTAAACCCATACTATTTCATCATTTACGCCCATTATTTTCCAACGCCCATAATTTTCCACAGGGGACTAACGCTTAATAAAAAACTTACATGGAATGACCATATCAATGGAATCAAAAATAAGGTTTATGCAGCGACCAATAAACTACAAACGCTCTTCCATAGCAAACACCTTAGTCTAAAGCTCAAAAAACTCATTTACACCTCCATGTTACGCCCTATAATGACATATTCCTCACCTGCTTGGTGTAATGTTACTGAAAAAGACCTAAACAAGCTTATTGTACTTCAAAATAGAATCGTGTGGAAATCCACGGGAACTGGATCATACGTAATAATGCCATACACAGAGACTTAAACATTGACCGCTTCCACTACTATTTCCACTACTACAGGAATTTTTTTGACAAAGTCGTCACCTGCGATGCAGCTACCTTGATTGTTATTTTTGATTGTATTAATCTTAAAGAAGATGCAAATTTCAGACCATTAGCACACTTTTACACATCAGACACCATACTGACACTGAACAACACAAACACACATTGAGGAAATACACGCAGATTCAGTTTATCCCTGTGAAAGAGCGACCCCTAGGGGTCTGATCAGGATTAAGCTAATGTCTGTAATTTTGTGCAAGGAGCAACCCAGCACGAGTGGTAATTACCAGAACGGCTGAGCCTCTACTTCAGCAGAGCCACATTTTCTACACACACATACATCTTCACTCACATTTAAATATTTTTCTCGTCAATTTTTATTGCTTATTGTATATTTTTTAAACTGTACATATTTGTTAGTGTGTTTTATTCTTTGTGTATTTTACTCTATAACTTTTATTCGTTTATATTTCATTTACTAAATCCTAATTTAGACTTTACCCCATAATGGCTAAGTGCCATACTCTCACGAACACCATTTTGCGCCCTCTGTTTCTATAGCTGTTATCATGTAGGTTTTCTTTTAGTTTTAAGATGAATGGGAAAAGGGCAGCAAGGCCTCTGATGCCCAGTTCTCATGCAAATGGTGATGATGATATTTACACTATTATGGATACTCCTAAAGAGGTAAAATTACCTTCATGTGATCACTGACTCTGGAGTATTCCACCCCAAACTTTACACTAATATTTTTTAATACAGCAAATCAATCTCATTAAATACTTATCCGATATTTTTAATTTCCCTGGTATGGATGCTCCCTCGAGAAGGAAATGACCCCCATGTGATCCTGTTCGGGAGCTTCCCGCCATGCGTCTCCAACCACTAATTTAGGTAGAAGCCTGACTAAATGTAGAAACTTAAGTCTACTAGTTAAGTTAACTAGAGATACTGCTATTTCTACTTGATATGACCATAATTAAAGACAATACCTCGCTTGCCTAAGAGCACTAAAGTTGAAGTAAAAATATAAAAAAATAATTGACGAAATTTTTTTTATCTCTTTTAAACAACTTTCACCTTCCTCAATGACTGATATAAAGAAATTATACTTATATTTATATATTTTAAGTTCTTTCGTTGATTAAAATTTTTTAATGTTTACCATTTTTTTAAATTTTTGGCGCACGTGCCATGATTGCGTTTTCTTTAGAATTAAAAACTGCTCTTTTGTGGAAAAAAAAATATAAATTATAACATTTGCATATTTTTACTTAACCTCGATTGAATTTTTTTTTTTTTTTTCATCTCAAACTAAATTTTCAGTAATAAAATTACTAGAAAAAAATCTAAGATTACCGACAACAAAATCAATTTGCGAAGATTAAAAATGGGGCAAAAGCTTATCTCAAAACTAATTTACCCAGGAGCCTTAAAGCTTATGACGTTAAATAAAGCATGCCTACTCATAACTAGTAGTAAGAAAAATATCGGGAAGACATTAGGGAAAACTTTTAAAGATAACTCTATCATTATAAAAGTAGCTTTCAACGTTCTTTTGAGTTTGTGCATGAATTTATTTTTATCTTATTATAACTAAAATGGGGGAGCACATTGTTAAGAAAATAAGGCTGCGTCTCTTACTTCAGACTTCTTAAAAATTCATTTTCAAAGCTTATTATTTAATATGAAAATTTTCTAATTAATTTTTTTTCTTCGAATAAATGTAACTTATTTTGATCTACATTGGATTTTGTGCTTTAAAATTACTTATACTTAGGAGAGGCCAACCATCACCTCCTACATCAAAAAGCCTCCACACGGTCTTTTATAAGTAGTCCGCGCAGACTATTTAAAAAGTGAACCAGTTGTGCGCATGAACCCAAAACCTTTTATAAAAGTATTTGAGAGAAATTTATCATATATATTTGAGAATTGAATCTGTAGTGGTTGACCAATAATATTCATAAAAAAAACGAATTTTTAGTCATATATTTGCTACCACTTTCTTATTTCAACTAGATTTTGTTTTAGATGACTTGTTTGGAAAGTGGATATCCTTCACAGTGGTCTGATCGGACAACCTATAAAAAACCGTGTGGAGGCTTTCAGTTCAAGGAGGCTTTGGTTTGACAAAGGTACTCATAACTGTTTGGACAAGTTTAGCATATCTAAGGCCAGAACTGTCAATCCTTCCGAAAATAGAGAAAAATGGCATTATGGAGAAAAGCGTTTGTAGTCTAATTTTAAGATATTTAAAAAAAATTTTCAATTATCCATTATCTGGGCTAGTTAAAATTTGTAAAAGCTGAGAATAAGGCAGTGATGTTTCACCTTGATTTCATCAAGGTGAAAAAATGTCATCTAGTTGGTGATTTTTAAAAATGTTTAATAACTTTTGAATTTAACAGTTAAATAACTGCCTGTTTTAAAGCCCAAATAATTCTTCACAGAAAAATGATATATAGTTTAAAATCATCGTTTTCTACTGTAAGGCACTTAAATTGTAGCTCTTTTACTTTCCTTGGCAAAGAAGCTTCGAAAAACCTTGTTGAAGACAATATTTACGATTTAAATTCGCAATGTTTTCCTTTCAAGAAAAGTAAAATCCCACCTCTGTCATCACCTCCTACATCAAAAAGCCTCCACACGGTCTTTTATAAGTAGTCCGCGCAGACTATTTAAAAAGCGAACCACTTGTGCGCATGAACCCAAAACCTTTTATAAAAGTAATTGAGAGAAATTTATCATATATATTTGAGAATTGAATGTGTAGTGGTTGACAGATGATTAAGGCAAACCAATAATATTCATAAATGAAACAAATTTTTAGTCATACATTTGCTACCACTTTCTTATTTCAACTAGATTTTGTTTTAAATGACTCGTTCGAGAAGTGGAAATCCTTCACAGTGGTCTGATCGGACTACCTATAAAAAATCGTGTGGAGGCTTTCAGTTATAGGAGGCGTTGCCTCTGTACTTTAGACAGGGAGAGGAATATCACTTTCAAAACCTGATAGTATAGTGTTCTTCTCGTTTCTGAACTCTTAACTTCAAAAATTAACTTTCTGAATCTATTTATTTTCAAAACAAAAAGAATTCAAATTTTTATAGCCTTTTTTTTTCTTGTGAGTCCGGCGAAGTTTTGACAGCAGAAGTAGCGTTATGTTCTTCACCTGTTTTTTACTCAGTTTTCAACCTGGCTACCATTTTTAAAGGTATGCCTTTCATCATGGATGCGTGTTTAAGGGGAAATGAAAATGCTTTAATATTTACTAACAAATGATTAAAAATAAAAACTTTATTGAAATAAAATGAGATAATTACTCTTTGAAGTTTAACCCCTTTCATTTTAATTAACACTAGGTTTACGGACGTTTCTTATATACCTATCTCTGTGAACACGCGTCAATTTGACGCATGAACGAATACATATAACAGCACTTACAGCGATGCCAACTTTCACCGGATAGCAAATATATATTTGGAAGTGGTAGTTTATCAATTTTGATTCTTGGTTTAATAAATTCAATTTAGTAGATTTTTATCCATCACTATTTCCAATAATTCGTAGGCTTATATAATTCGCTACTTTATATTAGAAAAATTTACTTGATAATTATTTACCGTTTTTTTTATATTATTATTTTGGCGTGTCCGGAGCAGTTGGCATGGGTGAAAGCCCTTATTTAGCAAGACGGAAAAGACAAAAACCTGGTACGTAAGACATTTCATTCCAGCATTTTTTCGCAAAAAATAAAATATCTGTAACTATCAAGATTTCTTTTAAAATTTTAGCATATATATAAAACTGCTTCTTTTCGAAGATAAAGTAGATATTGTTGAATAATTTAAAAAAAGAATAAGTAAACTCCTCCCCAAAACTAGCAATAACTGAAAAGGTTTCACTACCAGTCTTTCCTATTTTCCGTCTCGCTTTCACCCCTGGCAGTTGGCATCTCTGCACTTAGAAACCAATGTAATTATATACTATAAGAAAAAAAAAAATATGAGAAATTTATATTTATGAAATATTTTAGATACATATATGATAAGGGATCGAAGTATTGTCGGTACATTCATATTTATTTTTGATGTGATGTTTGCCTGTTTACCCAAAATTTTTTCTAAATTACGATCGCGTCAAATGGACGCATATCCGTAGAAATAGAAATACCATAAAGAGAATTTCAACGCTTTTGAAGAAAATAAAGTTCAAAATATATTTACTTCGATCATTGGATAAAAGTCATTACAAGAGATAAAATAAAAATGCTAACGAGTTTTGTAATTTTCCTTATAAAATTCGAAATGCGTCAAAATGACGCGTCCCGTAAGCCTAGTGTTAAAAACGTTTTTTAAATAAAACAACAGAAATTTACTGCACATTGTTTTTCGTAAAAAATAATTGATTTTAACAAAATTATAACATACCTTTTTCTCATCTACCGCTGAAAAATAAAATAGAATTCATATGTTTGAATAAAAATATGTGAGTTAAAGGAAATCAAATTAACATCGATCCCATTTTAGAAATAAAAAAAGAAGAGAAATCTGCTGGATAATCACGACAAAAAAAATTAAATAAAACTGCTAAATTTTTCTCTCAAGAAGTTAAAATTAAAAAAAAGCATTTATTTCCGACTACCGAAAAGAAAAAGCAAAAATTGATTTATTTAAGAATCATTTTTTTTTTCTTTTTTAAGCTATTTAAAGAATTTGAAAGAAATCTCAGATATTTTCAGTGTTAAAAATATTCAAAGAAGTTTTCTTTTACGAGTATTCTGATATACAACTGCGTATTTTTACTCTATGAAACTATAAGTACGAACGAAATTGATAAATTGATAAATAAAAATGCATTGTGCTTTAATCTTGTTTTTCATTTTTAATCGCTTTTAACTCATTTTCATCAGGTGTTCTTGATTAACATCACTTCCTTTTAGTAAATCTTTTCAAAATAATAAGCGAAATTATTTTCATTTTTCATTTTCATCACTAAAATACATAAATAATGTTAAACTTCGATTTTGGATTTGTAACCACAAAAATTATGTAATTAAACATAAATAATTACCACTCTTTTATAATAGCACAGTTGCCAATTACTATCAATTTTTCAAAATATTTTAAAACATGGTAAACAATTAAGACTAAGGCGTTAGAAATTTTTAATAATTTTGCCAGCATTTTAAAAGGCTCACATTGAGAGAGCTGGAACAAAGTTGCTTTTCATAAAAACTTTTAAAATATTTACAAGTTGAACATTTGCATTGCATTTTGAAACATTAGGGTGAAAAATAACCTTAAATCAAATTTCCAAAGCAAAAGAATAATACTTTATATCTTAAAATTAGATACCACTACAAGAAATTTAACACGTTCACGCGGGGTGTCAGGCCTGAAAGTGGGACGGAAAAGAGAAAATACTGGTAGAAGAACTATTTCAATATTAGATAATATTCGGGAGGAGTTAATCTATTCTCAACAATAACAATTCACTGTAAGGAAATTTATCACGGCGAAGAAGCAATTCAATCTAAAAATTGCATCCGTTAAAAACAATTAGTTATGGATTATATATTATTTATGGATAACAATTAGTTAGTTATGGAAAGGTAGTTATGGATTTTTATTACTCCCGGAAAAAAACTAAAAAATGAAATTTGGTTATTGCCAGTTTTTACTCCGGTGCACCGCCCGATGAGACAATCTAGCGTGGGCCACCGGTGGGTCACGCCGGCGTGAACGTGTTAAACAATAAGTATTGTAAGTTGACAGATATGACAAAATAATTTTGTATAAGTGCATCATAACTTAACATTCAACATTTAAGTTTGGAGTGAAAAGAATTTTCAGCGGTAGCGAGTAAAAGTATAAACTTTAATTTAAATAGAATTTTTATCGAACTTATACCAGAATTTAAATAATTGCAATATGTCTTGTGGCTTGGTACCATTTCGAAGGCTATCTCATGCAAACTGAAAGCCTATAAACATATATCAAAATGGAAAAGAGTAAATAGCAGTGTGAAAGACATTTCATTCTAGCATTTATTTTGAAAAAAATAAAATATTTGTAACTACCAAGATTTTTTTATAATTATAATGTATATTTTTTAAACTGATTCGCTTTGTCGTAGAAAAGCCAAGAAAAAATTAGTTTTAAAAAAGGCATAGCTTCATTGCTGCCGTAAACTAGCCATAAATTAGAGCAATGATTCTCAACCACTATGCCGCGGCACTTTTGCGTGCAGCCAAATTCTTAAAATGTGCCGCGAAATATTAGAAATGATACAATAAAAATTATAATACCTTTTTTTTTACGAATAAAGTAGGAAATATAATGACTATCATCAAGTTATTAATTGACAAGGGAAAGCAAGCTAAATATTAACTTTCAAACCAGAAATAAAAGCTAATCATTAAAGTAAGCTATGCAATTAATAGTTATAAAAACAAATAAAGAAAGGATGATTAACAAAAAATTATACGAGCAATTAATAATTAGCAAAAGAACTAGTAAGAAGAGATCACAAAAAAAAAAAAACAGTTAATAACTATAGACAACAAATTAATAACAAGCAAAAAAAAAACTGTTACTAACTAATAAAAAATTAGTCGAAAGAAATAATCCCTTAATAAACGTGCTTTTGTAGTACATATTATATTATTTCACATTCAAAATTATTATCGCAAACTATTTAACACAGTGTATTATAGGTAAGCAAACAACTTTTAATCGAATTTTTTTCACTGTGTGCCGTCAAATTTCAAAATCGTTAAAAGTGTGCCGCCGCAAAAAAAAAAGGTCGAGAATCACTGAATTAGAGCGATTCTAATATCACTTTTCCATCTCTCATTCATCCTTAATCATCAATTCTACTGATTAAAGATGAGATTATTGTTTTCCTTTTCTATTCTAAAATTTGTTCCTTGATATAATTAAAAGATACGTGTGAATGTATCTTTTAATTACACTAGGCGAAAAAAATTTTGTTACATTAATAGAAGTACTTGATCTTACCCAATTCGGGTGTGGAGATCTCATATATGAAATCAGTTTTATTCAAAAAGCTACAGATTTTTTTTCTTCAAAAAGGCGTTATTAGTAGAGTTTTTTTTTATGTCTTAATGCACAACTTTATAAAGAAAATAAGGTTTGCATACATGCGTATACATGTGCCGGCTTATTTGAAGACAAAAAACATAAGAACTTACTGTATCGCATCATAAACTGAAATGTATAGACACCTTCTTCCTACCATGCCTTAAGTAATAGAGAAAGGGGGACACTAAGTATTTAGTTCAGTTAATTTTAAAAAATCCTGCCGAGCAATATATTATTAAAATGGAAAAAAAACTGTAGATTGTAAAGAGTTACCGATTACATATTTAAAAAAAAGCGACAAAAAAATTTCTAAGATCTTTTGCGAAAACCTCATACTGCAGGAAAAAGAAAAAAGATCTCAAGTGTTAGCCGGAAAAAGATTTTTTTTTAATTCATTAAATTAGTAATACACAATTTTTTGACAATTAGTAATACACAACCACTAGGTAAAATATTTTCTGAAATTGTGCAATTTGGTTGTACTCGTATATTATGAAAAGTAGAGCGCTAACCTAATATGCTGAACCATCACCTCCTACATCAAAAAACCTCCCCACGGTCTTTTATAAGTAGTCCGCGCAGACTATTGAAAAAGTGAACCAGTTGTGCGCATGAACCCAAAACCTTTTATAAAAGTAATTGAGAGAAATGTATCATATATATTTGAGAATTGAATCTGTAGTGGTTGATAAGTGAATAAGGCAAACCAATAATGTTCATAATTAAAACAAATTTTCAGTCATATATTTGCTACCACTTTCTTATTTTAACTAGATTTTATATTAACTGACTCGTTCAGAAAGTGGATATCCTTCACAGATCGGACTATCTAAAAAACCGTGTGGAGGATTTCAGTTAAAGGATCAGTATAGTCGATTATTCTAAGGAACTGTTTCGTTGCATCATGATGCTTCCGTAAGCCATACTGCAGATAGAGTTTGATGAGGATGAATCTAATAGGCCACCCAATATCCTTTTTTGAAAAAACTAACTTTGACAGACAAATCTGTATCAAGAATGATAAACAAATCTGAAATAAGAATGATGAACAAATCTGCAATCGGTTTCTCTCAACAAGCTACAATTTTTACCCAATTTAATAATATATTCTTAACCAGGATCTTTTAAAACTCCCACCAGTGAATAATAAGCGCCCCCATTTCTCTGCTACATAGGGAGTGATAGGAAGAAAAGTCATATAATTTTTAGATATGTTAAGTCATAATTTTTTTTTGTTTTAAGTGTTATTTTTAAAGGGGCAAGCAAGTCTGTAGGTAAGTATATTAACCTATACGTTCTATATAAACTTGCACTTTATGTCAAAAAATAAACCTAACTAAAAACCTCACTTTGAATAAGATTTTACATGGTATAATTATTGCCACAATTTGTAAAATCATACTTCAATCTTTCTTAATTATCAAGTATATCCAGATCTACCAAACTGAGGAGAAGATGTTAATAACTTCTTTCTATCATTTATACTACTATCAATTTTAAAATCAATTATTAGAATTGAATTTTTAATCAAAAAATGCCTTTTTAATTATACTGGTATTGATAAAGGAAGGAAGCTTTTAATTTCTTACACTCATTTTATTTTAGATTATCCTAATTTTGCATGGGCAAAAATGACATTTCTAAAAGCTTCAAGCATAGAGCTTTAAATTTTGCCAACAGTTACGAGATGAAAAATCTTCCAAAATATTTGCTGCTAAACGAAAATCAGTTTAAAATTTTCATTATTTCACGAAACTTTACATGATTAATCTTATTTTAGAATGTTAAAAGTGAAGGAATAGTCTGAAGACTTGAAACTTGAACTTTTGTAAACTTGAAAAAAGAAAAAGAAAATGGAGCTATATCATTAAGATTTATAATTTTAATTTCAGAAATCAACGATACATTTAAAAAATTTTTAGACGTTATTTCATATTATTTTAACGTAATTTTAAAGTTTTCCGACGTTCTTTCATATTATTTTGACAAAGCTTTAACACGTTGAACACCATGCTAATTTTACATGGCTTTCTCCTCTGGCCAATCGGTAAATAACTACAAACTAATTTACAAGTATTAGACAGGGTTTAGAATGATATTTGTTCGCTCGTTCGATGTAGTGGAACTGAGCGTTTGAGGCTTTACGACCCTTCGCATGAACTTTCTTCTTTATTTAAAAATAACTGGGCACCTGGGCCTCGAAGCGGCCCCTATCCCATTTATCATGAAATTATAAATACAGTTAAATTACAAACATTTTGGCATGAACGAAAAAGTGAATTATATAACCCTATGAATTGTTTAGAAATAGTGGTGGTTAAAAATCTACTAAATTGAATTTAATATTTTAGTAGATTTACACGGTAAATAGCTACAAACTGAATTTGCAAATCTAAGAGAGATTTTGCTAATTTTTTAACAGGTTAAGCATGGCATATAAATAAGTGTTGAATCATATAAACTTACGAAATGTTTAAAAATAGTGGTGGATAGAAAATCTACTAAATTGAATTTATCAAGAATCACAATTAATAAGCTACCACATGAAAATATTTATTCGCTGTCCGGAGCAAGTCAGCATCTCTGTGTATAAACTATCTTTGTGTGTTCTATATTGCATTAATTTCTTCAAACAATTTTAAGTACGATCATAATATTAAAAGAAATTAAAAATTTATTCAAAGTATGTGTTTCTAATAATCTTGGCTTCGCCAGTCACCAGTGACCCCTGTTGCGCTACGAACAAACTCGGTATCGGTTACCGGTGACTCTCGTGGCATTCAACGTGTTAAATAACAAATTTTAAAGGAATGGTTTACACATTTGTTAATTTGTTTTTGTTTGTTTTTCTATTTACAAAAATACGATAAATCACATTTTGGATAGGTTTACGTTCCGAGAGAGAGTCAAAAATATTTGAGGAATTTTTTAGTTTGTAAAACAGGGTTCCCGCGGTCCTTGAAAGGTTTTAGTAGTGGTAGTAAATTTAGGTCAATGCTAGAAGATATTTCTTTATTAATATACCACTTTGTCGTTAAATTACTTAGGCGGAATTTTCATGCATGTATATTTTCTTTGGAAAAAAATTTTTAGTGGTGGTTACACAGTACTTAAATTATCGTCATTTATTCAATTTTCGTTTACCACTTTTTAAAATATACAAGGACCGCGTGAACCCTACAAAAAGTTTACGATAAAAGCAGAAAACATTTAAAGTGAAAATTTATAACATAGGTTAGATATTCTCCTCCTATAACTTCATTATATGAAGAGAATAACTATAAACAAAACTGCAGTGACGCTTTGAAGCTATTAGCTATATACCAATGAAGGCCTTCATTTTAAGAATTTACAAATAATTGATTTTTTTTAAAAATTATTAATCCCTTTTCTGAAGATTAAAAGCCAGGCTGTTTTCTCAGTTTGTTTCTAGACCAAAACATTATATTAAAAAATTTTCAAAAAGCTCCAAATTTTAGGGTTTAAGTATGAACTTTTCTTGGTTAATTTATTAGATAATATTAAAAACAATTTCTTGATTAATTTATTAGAAAATGTTAGAAATAATTTCCTAATTAATTTATTAAAATGTAATAAACATTATAAGACAAGCTGTAATATTCAATGAAGAGCACCCAAATTTCTTCTCTTTTCAGATAACTTTCAGCATTTTACAACTTATTAATTACGTCACTTTCTGTACTGGCACTTGGTTCTAAGAAGATGCTAGATATTTAGAGAAGTGGCACAGCATGTGGCTAGGTTCTATGGCCTATCATAAAACAAAAACATACAAATTCTTTAAATCACATTCATCTATTTATTATCGGAAACTAATCATAGAAACAATATCTTGACAGTTGATCATTTAAAAAATATTTACTTAGCAATATGGCTCTAATTGTGAAAACTAAATAAACAAAGAGATAAACCAATTTACTGTACTGCACACTCGTAGTCGATTATTCTATCGATTTATTAAAAATTTGTTGGCTGATAGTTCATTATCATTGTAACAACTTACTTACTTTATTTAAAACAACTGCCCCTATCCCATTCATCATGAAAATTAGAAACAATGAGCTTAAAACTTTTTGAATATAAGCAGTCATTGTGGTAGCTTATCATTGTAACAAATAGCGCATCATTTAATAATAATAAAAATTTTAGAAAGTAGAACTGGTAAAATAAGATTTTTAAAACTGAATATATATATCATTAAATTAAAGTGCCACAGGCAACTGAAAATGTAAAATAAGTTTTTTTTAAAAAATCTAGTTAATTATTCAATCATAAATACTACCATGATTTACCTTCAAATTATTTTTATTTAAAACAAAAACATCTTCTTCAATAACTTGTATAAGTAAACACATATGCTAGAAATATTTTCTAATTAGAATCTCTCTTAGTCGATTTTTTCAATTTGTTAGTCATCACTTTTTACAATTTTGATCGCCCATATCATCCTTGCCTAATATAGGGGAAGCGCGGGACGATTTTGTCTAATTTTATTCTTTCAAGTCAACGCCTCCTATAACTGAAAGCCTCCACACGGTTTTTCATAGGTAGACCGATCAGACCATTGTGAAGAATATCAACTTTTCGAACAAGTCACTTAATACAAAATCTAGTTAAAAGAAGAAAGTGGTAGCAAATATGTGACTAAAAATTTGTTTTATTTATGAATATTATTGGTTTGCCTTATTCACTTGCCAACCACTGCAGATTCAATTCTCAAATGTATATGATGAATTTCTCTCAATTACTTTTATAAAAGGTTTTGGGTTCATACGCACAACTGGTTCACTTTTTAAATAGTCTGTGCAGACTACTTATAAAAGACCGTGTGCAGGGGTGAAAGCGAGACGGGAAAAAGGAAAGGCTGGTAGTAAAACCTTTTCAGTTATAACTTGTTTTTGGGAGGAGTTAAATTATTTGTTTTTAAAACTATTCACTAATTTCTACTTTATCTCGGAAAATAAGCAGTTTTATATATATGATAGTATCATAAAATAAATATTGGTAGTTACAGATATTTTATTTTTTTCGAAAGAAATGCAGTTGTATGTACCAGTTTTTTCTCTTTTCCGTCTTGCTATATAAGGGCTTTAATCCATGACCGTGTGGAGGCTTTTTGATGTAGGAGGTGATGGCTTTGTGCTATCCGGAACAGATTAAAAACTGATCATATGAACATTTCATTTTAATTCTTTAAAATATATTTTTTAAAACTACCACTATTTATTAAGAAATAAAGTATATATGTAAATTGCACACATCTGCATACTGTAGCTTCAACAATTGAGTTTAGTTCATGTTGTATGGGACATGGGGCTTTAGCGCAGTCCAAATTTTTATAAGTCTTATTTGTTGTTCATTGTTTAAACAACTTATTAGAGATGGGCAAAACTGCTACTTCTCAGTCACTGTTACTACTGCTACTGGGACCCAAAAGTAACAGTGACAAATAGCAGTGACTGTTATTATTTCGATATAGAATTAATCGTTATAATTTATCAGAAGTTAACACAAATTAATCGATTATATATTTTATTAAATAATCGATATGATTAGATTTTTGTAAAAATAATCGATATAATTAGTTTTTAGTAATATTAATCGATATAATAAATTTTTAATGTAGTTAATTAAAATAATTAATCGTTATACTGAGTAGTCATTTTTATTATAAGTGATGATTTTTATTAACCAATGTATTTCATAGTACGCAATATAGTAGTATGATTTTTATTAACTAATGTATTTCGTAGTACAACCTATAGTAGGGTAAACTAATCAGTGAAGGAACACTTAAGCTACGCTTGCCTTTTAAAAAATCATATTAATTTCAAAATTCGTAATTTTAGTTAAATGACAGTGTCAACATATTTGTTACTAATTTTCAAACTGAAATAGAAATTGGTTGGACTCCGTTATGAGATTTGATAAAAAATAACAGCAACATTTGTCAGGGTGAAGCAGCTTGAACTTAGCAACGAAAATACTTTCATTTGCAGGTTACGATATGAAGCTGGAGCATCGACAGGCATCATTCACAGGTATTTCAGTATGATTTTTGGAGCAGCGACCATACCTGTGACATTTGGAACAGCTAGAGTAGCAGTGATAGTTGTCACAGTGAAAGTAGCAGTGAAATTTGTCACTGTGACAGTAGCAGTGAAATCTGTCACAGTGACAGTAGCAGTGATTTTTGTCACAGTGACAGTAGCAGTGATTTTTGTAACAGTGACAGTAGCAGTGATTTTGTCACTGCGACAACTTTTTGGTTGGAACAGGCTGTCACAGTGACTGCTCCAGTCACTGTGACAAGTCACTGCTCCGTTACTTTTGACCCATCTCTACAACTTATTAGAGTTATAAATTTAGAACAATAATCTTTCGAATTGGCTATGAGAACCATCGAAAATGAGTGGGTTTTTCTTTATGTAACTGCTAGAAAAACAACTGTCAGAATGGCCAACAGCCTGCTAAGAAAACCCCAGTTCTGAAGAAGTTATCATAGGATGCTGAATAAAACTTAAAAATAACCAATTTGTGCCTCGTCTGTAGAAATGACTTGAGTTTTCTTTATATAAGATGACAAATTATTACAATTAAGAAACTTAACAAGTCTTATTTACGGCGCATAAACTGCTAGTTTATAAAACTCATAAAAAAAGTTTAAAATATTGGGAAAACATGGAAAATAATAAAGATTTATGAGAAGAAAAATTACTAAAATAAAACAGTTTTAAAAAATATTTTAAGAAATAAAAAAACAATAGATATTAAAAAAAGCCAGAAAGCAAAAAAAATGAATAATATAATCGCTTCATCAGCTCACACGATTATATCCGCAAAAAGGAGTTTTTTCTAATATTGTATCAATATAACCAAAGCAAAATATATCAATAGTGTAACTCAAAAAAAAAGAATTTAAACAGAATGAAACATAGGTAATAAAAATATTTATAATGTAAAAAACAGAAAATAAAATGTAAAGCAAAAACAAAACAAAATCTATAAAGTGAGTAGCGAACTCAAATGAATTTACATGCTCAAGAAACTTTCAAGAATGATTTAAAATATTTTCGTAATAAGATTGAATGATTTGAAAACAGAAGCGCTAATGGAGCTAAGAGCGTAAATAGAGGGATTCGTTTTATGGCGCGTTCTTACTGTAGTAATGAAGTGCACGCGTTTTATTTGTTGGTTGTCAAGGATTAGCACGAAAATGGATGTGCGCAATGTAATAATATTATACTGCATAGTTTAAAGAAGCTTATAATTTATAAAGTTGATATTTAACTATACAATTTTAATGATTTTATAAAATTAATATTTATAAATATAAAGAGAGAGAGAGCGAAACATGATTTCCTTGTTTTGCACAGATTTTTGTCCTAAGATTTGCCCGAATAGGATTTTTAACTGGTTAAAGTATAAATTAACAAAGAAGTTCATATTAAATTTACTAATAATAACATAAAATTAACTTGATGATTTTATAGAGAATTTAATTACTTTAGTTGGGTATCCATTGCTTTTAATCAAATTTTGAAAGAGTTTGTCTATTTATTTTTTATTAAAATATTTTTCTTGATAAACTCCACTCCGTAAAAATTAAATAAGATTTCTAAGAAAAAGTAAAACAAAAAAATAGCAAAACTTTCCTCGTCAAATGCGGAATAACTCGCAATATTTTTATTTTCGTACTTCAACAAAATAAACAGGAAAAACCTCAAAGACAGTTTGAAATATAGCTCAGAAAGAATCGCATCCCAAATGGACAATTTCGAACTTCTACTTGATTAAGTGAGAGTTGTTATTTTTATGGTCGAAAATAAATCAGAAAGATTTCTGAATCAGCAATGCTTGTTGTTGAAAATTTGAATCATATCTGTTGGAGTAAAATGCATTTGGCACAATTTAGCTTTGCTAGAATAAAAAAACAAAAAAACAAATTGAAATATTAGTGTTTTATTTAAATTCCATCCGCGATTAAAAAGAATTATATTTAATAAAATTCATTTACTGTGAGAACAAAAAATCTATTTCTTACACATAAATTTTTAGCTTATCTGACTTACATTTACATACATGAAACAGCAAAAATATTCAAAGAAATAAGACAAACTTTGAAATATATACACTCAAGAGCCAAAACATTATGACCACCCCTACATTTTACAATGAGCTCTCCTGGATGACGTGGAAGGCACGTAATCCGGTGGAAGTGGTATTTAACTGTTGCTAGAGAGTTTGAAGCTTGGCCACCAGTATTAACCCTTTATATCATCTTGTTGCATATGTGCAACATACACAAAAAGCCTACGTCTTTGCCCCAACAAATTTTGAAGGACGATTGTCGGCCAAAACCAGTGCGCCAAGATGAAATTGGGCACTGGCCTAATTGGGCTAACAAAAGAATCAGATGCAAAGGATTTACACAAACTATTTGTGAGAAATGTGGTGTAGGACTTTGTTACAACAAAAGTAACAACTGTTTTAAAAATTTTCATATGAAGTAAAATTTTTGAATCTTTCAATCTTAGTGCCATTTTTCACAATGTTGCAGAAATGCAACAAGCACTTTTTTGTCATTTTGCATAATGTTGCAGAAATGCAACAATAAATTTTTTTCCGATAATTTTTTTATTTTATGTTGTAAAATTTTTTTATTATTTTTTACATGCTTAGAATGATGTATTCTAATGAATGAGTAATTTTTATTAAAATCAGAGATGTTGAGATATAAAGGGTTAAGGTTTCTATTCTTGTTTGCCATGGTTTGAAGAATCATTCTTTCACTTACTTCTGTGTGTGATGGGAAAGGCTGCGGATTGTAATGACTCGAAGGCTCGGAACAAATATTTCCGAAACTGCGCGACTCGTGGGTTGTTCGCGATCTACAGTTGTTAGTACTAATGCAAAGTGGATGAATGACGGTGAAACCAGCAGTAGACGACAGGGTGTTGAACGTCCACACGCTATCAAAGAAAAAGGTCGTCGGAGATCGTCTCGCTTCGTGAAGCAAAACCGAATCCAGACAGTGGCTCAGCTGACAGCCCAATACAATGCAGGGTCAAGTAGAATAGTTTCAGAGCAAACTGTTCAGCGGACATTGTTGGATATAGGGCTACACAGCAAACGTCCCACTTGTTTGCCTTTGCTGACCAAGCGCCATCGCCAACTACGCCTGCGTCTGGCCCGGGAACATCGCGACTGGTCCATGGATCAGTGGGAGAGAGTTGCCTGGTCAGATGAATCACGGTTTGTCATTCATCACGCCGATGGCCGTGTCAGGATACGCCGTCTTCCAGGTGAACAGTTGCTCCCTCAATGTGCAGTAGGTCATACACAAGCCGGTGGTGGCGGTATTATGCTTTGGGGGACGTTCTCTTGGGCGTCTCTGGGACCCGTGATTGTGGTAGAGCAGACCATGAATGCTACAGGGCATCTGAACATCATTGCGGACCAGTTGCACCCTTACATGGCTTCTGTTTTTCCAGCTGGAAATGAAATTTTCCAACAGGACAACTCCCCGTGTCACAAGGCTCAAATTGTGTTGGAGTGGTTCCAGGAACATAATGCTGAATTCCAGCTAATATCCTGGCCACCTAACTCACCGGATCTCAATCCGATAGAACACATTTGGGATGTTATGGAACGGCAGCTCAGAGTTCAAAGACCACTAAGTCGCAATATCTCGGATTTGCATGACAGTTGCTTAAACATCTGGTACAATCTGTCTCCGGCCATCTACGAAGGACTTGTGGCATCCATGCCAAGGCTGGTTGCAGCTGTGTTGCGGGCTAAAGGAGGGCCAACTCGTTATTAAGAGGTGGTCATAATGTCTTGAGTGTATTTCAATCTCGGAAGTAGAATAGTAATTCATTCGTTTAAAATGAAATAAATTAGATAATTTTAAAAAAAAAGTCATTAATAAGAGACAGAGTTATTAAACAGAATGAACTGGAGGAACAGGACGTTGCATATGAACTTTCAAATCATTCATATGTAGTGGTCTGGAAAAATAGTTTAAATCAATAAAAAATAATATTTTAAAACATAAACATAGCTACCACTAGAATAAATTTTTACAAAAGCAGAGAAATCTGGCAACCCAGTATACACATATAAATATAGATATTCATGACGAGAGATGCCAGCTGGTCTGGATTCGACCAAATAATTTTAAAGAACGCTGAAGAACTTCAAACTAAACTTTCGGTTAATTTTGGTAACTTTTTTAAATGCTAAACATATTTTAACTGCATAGTGGCGTATCACTTTAGCTTTTAAATTTTTTATAAGTAGTAGCAATTAAAAATTAAAAAATAAACCGAATTTACTTAACCAAGAATCATACATTAAAGCACTACCACTCGAAAGCAATTATCTACTGTCCACAGCAAGTTTACAGTTCTGATAAAAAATAAAAAAAAAGAGAGACAATTTTGATGAAGGGTATTAGTAGCGGCGTGTTTCGACAAACTATCGAATAAATGCACAAAAATTTAGAACATATAATAAAAATATATCAGTCAAATTTGTAAATAAATTTGGAAAAAAACAAAGATAAAGTTTTTTAAATAAGCTAGGCTTAATCCGTCCCGCTCCCATTGGGGGCATTCGGAATTTACTAGTGACTTGCGTAGGTCCTCGAATCAGACGGCGGAGCCGGCGGTGCATGGACACACAAGGGTCCATGGCCCCGAGTCACGCACGACAAAAGCAACACTTCAACGTCGACGGATAAAGGATGCCGAATGGGACGAACCAAAGTCGGTACGGCGGTACCAATCTCAGCTGCAGACGACTCGTGAAGAGTGCGGCACCGAGAGAGACAGCCTCCACGCCACGACCCCTCGAGGCATCCTCCGACTGGAAAGAACCAAACTGATGCTTTACTTTATTTAATTTCAAAACAGAAAAAAGGCCTACCGCTTGGAGGCGAAATAAAACAATAAAGAATTAGAAGAAATCACAAAATTACTCCATTTGAGTACGCAATGGGACGCCATGTTTTTTTTTAAATAAGAAAAGTTTTTTAAATAAGAAACATTATTTGGGAAACTAAATAATAAAAGTATTACTTAGTATCGTCTTATTTCGAAGGAAAAGACATCAAATGGCTATCTTATCAGACATATAAAAAGTCTACCTGCACAAAAAGACACCTCATGACGAATAATAGTAAAAAATTATAAAAGTTTGAAAAAAAAAGATTCCATATTTCACTACTAATTCTACGTATTAAATGAATTTTTCAATTCAAAAATGAGCTGAAAATTATTTTAACCCATTTCAGGGTCACCCCATTCTTGAAATATTTAAAAAGTGTTAAAAAAATCGCGTAAATAAAATGTTTAACGATTCTTTTTCACCATTTTTTTTACTAATAATTAGCTATAACTTATTAAATTTACTACTAAGTTTTCCGGGGGACGTTCAGTTGCTTATATTACAGCCGTAATCGAAATCATCACTAATTGAATTTAATTAATAAAAAATTGTAAAGTATAAAATTTGAGTACTTAAGTACTCAAATTTAATCTATTGATACTCCAGAAAAATCTCCCTCCAAGTCAGTCAGGATAATTTTGGGGGAGATTTGGGTTTTGTTGTGAGAATTTACCAAGTATAAATACTTTTTTTATCAATGCAAGCACAAATCAAGTTCTAGTTGATATTGTTGGCCCTTTTTTTATTTCATAGTCAGAATTATTTCATCGTTTCTTAAGAAACAAAAGTTTTGCTGTTGGAGAACGTTGACTCAGGCAACGCCTCCTATAACTGAAAGCCTCCACATGGTTTCTTATAGGTAGTTCGATTAGACCACTGTGAAGAATATCCACTTTCTGAACGAGTCAGTTAATATAAAATCTATGACCAAATATATGACTAAAAATTTGTTTTATTTATGAATATTATTGGTTTGCCTTATTCACTTGTCAACCACTACAGATTCAATTATCAAATATATATGATAAATTTCTCCCAATTACTTTTATAAAAGGTTTTGGGTTCATGCTCACAACTGGTTCACTTTTTAAATAGTCTGCGTGGACTACTTATAAAAGACCGTGTGGAGGCTTTTTGATGTAGGAGGTGATGGCTCAGGGCTTGATGCTGACAAACCTCCTTACCCCATGGAACAATTTGTGGTGCTTATACTCATTCGTGACTATTTTTTTAATTATTTTACATTCTTGCGTTATTTTCAATCATTTAATTTCTTATTTTATTGTTTGAGAAGTTCATTGAGTTTTATTAAGAAATTTTAGATTGAGAAGTTTATTTAGTACTTTGAATGCGTAATATTACATCGTTTTATTAGTTTTAGATATAGCTCAATCGTTTATAATTTTTTTTTAACCTAAGAAAGCGTAAGGGATTATTTTTTAGGATTTTAGTGATCAACTTTTCCTGTTACATTACAATATTTCTGAGGATTCGCAACTATTTCAAATCTATGGTAATAGATTTGAAATAGTTGCGCACAATACAAATAGTGGCGAATAATATTAAATGTTGTAGGTCACCTAGAATAACACATTTGCATTTCATATCAGCTTTCTAAATGACGCTCTGAAATGATGTGGTCATCATCAGAATTTACTGACCAAACGCACAAAGGAATGACCTCGCATTTACATTCATAGGGCCACGAAGTAGATAATACCCTTGTGTAATAAGGGTATTATCTACTTCTACAAATATATGTTTGGAAGTTGCTCTTAATTTTTAATACTGTTTTTTTTTCCTTACACACGGCATGACAACAATAGTCGTTTTATAGTATAGTTCACAGCTTCGTATAATATTAAAACAATGTGTGGTTATAAAATATTATTATAAGGTTTGAATTAAAAAGTATCATAAGACGAAATATTATGCAGTAAAATGTAATGGAATATTTTTAACATATAATTACGAAGCTAAAATATTCAATCAAATAAAAACATAGTGTTTTTTTTAAGCAAATACCCAAATATTTCAAAGTACCAGTTATACTTTAAAGCAATTAGTTAATTTAGTGTTACATCATGAACACTTTCAGGTGCAATGTAGACTGTTTGGTAACACTAATTTAATATATGTTACATAGAATTGTAAAGCTAATAGCTGTTAAACATTTAACTACCAGTATTTTATAAATAGCAAATAGATAATATATTTCACTTAGTATATATATATAATCGCCCTCCTGTCAGCAAAAATAAGTATAAATATGTCTTTGGAAGTGAAAAATAAAAGTAGTTGCATTTCATATTACACTCTTAATATTTGATATGTACGGGTGGGAAATTTTCTTAAAATGAAAAACTAAATATAAGTAAAATTTCATTACCACTAGACAATACATTTTTACAAAGTGAAGCAAGTTGCCAACTCTAATTGCTATAGGTAGCTACCACATAGTCTGCTGATCTTAGCGAACTTATAACAATGATAAATAACGCACGATGGATGGGATAGGGGTAAAACTCATAAAACAAGATCAGTTCAGATTGCCTTAGATCATCACCTCCTACATCAAAAAGCCTCCACACGGTCTTTTATAAGTAGTCCGCGCTGACAATTTAAAAAGTGAACCAGTTGTGCGCATGAACCCAAAACCTTTTATAAAAGTAATTGAGAGAAATTTATCTTATATATTTGAGAATTGAATCTGTAGTGGTTGACAAGTGAATAAGGAAAACCAATAATATTCGCAAATAAAACAAATTTTTAGTCATATATTTGCTACCACTTTCTTATTTTAACTAGATTTTGTATTAAGCGACTCGTTCGGAAAGTGGATATCCTTCACAGTGGTTTGATCGGACTACCTATAAAAAACCGTGTGGAGGCTTTCAGTTATAGAAGGCGTTGCTTAGATCGTCAACATTATTTTTGTTTTCGAATCAAAGAGTTTAAATTATACTATAACAATTGTTTTTCCATTATCAGAGTTGCGTGTGTGCCACGGATGACTAAAAATTTAAGAAGTGGTAGAAACATTTTTTCATTTTGATTTATTCGGTTCATATTATTTTAAGATCTCATCTACCAGCATTATTTACATAGCAAATTATTCATATTTTAGACATGAACTTTAAACAAGAACTTTAGGGGCCGATGCGCGGCCCAGGCACCCAATTTATTTTAAATAAAGAAAGAAAGAAACAAGAACTTTAAAGTAAATGGACAAAAATGAAAACTACTAATTATTCAGCATAAAAGAAAAACTATCCTCCCCAAAAATCATGTTGTTCTCTATAATGAAATTATCCCCATAGTTAAAAGTGCAAAATATCTTGGTCTGGTCTTAAACAGCAAATTTAATTGGAAAGATCACGTCAAAACAGTTACCAACAAAGCACAAGCGGCCTGCCACAGATTACAAATCCTCCTTCAGAACCCCAAAATGGAACTCAGACTTAAACGTTTACTCTACATCTCAATAATCCGCCCCATCCTAACTTATGCATCTCCAGCTTGGTGTAACATCTCCACATCACTCCTTAAAAAACTCAAAATATGCCAGAATAAAATCCTTAGGAAAATAACAAAAACAAGATGGTTTATCCGAAATAAAAATATACGTCACGATCTCAACATTGATTTTTTAGATCATCATATTGCAAAGCTTAACTTCAGATTTTTTGCAAAGAACGCAAATTGTGACACCGCAGGATTCAACGAAATTTTTACTTTTGAAAACTTAAGAGAAGACATAAACCTCAGGCCGATGGTAGCTCATTTTTGTAGTGATGTAATTTTATCTAAAATACAAAATATTTAATTTCCTTTTCACTCCAATTGCATTCCAATTACCAGAAGGAACCACCTCAAAGATCACAATACAAGACGAATGGGAAAAAGGCCGCTAATGGCTCCAGGTGCCCAGATAAATTTTGATGATGATGATGATGAAACAAGAACTTGTAAATGCTAAAATGCACTTTAAATACATTTAACTAAAAATTATGCTAGAAAAATTGCTATTTTTTAAAGCCCTATTAACGAAATTGTACGTTTCAATGGGCACCATTTATCACCGCGCATCCGCGCATTTGGTAGATAAATATTTGGCATTTGTTTTTACATTTTGATTATTGTTCAATTTTTTTAAAAGTAAATGGATAATTTTCTTTTTTCTTCTATTTTATTTTTTTTAATTATAAAAATACTTTATTGTACATTTTAAGAGTAAAATGTAATAAAAATAAAACCGCCCTCCTAGAAATGCAAAAAGAGAGATTTACTTTAATTTCAAAAGTAGGAAATGGTGCATTTTTAACTAAAAAAAGAACAAAATTTTTATTTTGCTCTTTCTTTTACGGATAAAAATATACTCTTAATTTGTAATCTATTTTAATTTACTAAAAATATTTAATTAAAAGACAAAATTTAGAATAAAACAAAAAAATACAGACAATTACATAAGCACTAAAATTTACTCTTTAGAAAAGTTATTTTATTCGAATAATTAAAATTTCCTTAACACCCACTTTCAGAAATTTAATAACTTAAGAAAATCCTAGAACTAAACTTATGAGTCATGAAAATATGAATGCATGAAAATATGAAAATATGACTGCATGAAAATATGAATGCAAAAAAAAAACTTTAAAAAAGTAATTGTCTTACCTGAAATTTAAATAATATCATAATGATGTCAAATAATTTAATATTAATATGGTTTATCAAAAAAAATCATATTTTTAAATAAAAAATATCAGATTACGTGAATTTAATTATAAAGTCAACTTGTTTAATAAAGATTATTATTTAAATATTTCTAAAATTTAATTTATTTCTAGATAAAAGCGCAACACTTGTGCAACGGAGTTTTCTTTAGTAGCAGGCGTTCTGTAATTTGAAGAAACTAATGAAGTAAGTCATATGTTTGTTGTGGCGTTATTGTATAGAGATATATACACCCAGTATACTAAAAAAACCAAAGTCTTTCAGTTCTTCTATGACATCATAGCAGCTCAGATCAGATCAGAGTATGTTAGAGTCCCTGAATTAATCCCAATAGAGGTGTCTTAGCGTATATCAATGCATTCATACAACACCTACTAGGTACAACACCTCTAGAGGGTTATGATTCGTATCATCAAGAGGGAATTATAACGCCTCTTATTGTGCTGTCATCTGCAGATAACAGAGAGAACTTCAGTCAGAAATAAAGTGAATAAGCTGATGACTTCTCATACTATTCCACTGGAAATTCATCAATGATCAATGAGTTACAGATAAAGTTAGTTAAAATGCATTTCTATCGGGATAGGAATTCGAATCGTCAAATAGGAATGTTGCTTACGATAATTGTCTGATTTATTCCAATCAGTGGTAATTCATCTTCTGGCTTGGGCAATTCTATTTGGGTTACCCAAAACAAATTTCATGTAAATCATACTCTAAAGAATGAAGCTACAATAGTAGAGATGCCCAAGTCAAAAGCAGAACTGGATCAGTGTTCCTTATCATTCAATCAATTTTTGTTTGAATTATTCCTATTGGACGATTCGTATTCCTATCCTAAAGAAACGTATTATTTCTATTGGTTGCATCTGTAACTGATTGATCATTCATGGATGGCACTGATCATTTCCATTGGATAGAAAATTAAAGTGACTTCAGATTAGACATTCTGTATGCTAATAAAAAAAAATTGAAAAGCAATCATGTATCGATATGATGTTTTCAAATTAAGGTGATATTAAGAAACCATAATTTGTTTAGTAGTTATTTTGCATGGTGGTAACAATATTTCCTTTGCGAATCTTTAAAACATAGTTTATGAAAATACACTTAGAAATAAATTAATGAGGAAAAAAAAGTTAGAATATATTTTTAAAAAATAGTAGCTTGTGCTTCTTATACAAGAAAAAATAATCTTGTTCGTTTTTATTTATCCTTAAGAAAATTTTGATTCTAAATCATAAGAGCTAAGTGATGACATACTCATGCCATTAATCACTTCATCAATTAATTTGTTTCAATTGTTGACTGCAGTGTATGTATGTTTATAAACCAGTACGTTCTTCATAAACTTGAACATTTAGATAAAAAAAAAAATTAAAAGGAAAAAAATCTATAGCTTCCTGAACAAAATTATATTCAGATTTGAAAGAGTTAAGAGGAAATATCAAGTACTCGAATGTAAATGCAGAAATACATTTGCTTCCCAGAGTAATCAATATTAATCTAGTATTTAAAACTTAGCGTATTCATATTTATGTAATGAGAATCGCAGGATTTTGGTAAGAATAAATTGGTATATATTTTAAGGATATAGTTATAATATAAATAACTTTGTTTACTACAGAAGTGCAGAATCATTCGATTTATTTTGAAGTTAAAATTTATTTAAATGGTACATTACCATAACTCTTACATTTCCGTGAAAATATCATGTTGCTATTGAAATCAATACATTATTTAAAATGGATTATGTTTTTATATTTTACTGTTGCTAGGAGATCTTGAAAGATCGCAAACAAGTAGAATGTAAATTTTTTGGCTTTTAAAAGTTTTTCAAGTATTGGAGGAATAAACAAATTAAAGATGTGGGTAACCCTAATGCTAGAATTGATCAAATTATTTATCTGAAAACCTCAATAAAAGCATTTCAATAAAAACAAGTCTAGACATACGTCTATTCAAGTTTGAAATTCTTAAGAATGCTTAAGAGAAAAGCTATTAAAAATTAAGAAAATTCTAAAGAAGGAAGCTTCAATTAATTAAAAGAAGTTTAAAGGTTTCCTTAATAAATTTAACTAAGGAAAAATCGAATCACTGCGAGTCTTTAAGTAATAATACACACTTTAGAAGTAAGGTCACTAGAGGATATTAAAGAAAAATCCCTTTAATTTTGTTAAAAAAAGAGGATTTCATAGAAATTGTTTGCTTTTTTTTTTCCTCGTTATGCAGATTAATGCCTTAAAATTATACACCAAAAAGTTTATGAATAAGTGAAATGAAGCTGAAAAAATATCTAAGTATTCGAAATTTAAATTTTGAAACAGTCTTTCACAACCTATGGCGTGAATCTGAGCAACTTCAAAAAAGTTATAAAATATGTTCTTAACACGTTGAATGCCACCCTAATTTTACATGGTTTCCAAGTCTGGCCACAAGTTAAATAACTATTATCTAAATTTGAAGTACTAGACAGATTTTGCTAGTTTTTTTAAAAGGTTTAGCGTGACAAACATAAGAAAGTGGTGAATTGTATTAGCCTACGAATTGCTTGGAAAAAGTGGTGGATAAAAATCTATTAAATTGAATTTATTAAACCAAGAATCACAATTAATAAACTACCACTCAAAAATATCTATTCGCTGTCCGGAGCAAGTTGACATCACTGTGTACATAAATAAAACTATCTTTGTGTGTTCTATATTGCATTTTATTTTATTTTATAACCGTCGTTGAACAGCCGACCCAATTTCATGGATTTACGACTACTAATGTTCAACTCCGTAGCCTTGTAATTTTGAACCAATCCAGAAGACAAGGAAACTCCTGGATCAGTACCCCCAGAGGTATTGATTTGTTATGGGAACATGGAGGACTTTGAGACTCGACAGATTTAACGTGCATCAGTCACCATTTACTACACGGGGAGTCTTCGGCCGGCGAGGATCGAACCCACGACCTCTTGGATATGGGCCCAGCGCCCTACCGACCAGGCTATCCCGGCCTTGTTCTATATTGCATTAATTTCTTCAAACCATTTTAGTAACGATAATAATATTTTTTTTAAAAATTTATTCGAATTATGTGTTTCTAATAGTCTTGGCTTCGCCGGTCACCGGTGACCCCGTGGCAATTAACGTGTTAAACTGATTTTACATTGGTGTTTTACTGATTTATGGTACATTCATGACTCATTGTTGGAATTTAGCAAACAACAATCTAGAATAGAAAAAAATTTACTTTAGGGTAGGATCTAGGAAAAATCGTATTTTTCCTTCTTTTCTCTTCTTAACACACTCACCGCCAGTCGAGTATAGGTTGTTATACCATATCTATCATTGAAAAGTGTTGATCACTAAAGTTACATTTTCTTATTTTGGAAATCACTTTAGTTTTTAAATTTTACAAAAAAAATTTTAATAAACAATATATTAATGTCATGAGAAAATATCATATTCTCTGCAAAAATAGTTGAAGGATAATATGCTGCCACTTGATCTGTTTTATTAATATAAATTGTGAGTTTTGTCTCGCTTTATCGCATGATTAGCTACAAACATGTTAAAAAGTAATGGTAGCCATGAAATTATGCAGTCATCGGCTTAAAAAAAAAAAAAAAAAATATGTTTAAATTATCGGATTTTAAAAACATTTTATCGCTTAGCTTCTTTTTTTATTTACTGTAAAGTTCTGGCAACATAAAAGACGGTGGGGGAACTATTATGTGTTTCGATTAATTTCTTAAAAACGCACCAATGCTGCATTTTTGCAAAAATAGGGTTTACGGAAAATTATTTATTCTCATATTTATTCTCTTATATTTATTCTCATATGTATTCTTTTTTTTAATTTTTAATAGTAACTTAAAAATAGCAGATGCTGCTTGTCCAGCCGTACATCCTTCAAAAAGAAAGATGTCATCAAAGCTATATAGGCATAATTTTTACTTTTGCATCACTTTGGGAACGTCATTAAGAGATATCATTTTTGCATCACTTTGGAAAAATAAATTTTAGCAGTTCACACTAATCTTTGAAGAAAGATTCTTTGAAAAAAAGAAAGGTTTTATTCATTTTGACGTCTAAATCAAAATCTGAATCTGAAAAAAATTGATGCCGCGTCAAAATGCTTGGTTTAAGTTGCAAATGTTTTTAAATATAAGAATTTGAAGAAATGTTTTTTATACTGTTTTATGAATATTTGATTTTTAACTGCTGCATTACTTGCATGTATTTTTTAAAAGCATTTCATGGAACATTTGTTCGAATATTTATTTGTAGCTCTTAACTTTTTAAAAAAAATATTGTAGTGTAATTTACGCTTTAAATTGCGTGTTATTAAAAAAATGGTCGAATTTACTAAAACAAATAATATAACTGTTAATAATACGTGATTTAAACTATATGATTTCAACTATATCTGTTTAAAAGTAAATATAAATTCAATTAGAGTAATCAAGTGAGATAATTAAACCAATAAGAATAATTAAATAGAAGGCAGAATTCAATAAGAATAAAGAAGTAGCTAAAATTCAAAATCGATAAAATAACCAATCAAAAGAAATACGAAACAATAGTAATCACTAAAAAGAAATACGAATGCAAAAAATATAATCAATTATAGGCGATGCAAAATGAATAAGAATAATCAGTAAAGGATATGCAAAAACAAATTCGAATTCAATATTAATAGTCAAATAATATTTTAATTTTATAGGGAGTGGTCCCGATTTATCAAGTTTGATCATAGGCTCCTGAATTATTGATTAAATTTCTACAATTATCTTCAAAAATTTCAGAAATTATTTTAAAAAATAATATTAAAAAAAATAATGTAACATAACGTAATATATGCTTCAAACTATATGATTTTAACTTTATCAGCCAAATATGAATAATTAGAAGGAAGTAAGAAATCAATAAGAATAAAAAAAGAACTGAAATTAAAAATCGATAAAAATAACCAATCAAAAGAAGCATAGAATCAAAAGGAATAATCAAGTCAACGAAATACGAAATCAAAAAGAATAATCAAATATAGGATATACGAAAACAATTTCAAAATCAATATTAATAGTCAGATGATATTTAAATTTTATTATTATTAGAAAATAATTTGATTTTATTATTATTAAAAATATTTTCATTTTATTATTATCAAAAACTTCTTATATAATAAATTTCTAAAAATTTTCAGTGAAACATTTCGGAATTTATAAAAAAAATATTGTAACATAACATAATACTACAATATGATTTCAGCTTCATATCGCATGATTAAAATATAATTCATGCATCAAATATTCACGTTTTGATATTAAAAAATAATATAAAATAAATTATAGCATGTTTTAAACTACATGATTTTCGCATGATAAACTACATGATTTCTTTACATCATATTATTAAAACTAAATTCATGCACCAGATGTTAACATATTGATAAGCATTAAAGAATAATCCAACCTAAAATAATACATGCCTTAAATTATGTGACTCTAACTTCATATCGCATTAAGAAAAATAATTCAGGCAACAATAACCAGTTTGATATGCATTAAAAATAATATAAAATAAAAGCCATGCTTTAAACTACATGATATTGCTTTATATCGCATTATTAAAAAATAATTCATGCATCAAATGTAAACATATTGATATGCATTAAAGAATAATCTAACATAAAATAATACGTGCTGTAAACTGTATGATTTCATCTTTATATCGCATGATTAAAAAATAATACCGGCAACAACTGTAAATGTAATGATATGTAATTTGTAAAAAGACTGGTGTAATAAGATAATAACTTGATAATAATTAATGTATAAAAATATGATAACTTGAAAAAGGGCACAATATTAACAACATACTTGTAAAAAAATACGAAATATATAATAAATAGTTTTACTCATGAGCAATTTTAGAAGTGGAAACTTCTAAATTGAAACCATATTTTTTCCGATCACGAATTTATTTCCAACTTTTAAAATATTTAAAATGTTTTTGACTGGAATCTTTATTTGAACGTGCTTAAGAACTAACAACGCTATAGCACTTCCAATATAAGAGCACTCAAAACCGTGACTTAGAATCCTATCTCTGATTTTATTTTGTGTGTATCACTTCAAGAAATATTTCATTTCCGGGGCTGGAGACATTTTGATAAAAGCGAATATTTGTGGCAAAACCCTGCTATATTATTTATATGCTCCGAATCAAACATTTTCTATAAATATATTTGAAATATATTGAATACAAACTTACTCGATCAATTCGTTTTTAAATATTTTACTGACAGTGTTGTTTATTATTATAAATTTATTATAAATTATTAGATTATTTTTAACAATAAAACATTTTTTTCTGTAAGATACTGATATAAAATAGAAGTTTTTAAAATTAACTAGAATATTTTTGAAATTCTTCGACTATTTAAAGATGTTAAGCTACCGATTTAAATTTAGGATACGATGGGCTATCTACTTGCTCCTACATCGAATTTGAATTGGAGACCAATAAATGGACCATCAGGCACAGCGTACACAATATCAGAAAAGATCGAAATATTCGCAGATTCACTTCAAAAGCAATTTTCACCAAATATCAACTCTGACCAAAATCATCACAATATCATAGAAGAAGTTAATAAGTTTCAAACTGAACACCTCATCCCAGAAACAATAAATTCAACCAATAATCAAGAAGTTAGCAGCATCATACAAAAACTGAAAAACAATAAAGCTCCAGGTGAGGACGGGATAAAGAATAAAATGATTAAACTATTACCAAACAACTACATCTACAAAATCACGCATATTTTTAATATCTGCCTTGCTCATAATTACTACCCACAAATCTGGAAAAACGCATCAGTCATTTTGTTTATCAAGAAAAACAAGAACCCAAGCTGCCCTGAGAGTTATCGCCCAATCAGTCTACTTAACATACTTGGAAAAATATACGAAAAAATCATCTACAACAGAATAAAACCACTACTTACAGCCCTCCCCGACGAGCAGTATGGATTCCGACAAAAACTAGATACCACCAAACAGTTACTCCGAATAATAGACTATACTGGCAGAGCAATCATAAATAAGGAAACAATAGCCTTTCTGATGATCGACATATCCAAAGCATTTGATAAAGTATGGCATACTGGCACAATATTTAAACTCATACAGCTAAATTTTCCAACCGGCATTATCAAACTCCTATCCTGCTATCTTTCTGATAGAACATTTCAAGTCACCATCAAAAACAAAAAATCGACAAAAAGAAACATCACAGCCGGAGTACCTCAGGGCAGCATTCTGGGACCGATTTTATACATATTATACACTTATGATTTTCCTATAAACAAAGCCGATTATAATAGCATAACAGCCTATTACGCGGATGACACCGGTATTATTATTAAATCCAGAAACCCAAATCATGCTCTTCAGAAACTACAAGACCATATATACGAAATCGAAGACTGGTGCTTAAAATGGAAAACTGCAGTAAACGCTGGAAAATCACAAATATTAATTATACAAAAAAGAAGAATTAAAATACTTCCACAACTTCAACCAAAAATGTTCAATATACCAATACCAATAGTTAAAAAAGCAAATTATCTTGGCCTTATAATCAATAGCAAACTCACCTGGAATGATCATATCAAAAGCACAATAGATAAAGCAAATGCAGCAATAATAGCCATACAACCATTAATATATAATCAGAATATGTCACTTAAACTAAAGAAGCTACTATATACAGCAATGATCCGACCAATACTCACCTATGCCTCACCTGCCTGGACAACGATACCTCAACATCTACTGAAGAAATTAAACCAATGCCAAAACAAGATCCTTAGAAAAATAACCAGTGCAAGATGGTTCATACGAAATACCAATATACATGCAGACCTCAAAATACCAACTCTATCACAACATATATACAAGCTAAACGCAGATTTTTTCGATAAAGCCATAGAATGTAAAACAGCAAATTTTAATGAAGTATTTAAATTTGAAAATTATATCAAAGATAAAAACTACAGACCAATAGCTGCACATTTCACCTCCGACGCCTCATATCATAACTATCAAAACAAATAATTTCATCAACCTTTCTGAAAATAACTTTTCCTCATGCTGATACAGTTCTGAACAACTCCAAAATCAAACAAACACAGTTTAGAGCAAGCTGCTAATTTTATTTTTGATTCCTTTTTAGTTATTCAAGCAAAGTGTTTGAAACATTCATAAAAGCAACTCCACTGCCTGCTTACCTCAATGCTCAACCAAAACTGTGTTAAAATTCCAGATGAATGGGATAGGGGCCGCTTCGCGGCCAAGGTGCCCAATAAAATCAAAACACTAGGACTAGGACTAGAATTTGAATTGGATAAGAAAGGAGGAGACTGAGAGACTTACGTTAATAAACTAATAAACCTGATAGGATAATAAGATAACACTAAGCTCATATGTACAAAAAATAATCTGGGATAGAAGAATCACTACAAACAATATTTATTTATATGCAAATGAACGTAGGGGGTGAAAATCAAAAAGCCTCTTGAAGGCCTTCTACAGCCTCCACAGTTTCTCATAAGTAATCTGCGACAGACTATTTAAATGATGAACTAGATGTGCTTATGAAATCAAATTCTACTTGTATTTTAAAAATTATTGAGAGAAATTTAACATATATATTTGAGAATTAAATCTGTAGTGGTTGACAAGTAAATAAGACAAACCAATAATATTCATAAATTAAACAAATTTTTAGATATACATTTTCTACCACTTCCTTCTATCTACTAGATTTGATATTAAATGGCTCTTTCATAAACTGGTTTACCTTCAAAGTGGTCAGATCGGACTATCTGTAAAAAAAACGTGTGGAGGCTTTGCTACAGTGCGAAGAGATACAGAAAGTAAATTGTTGTTTTGTAGACGGATTTAAATTATTTATATATCATAGTGGTAACGATTTTTTAATTAGTTCATTTTAATTCACACTAAATGTGACTTTTTAACACGTTGCCGCACTCTTTTATTTATTTCGGTATACTATTGAAAATGTATGTAAAGAATGCTTTTTGTTTTAAATATGAATAACTTGAAATATAAGTTATAGTTGTAGTCACAATTAAACGATTAAAATCATCGTTGCCAACAACTACAGATTGTTCGTAGAATTTAATTTTTAAAGTGGTGATACGGTAAAGTGGTTCAATTATTGGATTCATAAGTTTGATTTTATAAGGTCTTGACTACCACTAAATGCAAATAAATCATTCTCAAATATTAGAGCAACTAATAGAAACGAAAAGGAATACAAACAATAGCGATGGTAAAAAGTTAATTTCATCTACAGTTGCATTTCATTAAGTCTTTCATTACCGCTTGAAAAATACTTCTCCGGTAAGAGTAAAAGGTATCAGATCTTAAAGAGATAATAAATAAACAAAAATGAATTAAATTTTTACCATTTTTATTTATATTTTTAGTCCCTGGTGATAACCTTGATTCGTCAATTCCAACTTGTTCCGAAAGGTCCAAAAATATTTTCAAGCAATAGTTTTAAAATTTAGTAAAATCAATGGATAAGAGTTTTACCCGCCACTACATTTAAATAATTCAAAGCCTAATATTAACTGCACTTACTTCATTACTTGAGAAACAATAAAGCTCCAGGTGAAGACGGAATCAAAAATATCATGATAAAACTGCTACCACCAAACTATATTCAGAAGATCACACATATCATCAATAGCTGCCTTGCATTAAATCACTACCCTCAAATCTGGAAAAATGCATCAGTTATTCTATTTCGCAAGAAAAACAAAAATCCAAGTTGCCCTGAGAGTTACAGACCAATCAGCCTACTAAATATAATTGGAAAAATCTATGAAAAAATAATTTACAACAGAATCAAGCCACATTTAACAGCCCTTCCCGATGAACAATATGGATTCCGACAAAAACTAAATACAACCAAACATTTACTTCGAATAATAGACTACGCCGGAAGAGCAATAGTAAACAAAGAAACAATAGTTTTCCTAATGATCGACATCTCAAAAGCATTTGACAAAGTATGGCACACCCGTCCAATATTCAAACTAATGCAACTAAATTTTCCTCCTGGACTCATCAAACTTCTATCCTGTTATCTCTCAAATCGAACATTTCAAGTAACTATCCAAAACTTCATCTCATCAAAAAGAAACATCTTAGCCGGAGTACCTCAGGGCAGCATACTTGGACCGATTTTATATATACTTTACACCTATGATTTCCCTATAAATAGAGCAGATTACAATAGCATTACAGGCTTCTACGCAGATGATCAAATCCAGAAATCCAAACTTAGCTCTTATAAAACTACAAGAACAAATAGATGAAATAGAAGACTGGTGTAGAAAATGGAAAATAGCCGTAAACGCCGACAAATCACAAATCCTCATCATACAAAAAAGAAGAATTAAAGTTTCACCTCAATGCAAACCGAAACTGTTCAACATTCAAATTCCAATAGTAAAGAGAGCAAAGGACCTTGGACTCATAATTAATAGCAAACTCACTTGGAGCGACCATATTAAAAATATAATAGACAAAACGAATGCAGCAGTTAATATCATCCAACCTCTCATCTACAACCAAAACGTCTCACTAAAAATCAGAAAATTACTATACACCTCTATGATCCGACCTATACTTACATATGCTTCACCTGCCTGGACTACTATACCCGAACACCTAATGAAAAAGCTCAACCAATGTCAAAATAAAATACTCAGAAAAATCACTCATGCCAGATGGTTCATACGTAATTGAAATATCCATAAAGATCTCAAAATTCCGTTTCTATCCGAATATATATATAAATTAAATGCAGACTTCTACGATAAAGCCATAAAATGCAGCACGGCCAACTTCAATCAGATTTTTAACTTCGAGAACTATAAAAAAGACGAAAAACTAAGACCAATAGCCGCTCATTTCACCTCCGACTCCTCATACAACAACTATCAGCATAAGTAATAGTCTTCAATTCCAGCATCTATAGTCTACATCAATAATCCAAAGCATCAATAGCATCAAACACTTTACCAATATTGAAATCCTGACTTATGTTACTTCACGTTGACATTCAAACTACAGCCATCCACAGTTTACAGCAAGTTGCTCTTATTATTTTCATTTTTTTTTCAGTTATACAATCAAGGTGCTTGTCTCCCAGTAACAGCCACCCCATAGACTGCTGAACTCAAACTGTCTTTTATTTTAACTTTTTTTTTACTTCATGATATATGGGATAGGGGCCTTCTGCGCGGCTCAGGTGCCCAATTTGTATAAATAAAGAAAGAAAGATTATTTGAGGGACTTTTAGTTTAGTACATATGACTTTTAGTTTTATGACTGAACATAATCGACAAATCAGTTGGTGGCCCGACAATCAATCAATCATTATTTGAGGATCTGTTGTGAGAACTTTAATTATAACCCTGGCACTGCCTTTCTAAGCTCTGACTGCAAAGTTTCAAAGCACTTTAAAATTTAAACAGCACAAATCGCAACACCAGGATGTAGGGAGCCCGGGGAAGATCTTAATGAGATGATAAATAAACAAAGATGAATTAAATTTCTACCTTTTATTTATTTATTTTTTTAAATTTTAGTCACTGGTGATAACCTTGATTCGTCAATTCCAACTTGCTCCGAAAGGTTCGAAAATATTTTCAAGCAGCAATTTTAAAATTTAGTAAAATCAATGGATAAGATTTTTACCCACCACTACATTTAAATAATTCAAAGCCTTATATTAACTGCACTTACATCATTATTTTTGGAACAGTTTTAAGAACTTTAATTATAACCCAGTCACTACTTTTCTAAGCTCTGACTGCAAAATTTCAAAGCACATACAGATCACAACACCAGGATGTAGGGAGCCCGGGGATTATCTTAAAGAGATAATAAATAAACAAAAATCAATTAAATTTCTACCATTTTTTTTATACTTTTAGTCCCTGGTGATAACCTTGATTCGCCAATTCCAACTTGCCCCGAAAGGTTCGAAAATTTCTTCAAGCAATAGTTTTAAAATTTAGTAAAATCAACGGATAAGATTTTTACCCACCACTACGAGCTCGGGGAAGGAGCAACCAGAAAGGGTCTGAACTAGATGAGCTGCATTCCAGTACGAGCGGTACTAGCAGAGCAACACTTATGACATCAGATCATCTTATTTTATTATAATGTATATATAATGTAAATATCTTCTAAATAACTTTTATTTTCTGCTCATTTCTAACCCATATTATTCAACTACTTATGTATATATTTTATCATAATTACTATTTCATTGTGCTGAATATCATAATTTTTGAAATTGGAGCTTGCTCCTACCCCACTCACTTTTATTACATGTTTTATGTATGTCTTCTAAGCTTATGTCTTTCAGATAATGACGAATCAGTAAATGGTGCTTCGAGCCAAATACTGAGATCCTATTGATACCAAGCATCATTATTTGACGATGAGCCTTTTAAAAAAGTGGTAAAGTTAACCGAAAATTTCCACATTTTAGTTTATATTTATTTACCATTATTTTAAAGAAAGAAATTTGGCTAAAAAAAGTAATCATCGTGACTCAAAATTCTTTGCATTTTAAGTAGATAACTAATTCAACAAACTACTTTGATCTGAGAAACAAATCTCAGTTGCTATGACGTGTAAAAATGTTATAAGAAAAGCAAAGTTTTCGAACTAAATACAAAACAAAACCTACAAATTCCTTAATCTAAATTGAGCCGACTGGCCTGTGGATGGGGCAGGGAACTGTCCTTGCATCAGAAAGGTTCTGGGTTGTTCTTTCCTTCTCTGTACTATCTGTCCTTATATACTATGGGAGCGACGTTAGCCCACCTAATATGGTGCCCCAGTAAGAGAGGTCAACAAAATCGCCCGGTGGATGCCGCCTGAACTGACGGATGTTAACACAGGCGGGCATTAGAAAAAAAAATTCTAAATTGAGGAACAGTTTAGTAAAGAGCTTCTTACCAATATCCTTTTAATGATCTTCTAGTGACGTCTTATTATTATCTAGTTATTCTTAAGGCTCCTATACTATCAGTCTTATCAGTATACTATCTAATTCAGGGGCTCTAGTTATTCTTAGCAACATCTTATTAATGGTCACTAAGGGACGTTTTATTATGATCTAGTTATTCTCAGCAAATCTTGTTAATGATCCTCTAGTAACGGATTCGCTTCATTTAACAACATTTAATTTACAGATTTGACGCAAAATAGCTTAATGCCCAATTTGTGATGCAGCAGTAAAGCTTAATGGGTAAAGTTTATTGAGTTAATGTATTTCAGTTTGATGGGAGGTGTTATACTAGCTTTAGTGCGAAAATGGATTAAAAATTATCATTATAAATTTAGTCAATTCAAGTTTTAGATTAGAACGGACGTTCTAAGTACCGTAAACATGCATATTTATTTTTCTAACTTACATGATTAATTTAATATTAAATTCCTATTCGTCTTAATTCTTTAATTATTTATTTGACAAAAAAATATAGTCACTGTCTTTAATCACAAAAAATATTTATATATAAATTTAATTATAGAACTTCGTATTTGCTGAAATAACATTATTTCCCTCGATTAAGAATGATATAATATTTTTCTTAAGATAAAAAACTTCCTTTATCATTTAATACCTGATGCAATTTAAAAGTACTGTTTTTATCTTGCATAAATAGCTTAAAGTGTAAAAAAAAAAAATGCTAGAAAAAATTTGTAATGAACATTTTTCTTATAAGTTAAAAGTAATCTAAAAGCACTAGAATATTTTTAAAATTTAAGATTTATGTTTTATATTTTATGAGGTACTGATATTTTAACCGATTTTACCTGAGTGTGCACAGAGACCAAAAAAGCCGAATACCCGTATAACATTTGATCTAATAGTCGAATTTACACACCCTAGGACTCAATCTTTTCTCATTTATGCCCAGCCAGAGGTCAAAAAGAAAAACACCAGAAATGATGAAAGTCGTAGAACATATTTGTTTATACCAAATGACATTTCTTTAGCTTAATAAAAGCACCGTCCTCTATATTTATTTCACTTTATTCTTATTTTATTGTTACATATTTATATATGCAGGCTTGTGTGCTCAATACGAAAACACACTTGTAATCCCTTGTCAAATTGAAGTAGAGGTAGCACAAATCCAGGGCTAAAGAGAAGATATTGAAAAGGGCTGGTTCATTCCATGCTCAAAACAGAAGCTACGATTCCCACTTCATGACGTCGAGCCGCACACAGATCTCAAAACTCAGAACTAGAGGATATGAAAACTTTGCTACTTATGCTTTCAGTAATAGCTGTCAAACTTTATACTGCTAACAAATTATTTCTGTTCAAAAATACAGTATTCATACATTTTCTTGGTATAGTATAGTATTATATAAATAATATTAAATACATTAAAAAAAACATTTAAAAGTTAGAAAAATATATCAATGGTTGTCCTCATCGTTTTATAATAATTTTCTAATTTTAGTTTTTAACTTTTACTGTAAAATAAGTGAAAGCATATAAAAACACTTATATAGTAACATAGTGTCCGATAATAATATGTAACTATAAAAGTGTCCTTGTATTTCATTAATTGGCATGCTTAATTTTAATATATTTTCTTATTTATAATTGTAATAGCAATTTTTTTTACATATATTATCCCTAGGAAAAAAAACATTAAATGGTTCTTTCACTAATTGGTTTATTTTCATAGTGGTCTGATCGGACTACCTACAAAAAACCGTGTGGAGGCTTTCAGTTATAGGAGGCGTTGGTCATACCTGCTAAGAAAGAAACGCATGTGCTAATACTTTATTTCTTTTTAGATAAAGGAAACCATTTTTTTAAAAAGACGCTAGTCTTAAAAGAGTTAGTGGTTCGAAACCATACCCTTAAACATGCTAAATAACTTGTACAAATGATGTTATAATTACAATATCACACACAAAAGCATCCTTTTTCTTAATAAACATATATTTTTTTTTGATCGATTCAGATATTCGACCCTCAAAATGTGGGGGTAGCCGCAATATATCGACTGAATAATTTATTCTGGGGAGCAGATGAAAGTTTCAACATTTAGTCATTAAAACAAGAATTTATTTTGAAGAAAAAAATATCTAAACATCACAAGAAAATAAAATGCTCTAAAAACCACGTGAATGTTACAGTTTCTTTGTAGCTTTTAACTAGGTTATGTTACCAGAAAAATATTTAATGAGAAATATTTATTTTCTTTGAAAATATTAGGGGATGTGCAAAGTAATTGGAAGCTTCCCGCGAGATAATTTGTATTTTTTATGACTTAAAAACATCATAAAAAAATTGCTATGAGCCTAATTATTATCATCATCAGCCAAATTATTTTACTACTCAAAGCATAAGATTAAAACCTATAGGATATTTTTCTTTTACAAATAAGTAGCTCTTTAAAAGTCAGTGTCACTTTTCAGAGAAATATATGTCACGTTCGCTTATTTTAAAAGACTCGACTAATTAAACTTTGATTTTTTTTTACGCTTATTTTACTAAAAATAGAAACTTTAGATCCTTTCATTTTAAGAACTTGTCACAACCTGGAAGTTTTAAACTGTTTAGAAGTTGTTGTTTAATTAACTTGTTTTCTAGATGCATAATATTGAGTCATAATTAAATCAAGAGTAAACTCATTTTAATTTCTATGAGTGTCAATGTCTAGTAAATAAAATATTTTTGACCATAACTAATGGGTCAATACTTTAAAAAAACAACCATGTTTTCAAAAAATAAGAATTGGGGACAAAATTACTTCTTTATTCCAATTGACTATGATTGATGGGAAACATTTTAAAAAGTAATAACAAATGAAGATCTGATTAGATTAGTAGGACAAGCGGGATTTATTAATCAGGGGAAATAACATAAAGTGGTAGCATTGATATGAGTGCGTTTAATCTAAAATTAATTTAAAATGAGGCAGAGTAGTAAATAAAATAAAGCAAAGAATTATTAGTCCGTCTTCTAAATTAATAAACCACACTAACACCTCTGGTACAAAATAGTTTCCATATCATATTTATCTTATTTTGCTTGCAGCGAAAATGTCACTTAACCTTTACCGGTGATGTATTTCCAGTCTGACAAACCCCTAGCAATGTAAAACCATTTGTTTTTAAACGTTCACCAATTTTTACCTACCATTTTTCTTTTTGAAGCAAAGCTATAATATTAAACTGTATATCCCGTCTTGCAGTAATATTATCAAAAATCGCTAACTCTTGGCGACATTTTTCAACTTAGATGAAAATTATCAAAACATTGCCTTATTGCCTTTTTTAAAAATTTTTATGAGAACGGATTAGAGTAGAGTAAAATTTCAAATATTAAAAAATTAGACCACAAACGCTTTTCATTCTGAAATTCGTCAACGCCACCTATAACTGAAAACTTCCCCACGGTTTTTTGTAGATAGTCTGATCAGATCACCCTGAAGGTAAACCAATTCGTGAAAGAACCATTTAATCTGAAATCTATTAAAAATTAGAAAGTGGTAGAAAAAATATGCATACAATATTTTTTAATATGATAGGTTTGCCTAATTTACTTCTCAACCACTACTGATTCAATTCTCAAATATATATGGTAAATTCCTCTCAATTACTTTTAAAAAAGAATTTAGATTCATACGCACAACTGGTTCACTTTTTCAATAGTCTGCGCAGACTACTTATAAAAACCGTGTTGAGGTCTTCTGATGTAAGAGGTAATGGCTCAGTTGACTCCATTATAATCTCAGCTTCTCAATTATACAGGATTGCGAATTTTCGGAAAAATTAAGGCATTGGTAGTGAAGGCATTTAACTGTTACATTTATTTCAAGAGAACTATCAGAAAATATTACTACTTGTAGTTTACTTACTATAGTATAGTTACTTACTATAGGAAAAAATTGCTACTTTTAAAACATGTACGTTAATTTTTAAGTGTTTTAGTTTTTTAGGTCACTGGTGAACTTGCAATAAAAAATTATAAGAAAATGTAGTTCTTCAAACTATAAATCTCCAACGTCAATGCACAAAATCTTCTACAATTCATAACATGAAACAGAGTTGCCATCGTTTACTATGTCATCACCTATGCCATCACCTTACTATGCCAGATTATTTAAAAAGCGAACCACTTGTGCGCAAGAACCCAAATTCTATTTCAAAATACTTGAGAGAAATTTACCATATATATTTGAGATTTGAATCTGTAGTGATTGACAAGTAAATAAACAAACCAATTTTATTCATAAATTTAAAAAATTTTTAGACATATATTTGCTACCACTTTCTAATTTTTAATAGATTTTATATTAAATGGTTCTTTCACTAATTGGTTTACCTTCATAGTGGTCTGATCGGACTACCTACAAAAAACCGTGTGGAGGCTTTCAGTTATAGGAGGCGTTGACTATGCCCGTTACTATTTCGTTAGTATCTCCGGATGAAAGACATTGAAAATGCAATTGTTGATAAATTTATCTTTTCACAATTGCTATGGCTTACACCAGTGTTGCAATATTAGGGGTTCCCCCCCCCTAAATTTAGGGGGATTTTTTTTATCTTCAGTGGGTATTTCAGGGGAATTTGTTTTTAGGGGTTTGTTTTAGGGTTATTTGTGAATTTTACTTGTTTCATTTTGGTTAAGTTCTAATATCAAATTTTATAACTGAATGTGTGAGATAGATGCATCCCTCTTGTGTGAATTTTGGCTTCGACTTTAATTCTCTTGCAGTAAATATTTATTCCAAAATCGTACGCAATGTTAAAGAAAGATTTTAAATAGAGAAAGATAAATTTTGTTGTTAAATTGTGTAAAGAAATTCAGAACAGAATACCAAATAATTTTGAAACTTTAGAGTCTATAAAATAAAGTTTTCATCGGATTCAACACGTAAATTTGTTAAGGCAAATATTACAGATATTGTTGCTAAATTTTCACCAAATTGCATTGATGTCGATGAAACAATTGCTGAGTGGAATTTATTCTCGAATGTAGATGATTTGAATTGTGATTCTACAGAATCTTTATGGGTAAAAATCAGTGAATTAAAAAATTCTTGTGTAAATTCAAAATTCAAACATATTTTGACACTTGTTGTAGCTTTATTAAGTATTCCGTTTTCAAATGCAGCTGTGGAGAGATGATTCTCCATATTAAATATTATTAAAGACAAATTGAGAAACAAAATATCTATAAATATGGCAGATGCTATTTTGCGCGTTGGATATGAACTTTCTAATGGTTGTCAAAATTTTGTATCTACTTCTTCTTTGTTAAAAATGTTTAGCAGCAAAAACATATACAAATCAGAAAGTATTGAGTAAAATATGTTGGATATTTTTTCAGAAATTTGAGCATAAAATGTTAGAATTAAAATATTAAAAAGACTATATCGTTGATAATAAAATATTTATGAGAAAATGTGCGAGTCAAAATATATTTAAAAAAATAACTTAAATATTTTAGTAGAAATTGAAGGCAGTGTAGCGATCAAAATGTAAAAAAGAATAATTTGTTGATAATAAATAAAAAGTATTAAAGCAACGTTTTCTATACATTATTTAACTTTTGTACTATTTTTTAATACTTATACATCAAGTTAAAAATTTTGGGTTTTTTTTAAAAATTTTTAGGGGATTTTACAACGCCATCTGGGGGTGAACGGTTATCGGCACCTGGAAACACTGGCATACACCCACTTTTTTTCCTCTTGCTCTTATATATTGATTAATTCTCATTTAGTGATAGTCAAAATCGTATAAAATTTAATTTATAAATTCAAGAATTAAAGAGAAATTTATAATATTCATAATCACTTTGAATATAAAAATTAAATATCATGGACAATCCATAGCTGTTGGCAGCTATGCATTAAATGAGATGTGTAAATATTTTAAAAAACTGTAGTTTTTGTTCGAAAATGTTATGTTCCATTTAAAAGTTTGATTTCTATATTACTTTTTTCTTTGTTTTTAGATGCTTATTCAATATGTTGATAATATACGATTTTATTCTCGGACCTGCTCGAATCGATCTATCTTTGTGTCTTCTTTTAAGCCAAAACACGCGCGTGTCGTTAAAAGTGCCTCTGCGTGTTAAGTTGCCTTCTTTCAGAATGAACTACTTACATTGAAAGAAAGTTCGAAACGACATTCACCGTAACCTTAATTACCCTCAAACGAGTGACACAAATGCTCGTGATGTCAGAAGATTGTGGTTAGTTTGGAATATTTTATTTCTGCAGAAATGCTTCTTTAAATCATCTTCGTCATATTGATTTTCATGTATTGCAGGGCTCTCACTAGATCGCTAAATATATTGAAAGAGTAATAATCTAATCGTCAAAGCAAAATTAAAATTTTATTGATTTAGCAACTATTATCTCTTAAACAATTTTCACTCAGTAACGTACCCTATAACATTTGAGGAGATTTTTTTTTATGTTTTAGCGAATGCAATGCAATGGATTAAAATTAAATAAATTAAATTTAAAAAATTACATTTACAGTGAGATTGTAATATGCTGTATAATCTGGTAAAAACTTTTCACTTATGTAGGGGCTGATCAAAATAATGGAAACAATTCTATACTAGGTTAAAGTAAACAATTTTTCTTTTAGCACAGCAAATGTCTTCGACGATTTTACATAGCAAAGCTGTTGACACGTTTTAACGTGCTTTGAGAAATGAGTCCTTTTTTTACCCGTGCAAATTTTGAGTCGTTCAAAATAAACGTACTAAGTTAAAAGCTGATTTATTTTTGAAATTTTCCAATACCACTATAATTAAGGAAGCATTCTTTTATAAATATTGCAACCCTCAGGAATGAGACAGACGGCTAACTATGTAAAAAGTCGTAAAAAAGCAATACATTTCTCTTTGTGTTTTATTTCTTTAATTATTATACCCTATTAAATACACTTTGAAACCAGGGTAGAGTGTGTAATTTTGCAATTTAATTTTGTCTAGAGAACGGAAAGTGAGCTCCTCACAATTCTGTTTGTAGCAACAAAAAAAAAGGTTAAATAGACTAAGATATATTAAAACTGCTTTATCCTGTAACTAAAACACTTTACTAAAACTGTTTAAACTGTACTAAACTACTAAAACTGTTTAAACTATACTAAACTATTAAAACTATACTAAACTACTAAGGTTTTAACTATACTAAACTATTAAAACTGTACTAAACTACTAAAACTGTACTAAACTTCTAAAACTGTTTAAACTGTACGATTATACTAAAATACAGTACGACAATAGATTTATACAAAGAATACGAATAAAAGTTTTTGTGCCCCTATTCTTTGCATTGTTATGGCGAAATCAATTTAAATAAGAAAAGGTTTTTAAAACTTCTAGCCATAAGAATCAAATCATTTATATTGGATCTTCAGTCCTTTTACAACGTTTTCTCATTGGATTGTTAGTATATATATTTCCGTTACATTACGTTATATTCTCGCAAAGTTGCCAATTGCTCCAGATTCGACAAAATACTTTTAAAAACGGTAGAGAACTACAAAATAAAATTTGCAGACTAAGATTTATTTTTCAAACTTTTTAAAAGGCTCAACACTGCTTAACTGTAACAAATTGGTGTATAGCATAAGCCTTTGAATTATTTAAAATTAGTGATGAATATACATCCTATAAATTGTATTTACTAAACTAAGAATTTCACTTTAAAAGACTACCACTCGAAAGTTTTTATTCGCTGTCCAGAGTAAATTGGCATCTCTGCAGTTACAGGAAAGACAAGCTAGACAAGCGGGATCGCTGTTCTGCACTTCTATTGCAGCATGAAGGTTGAAGGTTCAAGTCCCACCGTAACCCTGAATGTATCTTTGAGATATCCTTCTCTAAATACCTGTTCATCAATTTGATGAAAACTTACAAGCCGTATTTTGTAATATGCACACAAGTCTATGCATATGGAATAACAAATAAATTTGCATCTGTCAAGAATTGACTAAAATATTTTTATTAGATACTTTAATTATTGTTGATTATCAATATTTGGTAGTGTGCACAGTTCAGTCAATACATAGACATTAAACATTATCCATGAAGTTTTTGGATGGACCGGCTTTTGTGGCTTATGATTGTTTAACGTTAAGGCTATCAATTAAGGCTTGTCCTAGTCATTTTTTATTTATATTATCATGTGCTATAAGATCATTTTGTTGTTATATATTTTTACTTCATTTTTGTCATTTTATTTTTAATCAATACCATTTATTTGGATAACATTCAATACTTATTGATTAAAACTATTCCCAGTTTTTAAATAGCATTATAAAAGTGGATAAAAATGTTTAGAGAATCTATTATTCACAAAATAACAAAAAGATGCGGTATATTCTGTACCGCATTTACCTGAAGGAAAAAAATTCAATAGAAGTATTGAAAAACAACTACGACGATTAAAGACACATCACATAAAAGTAAAGATAATTGCTAGATATCATTTTACATCCTGCCAAAGAAATAAGGAACGACATCTGGATAAAGTATCACATTTACCTTTAGCAACATATGATTACTAAAATATTAGTACGTATTATTTAGAAAGTTCTTTTCTTTAAACAAGTACTGAATTAATGGTTAATGTTTACATTATATTAATTGCTTGCATTAATCATACGTTTAGTCGTACTTGTTGCTTTTAAAGGAAAAAATAAAACTCTTGTATGGAAATATAACAATTCTACATACTTTTATTTATGAACAAGTAAAATTAAAGAGTTGGTAGAAATATAAAAAGTGTAAGTTAGTAGCTAAACAATTCTCGGAACGGTAAACTTTCTACGTTTTTAATGAGAATTGCTTCTAATGGTTTTAATGTATGATTCTTTGGGGAAAACTGCTTCTAATTTTTTAATGATTTTCTAATTTGTATGATTCGTTGGGGGAAATTTCTCCTAGTGGTTTAAATGTATGATTCTCTGAGAAAAATTTCTTGTAGTGCATTTAATGTACGATTGTTTGTTGTTGAAAGCTTCCTTGGAACTGTAATGACTCATGATGTTACCTGTTCTTATAATTAATAAATGAAGTAAGACAGGGCTACCAACTATCACGCCTTTTTGTAAATTATTTCATTGATTGGAAGCCGATCAAAAATTTTCAGAATTTTTAGTAATTTAGTCAACATTTTGAGCTCTTTCTAACTAGATAGCTGAAACAAAGTGGCGTTTCATATGAGCTTTTGTATCATTTACGTGTTGTTGAACGGAAAATAACTTAAATAAAAATTAAGAAACAAAGATCCATACATTGAGACATTAACTTAGCTACCACTGGACGAAATTTTCCCAAAAAACGTAAAGAGTCGGCAGCCTTAACCAACCCCTCCTATAACTGAAAGCCTCCACACGATTTTTTATAGTAGTGATGGGCAATAACAGGTATTTTCAAATAACAGGTTCCAGCTGTTACAATACAAAATAATACCTGTTCCAAATACCTGTTCCAAAATAACAGGTCTTAGAAAAAAATATTCAACTTTTTTATACGTGAAAGATAGTTTAAAATGGCAAGTATTTTTGTAACAGATACATATTTTTCTATTAATTTGACAATATTATTAGGAAAAGTATTTTTTTTCTATGGGTAAGAAAATATAGCGAAGGTTTTTTCTAATTAATTTTTAAACAATATGAAAGCAATTATATATTAATTTCTCTTTTATTCTCCATTGTTTAAGTTCAAAAAAAAACTATGTTACATCCTTTTTTATGTATATATAGTTTTTTCTTTTTATGATTATACTTTAGAAGAGCAGGCAGTTCAAAAGATATCATTCAGAATTAATTTCTTACATTCGAAAACATTTCAAAAACATTTTTGTTAGTGTAATCAAATATAATGAATAATAATAGAAACAATAGTTTTCTTTACGAAATATAGCCCTTTTCCAATGCATTGTAAGGAGAAATAAGTGACAGCGAAAAAATTATTTTGCAAAATTTGCATCTTTTTTAACAATCATTAAATAATTTAGAAAGCTTAGAGAACTAAAAAAAGTTATTGCAATGTTCAAAAGTTATTTCAAGAGTTATTGTTTCTAAATAAAAAAGAATTTAGGAGTTCCCTATTACATTCTTTTGACGATATAACTAGAATATTTTCATTTCCACAAGAGGAAAAAAATGGAATAAAATTGTCCAAATGGAATAAAATACTTCACAAATATTGAGACAAATTTGAAATTAAAAAAATTTAATATCTGAATTTAAAACGCAACATTGCATAACATTATTGTTAAATCATAACAATTTAAAAGTCAGACATTACATTCTCTATATGAGAAAATTTAACCAACATTTTTTTTTTTTTTTTAAATTTTACAAAAGAAAAAATAAATAGAACTTAAAATACAGATATAGACAAGTTAGAAATTTTAAAAAAATTAATCACTGAATTTAAACACAACATTGCGTATCATAATTTTTAAATCAAAACAATTTAGAGATTAGACATTACATTTTCTATATGAGAAAATATAGCCAACATTTTTTTTCATTTTACAAAACGAAAAAATTAATAGAACTTAAAATATAGATTTAGACAAATCAGAAATTCAAAAAATTTAAATTCTGAATTTAAAACACAACATTGCATAACATTATTGTTAAATCAAAATATATAGAGGTTTTAGTTGTGTAACAAAATTTGTAAGTTTAAATATATAAATAAAGCTGATTAATTTTAAATCATTTGGGAAATCGAATATCTAGTAAACAAAGTTGTGTTTAAATTACTCTTTTTTTTAACTCCTACAATTTTGGCAGGGGCCCCTATTTGCTGCCGCTCACCAGCCCCCATGATTACTTCGCAACCATCGTCGTTTTTTTTTTTGCGAAACAGATCGTTTTTCCAGATCTGAAGGTACTCGCTTAATTTAAATATATTCTCTCCTTCGTTTAACCCCCTAACTACAATTCCCCAAAGATTTGTTTTGTGATTATTATTACGATCCCTTAGTTAACTAATCACTTCATTCTAATGCCACTTTCGTAAAATTATTTATATTTTCAGACATAATAAATTTAGTGAATTTTACTGAAGGTGATTTATAATTTCATTTACTTAAATACCTAAAAGTAGTCTGTGCATGCATTGCAACCTAGTTGAATGCAACTTTTTAAATAATTCAAATAACATCATTTTATAGTTTTGAACTAAAAAAAAAATACATGTTTACCAAAATGTAATTGATTCAGTTTTACCAATTTGCACGAGCTAAAACATTTAACAAATTAAATACAACTAGAGCATAATCCGATATTATTTTAAGCATTTCTAAAAAAAAATTAACTATTCAAAATAAACACCAGTATACGAATATTGCATAAGTTTTAAAGAAACAAGCCTTTTTATAACAATTCTAAACTTTTCTTGGATTATTTGATTAATATTTTCCTTTTAAAACAATTAGCACATTAATTTAAAAATATTACATACTATGTAGCCTCTAATGATAATTTTTATGTCAAGTAAAATTCAAACTATTAAGGGACGAAAATTCACCAAATTAACTGTAATAGATTTTTTTCCCTTTCCTACTGAATATTATCATTTAAAAATATATTATTTATTTTCTTCAAAAATTCAAAATGAATAAATCTTTTAAGCAACAAAATAATAGACAATGCCAGTGAGACATCTATTTGTATAAGAGTGGACGAAATTCAGCGAAATAATAAATCACTCTTCACGTAGAACATTGATTGAATTACCACAACAAATAACTACTGATGAAAGTCAATTCGCAACCTCGAAGGTCACGGTCGACCTCGAAAACGAAAGCCGAAAAAGGAACCCACAGCGAAAGCTAGGGAGGTGGGGGGCCAATGGCGTAAAGAGGTGCCTGGATTCTCCAAGTAAAACTCCTTGGTTAGATGTCCCCCAAAAGACGATTGTAATTAATGCAGAAAACACAGTAGGCAGCAAAAAGAACCAATAAAAAAAATGGGGAGCACTTTCAAGTAAATGCAGGCCACAGTTACTCTATTGTAAACAATTCACTATTTCTGAATTTTTTATTAAATGTATAAAATTTAAAAATTTAATTGCCTAAAACTTCATTACTTAACTTCCTAAAATAGGTTTCGAATAAAAATAATAGCGATGTAATTAGTTTTAGAGTCCTTAATCGCTAACTTTAGGCTTCCTTTGGCTAAAGGTTAGGAATTATTTCTCATTGTTTTTCCTTTCATTAGTTTCATTTACGTTTCTATTTCAGTAGATAAAATAAATAATAGTTATTTTATCATTCACAAAATATCATTTGATAGATTAACACGGAAAAAAAATATTTACATATTATTCTACTACTCTTCATCCTCTCTCTGTACTATTGTACTACCCTTTATGCTTCGTCATCTGCATAAACATCGAAAGTTACAACTCTAAAACTTAAAATTTTTATATCTTAATAATTAATAACTAGATTTTTTTGGAATTTCAGAAATTATATAAAAATATTGTACTATGTAGTTTAAATGATTTCGTATTTATATATACATAAGTTCACCATATTAAAGTATACGGAGTGCAAAAGGATTAAAGATAGGGAGAAAAATATAGTGTTTGATAATATAGCTTGCATATAAAGAAAATATAGTGTTTAAATATAGCTTGAATAGAATATACTAAGCATACTAAGATATCTAGAACATACTAAATATAGTTTTAATAATTTTAACAACCCCTTTTTATATTGAAATAAAAAGTAAAAATATTTATTGCTTGAAAACAAAAAAAATGCGAAAGAGAGAGTGTAAGACTTAGGAGAGAAGAAATTAAACAATAAGACTCATATTTTCTAGGAAAATTTCGTGAATTTCTTTTTTTCTATTTAACTTGTAGGAAACATGGAAATAGGAAATATGGAAAATGCAATTATAAACAACCTGCCCCCCCCCCCATATGCCCGAAAACCCAAAGGGCATGGAAGACAGGTCACCGTGCCCGGCATTGTTGCAAATTAGCTTAAACTGCAAAATAGTAGGAAAGGCTGTGACAAAATACCATCGGTTCCAAAATACTAGCTGTGAAAAAATATCGCCTGTTCCAAAATACTAGCTGTGACAAAAATATCGCCTGTTCCAAAATACTAGGCTGTGACAAAATATCACCTGTTCCAAAATACTAGCTGTGACAAAAATATCGCCTGTTCCAAAATACTAGCTGTGACAAAAATATCGCCTATTCCAAAATACTAGGTGTTAAAAAATATCGCCTGTTCCAAAATACTAGCCTGTGACAAAATATCACCTGTTCCAAAAATACTAGCTGTGAAAAAATATCGCCTGTTCCAAAATACTAGCCTGTGATAAAAATAACAGGCTGTTCCGATATAGCATGTTTAAAATATTAGGTGGTAGTTTTATTAATATATTAATAATAGGTTGTTAAGACACAGAAGTAGAACCACAAGGGGGGGGGCTAGCAGTTGACTATCAATAATTTTCAATGTTTTATTTTTTTTTTTTTTTATTTAAACCTTAGAAAGGCTATTTTTTATTAAGAAATTTAAGACACCCTAAATGTGTTTTAACAATATAATTGCAGAATAATCATTTTCTTAGGAGTGAAAAAAAAAAAGGCATTTAATGATTTACTTCGGACGCAAAATAATTTTAACGAAACGAAATTTAAGTACTATTATTAATTTATGATTGGAATTAATATTTAAGTTTATAGAACGACATCTAGTTTTATTAGAACTAAATTTTATGACTTCTATTACAGCTCTTTTATTTTTTAGACTATGAAAACACAGAAATTGAGATTTACCATGATTTCACATATACGTTACAAAACTTATCGTATGCTACTCACGTCCCGCAGTGGACTGATCGTTCAATTCTGCTACACGGTTCCCATCAGATCACCGAAGTCAAGCATCACTGGCTGCCGTCAGTGTGCGGGGTGGGTGACCACTTGGATCAGTCTGCGTAGAGACCGAGGGTGTGCGGTACGGGGCCTCGTTAAACTGTTTTACCGTAAAGTGCTCCAATTCGCGCGCAGGTCGTCGGGCTACCGAAGCGGGGAGGACATCCCCTCTGCAGAGGATCAAAATTGTGATGGCATGTCTTCAGATCATCCTCAGGGATACTTCCCAAACCGTCGCCAATAGCCCATTGTGCAGCTTTTGTGCGACATAAATGAACTACAACGTATGCTACTCACGCGAGAAGTTTTTAATTCTTGCTGATACAAGTAAACAGTTTTTAAAAGTCTATAAATTGCTTTTAAATTTAGAAATATCATGTTTACACTTACAGGGAGGGGGGAAAAAGACTGTTGAAAAAATTTTGTTCTATTGATTGGATTTTCACGTTTTAAGTGTACGTATAATAAAATACATTCTTTGACTAAACCGATCGTTTGTTCGATGAATTTGGGTTATTTGTTTTTCCTTTTAATTCTATTTGGGCTTGTTAATTTTACTTTTTACGTATTCCATGCAAAAAAAAAAAAAAAAAAAAAAAAATAAACGAATTAAAATTTTTTTATTCATTATTATAAAATTTGTTTAACTAAGGGAAATACAATGTAATCTTTTTGAAATTATTTCTTTATTTATACTAATTTGTTTAATAATGGTTGAAACAATTTTGAATACCAATGCACATAAACTCATGTATCATTTTAAACTAATTAATTTTAAATGACACAATGCAAAATTCGAATGAAGTCAAGTCTTTTTGAAATTTTTTAACTTAGAAACGATTTGATCAATAATGTTCAAATTTCGCATTTTAAAATTACACAGTTAAAATGATCTAAAATTTACATAGCTTAAATTTTAGTTTTCTTCTAATTATAAATAACAAACAATAATAAATAATTATTTAAAATTAATTTTTACATTCAATTTTCTTTGGATAAATAAATTTTATAATTATGTGATCAATATTTCCAACTAGCTTTAAAATTTCTTGAGATATGGCGATAAACTGAAAAAAAAAGTGAATAATAATACTAATTGTACTTAAACTTAGGATTTAAACGACCGCTTTTTTGCTTAAATTGTCGGGACCATACTTTACAGATAGCGACTCACCCTCCAAATCAAAATTTGTTGAATAAAAGATTTTGTTTTTCAAGTAAAACAGTTTTTGTGTCTGGTTCGATTCTGTATAATTTTTAAAGCTAGCTAATTAGCATATTTAGGGTTAACCTTAATATATATATATATATATATATATATATATATATATATATATATATATATATATATATATATATATATATATATATTATAGATAACAGCATAAAATATCTAATAATAAATAAAAATCTTCCCCAGCAAAGGTTGTGCTTCTCCCCTTTCAAAAAAAGGTGAGTTCAAAGTTTTCAAGACACGAGAAGGGGTGGGGGGGGGATTCATAGAGTGGCTCACGTTTCATAGGCGGTATTTGTTAATTTTTTCCCAAACCTATACAAAACTGCCTAGGCATGATTTTTGAATGCAGTTCTAGTGACACCACGCAATATGAAAAGAAAAAAAGAAAAAAAAAAAAAAACTATATATAGAAATATTAACTATTGAACTAGAGAAAATAAGCTATCTATAAACATTTTTAGAATAATTCATTTGATTTTAGCAAAGTTACTCGTTAAATTATTAGATTTAAAACAGCTCTAAAAAAATTATAATACTAGAAATGCAAAACTTAAGTTTTGTATTTCTAGTATTATAATTTTTATAGACCCTCGCAATGTCTGGCTACGCCCCTGTAATAATAAATAAAACGTGATTTTTTTTTTATTATTATAAACTGTACAAAGATTGCCAAAAAAAAAAAAAAAACAGTTTAACATTTTAAAAAAAGTAGAAAAATAAATTTTTGCCAAGATAATTGAATTAAAATTTTTGCCTAGTATTTTGGAACAGGCCTTTGGAAGTAACCTGTTATTTTTATAACAGGTATGATTAAATAACAGGTTCCAAATACCTGTTCCAGAAAATATTGGACATCTCTATTTTATAGGTGGTCCGATCAGACCACTGTGAAGGATATCCACTTTCCGAACGAGTCAGTTAATATGAAATCTAGTTGAAATAAGAAAGTGGTAGCAAATATATGACTAAAAATTTGTTTTATTTATGAATATTATTGGTTTGCCTTATTCACTTGTCAACCACTACAGATTCAATTCTCAAATATATATGATGAATTTCTCTCAATTACTTTTATAGTAGGTTTTTGGTTCTTGCGCACAACTGGTTCACTTTTTCAATAGTCTGCGCGGACTACTTATAAAAAACCGTGAGGAGGCTTAACACTTTCGTGCCGACTGTCACAAATACGTGCCAGCATAAAACCGTATCAATCAAGTTAAAAAGATAAAACTGGTAACCAAAGTAGTTCCTTAGCAGTTTATTTGTGGGCGGGATTATAATAGTTTGATTTATTTAATTCACCATTACTTTGATTAAAAATAAAATTATTTAGTTATACTTTGAATTAACATTGATTATATATATGATTAAACTAACAATAATTAAAGTAAAAGCAAAGTAAGTCTGTCAAATTAGCAACGCCTACATTTAAGCTAGCGTTTTTTATTTATTTACATCCTGATTCTGGTTTTGTACGAATGCTTTTATGAATCACCCGTGCACAAGGGGTTAAAATAAGCATTTTTTCTTAAATAGATGTGGGAAAATGTTTATCATAGTTCGTTTACACTGTTCATTTTGCTTACAAAAAGAGTTTATCATTTATCAATTTATTTCAAGGAAAATATTGGAACTTGAATATAATATTTCTTTAGTAGAAAGCGAAACATTACATTATCGATAAATGCTGCGTGTTTTGCTTTTGCTTTGCTTTTGTTAAAATTAAACTGGGTGCCTGGGCCGCGCAGCGGCCCCTAACCCATTCGTCATAAAATATGTACAGTGTGTAAAAACATTTTGGTTTTTGCAACATTATGGTAGCAAGAACAGAAAAAGAAAAGAAAAGATAATTACATAATAAAAATTTTTTACATTAAAGATATTGCATGCTTTGTTTGTTGTTTAAGGTTGTAGTTTTCTTTTACATGGTTATATTACTATGGTTTTATGCTATTACTTTCAGAATTTTTAAGGAAATTATTGAATCATTTTAATGTTCTATTTAGAGTTCAGAGTTTGCTTTTTTCAGTTAGTCGGGAAACACTGTTGGATGATACTCAGTTGATGTTGTTCTGGGTGAATTGGAAGGTTGATGTTATGTACAATGATCGATGATTCGTCCACTGAGTTGATTCAGATGATGCGTTTGAGAGGATGGATGATTCCGATGCTATCTTTGAGAAAGCATGTTTTGCTAAGTATTTAAAAAATATTTTACATAATACCACAGATAAAGTGACTGGTACTTGATAGCGTGCATGCCAAATTTTTCCGTTTGAGCGAAAAGCTTTTTCCTGGAGTGTTGTAGGTGATAGAAAATTTTATGTTTTAACATTTGTATTTTGATTTAATAAATTTGATTTAAAGTGTTTCTGACCACCACGATAAACAAGCAATTTAAACAAATATAGAAAACCTGATAAATATGTTATGTATACATTTTTAACCGAAAAAGAAAGAAAGAGAAAAGAGCTTAAATTAAGTGATCAATTCCCCGTTTATTATTAAGGATCACATAGCTTAAGATTTTTTACACTGTTTATGTTTTTAATATAAATATCGTATACTTGAAATTTTTGTTTTATTCGAAATAATATTTAATAATTGAATATTAAAGTAACCAGTCATTCTTACCTTGAAAAAAAGGACTCCAAAGGTTCCCACGACCTAGGAAAAATAAATGAGTGATAGCTAAGATTTTTCAAGACTACTGAAAAATTTTAAGATTTATCTTTCATTTGTGAATTGCGAAATTATTCCGGAGTAACGTTAGAAATTAGGCAAATCTCAGTGCACTGCCGCGAAACGGCATTAACTGATTCAACTAAGATGGTAAATCGATTATGTTTTTTCAGTTATTCCGGAGTAATTTTTTTGCAACCATACATATTTCTTTTTAATTAAATATTTATTGATATCTTTAAACATCTAGATATATCTCACTTTTTCTACCACTTTAAAAATATTTCCAGACCGTGAAAACCCTGACAATGATTCCAAAATGAGATACTTGGCGCTTAATATGATATTTTTTAAGGACAGAGAAATTGTTTCCTAGTATTCGAATAAAAATTCATGACTGTGTTAATGGATTTTCAGTGCTAGCTAAATTAAATAGATAAAACTGTCACTAATTTTTATTTCACTACTGCTTTATATACAGGTAGATATTGTGAATAACTAGCGAAGACTTCCGCGCATGTATTTTTGCTGAGGTAAAATTTATGTGAGGCAAAATTTACGTAACTTGTTTCAATGCGGTTACATATCTGCCATCGTTTACGATTTTCAAAAAAAAAAAAAAAACAGCTTTTTCATAGTGGTAGGAAAATGCGAATTCAATTCAGTTTATAAGCTAGTGTTTAGATAAGATTTAGCCAACGCTTAACCCAGAGGTCGCCAAAGTGGTCTATACAGACATCCAGGGGTCTATTTAACAAACGCGGGTGTCGATGTGAGCCAGGGGGTCGAATGTGTGTCGATCCGAATCGGAGGGGTCGATTGGGGTCGAAGAAAAAACAGTTCTTAATACGCAAATCACACATACCTAATTTAGTATGTAAAATTTGTTTTTTTTTTTTTTTTATAATTGACTTAATATCAGTTTCTTTATAGAACATAATCAATAAACGTATATTTATTCGGGAGAAACAAGTATTTACGTACCAGAACGCAGTGGCACGAACTCTGCACTTCTGTTTTATAAGTCATATGTGCGCTTGTCCAAATGTCACGTGTGACGAGCATTGACGCTACAAACGCAAATATCATATGCAGTTTCAGCTATCTTTGCAAACTGTTGACATTTGCAGTGTTGAATATTTGCAGTGCCATTATTAAAACTTTTATAGTTTTGGATAATTAGTTATTGCTTCGATAAAACCATTCGTTTAGTTTAGGTATCAGTTTTAATTATCAATACATGTAAAAAAGAAGGTTAGCATTAATAATATGGATTAGTACAGTTTTTTACAGTTTTGTATTAAGTGTATCAATCAAATTAAGGTCCAACCTTTTAAATCAAGATTATTTTCCAAACTTTGTGAGGAAAACGACGAGTTATTTAACCAATTACTTCAGCACACCGAAATTAGATGGTTGTCTAGAGGTGTATGCTTGCAAAAGCTCGTTGAGTATTTGACTCCACGACCGAATTTCTCAGCTATATAAACCCTGTTCTGAGTGATGAACTCCTAAACAATAAGAACCGTATTTTTTATTTAGCGGACTTATTTGGAAAATTTAATGATGTCCAAACAAAGCTGCAAGTGAAAGATGTAGCAATTATCGAAGCTCGAACAATACTGTTAGGCTTCCAAGTAAAATTAAATTTATTTAGATCTTCATTGCTACGTAAGGATTATCATATTTTTCAAATCTGCGACAATTAGAAGTAAACGAAGACTTGGAAATATATACAGGTCATCTTCAAAAATTTAGCGACGATCTTAAACTGTGTTTTGTTGATTTGGAAAACATTGACATTGGATTATTGTGATATTTTCTGCTCAAATTGAAAATGTGGACATCAACCTGCAAGAGTAGGTTGCTGAATTGAAGCGTCTTGAAGCAAAGACGCTTTTTTAAAAATTTAGCAATAAGCGAATTTTGGAAAAATATAAATATGATGCAAAAATATGTAAAACTTTACGAAATAGCTCAGCCATTTATGCTAGCATTTCCAAGTTCCTATATGGTTGAAGCCGGTTTCAGTCACGTAAATTCTAAGTACAGAAATAAATTAAAGGTGTAGTTTCGAGGGGATTTAAGATTAAAATTGACCAATTTTGAACCCAATATCGCGAATCTTGCAAGCACCTGGCACACCCATCTCATTGATTAAGAAGCAATAAATCTGTAGTTACTTTATTTAGTATTTCTACTTATTTATAATTACTTATTATTTAATAAATATTAAGGTATTTAAATTACAACATTAATATATTTTTCATAAAACTATTGTTTCACAATGTATTGTTCACTTTAATAAAAGTTTAAAATCATAAAATAAATGTACAAACACAGTATCTAATAGAGTTTTATTTTAATTAACAGATAATTACTTTTATGGGGGTCGATGGAGATTTCGATAAATTATATAGGGGTCGCAGATCAAAAAAAGTTTGGCGACCTATGGCTTAACCATACTTTATTAAAACTATTCCTGAAAGTGGAGCAGTTGGTATCCCTGGCTTTATTAAATACAACAATTTTGTTTGCTTAAAATTGAAATTTCATTCCTATTTTAATACCGCTGGGGAAAATCATATTGGAAGGGATTAAAAGTTGGCAGGTATGATGTTAGGTCTACTGTAAAGTTTTTTCTGACGCAAGAAATATTATAAAAAAATGGTAGGGCATTTATCTCTAAATATATAAATACAATAATATAAAAAACGCAACCACATATGCATGGATACCAATGCATAGGTTTCTGGTTTTCCGGAAGATTTGATTTAAAGTGGTAATAAAACTGTTGTTTTTTTCCATCAAACTTTTTGAATTATAATAACAATTATAAACGAATTTTACAACCGCTAGATATAAATAATGAGATACCATCAACTGCCGTAGTGTGGGTATTACGATCCTGATTGGTTGTTGAAACGTGCATTTGTGAACTTTAGCAACTGTTCTTTCCATTCTATTTCAAGTAACCCAAGCCTGTCAAGTATCAATTCTCTTAAGTGACACATTCTATATTCTTTCACAAAGATTTCTATCATTTCACTACATATTTCTTACTTAACACAAAGACGGGCAAGAAACATGTAGAACATAAACAAACTAATTATGCATCGAAGTTTCCATGTTCACAAAAAAAGTATATCACGGTTACAGTGAAATACATAAACAAACAATAATTCTAAATTGAGTGAAAGACGTAGACGAAAAAGAATTCTATTTCAAAGAATTGGATGCGTGATACGGCGCTCCAATCAGTATTTAAATAACATTCGAACTTTAACACGCCATTTTGTTTATAAACAATCAGCTGGCGCTGACTTCATAGGTGGGTACCCGTGGTCTTCTTCTCTTCTTGCAAGCACCAAATTACAACAAATACATAAAAGCATAATAGTCTTTTCGATAACGAATTTTAACGAAAATCCATTCTTGGAAAGAGTGAAAGTTAGAAGGTATGTATATGGCTCAAAAAGAACATGTGCATACACATTCAAACATGAAACGGTGTTATCGGTCCTACTAATGAATACATTTAGTACACCTAATATGTAACTTCAAGGGCAAATGCCCTACCATTCTCTTATTATCAAAGTACCATTCGCAAGGCCGCAAAATAAGGTAAATAATACTTTCGAGGACAGAATTTTACGGTACTTTACTGAAATCGAGTAACAGTGAAAAAGTTGCATAAATCGACATTATCTTTTAATTAATTAGAAACTAGCAAAAGAATTTTCTACATTTTCTTTTCTTCATTGTGATATTAAATATAGTGTATAGCTCTTTTCCAAATACTTAATTATTCCTATTCCAGATATAATCCATGCGAAAATATTAACTGTACTTGAAAAATAATTTTATTAATTGAGTTACTTCCTTTCATATGTTCACGTTTTTTTTTTTTTTTTTTTTTTTTTTAATGAAACTGATTATCTCCAAATTATTCACTAACTTCTTAACTAGTTTATCCTAATTAAAGATCGTGCTTTTTGTAATGAAGAATGATAAATGAATCTTTTATATGCTTCATTTTCCTAAAAATTGCGAAACAGTCTGTTTTCTCTTTTTGTGTTTCACTTTTTCGATAATTCTAATCTTTAACTTTAGATGATTTTAATTTATATTTGCTGCGAAAATATGTTTTTTAAACTCTCATTGTAGTTCGTGAAACTACATTTTAGCAATATTTGATAAAGTATGCTTCGAAGAAACGAAGTAATTCGTAGTTGAAAATAATTCATGAATAAAAATTTATTTTAATGTTATGTAGTGTCAAAATAAAATTAAACAGAGTGTAACGGACGGAAGAGCTGGCAGGTATCAATTAGCATGCACTTTTATAAATTTTGATCCATTTATAGGAAGGTTTATTTAAAATACTTTAAAACTTAAATGTAAAATATATATTTACGGAAAAGGCGTAGAAGTTGGCAAATGATGATGTTACCTTTTTTATTAATTTAAATGCACATGTTGTGTTGTGTTGTATAAAAAATTTTGGAGCCTACATTCCAAATTCTGCTGATTTTCAAGGTTTTTTGAACTAACTAATTTAATTCCTGCCGTCTTTTATAAATTTCGTGGAAGAAATTCCCAAGTGCTGGTGGATAGCTAATTCAAATATATTTGTAAATACAACTAACTTTGCGCAATTGCTGGGATTCACTTGGTTTAAAAATTGAGATATGCTGACTTGCTCCTCTTTGAAAAAATAAATTCTCTAATGTTAACGCAATTAAGTTATTTTAAGTTTAGAATTTTTCAGTTTAAGTAGTTTTTCCACCACTTCATATAAAAAATTCAAAGTATCCTATGAAATACAAAATTATTGCATTTACGGAATTGCCAACTGCTCCGCTTTCTGCTGAAGTTTTAACAAATTGGTTGCGTATTAAATAGTGAACATGGTTTCTACTATCAGAATTTTTTTTAAAAGTAATTGAAAAAGTGCGATAAATCTAGAGTTTTAAACTTACCAATAAATGTTTAAACTAAAGGAAATAAGTGCATCAAGTAACAAAGTGCATAAGTAAACAAAGGAAATAAGTGCATAAAAAATCATCGGGAATGATTGAATGAATGCTAAATTTGAGTATCTTTCAGTAGGCTTGACAAATCTTAGCTACCACTAATTTATTTATTCCAGGTCATGGGAACCCTGGTAAGTCTTGTAAAATAAGAATAATTACTCTATCAATTAATTATTAATATAAATTACGCTAAGAAAAATTAAAAATGCTAAATAAATTTTAACAAAAAAAATTTTTTTTCTTCAGAATTCATACATCCTGTTCTTTTATTTAACACGTTGAATGCCATGGGGGTCACCGGTGACCGGCACTGAGTTTGATCGTAGCGCCACGGGGGTCACCGGTGAAGCCAAGATTATTAGAAACACATAATTCTACATCTATATATTCTTAGTTTTGCATGGGGTATATTCTTAGTTTTTTTAATATTATTATCGTTACTAAAATGATTTGAAGAAATTAATACAATATCGAACACACAAAAATTTTTTTATTTGTATACACAGAGATTCAAAATTGCTCCGGACAGCGAATAAATATTTTCATGTGTTAGTTAATTAATTGTGATTCTTGGTTTAACAAATTCAATTTAATAGGTTTTTATCCACCACTATTTCTAAACAATTTGTAAGCTTATATAATTCACCACAAGAATTATCTCTTTTCCCCAAATTTTTTCATCTCGATGAATAAGCAGATATCCTGTATAGGATAGGCACTCAGAAAAACTAGAATAGTTAGTTCACATGTCATGCTAAACCTTATAAAAAGCTAGCATAAGCTAAGCTGTCATAATTGCAAAATATTTGTTTGTAGTTATTTACCGTATGGCCAAACGAGCAAGTCATTTAAAATGAGGGTTGCATTCAAAGTGTTAATTAAAGGAAATATGAGTAAAAAAATTCATTGGAAATGAATGAATACTAAATTTAATCATCTTTCAGTAGGCTTGACAAATCTTAGCTACCATCAACACCCTGGTAAATCTTGAAAAATAGGAATAATTACGCCTACTTTTTAAAAATACTGCTATGAGATATCTGTTTGACTGAATTTGCATTCGGAGTCCCTGTCCGCGAAGCGGACACTCCATTCCTTCATCATGATGTAGAGCCCGTAGGCGCCTGTAGTACTGTCCGTATGCAAGAAATACAAGAGAAGTAGCAGAAGCTTTGGGCGAAGCAAGTTTATACTCTGTGTCTGGCTTATAAAATGTGAGATTGTAGATCAAAATAGATTGAAAACTGTATAAGTGGGACAAGTTAGGTAAATAGCTAGGGGCGGATACTCCCGAGTCGGCGATCACATGAAGATCCTTTCATCTTTCTGGGAGTATCCATAGTAATGATAATGGGGGGGGGGATCTATTTATTTATAATGTTTGAGATATCTGTAACAAAGTTATATCTTATAAGATACTTTGAATTTTCGATAAAACTTATTTAAAATGAAAAATAGTAAACTAAAATTAAATTAAGTTTCACGACCATTAGAAAATATATTTCTACAAAGCGGCATGTGCATTTATCTCGTGGTGAGTCTTTTCATGAATGAACGTGATTAAACATTTTCTACAAGTTTCACTGTTCAATTCGCCGTCAAGTTATTTAATTTTTTACTGAGAGCGGAGCAGTCGGCGTCTTTTAAAGGTTTGCTGGATATTGGTGTGAGTTCTGTATTTGGCGAGAAGCGCAATCAACCGATTCATCTATGCTTAGTTATCATGTACTTAAAGTAATGAAGATAATAAACGTATGCTGGTTTAATAGTTGGGGGGAAATCCTCATAGTCAAAAGAACTTAAAGGTTTAATAATTTGCTTTCATATAAGAGTTTGATTTATTTGCATCAATCATAAACTAAATTTACAAATCCAAGAATATTTTTTTTTAGAAGAACATCCAAAAATTATTTATAATTTTCATTACCAGTTGCAATATAAAAATGAGTTACTACGGAAGAAACCGTAGTTTTTGGAAGCTACATAATTTTTAAGCTATACAATTTTTTTAACGAATGTGATACTAGCGTAACGATATCTGATATTTAGTTTTTGAAAAGAAGTTATAAATCCATTAAAAGATATTTTTATTTGAGACGATATACATCTGCCTACATATCTCCGAAACAGCCTACATATCTCCGTAAGTAGACTTTAAGAGCTGGCGAAATTCAATCTATTTTCTTCTGTTTAAAATAAATGGATAAATCCTCAAAAATGTTCTCCTAAATAATTTAAAAATAGGCTTATTACTATATTTCCATCAGCTCTAAATATCAACACTGTTCTAATTGCTCAAAAAGAAAAAACAATTTTTCATTGTTAAAAAAATTTAACAAAGCTCTGGCATTATCTCAGTTATTTTCAAATTCAAGTTTTTGAAGCATTTTTTATTCTCTTTACAAAATGACATTTTGTTTGAAGAAGAAATTTGAATCTTTTCAAATGCATAATGAATAAATCTCTGAAGGATTAAAAAGCAACTCACTCTATAAAAATTTCTTTCAGTTTTAATTTAGAGTTTCGAGCTTTGAAACCTACGCTTGATTTAAATTTGTACGCTTAAACCTACGCTTCATATCATTCCTCGTAGATACCTACTCAATCAAGAAAATCTTTTTTAATCTTATGTGGGCGAGTGGATAAAAGTTTAATTTCAAAAGCGGCATGACGTCTGATAAGCATGGTAAATAGTTGAATAACGTCGAAATGTCAAACGCTAATTAAATTCAGTAAATGATGCTAACCAGCTAAAATAACAAAGATACCAAGTTTATTAAAAAATTTCATTTCTGAAGTTAAATATTTATAAACGTTAAAAGGGTGAAATCATTTGAATAAAGGGTAAAGGTCGTTGCCCTCAGCAAGCCGGAAATTTGATATATTTGTAAAACCTATATTTTCACTCCCTTGTACTATGAACACAAGGAAACAATATATATATATATATTCAGCAAAATAAATAAATACAAAAAAACAGAAAAAAATTAAGAAAAACAATAAGTATCATTTATTGCGCATAAGCTGCAGGTAAATAGAACTCATAAGATAAGTTCAAAATGAAGATAAAACAAAGGTAAATTACAGATAAATGAAGAAAAAAAAGGGGGGAATAATAATAATAATAACAAACAACTGGGAAAAGAAAAAAAATAAATTTAAAATAAAAAAAAGGATAAAGTTTTTTAAAAACCGGAAAACCGGATATAATCTTTTCATCTGCCCACACGATTATATCCGAAAAAGAGTGCTTTCTAATATTGTATCAATATATCCAAAGCAAAATATATCAATAGTGTGAGGAGTACTCAAAAAAATTTTTACAAAAATTACGACAAATAAAATTAAACACAATAAGTAAAAATAACACGTAAAAACAGAAAATAAAATATAAAGGAAGAGCAGAATAAAACAAAATCGATAAAGCGAGCAGTGAAATATAATGAACTTACATGGACGGGAAATGTTTCAAGAATGATTTAAAATGTTTACGTAACAAGATTGCCAGATTGCAAAATATGAAAACTATGAAAACAAAAACGCAAATTGAGTGTAACTAGATGAGTTTAAAGTGCGTTCTTGCTGCATTACTGAAGTGCGTTTGATTTGTTAGTTACCAAGGATGGACAAGAAAAAGGATGTGCGCGAGGTAATATCATACTGGATAATTTAAAGAAGTTGTCTATAAATAATTTTAGAAAATAAATATTTATTTAAGAAAAAATATATAATAGAAAAGAGAAAAAAACATGAATTGCCAGTTTTGCGCATAATTTTAGCCATGGATTTGCCTGAAATGGATTTGCACTTGGAAAAATTTTATAATTTAACAAAGAAATTTATTAGTAAATAATTTTACCCACGGATTTGCCCGAAATGGATTTGCACATGGAAAAATTATAAAAAATGACAAAGAAAAAATAAAAAAAGAAAAACAACTTATTTTAGTAAATAATTTTAGCCACGGATTTGCCCGAAATGGATTAGCACATGAAAAAATTGTATAAATTAATAAAGAAATTTTTTAGTAAATAATTTTAGCCAAGGATTTGCCCGAAATGGATTTGCACATGGAAAAATATTATAAATTAACAATGGAATTTTTTAGTAAAGGAATTTTTTAATAAATAATTTTGACCAAGGATTTGCCTGAAATGGATTTGCACAAGGAAAAATTATACAAATTTACTAAAATATTATTTGCACAAGGAAGAAATTATTAGTAAAAATTTTTTTGGCCACGGATTTACCAGAAATGGAAAATTGTACATGGAAATTTGTATAAATTATATATATATATATATATATATATATATATATATATATATATATATATATATATATATATATATATAAGTGCATTAAAAATAAATTGTATGCTTCAGTTAAAAACTTAATTTCAGACTAATTTTAACTAAAATAACGTGCAAAAAGAATTCACTTCAAATATTACATGCATTCTACTCTTTATGCAATGAAACATTTATTGTTCACATAAACATTATTTTATATATTTTATATATAAAAAGCAACGATTTTCTTAGTTCGTGTGTTATTTTATTTTTGCTGACTAAACTATTTTACAATGTTTGTTTCTGTAATTTGGCTGTCCATATAATAAAAGATTATAATAATTCTAATCATTTTCTGATGCTATAGTACAGTAGTATTAAATTTTTTTCGACTGTTGAACACTAAATGATTTATCATCTTTCGATGGAGCCCCGAGACTTACCAAGAAAATTTATAAATAAATGAAAATATTTAATGATTGAAATATATTAACCATTTTTAAAATGTTTAATAAGTGTATAAAAAGAAAAAATTTTTCATCATATCGTTTTATCAATACAACTATGCCAGGCAGTTAAATTTATAGATCTGGAGCGGCATGTAGTCTCCTAATTTGACTTTAGTGCTTGTATAAACTGAATAAGCATGAGTTAAGATTTTCTTTTCTATGAAGAAAAAAGACGAAAACAGACCCAAATTAATGTTGAAAATGGTTTTTCGAGAAACATATTTCTTCATTGTTGAATTTGCTTATTATAGTATACATACGACTTCTATGCAAAATACTAATGCAATGTTTCGTAAATGCATCCTTTTCATCATTCATTCAATATATTGTTATTAAAATCTTTTTAATTTTGCTTTTCTTTCATCACAAGCAATTTAATTAAATAATTTTATAAAAATAAAAAAATATTTAATAAATGAAGGGTAAATAATCGAATATAAATTATTTAAAGTCTTCCAAAATCATAACTGATAAAAAAAAAGTCCTATCTCTCGGAACCCTTGGGAACTTTCCGCAGAACCTTACTCTCATTTAGGAACCACTATAGTCTGTCTGTGGAAAAAACTACCTTTGCTCCAAAATCTAAGGCCGTCTGTAGCTATGGAAGCAAGCTATAGCTCAGTTCAAAAAGGAGAACCTCTCTCTTCCTTGGTTTCCTTTTTTTTCGCTAACCTGAATCCTGTCTTAAATAAAGACCCTACTTGAAATAGTCAAATATCGTAACCATAGTCAACACCACTGCTTCAGATAAATGGCGAGGAAATCCAAAGAGAGTTTACGGTTGGTTGGTTCTAATGCCACTTGCCACATGGGCAAGCCTGCTTGGTGAAACCGAGCAAATTTAAGGCAGAGTGTGCGATTCTTGTTTTTCAGTGGCGCCATCAATGACCAAAAATTCGACTTCTGCCACATCATACGTCACTCCTGTTTATAATTCAGACCCATTCGTACATCCATCCATTCATACACAGATCGTAATTTTGACATGAATCAAAGAACGATCGGTCTCCAATCCAGCACCCCCAGAGGTTGTGATTTGTTATGGGAACATGGAAGACTTTACGACTCGACAGAATTTTAACGTGCATCAGTCGCCAACTACACGGGAAGTCTTCGGCCAGCGGGGTTCGAACCCATGAACTCTCGGACATGGGCCCAGCGCCCTACCGACCAGGCTATCCCGGCCTTAGAGAGTTTATTCTATAGACAAACTATACATGCGAAGTATACATGCGATTGCGTTAATAACGTTATAACTCCCATTTATAAAATAATCAAAAACTATTTAACCTGAAAAAGTAATCACTCATTTGCTTTTGATTGCTCTGTAAGTTATAAATATTGTTAGTTGTAGTGTCGAGAAAAGTGCTTTGACTAAGTGATAGTTTAAGAGATTATTAACACGTTGAATACCATGGGGGTCATCGGTGACGGCGTTGCCAAGATTATTAGAAACACATAATTTTTAATCTTTTTTTATTATTTTCGTTACAGAAATGGTTTGAAGAAATTTATGCAATATAGAACACACAAAAATAGTTTTATTTTTATACACAAAGATGCCAACTTGCTCTGGACAGCGAATAAATATTTTCAAGTGGTAGTTTATTAATTGTGATTCTTGGTTTAAAAAATTCAATTTAATATATTTTTATCCACCACTATTTTTAAACAATTCGTGGGGTTATATAATTCACCACTTGTAGAGAAGTCATATCATTCATGTTTTACAACTCAAGCTTTCATTAAATGCTTATTCTATTCAATGCTCAAATGTCAAATGTGCTTGTTGTACACATCATAATGCAATTCATTTTTCAATGCTTAAATATCAATTGTGTTATTTATATTTATGATAATTTTTTTTTATTTCAAAAATCATGATTCATATTAATTTTTCAAATGATGTTTAATTTATCAAGCAAATATGCTTGGTCTCTTGTTTTTGCCACCTTAATGCTGCATAATTCAAAATGTTTTTAATTCAACCTGTAAATATTTCATGATGAATGGGTTAGGGGCCGCTGCGCGGCCCAGGCACCCAATTTTTGATAAATAAAGAAAAGAAAGACAAGTCATACTATAGGGGCCTTCTGAGCAACCCAGGTGTCCAATTTTTATAAAGAAAGAAAGAAAGTTATGTCATGCTAAACCTCCTAGAGACTAGCAAACCTTGTCTAATATTTGCAATAGCTGATGGTGTGGCCAGACGGGCGGGCAAACCATGTAAAATTAGCGTGGCGCTCAACCTGTAAAGCAAGCTGATATATATATATATATATATATATATTTTTGACGTTTAGGCATTGAGGAAAATTCTTGTTCATTAAACTAAAGTTATAAAATGTCGGTTTGTTTTCTTTCATTTGTGTTGTAGTCACGTTATATTTTGCTTTAATCTAAGTGAAGTCATGAATTTAAAAGTGTAAAGTCTATTTCCCTAAAGTTTTTCCAAAACTCCATCTCCAATGATACGATGTGGCAAATTTCTTTTGAAGATATTTTTCAAACAGCAAATTTCAAAGAATCTAACAAGTGCCTGAAATAAACATAATACTTCAAAATAATAAATACACATCATGCATGCAGGATTACATGGGGATTACAATTTGGAAAAATTTAGTAAGTGGTGATAACTGAAATATTAGTGTCGTGATATTATGAAAGTATCGCAAACTATGAGATTTTGATCTAACCTCAGTTTTAGGAATACGGTTAGTTAGCTGTAACAGATCTTTAATTTACAAATATTTTTGATTTAATAAGAATTTGTTTAAAATTTTCATTAAATTTATCTTTGTGTTTCGTAATTAAGTAAGAAACTAATTCTATTCGAGGTTTTTCGCATTTTGAAGTCAGTTCATGTATAGTTTTATAAATAAACTATTAAATCAAATACATTAATAAAAGTTAAACTTGAAAATCAAAAAATGTTTTATTGAATCAAAAATCTCTCTATCATATTAAGAGAAACTTCTTTTTATAAAATGCAACAGTTACCGTAATTTTTAGAAAAACTCATTTAAATGTATACTTATAAACCGTAATTATTATCGTACTTGAAATTATTGTTGAGATGTAATGACGATTTTTTTTAAAAAAGTGCCGAAATGTATATTCAACAACTTAGGAAAAGTTAAGAACTTATTTTTATAATTATTAAATGCATCTTAATTAAAACTTATTCTGACTACTCGATAAACTTTAAACTTACAGCTTTAGTTCCAAGTTTTAAAGGGGAAAAAATATGAAGATAAACGACAGAGAAGTAAACAAAATTTAAATAAATTAACAAAAAATAATTAAACAATGTACTTCTGTAGTAGTTTTAAGCCAGTAAATAGATTTACTAGAGTTGAAAACTAGGGAGAAATATTTAAGGAATTAAGTCTTTTGTTTTTAAAGGAAATAAAAAATTTCAATTTCTTTTCTGCTACTCATAAACTTCTAAAGTTACCGCTTATTTGAAATATTAATCGCATTTTCTGTTCCTTTGCAAGCTATGGAAAATTATGCAGCTAGTAAAATATCTTTTTTTCCGTATTTTCGTTTCTCCTAATGCATCAATAATGGTTCAATAGAATATTATCAAACAGGCAGTAAAAGCTTAATTCAAAAAATATATTTAGCATCTATAAATTTTAAAGATTTCAGTTTCCTATTGAAAGAGAATGTTTTTTGCTTTTAACATGAATAATTTAAAATATAAGTCCTAGTGTTATTTAGGATTGATTAATGAAAGAGATAATAAATAAATAAAAGTTTAATGAGTTTCTACCACTTTTAGTATTTTCAATCGTCTATGGCATGCCTGTTAAAGCATATCTGCCAATCTTATCGTGCTTTTAAAGATATTTACCCCAGCAGTAACGATATTACAAATGAAGTTATATTGAAGGTCAAATACTGAATTTATGTACTGCAATCAGAGATGCCAATTTGCTCGGCTTTGCAAAATAGTATTTTCTAGCGGTATCGAAATTTAAGTTATTTTTAATTTAGTATTTTTAATTTTAAATAAGTTTTCCACCACTAAATATCAAAAAATTATAAGAATCATATAGCATGCAACCTAAAAGCATTAATTACAGGGATGCCAACTGCTGTGCTTTCTGGAATAGTTTTAATAAAGTGGTAGCAAATTATATAGTAATATTCGTTAGAGAAGGATAGTTACGCCTACTTTTTAATAGAGTAACCAATAATTTGATGCTTTAACGATGCATTTTACATAATACTTATAATTTTTTATATTTAGTGGTGAAAAAATTACTTAAAAGGAAAAATACTAAACTAAAAGTAACTTAAATTTCGCTACCACTGGAAAAAACTATTTTACAAAGCGGAGCAAGTTGGTATCTCAGTAATTATTTGGTTACTGTTTTATAAAGTAGGCGTAAATATTTAATTCGCTACCACTTTATTATTACTTTTATAGAGGAGCAGTTGGCATCCCTGACTGCAATATCTTACATTGAAAAAATTTCGCTCGTTCGTTGAAGTAAAACTGGGAGTTTGAGGCTAACGGCCGTCATTAAAATAATTAACATCTGGTTATATTTATATTTGTTTAAACTATTTAAATCCAGTGGTAGATAAAAAAAAATATTAAATAAATTTGTTAAAATGTTTTCAAGGCTGAGATATGGTATCAGGGCGTTGGACCAACGCCTCCTACAACTGAAAGCCTCCATACGGTTTTTACAGGTAGTCCGATCAGACCACTATGATGGTAAACCAGTAAACGAAAGAGCCCTTTAATGGAAAATCTAGTAAAAATAAGAAATTGGTAGCAAATATATATCTAAAAATTTTTTTTATTAATGAATATGATTGATTTGTCTTATTTACTAGTCTACCACTACAGATTCCATTCTTACATCTATATGAAAAATTTAACTCAGTCACTATTAAACTGGGTTTGAGACGGAAAGATACCTTCGGCTTCGCGTTTAATTATAAGATGTGATGCGTCGTCATTGATGTCATGCTGGACTGGGATGCTGATGCTGATGCTGGTTATGCTCTACTGATGTCCTCTTCTCCCTTGCTATGCAAGTCATACTGAATTGATGCTGATTATCCTGAACGTTACACAAATTGAGTGATACTGATTTTGATCTCGTCAGGTTCCTGATTCGGGAGAGACAATACTGCCAACTCACCATTTTGATGTCTAGATTTTGAGCCCGCCATTTTGTTTTTTCAAGTCATGCCGTATCATAAAACAGCTCGTGGTGGAAAGGTCTCACTCTCTGGTCGTAATTCACCGTCGCATTGCAAAGAATCCACGTCATTAGAAGAAATCATGGCTATTAGTGGGATTTCAAAAAAATATTTTCCATCAATTGAACTTGAACATATTGACGATCTTGTAAAGTTTTACACCCAGTTTGATACGGAGCTGATTCATTTAGATAAATTATTTAGCAAACTGCTCATTCAAATAAGATCGAGTTACCCTGGAGACTATGAATACTCGTACTTCCTAAAATTGACAAATGCAGCTTATCACGTTAGATAGAAGAGGAAAAATTTCCAAACAGAAGAAAACAAGATGAATGAAAAATCCATTCAAGTCGAATCAATAATTACTGAAACTAATCCAAACACTGAAGACATAACCACGGAAAATAAAGATGAAAACCTGAATACAACACTGAATACAGAAACTGACACAGACATCAATATTAACAATAATTCAGAGCCACCAGCAAAGAAAAGAAAAAAGAAGAAGAAAAAGCAAAATGCAGTGAAAATAGTTGAAGGTAATTCTACACTCATGTCTACAAACAGCTGTCCTTCTTCTTCCCAACATAACTCAACATATGACGCCACTATCTTGCCGACAACAAAATCTAAGGAGGATACCGACAAAGTACGGGATCTGCCCAGCAAACATGAAATAACACCGCAAGCCAGATTTATTAAGATTTTGGTCCGGGGCCTGCCTGTGAACTTTAATACAGATGTCATCAATACAGAATTTCAGAAAAACAATATTGAAACCTTTAAAATAGTGCAGTTTAAGAAGAGAATGGGAGAGGCCTATCGGTTCCTACCACTTTTTCTCATAATCCTAACATCAAAGGCGAATCACCATAGAGTATTCGAAGTCAACAACATACAGCAGATCCCGATCAAAATCGAACGATATCGAGGAGGTCGTGGACCTATACAATGTTACAACTGCCAAAATTATGGACATACTCAAAGCCACTGCAATGCACCTACCTGCAAGGTGTGTAAAATGCGCTGAAAACCACAGGTCTCATGAATGCGACAAAGACAGGACAACACCTCCAAAATGCTGTAATTGTACCAAAAATCACACAGCTAACTATACTGGTTGCGAGACCCGACCCAGCAAAAGGAGCCCTCGAACAACATCAAATTCGAAGCCTAAACTTGCTCACCGATTAGTGTCATTAATCAAAGAATTACAAGAATTGCTCAAAAATGAAGAAGTGCTCCACCTTCTGAGGCGGATCATCGGGGAAACATCTCAATCTTAGTGAGTTCTGTTTTTATTTTTAAGACTCTCGAGTTAAATTCACTGAACCTTTCAAAGCAGAGTTTTACTTAAGTTAAATTATATTCCAATTTTTTTTTCTGATATAGCCAATTTAAACATATATATTTATCAATTTATGCACGTTAAATTCTTTTGCAAATTCTATTGTAGTTAATGAGCAATATTTCTCTGATAAAATATATTTACTGCATTTTCTCCAAATATGCTATTTTATCATGTATCAAGGTATGATTTATCTATTTTCATCAATTATGTCTTTCATTTTTCAAAAATCATTGTACAAATCAAATCATATTTAATTTTTTTTTTTTTAATCTACAATCAATATATGTAAAAACGTCAATTTGTGATATTGAATTTTTTCATTGTTTTATTTCACAAGCAACCGGCTTGATTTTTTTTATGGCTACCACAATGTCTGCCAAATCAATGTTTTTTATCTGACTGTTTGTAATTTTATGATGAATGGGATAGGGGCCGCTTCGCGACCCAGTTTATTTAAATAAAGAAAGAAAGACAGCTAAGTTATTTTTTAAGTTTCTGTTATTTCATGATGAATGGGATATGGGTCTTCTATGGGGCCCAGCTTTTGTTAAATAAAGTAAAGTAACAGCTAAGTCATGATGAACCCGGAAAAGTGACTGATGATCTGCAAATTTTAATTTATAGTTTTATACCTTTTTAAAAATATTTTGTCGATTTCGGAGGAGTTGGCATCTCTGTAATACGCAGAAGAGACTTATACGCATTTTATACGCATTTTAAAAAGACTTTTATTGCTATTAAATGTGTATAGGTCAATGAAATATTAGGTTGTGGTAGCTCAAAACAGATTGGAATGGATATCAAACGTTATGCTGGAGCCGATTAATAATGTTTCTCTTACTTACAGGGCATCGCGAATATCGGCAAAATGCGGCGTTCGTACACACAGGGCATTGTGTGAATGCCGGTTAAATATGGAGCTCGTACACACAGGTCATCAGGTGACTACTGGCTAAATATGGCGCTCGTACAAACAGGGCATTGCGTGAATGCCTGCTAAATCATCACCTTCTACATCAAAAAGCCTCCACATGCAGAGCCTGACTAAGGCAGGGGCATACGGAGCAGCCACACCGGGCTGCTCCGTATGCTGTACCGGGCTGCTATCTAAGGGGGTACCCCAAACCGAGTAGTTTATAGTACATTTCCTCATTCATGAACTTTTTTTAAAAACAAAATATCAGTTCAGTGTTAAATCCGTCAGTTTTATGTTAGCTTCTTCATTAATCTATCGTATGAACAAATCTATATTTCGTAAATCCATGGCTTTCTAGGGCGGAATTCAGCTTAAATTTCACAACTATGTTGGACAAATTTGGCCCATCAAAAGCCTGTATTTTTAAATTTCGAAAAATGCGATATGCTTATAAAAATACAGGGTTCTGATTGGCTCAATTGAGCCATCGTAATTGTGAACTTTTTGCCGAATTCTGCCCTAATGCCAGCAAGGATATGAATTTTTCACAGCTAGATGAGAAAGTTAACAATCCGATTTGGCATGATGGACATAGAATTGTAAGAAAATCAATAACAAGGACATAATGATATTTCGTCTGACCATTGGAGGGGGTGGACTTTATAGTTATTTTAGGTACTAGTAATTTTTTCTTGTTACTTTTAATGAGGTGAAAAATTTAAATACCTCCATAAAGATAGGCTCTTCATTACTGAAAAAGTAAAGTAGAGGGGGCCCCCCAAAGAGGTTTTTGCCCCGGGCCCCAATTGAGCTAAGTCGAGCCCTGTCCACACGGTCTTTTATAAGTAGTCCGCGCAGACTATTTAAAAAGTGAACCGGTTGTGCGCATGAACCCAAAACCTTTTACAAAAGTAATTGAGTGAAATTTATCATATATATTTGAGAATTGAATCTGTAGTGGTTGACAAGTGAATAAGGCAATCCAATAATATTTATAAATAAAACAAATTTTTAGTCATATATTTGCTACCAGTTTCTTATTTCAACTAGATTTTGTATTAACTGACTCGTTCAGAAAGTAGATATCCTTCACAGTGGTCTGATCAGACTACCTATAAAAAACCGTGTGGAGTCTTTCAGTTATAGAAGGCGTTGGCTAAATACGGCTCTCGTAACGAAAGGGTTAAAAGCAAACGTATAATACTGTTTGTGATATAAGTTTTGATCCCATTTACTTCTTTTTTTTCTACTCCTTTTTAACTCTTTTTAATATTTTAAATGCATTTTTGTGAAAAAACAAAAAAGTACAAAATACCTCTCGCCTGTCTTATTAATATTTTTTGTCAATTTCTTTGAAATTTTTGCCTTTATTTTGTTGAAGTATCAACGATTAACACGTTCACGCCGGGTGTTCAGGCCTGAAAGCGGGACGGAAAAGAGAAAATACTGGTAGAAGAACTATTTCAATACTAGATAATATTCGGGAGGAGTTAACCAGCTCTCAACAATGACTATTCACTGTAAGCAAATTTATCACGGCGAAGAAGCAATTCATTATAAAAATTGCATCCGTTAAAAACAATTGGTAGTTATGGATTTTTATTATTCCCGGAAAAAAACTAAAAAATGAAATTTATTTTTTACCAGTTTTTACTCCAGTGCCCGATGAGAACACGCCGGCGTGAACGTGTTAAACAAATTTTAATAAAATATGAAATAAATGTTTCATTCAAAGCTTTCGATTAATCTTAAAAAATAGAAAAAAGTTGTTTAATTAGAAAACAGCCAACTCACCCGTTTAGTTTTAAAATAAAAACTGTAAATATCGTAAAGAAATGTTCATTATTTGCTTAACTTACAGATATAATAAATTAGGAAGGTTTCTATATGTATCCTGCCTTAGTTTCATTTGTGCTCAAAATAACCTATTTATCGGTTATAAAATTAAATGCACTAACCGAATCGCATTTACCCCTTAAGTTAATAATGTAATTTTACTTTATTCTAAAATGTTAAACTCAGAAGAATGATTTGAATGCCATTGGGAGAAAATAACGTTTTAAAATATGGTGAATAAATAAATTTGGAGAAAAATTTTAACACAAATATAAAACCCACGTGAAAAGCCTTTTATCAGTGTTTATAACTCACATATAAAAGATGATGATTCCATTTTATTTATTTTTTTAAATTTGAGAGCACATGAATGAGCGAGAGATTTTATCTTAAATAATTGATCTTTCACAAAATTAATAATTAAAATAAATGATTCTCTATAGTATATGATAAGTTCTGTTTGCTAATTGACTTCATTTTAAATCTACACTAATTGGCAACGCTCTGAAATTATTCACTTGACATTGGTGCAAAGACAATACAAGCGGATGCACTTATACCGTGGTCCAGATTGGTGGGCAGATGATGGAAGCAATTACCGAACTCTCCCCAACTTCCGAATCATGCGTGGATTTCTACAGCTGTGATATTACCAAAAGAATGAATTTTGAATCACTCAGACATTATCTTAGAAAATGTTGTCCGAGGAAAAACCTAGCTTTATGCACGAGGAATCGAACCCCGGATTAAGCCGTTGTAGGCGAAACTTAACCCTCCATGCTGTGAGTAAGACGGAAAAACAAAAATATGATTCGAAGCCATTTCATATACGATTTGTCTACTTGAGGAGCTAATTTAGCTTTTACTGTTCTTAATTATAAACGATTAAAAACTATTTACTTTCTCTCGACTAGGAAGCAATTTTATTCACATGTCATAACTTTTCAAAAAAATTTGTTTGAATCATGTATTTTACCCTCTCCGAAAACAGGTAGATTTTTTTAATCAGTCTTCTCTTTTAGATATATGTATAAATTCACAGCTGTGCCCACCATACCACCTGGGTATATGATTTCGCGATCAAAGCTGGGAAAGATTATTTTCTCTTTTAAAAATAATTCCAGTTTAGAAATAAAAAAGTTAAATTTTAAAATAAAAAGGACGAATATAATTCGAAATAATTTAAAAATTTCAAGCTTGACTTCCGTACTGTTTATAAGTCCCAACGAAGAAGAAAACGTATTTTATACTTAAGAAAGCATAAATATTTGGTTTAAGGTTTGTCGAAGAAATAATATATATAAATGTTTTTTGATATTAAAACAGCTTTGTTAATACATTTTTAGATCTTAAAAAATAGTTTAGCAAAAAAGGTGTTTTCAATTTCTTAAAAAAAAAAATTCAAAAATAGATATTAATTATACAATTTAATTTGAGTTATTATCTTAATGCAATCCCACTTTGAGATTTCATAATTTTTTAAAAAGTAGTTTTAGCAAAAAATATTTATCGAGAAAAACTTTTTCCTCAAAATGAAGTTTAAAGTTTCTTCCTAATTTAAAGTTTCTTCCAATTATTTTAAGGCAATTTTCTTCTTTTTACTCACCACTTAAAACAGTTACTAATTATACATTATTTCCATCATAAAAAAAAACAAAAAAATATCTTAAATTTTTTTTTTTTTGAAATTTGTTTGTATAAGATCAAAATCTAAAAAGAAATCTAAAAAAAAATTTTTTTAGCAGCATTGTTTAATGCTGTTAAGCGTCATTATCATAACATCATACCTAGTGTGAAAAAAGGCATCTCTCTTTAATGCAACTAAACATCGATTTTCAATTTATAATAATTAATTGAAAGAAAAGAAGAACATATTGTCAGATATTTTTTCACAGCTTGCACACATATAATTTAATTATTCTTAATTGGATAAAAAATTTAACACATTTTTTTCTCACTGGAAATGTTTTAGTATGGTCAAAAAATAACTAGTTTGCAACTCAAGAAGTAAAGTAATTTATCTATGTCACAAATTGTAAGAGCTAAGGAAATAAAGTTGGGAAGCATACTAGCACTTTTAAAATTAATTACAATATGGGTTATTTTCTTAATCAACTTTTTCAAAGCATGTCGCCGATATATATTTCATTTATTAGGATTAGTATTGAACAAGTATTTTACTGCTTTTATTTTTAAAAATTCATTTAAACTATTTCGCTCAAATAAAGAAACATTGTTCCTAAATTTTTCACATATTGCCGAAAAATATTTAGTTTTTAAATTTTTCTTTCACTTAATTGAATAGCTATAAAGGAAAACCAAAAATGTATTTAACTTGGCCAACAATTAAACAGGACAGTAAAGTAATAACTGGTTCCAACAGTCTGCACAAACTATTTCATATCTGATACTTTCGTTTCGTTTCCATTCTCAATTTTGAACACCGAAATCATCTCATAGAAATTAATAATAATAATTTAACTTCGAAAAATATTTATAATTTAATGTTAATGTAATTAATTCAGACAGTATTTGAATCTTCAGGGGAGCAGTTGAAGCCAGTTTTGATCTTTTGCCCCAAATTAGGGCATAATTAAAAATTTAAGTGGATGAATGATCTAAGTGACATCTTAGTGAATTTGAGTGAATTAGTGTTAAAATTTGTAAGTTACTCGTTGCCTATTTTTATCTCAGGATTTAAGACCTGAGTCTATGAACTATCTAAGCATCTTTTCGAATTTGAATGCATTAGTTTTAAAACTAATACGTTACTGGTTGCCTAACTTCACAGCATAATTGAAGATCTGAGTAGATGAATGATCTAATTAGTGACATCTTAGTGAATAGGAGTGAATTAGTTTTAAAACTAATACGTTACTCGATTTTGTAACTTTACTCAACTCAAAGTTATCAACTCAACTCAATATGTTCATGACGATATACAGGTAAAAAACATAATTTTGTGGTTATATCGGTTTGGCGTTGATTCTCATAGTCATATTATTGCTCAAGGCTTTTAGGCGCCGAAGGGACCAGGCTTTTTACCTTTTCATCTTGATTTGTGAAGTAATTTTCATCATGAGTTTTGAAAACAGAAAGAAAAAAAATAAGGGTAACACAATCATGATCTAGAAAAAAGTAAAAAAAAAAATTCAACTACTTGCTGCAATTACTACGCTATTGGCTGAATCGCAGCACCAATAATAAATCAGAGTTATGAATAGTTGGAGAAAAGACTGCGGCGATAATCGCTAGCAGTGTTGTTATTTGAATTTATAAATTAAGTTACAAGTATCAATAAAAGATTAAAAATAGTGAAGAATTAATTGAATTTGTCTCTGATAAAATAGCATCGCTAGTGAAAAAGTGGTCTAGAGCGGTATGATTTTGGAATCTTCAATTAGTATTTCTGCTTTAAAAATATTGTTGTAGCTTGAGGCTGAGTATTTTTGTGCTTTCTCCTAAAATTGTGTGTAAAGTGTCATTCAAGTTTCAGTGAGGATCTTTAATTTAAAATCTCTATGTATATTTTTGTCTCTGTTGCACGGCGATACGAGATTAAATAAAAGAACTTAGTTGTCTCTGCATGGCAACACTTTTTGTGTAGTCGTTTTGTAAATAAAGGTAGATGGTGTTCTTTTCTAAATATACTGAGCAAGTAATTGAATTACTTTTACGCGAATTAACATCTGGTGCCGAAATACTCACAGCAGACCAATTGTCCATGAATATGGTATTACGGACGATCCGGACGAAGCACTGACACCCTCTAACTTTCAGATAGGAAAACGACTCACAACTATCCCATCTGGCCCATCGAGTTCAGACTCTGATTTAACGCGCATATGGAGAAGTCGTCAACTTTTTATGAACTCCTTTTGGAAAAGATGGCAGAGAGAGTATTTGATGGATTTGAGAACATTTCACCATGTGAAGAATCCACAAAAAAAAAAAAAAAAAAAAAAAAAAAAAAAAAAAAAACTGAAATCCGGGTCGGAGATGTGGTCTTGTTGCAGGAAGACGTCAGACCTCGGCACACTTGGAGGAAGGCGCGCATCGAGTCAGTGATCTTAGGCCGTGACAGCAAAGCCCGTACATGCATACTGCGAGTAAATGGAGGGACAATTTCCCGTCCCGTGCAGCTGGTCATCCCCCTGGAGGTCGACCAGGGCGGGGAGGATGTTGCACGGCGATACGAGATTAAATAAAAGAACTTAGTTGTCTCTGCATGGCAACACTTTTTGTGTAGTCGTTTTGTAAATAAAGGTAGATGGTGTTCTTTTCTAAATATACTGAGCAAGTAATTTAATTACTTTTACGCGAATTAAAAGTCTCGAACAAAATTTGCGACTTCACACATTTTCATAGTAATTTATTTTGGACGACATTAAAGTTTTTTTTAGCATTTTCATTACTGTAATTGTACCAGACAAGGGATGCATAAGTAATTATAGGTTTGATATATGTATCGTTCGTTGACATTTTGGAGTGGGGACCGAGTAGTCATTTTAATTTATTGCATATTTCAGTGGCTTTAGCTATTGTTTTCTTAGCAGGATCATTCCAGTTCAGATATTTATTTTTTGTAAGCCCAGACATGTAGCCTTATCAACATTAGGGATATCATCTAATAAGAAAGTTAGTGCATTGTTAATAGTAAACCATCTAGGTTTTTTAATTATGAGTGGGTTTGTTTTTTGGGCATTAATTTCGACCTTCTGGTTAGAACACCAGGTTTCAAAATCATGTATCATTGTCTGTAGTTTTAATAATGGTGTTTGTAACAGATCTAGATTTGACTATAACCCTGGAATCATCTGGAAATAGGAGTAAAGCTGTTATAGTCATCTCTATCGATAGGAAAATAATAGCTGTTAATTATAAATAATATTTGGCTGAAAATACTGCCCTGGGGTACCCCACCCCTTATTATTCTATTAGATGTTAGAATATCATTTATTTTAATTTTAAAGGAACTGTTTAGTCGGCTTTAACTCTTTAATATAGAAAGCCAATTAATGATTTTTGTATACAACATCTTTTCCTACTTACAAAAATATTTATATGATGTTCAACATATATAAATTCGTTAAAAAGAAGGAAAAAATAATGTTGAATTATACAAGCTAAATCTCAAAATGAAACTTTAACAGCCAAAAATTAAAACAAAATGACATGGCATTTTATTAAGTCTTGTTTTTACTAAAACCGTTCAAAAACTATTAGCAGACATCTTGAACTCAACAGTCCCTTAAGTTGCCAAGAATTCGATAGTTAATCGTTTTGTTTTTATTCTTTAATTTTCTTTTGAAGAAATGCTAACTTTTGATAAAAAGTTCTATAATTTACTACAGCTAAAATTCAATTAAGTTATATTTATTAGTTTAAAAAAATTCTATAACTGTTTGAAAAGATTAAAAATATTCATTTCTTAATTAAACAATGATAATTTTATACAGAAAAAGAATAGAGCTTTTAAGACTACAAAAATGCTTAAGTTTTATTAAAAATGGGATCTCAAAAATGTTTTTCGGTATTTACTTTCAGCATAGAAAACTACGCACTTACGCAAAAATTCTTTTTTGCATTTTCACTAGTTTTAATAGCGTTCTGATAAGACAAAGAAACTGGGAAAAAATGCCTCGCTTCATTTTTTCAATTTAAAATTCTTAAAACAAAATTCTATTAAAGAATTAAAATTACGTTTTTTTTTTTCATTTTTAATTTTGGGAATTTTCCTTAAATATAATGGAAGATTAATTTCGTTAAAATAATGGGAGATGCTTTTCATTGTGTGAGTAACTGCATAAGGCTAAACTTTAATTAGTTAAAATAAGAATAATATTTATAGTAGTCATGAACACCAGAGTGAAAGTGTGGAGATAAGCATTTTTCATACAGGTAGTTGTTTATTATGAAATACTTGTTTTCACCTGAAACAATACAACAAAAGATTTATTTTTCTTAATTATTCGTAAAGGAGGGTGTTTTTGTTTAATCCTTCATTCACCGCAATTGCCATAATAACTTGCAAAATTGTGCAAGCGACGATTCTTTGAACTTTATGAGCAAAGTATAAATTAAATACTTATTTGATTAGCTTATAACGTTTATTTAAGATTTGAATCTAAAATTAAATAGTTAATTAAGAAATAACAACACATAAATTAAAGGGGAAAATGTAAGTACATATAGAAAGAGTTAATACAGTGTTGAAAAAATACGAAACATACTTTTTTTTCGTTGAAAAATTTCAAATATTATACCTCAATTTTGAATAAAAACTCAAAACCAACGATAAATTTTTTTTAAATATTTAAGTTTTAATGAATAGACATAGCTGTGAAGCCAGAAGTTTTAGCTTCCCAGAATATTTAAACCATCACCTCTTACATCAAAAAGCCTCCACACGGACTTTTATAAGTAGTCCGCGTAGACTATTTAAAAAGTGAACCAGTTGTGCGCATGAACCCAAAACCTTTTATAAAAGTAATTGAGAGAAATTTATCATATATATTTGAGAATTGAATCTGTAGTGGTTGACAAATGAATAAGGCAAACCAATAATATTCATAAATAAAACAAAATTTTAGTCATATATTTGCTACCACTGTCTTATTTTAACTAGATTTTGTATTAAATGACTCGTTCGGAAAGTGTATATCCTTTACAGTGGTCTGATCGGACTACCTATAAAAAAACCGTGTGGAGGCTTTCAGTTATGGGAGGCGTTGATTTAAACTGATAGTATACCTGCAAACTTTTGCCCTTTTTAAAAATAATTTACCAAAACGGTAGTAGAGTGCTAATTTAAAAATCAACTATTGACCTCCTGAAATTAGTTGCTACATTTCAATATTTTTGTTCTGATTATTCATACTGGTGATTTTATGATTTTGCTTCAAGATGTTTCAGGGATTTCAGGTTGATCTGCTGTCAATCAACAGCATTTACTTGCCAAGCATTCCTTCCTTAAATCAGTAACAAATTAGTTTAAAAAATCCCGGGTTCGCATTCTTTTACTTACGTCACGCCTACGTTGAAAGGACTCTTCCAGCTGCAGTAATGTAATTAGAAATATGCTTATAGTTACTAAACCGCATCGGGAGCTATTCATGACTCCACTTGTCTGAGGCATCACCTCCTACATCAAAAAGCCTCCACACGGTCTTTTATAAGTAGTCCGCGCAGACTATTTAAAAAGTGAAACAGTTGTGCGCATGAACCCAAAACCTTTTACAAAAGTACTTGAGAGAAATTTATCATATATATTTGAGAATTGAATCTGTAGTGGTTGACAAGTGAATAAGGCAAACCAATAATATTCATAAATAAAACAAATTTTTGTCATATATTTGCTACCACTTTCTTATTTTTACTAGATTTTGTATTAAGTGACTCGTTCGGAAAGTGGATATTCTTCACAGTGGTCTGATCGGACTACCTATAAAAAACCGTGTGGAGGCTTTCAGTTATAGGAGGCGTTGTCTGAGGTGCAGTAACTAATTTGGTAGATTGTGACTAATTGGATAAATTCTTCGCCAAAATCACCGTTTATGGTTCCATCCATATTTAAACGATACATATTAGAAGGAGAAATGCGAGCACTTTCAATTCTGTAACAAAGCTCTGGTCTCTGGTTTTCGCCAAAACTCTCCTTTCTGGCTTCCTTTTAAGGAACACCATTTAATTTTCTGCTATATAATGAGAATTCAGTTATTGTGTTTTAAAATAAATTCCTCTTAAAAATTTATAATTAAAACCTAGAAGCAATAGATGTTTTAATGGTTTGAGGTGCTTATATTCAATTTTAACATTGATTGAAAGGTCATGTTTATAATAAGAGAGATGTTCGTGCACATTTTTTTACGTGCAGCATAGCATATGCTGGTAAAAAATATTTTTTTTAGAATAAAGAACCACATTTACTATTTTTATTACACAATATCGACACATACATATTGACATATATTCTTCCAAAATAGACAGTTTGAGACAAGTTTCAATAATTTTTAGGACCACGGAGATAACTAATATTGACGAGAATTGTTTATAATGCTCTAAATTTTAGTTTCCAGTAAAAGCATGAAATCTTGAGTCAATTTAATGAACCGGTCAATAGTTTATCAGTTTGGCATAAATATTATAAAAATAAAACATGTTATATGACATGTAAGTAAATTTAAAACATATTTTGTTTTAAAAAAAACATTCCATGTTCAGATGAAAAAGATAATTTCAAAATAATGATAAAATGTCAAAGTCAATAGTTTATCAGTTTGGCATAAATATTATAAAAATAAAACATGTTATATGACATGTAAGTAAAGTTAAAACATATTTTGTTTTAAAAAAACATTCTATGATCAGATGAAAAAGATAACGTTAAAACAATATCTAGAATGTTATGATGTGCATTTTCTTCGCATTCATTCGCATGTGCATTCGAAGAAATACCAACTCAAACTATAAAATACAATTTCTTCCACAAACCATAAAACCCATGACTAAAATTCAATTTTTGTTTTTCAATGGAAAATTGAAACGGATGTTTCGCATAAACATTATTAGACTGCATTGATTTATAAAAAATATATTTCTTTATGATTGTGTAATTGAACTTAATGGAGTAGACAAAATAACGTTACTCACATTTTCTTACGAATGAACTTGAAAAATCTCAAGATAATTTTCGCTAAATTTAATCACAAAAAAGAAGTTCAATAAATAGCACTTAACTCACTCAAAACTTTTTAGAAAGTGATTCCTTTTCATTATTTCGTGCTTTATATATATTTCTTACATTGCTAATTTCTTATAATTTTTATTAATTGATGAGCGTTTGTAACAGCAATGTAACTTTAACCTTAAACTTTTTTAAAACGAGGACATGAACTACTATGTTGAAGTTAGAAATAAGTTTTAACATAAAATACACAAGTCAGAATTCCTTAAAAAAACGAAAAAAAGAAAAAAAAACATGATCACTCATTATTTCTATTATGAATGTTTAGGGGTTACAGTACCCCTTGGACACTTTTTCAAAATGAAAGTAAAACGAATTTTTCTTGCTTTACATGTACACTTTATTGAAAAACAATAATTAATTTTCAAAAATTAGAGAGATTGCTAACATTTTTTTTAAAAATTAAAAAAAAAAAAAAAAAAAATAAGGCGTTTTTAATTTTTTTTAAAACATTTAAATATGTAAAATATATTACAGTTAGAACATTTTCTATGGTTAGTTATATGTAACACTGAAGAAAAAGTTTAAAAAAATGTCAAACACTCATAAAATTTTAATAACTTTTAGAATGCTTATTCATTGCGTATAAGAATATCATGCTAATTGTAAAAAAGCTTATTTTAAAACTATCTTTATTAGAATAAAACTCTTTGCGGATTGAGAGAGAGAGAGAAATAATGAGTTAGCACCACGCGAATATTCTATGTCAAAAAAATAATTTCATTTTTTTTTTCTGTAGGAATAATTACTGCGTTTTTTCACCCAATATAGCTCATATTTTCAAAAGTAATGCAGATTGAGAGATGATTTTTTTCAGTGTATATGAAACAGTTTAAAGCAAGGCCAGCAATTTATTTAATATTTACCCCCTGGAGATCTATATAAAATAATTAGGGGTCGGTAAATGCTACAAATGGACCAATGCCGATCCATTGTGGCTATGGGTACGGCATTGTGGTACGTTTGCCATTGTGGTATGTTTGCCTCCTAATATGATCCCAGCTGTGGCTGGTTGGAACGAATTCTGGTCCTGGCTCGCAAAAAATCATAATGCTTACGCAAAATATCCTCAGTGGCCGAGGGATCTTGGATTAGAATCCCTTTGTCGTTGGGCTAACCATGAGAGGTTTTCACGCCTCTCCTCTCCATGTAACGCAAATGAGAGTTATTTCTTTCAAAAAGTCGTTCACAACGAATAGTTTGTCCGATTGTCCCAATGCTTGATTCAGGAATTCCCTTGTCTTCCGGGTTTTGTTCAAAATTTTAAGCTACGTATTTGGATGTTGATAGTCGGCAGTTTAACTCCGTTATAAAATAAAATATAAAATGAACCAATGATGCAATTCAATCTCAAATTTATTTCCATAAATGAAATATATACAAGTTTCGTTCGGAATGCCATTTGTAATTACAATATAAGTTAAGTTTTTATAATGGATTTTACCTTATTTAATTTTTAATGTTTCAACTGTGAGTGAATTTTGGACAAATAAAAATATAATGCAAAAATATTCAAAGCTCTGTGGCATTTCCAAAGTTATAGAGTGTTGAATCTGGCTTCAGTCATGTTAATTCTATTTTAGCAAAGCTGAGAACGAAATTGAATGTGGAGCTCTGAGGCGATTTAATATAGAAACTAAAAAATTTTGATCCAAACATTACTAAACTAACCAAGCAAGCTCATTATTTTTTATAGAAGGTGTTGATAAAAAAAACTATAAAATGCTTGCGAGTTGATGATAAAAAAGCTTTTGGTGGCCGCTGGTGCAAGAAGATTTTAATGTAATACTTAATAAATTTTAATTTTTTTAAAATTTAATATAATACCTCAAATTTTTATACCATACTTAAGTAAATTTTTGGGTAATGTTTAATCGAACCAAAGATCCAGACAATCTTCTACTGAAGTTATCAGTAGCAAATTATGGGATTAATACAGTAAATTATTAGGTAATATATTAAGGGATTAATATAGTAAATTATGAAGTAGTAAATTATGGTATCAATATAGTAAATTATTAGGTAATATATTATTGGATTAATATAGTAAATTATGAATTAGTAAATTATGGTATCAATATAATAAATTATTAGGTAATATATTATGAGATTAATATAGTAAATTATGGTATCAATATAGTAAATTATGGGATTAATATAGTAAATTAAGGGATACCATGTCTCGTACGGCGTACAGAGGAAATGTCTAAATATTTCGTAGGTCTGTCCCTTATTGTGGGTTCTTATTATATATTGGATTTCTTATTGCGATTCCTATCACTGATTTTTTCTTTCTTTTAGGAACAAAATTCCATTACTCGAAAAACACTTATCAGTACTTCTTATATTCATGTTTTTCTTTTCTTAAGTTTAAGGCTTAAGTTGACTTTGATGTTTTTTTTATTTATTTTTTATTTTATTTTTTAAATGAAGTACCTTTTCTCTGTATACTATTCCTTGCTATTCCTCACATTTATTTATTTTTCACTTTTTTAGCTGTACAAAATTTGATAGCTTTTTCAAAAAGGTGTCAAAATTCGGAGGAGTTTAAAATGTTTGGTTTTATAACCACTTTTTTATTAATACTAATGTATGCATTAAAATTTAGAAAAAATTGAGAATCCTTCTAACTTTGTTAATTAGATGATTTCAAAAAAATAATAATAATGAAGGTGGTTTATGACATAAATTAAGACAAATGATCTCTTCTCCAGTAAGTATTTTTTGCACTATAAATTTCCTTTTGTCAGTTAATATTGCGAAAAAAAATTGTAAAGAAATTTTTTATTATATTTATCTTTCTATTTTAATTTCTTGTGTATGGCTGACAAATTGCTTCTTTGGTATAGTAAGAAAAGTCAAAGAAGGAATTTTTTTTTTAATGAAAAGTTTTAAATACAAGGTTTTTTTAAGGGGAAGAAGTTTTATAAGCTCGGAAGTTGTTAATTGCGTAGGTTGTTATGTAGCCACATTTTATGAAAATTCTATTTTACTAAGATATATGTTTTAAGATGTATTTAACTCACTTGTGCCTATTTTCTTTTTAAGCGACGATTTTCTTCTCTTTTTTGTAAAAAAAGGTATGTATGGTAACACATGTGTTTCATGGTGTGGTTTTATATCGCAGAAACAAGTTAGCCCTATCTATCACGATATAGTAATAATATGAATATTGAAATATGACTCTGTAGTCAAAAGCCTAGTGCCTTTTCAAAGCAAAAAAGTAAAAAGAGAGAAAAGCATAAATAAATATTTGTCGCAACATTTTTCATGGGTATAGTCAGGTATTTGAGGCCGGTTGATCATGACTTAATCTTAATGAATTATATTCAACAAAATAAAAGTAATGCAGTACATAAACCATCAAGTATTATAAATATTAAAGAAACGCGGTGGCTCAGTCGATAGAACGTTTGCCTCACATTCAGGTGATACAGGTTCTAATCCCGGAGGTTGATACCAATTTTTCTCCCGGCTCGCACCGATCACTGGGATGACGTAAAATATCCTCAGTGGTAGATGGATCATGGGTTAGAGTCCCCTCACAGTCAGACGAACCGTGGAAGGTTTTCCTATCCATGTAACGGAAATGCGGGTTAGTTCCATCGAAAAATTCTCTACGATGGCTAGTTTGTTCTAATGCTTGATACAGGAGTTCTCTTGTCTTCTGGGTTGGGTTCAAAATACAAGGCGACTGAGTGAAACATTAATTGTCGTGCAGTGTGGAACAGTAATTGTAACATTGTGGAACATTAATTGTAACTCAGAATTAGGCCGGCTGTTCAGCGCTAGTTATAAAATAAAATAATAGTTACATAATTTGAGCTTTGAGTGTGAGGCTCTATGGGTCCATTTCCCCATTCATCGTATGGTACGGGTCTTTGTGGTAATAATAATGAGTTGACTGTAACAAAAATGGTGTTAGGGTGTGATTGCCTAAAAGATAACGTTAGAAAATATGAATTAATACGTTTATTGCCATGCCAGTCGAGGTGCAGGTGGTTATTATCTATTAAGATAAAACCATGTTGAATAGCAGATATTTTAAATTCTACAGTAAGTTTATTCTTTTCCTGTGAAAACATCATATTTTCAGCATTAGTAGCTTAACTAATTATCCCTATAATTAATTCAAGTTAAAGGGTTAAATTAGTTGCTTGGTTGCATGTAGTAAACGATCCGTGGTAGATTTTAAAAAAAAAATTAAATTCCAGTCTAAAAGAAACAACTGTTCAATAAATATATTTATCTATCACTGGTAAATAAAATATATATCAGTCACCCCAGAGACTCCTGAATACAAACTGTTTATTATTTTTAACTTGTCTTTAATAATTTCACAATGAATGGGATATGGGTCTTCTGCACGGCACAGGTGCCCAGTTTTTGTCAAATAAAGAAAGAAAGAAGGTGAGTAGAATATTCATTCATATTATAGTAGGCAGTTTTACCAAGTTAATTCACATTCTATACTATTAATACTTTTCTATATTCATACTTTAATGTTTAATAATCTTTAAAGTAATAACATTTCGAAACAACGTTCAACGTTTCAAAAACATTTATTACTAAGTTTTATAGAAAATCGATATAAGTGTTTTCAGGAAGTTATTATTCTGTTGACTTTTTCCTTAAGTCATTTTTGTCTTGCTAGTTAATAATACTTATAATGGTAGCAATAAGATTTAACGACATTTTGAAATTGCAAATTGAGTAATACGTATTGATTGCGCCGGGGAACAATTTTATTTGTTGCACTTATTCAAGTATTTGATCGAACCTGATCAACGCCTCCTATAACTGATAGCCTCCTCATGGTTTTTTATAGGTAGTCCGATCAGAAGGATATACACTTTTCGAACGAGTCATTTAATACAAAATCTAGTTAAAATAAGAAAGTGGTACCAAATATATGACTAAAAATTTGTTTTATTTATGAATATTATTGGTTTGCCTTATTCACTTGTCAACCTCTACATATTCAATTCTCAAATATATATGATAAATTTCTCTCAATCACTTTTATAAAAGGTTTTGGGTTCATGCGCACAACTGCTTTACTTTTTAAATAGTCTGCGCTGACTTCTTATAAAAGACCGTGTGGAGGTTTTTTTGATGTAGGAGGTGATGACCTGATTCGGGTGATGGGATTTCAAATCTGAAATTAGTTTTGTTCGGAAAGCTACACTTTTTTTAAATGATATTTTTAGTTTAGTTTATATTTTTGTCCGAATATATAAATGTCGAAATAACGTATGAACTTATATAAATATACGCTTGTCTGCTCCTTTTAACGAAAATAACACGTAGGACATATGACATTAACGTATTGTATCAAATATTTTGCCACTGTTAATTTAACTGTTACGCATTTAAAGAGATTTCTTTGAAATATTGCCAAAGCAGTGAACAGTATGCAAATCCAACCTTAAAAATTATAAGGGTTTCTTTACCTGACTGTACATTTAGTTCTGGACTAGAATATCTGTATTTTAATAAAAGTTTTGTTAAACTTAAGTAATCAACGGGAGTTCTATATACTTCTTACTAACTAAATAAAAGACTTATATTTTAGAGTCGGCGTTCAAGAGTTTCAACTAGAGCGGTTGTTTTTTTGTTTATACTTCGACGCATAGTTGTAAATATCTTTAAACTTACAGGGAAATTTCTTTTTGAAAAGATTTTGTTTTATAAGAAAGCTGCAATTTTTTTTTTTTAAGATAGTCATAATTAGAGTTTTTTTTAAAATTTATTTCAGTCTTGTAAAATTATGCTAGTTTTAATAGCAAAAATAACAGTAAACGATTTTTCAAGATTATTTATTGGATTTATAGCCCAATATTTCGATTTTCTACAAATATTTTCTTTTTATGTGTAAATGGTTGAAAAAAATGTTTACTTTTATAATATTTATTATCTTGATTTGAGAAAATTTATTTATGGTGAATTTGACTACCATTAACATTATGTAATTTAATCAAACATATAAAAATTTCAACCATTACAAGTAATTACTTAGTGATAGTAATTTGCAAAGAGTTAATATTTATTTCGTACGATTCTGAATTCAGTTGGCTTATCATTACTATACAACTGCAAAGAATATAAATCTGTTAGAGTATTATGAATGAATAAGTCATTGGTTAACTAAATGCATATAACGAATGGTACTCTTGTGGTACGACATTATAAATCAAGTAGATAAAAAAAAAGTATTCGAATTAAATAAAAAGTAATAAATGAATGGTTAATAAACTTGAAATTCCAGAGAGATTCAAGTATTTTACAGTATGTCCGACATTAAAATTTATATCTGAAATTATAATGGCAGACAGACTAGTAACACTAAAAATAGCAGAAACAAAAATAATGGACCAACGATTTGAATAACTAATTTAAGAAAAATGGAAAAAAGGTAGAAATGTACGGTTTGTTGTGTTATGCTCGGGATATTATAGAATTTATTTTTACCTAATTTCAAAAATTGTTACAAAGTTTGTCATCATGTGGCACTAATAATTAGGCAAAACTATTATTTAATGATATCAAAACAACTGTTATGCGCAGCAATACGAAGTGGCAATACGTTATGTGCAGCAATGTGAAGCAAGAATTTGAGGGCAAAACTATCTGACTCTTGTGGAAATAGTTCTCAAGGAATGGTCTAACATGCAGCTGAGAGCATGTTTTTATTCAACAGCGCCATCTATTGACACACTTTGTATTTGATTTTTATATTCGGTGAAAAACCTCAAAGCTTAATGAGGACACTGCAACGTGTACATTTATATTTTCTTCTGATTTTTTAGAATGGTTATTTAAACTGTGGGTTATTTTTGGGACGCATACAAGAATGATTTATTGACTCATTTGGGCCTAGCGTCTTTTTAAATCTTTGACGCAGATGGGCCAGCGATGTTCCTTATATATATTTTTTTCCCTAATGTTCTAATTACAAGCAATAATATATTTTGGTATTTTTTAATTATGAAAAACAGCGTAATAGTTAATAAAAAGAATTTTTAGATTACCAAAATTATGTGCATTCAAATATAAAATCCAAATAAAATAGATAGAATTTTTTTTATTCACATTCAAAAATTTATCAATTAGTGATTTTAAATAATGAAATTTCATTGATGAATAACTGTTTCACTTAGGTCTAATTTTCTGTAAATAAGTACGAATGGGATATCAGCAAGTGACGAAGATAGAGTATCTTGATTCTGATTGGTTGTTGAAACGTGGCATTTTTTTATGTTAGCAACTGATCTTTCCGTACTATTTCGAGTAAGCCAAGCCCATCGAGCATCAATTCTCTTAAATGATTCATTCTATATTCTTACACAAAGATTCTTTCACAAAGATTTCAATTCTTACACTATATATATTTCTTACTTAACATGAAGACAAACACGAAGTCACGTAGAACATAAAGAAACTAATTATGCATCGAAGTTACTAGAAAACAAAAATATGTCACGGTAAAAATAAAATACATAAACAAATAATAAATCTAAGTTAAGTAAAAGATAGAGAAGTGTAAGAATTATATTATCGATGTGTGATACGGCCCTGTATTTAATTAACTTCATGTTAATTAACATTTTAACTTAGGTGGAGAAACTTAGTTGAATTTCAACACGCCATTTTGCTTATAAGGGATCAGCTGGCGCTGACGTCATAGGTCACATGTGTGGGTATCCGTGGTCATCTTCTTGAAGTGTTGTTGTTGCTTATCCCCTTGGTCTAGAGCCCTAGACCAAGTCCAGAAGATCATGTCGCATCCAAAAGATGAGACGGAGAAGTGATGGCCGAGCAATGACAATAAGCATAAGTCTTTTCTTTCGCTCTGAAGGTCAAACACTTTATATGGCCGGTCCTGAGTCTTGACAAAGCTGTTTGAGCAAATGTAGGACAAGTGCACTGCAGGGATAATCCGGGGCATTTGGCGGCATACCAATCATGATCTGGTGGGTGCTTCCACGCTGAACTTACCTTAGCAAACTTCAGGGAGTGAACCTCAGACACTAGAAGTTTAGAGGAAGAGGGAGAAGCAAGTTCACTCCCTTCCTTGGCAAGCCGATCAGCAATCTAATCCCCTCTCTTGAAGTGTAAATGCCCAATTTGAAAAATTTGTGGCGTTACTAGCCGTGTTTAGGAGATTTTGCCTTTAACGCAGAAAAAGACACCATTGTTTCATGTTGTATTTCATGTACAATAAAATATTAAAACGCTTATAAAGAGTAAAATGATATGAAGACTTTATTCAAACAATAACAATAATAAGAGAATTTAGCATAGCAACGAGAAAAGGGAGAAGAAAACGGTTCTTTCTAAATGTCGTTTCAAGTTAAAAATCGCGTAATCATGGTGGAATTTAAATGTATGTGTAGAGAAGTTTTGGTAGGTTTTTAATAATTTTTTTTATTTCGTAGCAATCTGAATTAGAGATCTATACATGAAGCAAACAAGAAAAAAAGTAAACAAATAAGTATATAAATTAATATTTTCTATCTTTACCCTTTTATAGAATTTTCACTTTAAAGGCATAGCAGAATCCGTGGCACTTCCTTGATGGTAACGAATGTGTTACTATATACAGTCATTGAGTTCAAAATTTTATAGTTTCCTCGCAATCGAAATATGTAATGTTAAGTGGAATCTCTACCTTTTTGCGAACTTTTTGAAAATATATCACAAGCGCTTGGTTTGAAAGGATATCACTGCATTCTGTAGTTTTATATCTGCTATCATCTCTTTTATGAAAAAAAAAACACATTTTTTTTTTGTTTTTGTTTCACTTCAAAAGCACATCCCATATCTTTAAAACCACGGCTTAAAACACAATTTCTTGGTACTTCTTCTGTGACAGTAACAAATGTGTTATTAGATAAAAGCATTGCGTGCAAAATTGCATAATTTCAAAACAATCGACATGTGTGAAGCTTAATGGATTCTCTTTCTTAATCTTTGAAAATACCAAGTAAACACCTGTTTTGAAAATATATAATTTTTCAATCTATTCCTGCCCTGTGTATAATCTAATAAGTATTTGTTCCACTTCAAAAATTGTAAGAGATTAAAAAATTGTTTTGTAGTCAAGATAAATTAAATGTAATAAATCAGGAGTTCTTTTACCTTCTGAGTTTAGTTAATATTTCGAATTCTTTAGAAGTAGGTGTTTAAATATTTCCACACTTCATGTATTTTCGATTCATGTTGTGAATACCTGTGCATAGGTATCACAACAGAACAATTTGTTTGATTATGTATTTCAATTTATATTATAATGTAGTATTAACAAAAAAGTTCTGTTCATATTCCTTAGTTTCACAATACTTCAATTTATCCAATTCAATAATGCTGATAATTAAAAAACAAAAAGTTTAAAAGTAAATATTGTTGTCACTGAAATTTATTTAACTGTAACTAGACATTATAAATAATAAAACAATTTTTTTTAATGTATAGTAATAAAAGTTCGTCGAGAGGATAATTAGGCCGTGATCTATATTCATTAATGGGAATGTTTATTATTCTGTCCTTTCTCAAACTGGCATTCTCATTCAATTCAATTGCTCGTTAAAAGAAAGTTCTTCTTTTATCGAGTTTGTTTCCACGAACTAATCAATTTTTATCTAACATCCAAAGAAATAACTATCATTAGATAATGATGACTTTGATCTAAACGCTAAGTTTTGACTATCTAAAAATCAATGTTTGTGGTAAAAGATGTCTAGCTTTTTTTTTTGTATAATAGTTGAATGATTTTATAAATGTATAACATTTTATTATTACAGTCCGAGATAATTTTTTACAACTAGATATATTTTTACAGCTAGATATTTTAGTTCGATATAAAACTTTAATGGTGCTGAAGCTTTCATTTTTATTGGCTGGAAAATCACATGGTAGGCTCAAGTTTTCTCACATTACTTTCCATATTTTTTAGTTCAAATCATAAGTTCATACAATTAAGTTCATATTTAGTTCATAAAATTAACAAGAGTCATAAAGATAATGTTAAATATTTCTGTATTTCAAATTAGACAAGTATCTGCAATATTTATTTTTCATATTTTACTCCGCTATTATTGCGTTTCTTATTTTAATTGTTTGCTAAATTAAAAGTTTAAAACTGAAAAGCGTTTTTCTTTATTATAATGTTATTCTTTGATATTACCTTCTTACGCTACATTTGAAGAAAAAACTTATTTAAACTAGTATCTAAACTTATTAAATGATTTGCAATTATTATTTTTTGGAGTAAAACGATTCGTTAAATGATTAACAGCTTTACGATTAGATTCATGCACAATGTGATTCGTATACAAATTGCATTTAGTTTATTAGTCTGTTAGGTAAGTGAAAATTTTAAATTACGATTGTGAACTCACTTTGTTATTACAATATACTTTTAATTTTCAAGTGAGATGTTCATCACGCCTATACTTTTTCGTCATTCAAACATGCACAAATAGGTTTTCAAAGTTAAGCACCATTGTACGATATTCCCTACAATGATGGTTTCCTTTATATTATTTAAATATTAATAATAGATTGTTAATAATAAAGAGAATAATTTTTAATATTTTTTTTAAAATTTTAATCCCGGCGATTTAGAACGTTATGATTGAAAAAATATATTAGAATGATATTTTAATTATAGTGGTAGTGAAAAAGAAAAAAGACTTTAACTTCATGCTCTTATTTTGATTGAAATGACACCATTTTTAAAAGTTTCAAGCATGATCTTTTAAATTGCGCTGACAGGTTAGCCATGTAAAACCTATCAAAACGTCGCTGCTTAAAGAAAGATTGTTTACATAAGGTAATTAGTTTAGAAGCTTTTCCATATTTCTGCACTACACCTCAATATAATATTTAATAATAAAATACCTAGTTAAAATAATCACGAATTTGGAATCGTTGAAAAAAATTCAAAATTCGAGGAATAATTTTTTTTATTCTAGGAACTTAAGAGAACACGAAATGAAACTTACTCTTACATGCAAATATATTAAATAATGACAGAAAGAAAATTGAGAAGTAAAAAAGAAACTAAGCATATATATAAGCATATAAGCACACACACACACACACACACACACATATATATATATATATATATATATATATATATATATATATATATATATATATATATATATATATATATATATATATATATATATATATATATATATATATATATATATATATATATATGTAACATAAAAAGCTTCTATTAATCTTTTTCATGTTAGTTCTTCACTGATAAACTTAATTCTAATCAATTATTCAAATCGAAATGCTATCTCACACTTTTAAAAGCCACATCCTGTTCATAAATCTATTTTTGGCCCAAGTATGCATAAATTTAAATAAAGACATTTTTCCCTTTACTCTTCGTGGTAATCATTCGACCTAGTTCATAAACCAATGTTAATTTCTAAAATTTCCCTCTCTTCCCTAAATCGAGACATTTTCGGATTTTTTGCAAGATTTTCCCTACCAGAAAGACTGATCGTGAATGGAATTAACATCACTTTTCGCTCGCCACTCAACAAAGAATGACCTAATAAAATTATTTTGATTTCATTAAAATCCTGTTTTTGTTTAAAATCCTGTTGTAATCCTGTAAAATCCTGTTTTTGTTTAAAATCCTGTTGTAATCCTGTTGTAATCCTGTAAATCCTGTAAAATCCTGTTGTAATCTGTCCTGCTCGGTCCGACTGCAGCATTTCACACACACACACACATATATATAGTGAAACATGTAGAGTAAACAAGCAAAAAGATAAAAAAAAAATTTTTTTAAAGAATGATTTTAATTTCATAATATTAGCTATTTTTTGATGGATTTATTTTTATTGTATCTACGAAATAATTGCAAACTAAAAATAAGAGTTAAAAATGAGAACTATTTTTCACGAGGGAATTAGAAATTAAATTTTCTCCTAGATTGATGATTTCATTTATTTTAGTTATAACCCAGGTGAACATTTTATGAAAATCATTTATCACATGAGCCATAGTTGAAGCATAAACTTCGTGCGTGCCTGAAACAAAAATTAATTTGTGAAGAAATGGTTTGGAAGTTTCCTCGTTAAATCTCTTCACAAATTGCTATCGTATATTAAGAAAATTATTAAAAAATGTTTTTTTTTTTTTGTAATTACATTAATGATTTTGTTTTTCGTCATGGGGTATTTGATTGTTTCTTTTTTAGATTTTAAAATGTGTTTTAAAATTAAATGAGATTGTGGAATTAACATTTCATTTCCGTTTGTTTTATACTTTAATGTTCAAAACTTGATGTTCTTATACTTAAGGATCTGAACTTATGTATAGCTACAAAATTTGTGTACAATTAATTGTTTTTACAAATTGGTGAGGGGGGGGGGGCTAGTATGGACATGAGTCTAATGCAGACAAATAGAATTAGATTGGTGGGAGGCAAAAAAAAAAGATCATATGTTATATTATATATATTATGTTATGTTATATTATATATGTTGTATGTATATCTATATGTTATATGTTGTATTATATATGTTATGTTATATCATATATGCTATGTTATATTATATAACAGATGACATGTTATATTATTTATTATGCTATATTGATTATTCCAGCAGCATGTATAATGCTATATCTGCATTGTACATGCTTCTGGAATAATCAATACAATATGGAGAATATAGCTGAAATATAGTTACTTGACAAAACACTAGATAAAGTAGTGAATTAAAAAATACGGTTTTTGAGGTAATTTTTTTTTTTTGATTTTCACTTTAATTGCAAATTTTAGACAATCTTTATTTATAATTTTTTTTTTTAAAAATGGGATGAATTGTGTTATGAATGAATATGATTATTACATATCTAAATAGACATTTTAGATATGCTTTCATTAATTTAAGGATAATTGGTTTAAAAGAACAAACATCTTAATCAAACTATTATGGTTACAAATGTCCTTGAAAAAATTTATTACCCACCTACTTATCCTACTCGAGCTAGCTGGCCAAAAAATCCTTAAGTCTTTTTTTGAAGCATTTTTTTCTTTTGCGTAGGTGCCGAGGGTACGCGGTATCGGTGCTCGTTAAACTGTTCTTCCGTAAAGTGCTCGACTTCGCGCGTAGGTCATCGCGCTACCAAAGCAGAAGAGCCATCCCCTCTACACAGGAACAAAGTTGCGATGGTATCTCTTCGGATCATCCTCAGGGATGTTTCCCAGACCGTCGTCAATAACCCATTGTGCAACTCTAGTGCGACGTAAATAAAGTACCTACCTACCAGGCACCCTTGTCTGAACTAGTCCTTTTGCCACTTCCCGCCCATTTAGTTTTGCTTTGCCCAGATCTTGGTGTGTGTATCTTTCTGGCAGTAAGTTCATGTTAATGCTAGCGGGAGTTTTCTTTTTTAAGCTGCCACTTCTATGCCTGTCCTTCTGGTTGGGGAATTGCAGACATATATTCTTCATAAAACAATAGGCAGTGGATCTCACAAGTGTTTTAAATGATCAATATTTGTCTCACATTCATTACTACAATAAAAATTACCACTATAAAGAACTGTTTTAACCATGATACAAAGTTTACATATTTACCGAGAAGAAAGTAGCAGATTCCTACAACATTTAAATAGCTTGTGCAATAAAAAATAAGATTGGCAATCTTTATTTAATTTTGCTATTACTTAGAAACTTCACAGCACTATCATCAGGGTTAAAAGATTTGTAGTTATTGTTTATATGTCGTGGTAACCTAATCATTGGTAACCATCATGGTAACCAAATTAATAATAAAAATGAAATAATAAAGAGTAACCTTTGATATAACTTTAAATATTCAACGAAAATCTACGATTATATAGAAAGAAGATGTAAATAATCTATATATATTAGGCTTTAATGTTAATTAATGTAAAGATATTTAAGATTCATTACTCAAAATTGAAATTTTAGATTAAAATTTGATATTTATTTTACTTGCTTTATTACAATCAGTAAAATTTTTTAATTTTTTATAGTATTAACTAATAAGTTTTAAGATGCGTTCACACTAGCCCCGGGACTTGAAGCTAGGGTAAACAGAAGCAACCTTTTTAAGAATTATTAGAAAAGTAGACATCTAAATTAGATTCTGTAACTTTCAAAAAAAGGAAAAAAGGATAAACATTTACACATATTCAAAAAAAAAACATTTAGAAAAATTCTAGATTCGTTTAAAATAATAATTAGTGGACTTTTTTGACAAACATATATAATTTGTAAGCATTAGCCTCTATCTCTTCTCTATATCATGGTAAATGAAACTTTTTTAAAGTTTGTCACGTTGTTTTTATATTTCAATGTTCTATATTATATTTTTGCTTCCAATATCTGATAATTTATATTCCATTTTAGTTGTATAATTTTTCTTTAAAAGCAAATATATTTCACAGGTTAACTAAACCTAAAAAGCTAGAATAAAATAAACCATATATAAAAGCTTTTATTTATTTTAAAATCGCAATCGAATAATAAACAGAATTATATTCGAGCTTGATATTAATGTATATTTACATATTTATAAGCACAGTCTAAGTACATTTAGAAATTCACCTTCGAAAAAATATTATAATAAAATTGTTTCTGCGAACTGAAGAATAAATTTCCCATTAAATGCTGCTGCACCCATATTATTACTATAGGCAATGCCATGCAGATATATATTCAACGGTTTATCTGTAAAATGATTAGTTATAAAGAGAAAATTCTAAAAGAACACCTGTCGCTTTCAAACAAAATTTCCATAAAATTTTTGCAGGGAAAATTAAAAATATTTTAAAATATTGATGTTTCAAAAAATTTAGGTTCACGATTAATGTATCGAATAAAAAAAGATTTGTTAGGGAAAAATATTTATATCCTTAGAGGATATAAAATAAATATGTACGCATAGCGAGAAAGTAATAATTATTTTATGATTATCTTATAACAATTACCATAAACACAATGATCTACTTTAAATCTCTAAGCGAAGGCTGACTCAAATTCAACTTATATATATATATATATATATATATATATATATATATATATATATAATATATATATAATATATATATATATAATATATATATATATATATATATATATATATAATATATATATATATATAATATATATATATATATAATATATATATATATATATATATATATATATATATATAATAAATTAAGTACTTAATTAAACAATGATGATACAAGCTGAAAACCTGAGATGATTGTAATTGATTTTAATATAATCATATGCATGACTGCAGTTTGAAACATTCAAGTAATTTAAAATATGTTATCAATACAATGGGAATAAAATATGTATGTTAATTAAATTAAATTTACGTAACCGTGCATCAGACAGAAAATTTTTTATGATATATTGCTTTAATTGACAATTAAACATTTTCCAAAAAAATAAAGGAAATTTTTTAGACTTAAGTAAATAATTTTAGCATTTCAATAACTTATGACATAGAGTTGACGTTTTTCTTTCAAATGGCACCAACTTAAACAAAATTGCCTCATTTATACAGAAAAAGAGATCTAGGCATTGTTAACTTACGAGCCATCATCTGTAGTTACGCCATTTTTTTAAAATTCGAGTTAAATTTCAAATAGGCTCGTGGTTTTGATCCAGAACTATTGAAAAAAATTATTTCAGCCAGGACTTTTCATGAAAGTCTGTAACATAACGGCAGTGCGATTACTTTGGTCGACTCACTTGGAACAGAGTTCCAGCCGTCATTGAAAACTCTTAGTAGTGGTCATAAATTTAGGTTATTGCTAGAACATATATATTTCTTATTTTAATATACCTTTTTATCGTTAAATGGTTCAGCAAGCTCGAATTTTTACGCATTTATACCTTCTTTGGAAAACAATTTATAGTGGTGATTAATCACTTATATTTATATACCATTTGTTACATAATTTCGTTATCACTTTTTATGATTTCAAGACCCACTGGAACCGTGAGGAATGAACACGTTTGATAACAATTGGTCCTACTAAAAATTTTTAAATTTTATTGCCAATTACTTTTTTTAAATATTTAAAGTGGTAACTATTAAAAAAAACGATAGGAGGAAAAAGGCAAAAAAAAAAAAAATCTTGTTTTTTCAATATTTAAAATATAAGTTGTTGTTAAGATGTTTTAAGAAACATATTTTAATTTCGATTCGGAGTTATTATGTTTTTATAAATGAAATTTTAGAGGTGTATTTCAGCCGTTAAGGTTTAAAAGAGTTAGTATTGTTTTATTCCTTGTAGGAAAATGCAAAATACAGTTTCAAGCTTGTAATATGTGATGAAAAATCGATGGTAATATTTTATGCTCTTTGAAAAGGTTAATTTGAGTCTTCTTGTTGGCTACAAAAAAAATGGAGGGATATTGAAAAAAAAAGATTAATGGAATTGAACATTCTGGTTGCGAAAAGATTTCTTTGGAAGTTTCTTAATGGGTAATTCCAATCATTCCACTTTGAGATAAAAATGACAGTTTTTTAACGAGAAAATTCCATGTCGTGAATATGGTTTTTGTGTGTTTAATAAAGCATTAAGTAAAGGAATATTACGAATAATCGATTAGTCCTCGTCATTTAAAGGAAAGCTAAAATATCCCAACATACTTCTATGATTATAGATTCTTTTATACATTTGTTTAAATTTTTGAAAAGTGGCAATTCTAAAGATCAAGAATTAAAACCATTAAAAAAATAAAATTTGATAACACTCTACCGCTTTTCGATCTTGGTGACAGATAAATTGCGCTTTCAAAGAAATGGGGCAATATAGAAGAAATATAGAATATATATATATCGAAAAAAAATCGAAATTAAAATATGTTTTCTGAAACATCTTAACAACCATTTATGCTTAGTCTAAAAATTTTTTTTTTCCTTACTGTTTATTCACTAATTACCACTCTAAATATTCCGCAAAAATGGTGAAATATAAGAAAAAACTATGTAAACGTAATATTGTATACAAAGACATTATTCTCGGCGCCCACGGGCTCCATCTTCGATGAAGCAGTGTAGTGTCAACGCCTCCTACAACTGAAAGCCTCCACACGGTTTTTACAGGTAGTCCGATCAGACCACTATGATGGTAAACCAGTATACGAAAGAGCCCTTTAATAGAAAATCAAGTAGAAATTGGTAGCAAATATATGTCTAAAAATTTGTTTAATTTATGAATATGATTGATTTGTCTTATTTACTTGTCTACCACTACAGATTCAATTCTATAATCTACATGAAAAATTTCTCACAGACACTATTAAACTACAATTTGGGTTCAAGCTCACAGACAGTTCACTTTTTAAATAGTCTGCGCAGACTACTTATAAAAAACCGTGTGGAGGCTTTTAGATGTAGGAGGTGTTGGTAGTGTCCGCTTCGCGGACAGGTACTGCGTAAATAACTTTAGTTCAAGTAATATTGTACTCTCTCTTATCAAATCCTTCCACGAGAAATCGACCTAAATAAATAAATTTCGCGTCGGTTCTATCACAGACTTTTATAAGACTTTCGTAAAAAAATACTTGATGATAAATAGAAAAAATAATTTTTCCGAATTTTTGAATCAAAACTACGGTAAGGGGCAAATTTTGAAAAAGTCAAAATGACGTCATTTTGACTTTTCCAAAAAATAAAAAATTAGACACCGAGGAATGTTCTAGTTTATGGAACAGAAACTATAGTATTTAAATTTATGTACTTTTTTTTGTAATTTATTCACGTTGTTGATTGCTTAAGAGCAATTATTTTTAAAATCAGAGGAAAACCAGAAATTTTAATAGTTGTATTTTTTGATTGGCTTGATTTTCATATATTGAAGTAAGTCATGGAAAAGGAATATTGGTTCAGTTGGATCTGCTAAAATTTTTTCCCCTCCCATGTGAAAAACAAAAAAGATGAAGGTCGTTCGAGGTTATTTTTTTATAAGTGATAAAGGGATTTATAAGTATATGTTTTAAAGGGTTCATCTGAATAAAGCAACAAAACCCCAAAGTTTTTTTTTTTACCAGATATTTTACAGGCACTTTTGAGCCAACATCGGCTCTATGCAGAATTGTTATTGCGCAATATTAAAAGCCATTTTAGGACCAATATTTAAAAATATAGACATCCCAATATCTCTTTCCTTTGTGCATATTCTTGTAGGACTCATATCGAGCGAAATTTAAAGCCTAACTAGGGAAAGGTAAAATAGTTGTTAGCTGTTATCCGAGTCCCCAAGGGATACTAACTTAAGTGCAAGCTGACCTGCGACTTTAAAAAGCTAAAAAAAAAAAAAAATGTAGTAAAATTTCTACACGAATACCCACTGCATTTCCTTTCAGTAGAAATTCTCTAAAATAAATATATATATATATATATATATATATATATATATATATATATATATATATATATATATATATATATATATATATATATATATATATATATATATATATATATATATATATATATATATATATATATATATATATATATATATATATATTTTAATAATTGGAAAGATCAAGTACTTGCGTAAATGCAACAAAAATTTTTTTGATCCCCAGTAATTTATGAAAATAAAAAAGAACCAATGAAGGAGTGTGTTCACATAAATATTTGTAACAGTAAAGGTTAGTGTGGGTTCAAGAAGAGAGGCAAATACAGGGAGCTATACTTTATATTCGTTATGCGTTCGTTTATTTCTCACACAGTTTAGTTGTAGTTACAAAACGAGATACAGAATTCATTAATTTAGTTATTTATAAGCACAGAAGGTTAAGCTTACGGCCAATTCTTCTAGGCAGGCAAAATATTCCTTATCACCTTTTCACAAAAAGTCCAATAAAACTCAAAATATCCTAAAAATCAAATTAATTTCGATCATAAGTAAAATGAATTTTTTTCTGCACCAATCTAAATCTCAAAAATATTTCAATTATTATTACTACCAACAAATAAACCTAAAAAGGATTAAATTTAATTTTAGTAAACCGACAGTAAAATATTTAACTTAAATTTTACTACCCCTTTGAACATGATCTGGGATAGCCTTGTTGGCGGGGCGTTGGCATCATATCCGTTGGTCGAGAGTTCGATGCCTGCCGGCCGAAGACTTTCCTTGCAGTAAATCGTGACTAGTGCATGTTAAATCTGTTCGGTTACAACGTCCTCAATGTTCCCATAACAAACCAATGCCCCTGTGGTACTGAATTGAAGATAGATCGTTCTCTGGTTCAGGCCAAAATTGCGATCTGAGAATGAATGAATGAGTCCGCATGTAAACGGACTGTGACGTGTGTGCGGCCAAAGTCGTATTCTTGGCCTTAGATGGCGTCACTGAAAAACGAGAAACACATCCTCTGCCTTAAATTCGCCTGGCTTCACCAAGCAGGCTTACTGGCATTGGTAAGTGGCATTGGAAACAACTACAACTTTAAACATAAAAAGAAAACCCACCAAATCTTAGTAACCATCTTTGTCGTAATAATACATACTTACAGACTTTTCCTTTTACCTCTAAGAATTTTCAGACTGGCCACTAAATTTATAACTTAATTGTTTTAGATTAATTTATTTAAAAACACCCCCGTTTATAAACAATCAATCAGAAAAAGTTCTGACCGTTTTCAGGTGATGTCAAAACTACGTATATGTTTTAATTTATTTTTTAATCCATTTTTATTTATTTTTAAGTTTTATTTATTTTTAATTTTTATTTATTTTTAATCATTTTACAACCATTTTAAACGTTACTGAGAAATATTTTAAAATTCGACTCTTTGATACCTATGATACCATCTGCAAAGAAATAAGTTCATTTTATTTTTCTTAGTATATTTTTTATCTTAAGAAATGAAACCAAACATCTGATTGCTTTTTGATACCTATGATAATATCTGAAAAGAAATGAACTCACTTTACATTTCTGAGTATATATTTAAATTTAAGAAATAAAACATTGCATCTGATCATCGTCCTTGCAATCATATTTAATACATGAAAAAGAAACAACCATTAAGCTTTTACTTCCTGTTTGATAAAATGCTATTTAACCCTAAAAGAAGCTTAGCAAATAAAAATATTTAATATGAACTCTGAGAGAAACAAAATTACGAAAAAAGGACATTTCATCAGCTGCATTATTTCCCGTAACGACCAAAGGAATAGAAAATGAGATTAATATTTAAAATAAATGGCGGTAGCTTTTGCTGTTTAGGTCGAGCAAAAAGAAATTGAAATTTTTTTCTTTCTTTTAAGCGAGGGGACTTAATGTTGTGAGTAACTGCAAAATATTTCCTCCCTCTCTTCGTTTCTGGTAAACCAATTTACTGGCTTAAAACTATTATAAACGGACATTATTTTTTTTTTCTTCTTCAGAGCTATCTCATTTATCAATCGTTTATTTTTTAAAATTTCCGTTTTAAGATTAAAACTTATCAATTTAAAAGTATTTTTTGTTGCTGCAAACTTTATAATTTTTAATGAGACTTGAAAAACACAGAAAAGTTTTCGTTACTAGGCATTTAATATCCATTATAGATAATTCTAAGTTGACTATATTTGCGCACTTTTATTTAAATATTTCATTAGTTTCAATTACGATTTCAAGTAGTACAATTAATCTTATTACGCTTAAACGGATATTCTATAAGGGGAAAAGAATTGTTATAATCTGCAATAATAAATCTTTACTTAATTTCTTGAAGATAATTTTCATTACTATAAATTATTTGTGATTATCAAATTTTTCTTTCTTTATTATTGTACTTGCATTGAGATATTATTTGTAAAACTTTGAAATGTAGAGATGACAACTTGCTCCGGATAAATATTTTCGAATGGTAGCCTTGTAATGTCCGATTTTTGGTCTAATAAATTCGATTTATAGGGTTTTCCTCACCACTACTTCTAAATAATTCAAAGGCTTATATTATACCTCACTTTATTATTAGGCCGTGAGATTCATGTATAAATGTGTAAACTTTAATCTGCTAGAGCTTACTCCGGACGGCAAATATATATTTTAAAGTGGTAGTTTATCATTTGTGATTCTTGGTTTAATGAATTAAATTTAGTAGATTTTTATCCACTACTATTTCTAAATAACTCTTAGGCTTATATATTTCACCACTTTATAGTGCTTATGTCATGCTATACCTTTTAAAAAGCAAGCAAAAATAGTCAAATATTTGCAAAATTTACTTTGTAGTTATTTACCGTTTATTTAATTATTTTGGCATGTCCGGACAACGCCTCCGATAACTGAAAGCCTCTACACGGTTTTTAATAGGTAGTCCGATCAGACCACTGTAAAGGATATCCACTTTCCGAGCGAGTCATTTAATGCAAAATCTAGTTAAAATAAGAAAGTGGTTGCAAATATATGGCGAAAAATTTGTTTTATTTATGAATACTATTGGTTTGCCTTATTCACTTGTCAACCACTACAGATTCATTTCTCAAATATATATGATAAATTTCTCTCAATTACTTTTATAAAAGGTTTTGGGTTCATGCGCACAACTGGTTCACTTTTTAAAAAATCTGCGTGGACTACTTATAAAACAACTACTTATAAAGACCGTGTGGAGGGAGGCTTTTTGATGAAGGAGGTGATGGTACGGAGCAGTTGGCTTCTCTGCTTGTATGATTTTTGAATGTATTATAGACAACAACTTGCAACGGAATGTTGACAGAGATGCCATCTGCTCCCGACACTTCATAATAATTTAAAAAAACAGTAAAGAGTGTTTAACTAATTTTGTTTACCGTATATTCCGGCGTATAACGCGCACTTTTAATACAAAAAATAATATTGGAATTTACGGGTGCGCGGTATACACCGAATATAAGAAATTATTGATTAAAAAAATTTTAATATAGAAAAAAACTTTATTTTAAAGAAATAACATACCTTTACCTATATACTTTATTCATTTTCGTTATTACATAAATAGTTCATTATATTCGTCTTCCGTTATTTCTTCAGGCACGTCATCACAATCTGTTTCGTCTTCATCATCTGTGTTACCCTCATCCATAAATAAACAGTCATCTTCTGATCCGTCCAGATTATTTGAAATGCTGCATTTTTTGAATGATTTTCTAACAATCTCAGGCTTAATTTCATCCCATGCTTTTAATATCCATTCGCACACTGTTTCCAAACTTGCGTGACGCATATGTCCTCCTTTCGTAAAGGTTTTCTCGCCCTCCAACATCCAAGTGTTCCACTGTTTTTTTAAATTGGCTTTAAATGGTTTGTTTAAGCAGACGTCTAATGGCTGAACTAATGGTGTCAATCCACCCGGAATAACTGCCATATCGGTGTTACATTCTTTCAACAATTTTTTTGTATTATCTGTAAGGTGGGACCTAAACATGTCCCACACTAAAAGGCTTTCTGGTTTTCTTACGCAACCAGGACGGATTTGCCAGACATTTTTTACCCACAATTTAACACCATTTTCGTCCATCCAGCCTTTTTCGTGGACATGAACAAAAATACCGTTTGGAAAATTACATTTGGGAAAAGTTTTTCTCTTAAAAATAACCATTGGTTTTAGTTTCGTTCCATCCGCTAAGCAAGAAAGGGCTACGGTGAAATGAGATTTCTCATGTCCCGTTGTTGTTACGTTGACAGATTTTACTCCCTTTAAATCAATTGTTTTATTACCGATCATGTCAAACATGACTGGGGTCTCATCCATATTTCCTATTTGCGAAAGTAAATATTCCTTTTTTTTTCGCAGTTCTATAATATATTTTTGAAAACTTAACAATTTACTATCCAAGTCTTTTGGTAGTTTTTGTGATACTTTGGTTTTTTCACGTAGAACTAAATTTTTTCGAGCCATAAATCGGCTACACCAACTCACAGTAGCTTTGAAATTTTCACTCTCGTGTGGATTAATCTTTGCCCATTTTAGAGCAAACAAGCGAACACAGTTTCTTGTTACAATCAAGCCATTTTGCCGATTTTCCAAAATCCAGTTTTCTACATTTTCCTCTAACACCGGCCATTTTGCTAGTCCTGTACGCAATGCACACTTATCCTTAGGCATATCCATTATTTTTTGTTCATTTTTCTTCCATTCACGCACCGAGCTTTCCCCAATACCAAAATGTCTCGCCGCAGCCCGATTTCCACTTTCTTTCGCAAACTGAATTACTTTGCATTTAAATCCAGCGCTGTGTTTGCTTCGTTTGATAGGAGCCATGTCTACTACTAAAAACTACACCGAATTCTTGAAGCTTACAATGTTTACTTTTCAAAGGCAGGACATCAAATGGTGCGATTGGCCGAAGAGGAATTACGTCTTGTCTCCTGATTCGTGGTATGCTTTTGAGACATACACAATAGACAGCATTCCAGATAACCATCCCCCCCTTACTTCTAGAATGTGGGGAACAACATTCTTCCACACACCTGCACTGCTGAATACAACTACATCTCTTTTCTCAGAATCACATTATTACTCTTTCAACTCTACCCTCACATACATGTCAAATTCAGTTCTTTTATTTTTGCAAAAGATAGGGAAAAAAACTTTTTATTTACGATCTTGAAAGACGAAATATTGCACATGTACAATCCTAATTTTCGTGAGCGTTATACGAAGAGTATATCTTAAAATTTAAAAAAAGTATTAGAAATTACGGGTGCGCGTTATACGCCGGGGCGCGTTATGCGCCGGAATATACGGTACTTTCTAATAGGTTTAGCATGCTTTAACGATAACAAAGGGGCGAATTATAAGAACTTTCGAATTATTTAGAAAGAGTGGTGGATAAAAATCTAATAAATTGAATTTATGAAAACCAAGAATCACAATTCATAAACTACCACTCAAAAATATTTATTCGCTGTCCGGAGCAAGTTAGCATCTCTGCATTACTAACGACAGTACATCAGATGCTTAAAGACACCAACCAATATGAAGGAGAGAGGAGTGCCCTCTTCGCTGGCAGGTAATCCGTAGCCACACTCAGTCTAAGTCTAACCTTAGGCCGTATTGAGCCAACGCCTCCTATAACTGAAAGCCTCCACACGGTTTTTTATAGGTAGTCCGATCAGACCACTGTGAAGGATATCCACTTTCCGATCGAGTCACTTTATACAAAATCTAGTTAAAATAAGAAAATGGTAGCAAATATATGACTAAAAATTTGTTTTATTTATGAATATTATTGGTTTGTCTTATTCACTTGTCAGCCACTACCAACCACTTGTCAACCAAGTTAAATCAATTACGATAGCCTGGACACCAGCACACATTGGCATCCCACCCAATGAAACCGCGGATAAACTGGCCAAACATGCCACCAATGCTCCTCGAGCCATCCCTCTCATCTCACCTGAGGACTTGTCATATTCAGCAGCTCTCGACTCAAACCGCGAACTCAATAACCTCCGGACTGACTCAAAATACCACAAGCGTTTCCCTTTTGATCACCCTGTTAATAAAACCTCCCTTAGTCAACTCCCAAACAGGAAATATGATATCTTAATCTCGCGTCTCCGAAGCAACACTATCCAACTTAACGAAATATATGAAAATAGGACTAGTTGACTCCCCTTTGTGCGATCACTGTCAATATCCAGAATCTGCTATCCATTTTCTCTTTGAATGCAAAAAGTTTGAATATCAGAGACAGGCTCTGCGAGCCTCAATAGGAGTTTTCCCACTTTTCCTACATCGTCGTCGTCGTCGTCGTATCAGATTGTTCGAGGCGTTTAGGCCCCGAAGGGGCCTTTTACCTCTCCATATGAAGATGTTCATCGTAAGTAGTTGCATCGGAGTGGCCTAGAAGAGAAATGAGAAGAAAAAGAAGGTGGTGGGCGTGGCTTGGTGGATGCTGCCCGGTGATTGGCTGGAGTGTTCCTACATCGTCTTCTTAGTTATGACCCTCATGATAATCTTCTAAAAAACTTAGTGGTTTTCTTAATTTCTACTAAACGTTTCTAGTTTCCAGTATTCAAACCCATAATTAAATACTGCTACAAATTATTAAATGTTTTTTAAAGCCTCCCTGATCGCCTGGGAAAAAGAGTTTCAATTACATTTTTTTTAAGAATTTTCGTTTGATGAACGTGTCTCTCCAAAAGTGTTGGATTCACCAAATGTTGGATTTATTAATCCAACCTCTCCAAAAGTGTTTTGGAAATTTTTTTATAATTTCGATCTCCAGGAATAATACTAAGTTCACCATGAACTTGTTTGGCTTCCTCAAGAACAGCGTCCACTCTCACTTCTCATCGTCATCATCATCACCAGCAACAATACAACTCATCTAAAACTCCATTCTACAGCAGAGGGGATAAAAGCGTGAAGCAGAGATCCCCTACCAACCAACTAACTAGTTAAATCCACTATCATAATATTTTAAAATGGAGCTCGCTTCAACCCTACTTTTTTTATTATATGTCTTATAAATTTATGTATGTCTTTTAGCTTAATTTTTATAGAATAAGATGAATCAGTTGGCCAAATACTGAGATACAACGAATTCCAAACCGAAACTAGTTAAATTTTTACAGTAGAAAGAAACCCCCACACGAGTGGTAATAACCAGGACGGTCGGGTCCCTACTTTAACAGAGGTACACTTTTTTGTTAATGAAATTTTTTACGATCTTGTCGTTTCTCAATCTTGTATATTTGTTAATTCTTCTTGTAAATATCGCTCCCCTGCTTGTAAATATGTTTTGTGCTTTTTCTTTACATTAAATTATTTGTTACCTATTATTACCATAGCAAATCCTCCATACAGTTTTTTATAGGTAGTCCGATCAGACCACTGCGAAGGATTTCAACTTTCCGAACGAGTCATCTATAACAAAATCTAGTTGAAATAAGAAAGTGGTAGCAAATATATGACTAAAATTTTGTTTTATTTATGAATATTATTGGTTTGCCTTATTCACTTGTCAAATATATATGATAAATAGCTCTCAATCACTTTTATAAAAGGCTTTGGGTTCATGCGCACAACTGGTTCACTTTTTAAACAGTCTGCGCGGACTACTTATAACAGACCGTGTGGAGGCTTTTTGATGTAGGAGGTGATGGCAAAGTGCCATTCTTTTTTCTCCACCTTAACATGTGCCATTATTTGCTGCATTTTATGAAATCTATTTTTTGTATAAGTTCTCATTATAGGATGAGTGGGAAAAGGGCCATTCTTGGCCTCAGAGGCCTAGCTAGACCAGACCAACTAGTTAAATTGAACAGCTATTACATTTTGTAACAAAATTAGTGAGCAAGAATAGCTTAATTCGCAGGGCACCGGACTCACGTCCTTGAGAACGGAAGTTCGAATCCAGTCGGACTAAGACTCTCCGTATAGTAAATGGTGACTGGTGCATATTAAATCTGTTGGGTCACAAAGTCTTCCATGTTCCCATAACAAATTATACTTTTGGGGATACTGAATTGGAGATTTATCGTTCTCTGGTTCAGATCAAAATTACGATCTGTGGATGTATGAATGAGTCAGCCCTATAAACGGGTGTGGCAGAAATCGAATTCTTGGCGCAACTAGAAAACAAGAACAATCCCACCCATTGTCTTAATGGGTTACGACAACAACAACGAAATTAGTAGAGAACCATTTCCTTTTAATTAACATACAAACCTTCCTATACATTTCATATAAAGGCACTTTTTCTGTTTGTGCACAATAAGAGTCCGGTAGGTAAATTTTTAATATAAATGTGCATATTAATTTAATTTTTATTATTCTTATTTCTTATTGTTTATGTTAATGTATTTGCTGATAAATAGTTGTATTTTACTTATAGTTGTATTTCATACAACTATACGTTGTATTAAATACAACTATAATTACTTATAGTTGTATTTAATATAGTTGTATTTAATTAACTTATAGTATATTTATAGGTGCATTCAAATTTATGACTATTAATAACCCCTTTGGTGTTACCTTTTTTATTCAGGTTACTCCAACTATTTTATGACTTTTAAATACAAGATCCAAAAACTCGATGAATTGGTAAATGAATCCAAGATCAAGAAAATAGTGATGAATATTATATAATTTAAAATAAATGGTTTCAGGCCATAACCTCCCACTGGCCTACTGTATAAAATATTTAACAGTTCTATTGACAATATGAAGAAAACATACAACCAAATAATATTCTTGGTATTGGAATTTTGATAGTCAATGGTAATTTATTTACACGACATGTTTAAACGTCAAATATTTAATGACTGCATAAGCATTTCTCACTTTTTGAAGAAAAAAAAAATTATATGATCCCAATATTGAAACAAAAGCGCTTAATTTAGGGCTGCCACGGGTGAGTAACAATGCGAAAAGTTTTGTTACGAATAAATCCAAATTTTTTTACTATATTTTTTTTTTAGTTTAATATGGAAATTACATAGATCTCGGTTCGCTGCCACGAAGCGGCATTAACCTATTCTCCATCAGTATAATAAAATCGATAATTGGGAGTAAGTGAGGAGAAAATAAGATAGGAAGGTGAAAGGGTTGTGTGCCATAGCAACCTTATTATTATCAATTAAAATTGTTTTTGAATTTTATATAAATAGTTTTAAATGTAATTCATAGTGGTAGTTATAGATTAAAGAGATTATAAATAAATCAATATTGAGCTTTTTCCACTTTTTACGTTTTTTATCGCCTGTGGTATCCCTACTAAAGGGATCACTAACGTCTGTCTAAAATACTTACCATCTAATTTTGATTTTTTTTTAAATTTTCACTGATTTGAATACGAGAGATGCCAACTGCTTCAATTTCTGCAAAAATTTTAATAAATTGGGTAGCGAATAAAATAGTAAAACTTGTAAAATATGGATAATTGCGCCTACTCTTTAAAATAGACACCACAAGATACTTGAAATAAAATTGCATTTAACATGATGCTTTACATTTTTGATAGGGAGTAGCGATAAAATACTTAAAATGCAAAATACTAAATTAAAAATGTGATTACACATAGAACATTTTGTATTGCAGAGCGGTGCAAGGTTTTAACACAAGAATCGGAAATAGTTTTTTATATTACGATTTGCTAATAGTAAAAAGTGGTAGTACAATTTTTAGTTTATTTTAATTAATAGTATCTTTTTTTTAATGAAATGAGCACTATTGCCAAGCAAAAGACTTGAAAAAGAGTACAAATTAGTTAATATGTAAAAGTAAAACGTACCATTTATCTATGTCTTGCCTTATACGACGCCTCCTATAACTGAAAGCCACACGGTTTTTTATGGGTAATCCGATCAGACCACTGGGAAGGAAATCCACTTTCCGAACGAGTCACTTAATACAAAATTTAGTTAAAATAAGAAAGTGGTAGCAAATATATGACTAAAAATTTGTTTTATTTATGAATATTATCGGTTTGCCTTATTCACTTGTGAACCACTACAGATTCAATTCTCAAATATATATGATGAATTTCTCTCAATTGCTTTTAAAAAAGGTTTTGGGTTCATGCGCACTAGTGCACTTTTTAAATAGTCTGCGCGGACTACTTATAAAAGACCGTTTGGAGGCTTTTTGATGCAGGAGGTGATGCCTTACATAAATGGAGCGATGCCAACTGGCCTCAATTTGTGGAAACTTTTTTCTTGTGGTTGCAAAACTCATGTTTTAATATTCAATGATTGGTTTAGTAAATATGAAGGAAATTGATTTTTTCACCACTATAAATAAGGAGCCAGTTACTCCCAATTACTTTTTCTTCTGGTAAGACATATAAAAAAATTAGTTTATTTTTTCAACTTATTATATTTTTTTAACTTAGTATATTTTCTTTCTAAAAAATTAAGTAAAAAATTTTGCGCAACTAACATCTCTGTGTATGATTGATCATATTTTTTTTATGTGGCCTAAATAGTTATTATCAACGATATTTCAAATAGTTTAGAAATTCGGAAAATTTTATATCATTTAAATGCTTCTGAACCATCATAATGGAAACATGTAATAGGATTTTCTTGTAAATCTCTGCTTTGATATCTTATTCTTATGCCATCCTGCATGCATAAATTATGCAACAAAATTGGAAAACTTCCTCTCACGTATTATTACACAGACTAGCAAATGAATGCTAAAAATAGGTCTTGCCATATGATATCAGATTTGACTTCAGTGAGCAGGCATCATAAATATATGATACACTAGGAACCAGAATCTAGAGGAGCTTGATACAGATTTATACATTTTTGACGTAATCTTCTTTAAGGATTTTAACTGGAAATAGATACTTACTAGTTATTTTGACAAAAATTTCATTCGGTGTTTTCTTCCCTCGGTAGTTACATTGTTTCGTTACTCTTTATACAATTTTATAACAATTGCTCAAAACTGTTTGAAATTTTATTTAATTAAATAGATTGTAACTTTGTTACAAAAAATTTATGTATTATATATATATATATATATATATATATATATATATATATATATATAACGAAAAAAATATATATATAATTTTGATTTTATATTGTTGAAGCAAAATATTTTAATCAAATATCGCACTAATATATTTACGGCTATGACTAAAACCTTACAACCTTACAAGTTATTAGATATAAATTTTCATTTTTCCGTACTCGTATTAAAACTATAGGGTTGTTAATAATTGTAACTTGAAAAGTTCTAATTCGAGAAATTTATTTCAATCCAATGCATATTAAAACAAAACTCTTAGAAAAGGACATTTTGAAATCCATTACTTTGCTTTACCAAATTTTAAAAAAAAGAAAAGAAAAAAAACTTTTTAATAAACTAATATAAATTTTCTTTCTGGAGCAATCGCGATCTGAAAATTGATTATGTTGATCAGCATCTAGCTAAAATTCACATTTTTTTTTTTTTTTATCTTTTTCGCGTGGCCCAGCAATGCATCAAAACTAAGTTTAGCGAAATTTTCCAGTTTGATATGCTACCTTAAGACATCAGAGTACGGCCCTCCGCCCACGCCTCCACACAGTTTTTTATAGGTAGTCCGAGTTGACCACTTAGAGAAGCAAATCTTTCTTTCTTTATTTAACAAAAGCTGGGCACCTGGGCTACGCAGAAGACCCATATCTCATTCATCGTGAAATTACAGAAAAATTAAAAAATATAAACAGTTTGTATACAGAGTCTCTGGGGTGACTGATATTGTAGAGCAAGCACCTTGCTTGTTTAACTGAAAAGAAAGTGAAAATAATTCTAATCAACTTGCTATAGTAAAGATGGCTGGGTATTTATTGTCCACATGAGGTTGTCGTAGGTTCAGATTTCAAGTCTGGTATTGTAGTTGAGGCAGTTGTGGTTGTAATCTATTGATGTTTTGAACTATTGCTATGATCTATTGATGTTAGAGATGGAGATTTTTACTTATGTTGATAGTTTCGGTATGAGGCGTCATAGGTGAAGTGTGCGGCTATTGGTCTAAGGTTTTTGTCTTTTTTAAAGTTTTCAAATTTAAATATTTCATTGAAGTTGATTATTGCAGTTGATTGTTTTGTCATAAAAAATTTGCATTAAGTTTGTAAATATATTGAGAGAGAGTCGGGATTTTGAGATCTTTGTGGATGTTTGAGTTTCTAATGAACCATCTGGCACAGGTGATTTTACGGAGTATTTTGTTTTGGCCCTGGCTCAATTTCTTCATAAGATGTTCTGGAATTGTGGCCCAAGCAGGAGAAGTTACTTATGTTGATAGTTTCGGTATGAGGCGTCATAGGTGAAGTGTGCGGCTATTGGTCTAAGGTTTTTGTCTTTTTTAAAGTTTTCAAATTTAAATATTTCATTGAAGTTAACTGTATTGCAGTTGATTGTTTTGTCATAAAAAATTTGCATTAAGTTTGTAAATATATTGAGAGAGAGTCGGGATTTTGAGATCTTTGTGGATGTTTGAGTTTCTAATGAACCATCTGGCACAGGTGATTTTACGGAGTATTTTGTTTTGGCCCTGGCTCAATTTCTTCATAAGATGTTCTGGAATTGTGGCCCAAGCAGGAGAAGTATATGTTAGAATGGGTCGGATCAAGGAAGTGTATAGCAGTTTTTTTGTTTTTAAGTGAAACATTCTTGTTGTAGATGAGAGGTTGAATTGCATTTATTGCTGCATTGGCTTTGTCTATTGTATTTTTTATGTGGTCGCTCCAGGTGAGTTTGCTGTTAATGGTGAGTCCGAGGTACTTTGTTTTGTTTACTATTGGAATTTAGATATCGAAAAGCTTTGGTTTGCATTGAGGAAGTATTTTGATTCTTCTTTTTTGTATGATTATGATCTCAGATTTTTCGGCATTGACAGCTGTTTTCCAATTTCATAAATGTGATCTTGCTGTTTCCTCAGAGCAAGGTCTGCATAACAGGCTATAAAACTGTGGAAGTCTGATAGAGAAACAAATCCTCAAAAGAGCCATTTAATATAATATGCAGTAAAAATAAGAAAGTGGTAGCATATATACGTTAAAAAAAAAATTTAATTTATGCATTATAACATTCGATCAAATGTTATTTAGGGTGATCGGTTTTTTTTTTCCTTGTTTGGTGTACTGTACAAGATGATGATGAATAAGAAAAGGGCTGCAAGCTGCCCAGGTGCCCTGTTTGAGAATCAAAATCTGAATGTTCTAAAGCCACCTAGAAACTTAAGCGGATTTTATTTATTTATTTAGAACACTTTCTCTCGGTGTTAATTGCGGCTTTTTCCAAAAGTTAAAACTTCATTCTTTCTTATACAACAAGCCGGTTAAGCCCCTGCTATTCCCAGACAAAATTATCTTAAAAGACTAAATAATAATTTGATTTATATGATAGATATTGGCAGACCACCTCAAAATATAAAAAAAAACAGTCTGACATGAATTGACTTTTGTTATGTTTTTATATTTCGATTTGTTTCGTGCTGCTCTTTTTTTCGTGTCATAGTGCTGTGAGCATTATTTACACATTACTCATTGAACTGTTATAATCAAGTGACACTGCTAAATTAAAAGACATTCTATTGAGGAAAAGAATAATTTATGAAAGTAAGAAAACGTTATCAACTTCACGTGGAACGCATTGGACATAAAAAAACTCTAATTTTGATTTGTATAATAGTGGTGGTATAACATCGCACTGATTTAGTTACCATCTAAGACTAAAGCTTTTAAGATACTAGTTAGTGCATGATTTAAACATCTAACATAGCTACCAATTCTTTCGTATTTCAAAGAAGATTTTATTTTTATATTAAAAGTAATAGCAAAATTCATTCTGTTTTTAGATTTTTACAATTGTTTTATAATAATATTAACCACCAGAACAAATGAATAGTTTACAAATTATATATAAATGTATAATATCGTGCAATAATGTCCTTAAGTGCCAGTACAAAAGTATTAAATACAAAATATATTTTGCCTGCAGTTTGTTTTTCAATTCTCATTTTGCTACCACTAGAAAAAATCATTCTTGGATAGAGCTCAAGTTTGCAGGTAAGCTATATACAACGCAGGCTGTTTTTTTTTTTTTTTTTTTTTTTTTGTTTCCTTATTAAATTCTTTAATAAATTTCCCATTTAACACTCTTTTTATTTTATTTCTGCGTGATGAAAAGCGTTTTTTTATTTTTATATTTCAAATAAAATTATTCTTTTTCAGTAAAATTATTTTGTTTTTACCATTAAGCCTAAATATATTTAAGTTATTCAATTAAACTTATATTCGTTATAAAGCATTAAAAATCTTCCATAAAAACAATCAGGTGTTATTCACAAAAATCGTTGAAAAACTCCCCTTTGTCAGGAATTAGGGTCAAATAAATATATATCTAAAATTTTGTGAGTTTTGTCTTCACAAGTATACTAAAAACATAAGGATTGAACGAAGTAGCCAAAAAGAGTTAACTTTAAACCTCATTTATTCAAATTCAATTAGATGTCACTTGCCTGCTTCATCCATTCTACTCTTCAGTTATCATTTCGCTGCCACTGTAAAAAATTATTACTAAGAAAAGTATTAGTTCGCAGGTATGCGTATTCATTTTCCCCAGCTTGGTTCCTGTGTTATCTACCCACTTTAACTTTAAAAAAGCATTATACTCTGATTCCTGACCCAAATATTATTTATATATTATTAATTAATAGTAATAAACAAAGCTATCTCATTTCTGTGTAAAAAATAAATAAATAAAAAAACATTTAAAAAAAATCCTAATAATGAAATACTTTCGCTACCACATTTTTGAAGGGGTAAGGACACAAGCATATAGTGACCACATCTGGAATAATACAAAAAGTAGTAACAAATGTTTTATGAGTTTAATGTAAATTTTATAGCCTTTAATTTCGCGTCAATTTTAGGAATTCAGTTGATCATTAATAACACAAATACTTGTCATTTGGATTTGCAAATATTTTTGGTCGATAGTAATAAGTTAATGCATTTTGTAATTTATCTTGTGAATGTAAAATTCACAAGATATGTTGTTACGTTCGTGAAATTTATCTTGGAAAAACAAGAAATTCTTGTTCAGCAATAAGTTTTTTATTATTATCAGAAATATATATTTCCAATTTAAACATAGAATACGGAGTACCTAGCCCGAAGGGTTATCTGCTCCTTCATCTAAATTAATTAGAGTAAGTTATAGGAAGAGGAGGCAATAACATATAAATAATGATTTGGAATTCAGCCATTGCGATATTTTAAAACAACCAGTGGTAGCCAAAACTTAAAAATATCAAATTAGTCTAAGCGTTAATGTTCCACTACTTTTTTTCATGGTGCGCTTTTTACATCAAAACAAAATGTTACATTTTCAAAGCAGTCTTAGTGGGTTAACACAGTAATTCCCGAAAGAAGTTCCGTGGAACCCTAGGGTTTCATTTAAGAATCACTGGGCTCCGAAATTAAATTTTTTTAAAAAACTATTTAAGATTTTTTAAAGCGTGAGATAATATTTATATCCAATTCACTGTCTATATTATTTATTTAATATTTCGCTTTAACTTTATGATTCGAATAATCTTAAAATAAAATTAATTAAAAATTGTTTACTGTAAATTATTTAGCTTTCATTTAACGGTATATTTTTTTTTATTCTGCTTCACTGGTTTTTTAATTTATTTTTGTCATTTTTTAATTTATTTTTTATTTTATTTTTTTTCATTATTATTATTCTATTCATGAAAAAGGAATGATTTGGTAGCAGTTTTCACTGAGGAAATGTAAAGCTCGCGTGAAATTAGAGGCATTGTTTTTAGATTTCGAACACAAAAAATTATCTATTTTTTTATAACTGTAAATTTAATGAAACAAATACTGAGCGAAAAATTGTAATCTTATAAGAATCTGTGTTCCTTTTCTTATATGAAATGAAAGGGGAATAAAGCCCTCCCCCCCCCCTCCCCTGCTGCACTCTTAGATTTCTTAGATCAAAGAAAAATTTTAACAGTAGTATTAAAACTATTTCAATTTCTATTTGTTTTTGAAAGAAATAACGGATTATTTTATTCATCACGATTATAAGTAATTCAGAAGAAATAAATTCAGTACTACATTCAGGGCTTCTAACTAATACGCTTTTTTTTTTCAAAATAATCTATAGAGTGGTTGATAATTTTTCACACATTTTACAAGTTTTATCAGTGAATTTATTGGTTTTTGGATTTACATACATTTGCAGGTTTGTGTGCTCAATTTAGGCTTATAACCCTTTGTCAAATAGGACAGATAACACAATACAAAGAAGGTTGTTGTTGTTGTAGTTCATTTACGTCGCACTAGAGCTGAACAATGGGCTATTGGCGACGGTCTGGGAAACATCCCTGAGGATGATCCGAAGACATGCCATCACAATTTTGATCCTCTGCAGAGGGGATGGCACCCCCGCTTCGGTAGCCCAACGACCTGCACGCGAAGTCGAGCACTTTACGGTAGCACAGTTTAACGAGGACCAATACCGCACACCCTCGGTCCCTACGCAGACTGATCCAAGTGGTGACCCACCCGCACACTGACCGCAGCCAGTGATGCTTGACTTCGGTGATCTGCAATACAAAGAAGGACAGCACGAAGATATATCCAGGGTTACAGCGGGATTCGAACCCGCTACCTCCACGCTTTGCGCAGCGTTTGGCGGGTGAAGTCGCTCGGACAGGGCGGCCCCTTAATAAATGTGAGTTGAAAGTAATTTTTTGTATGAACTTTTGAATCATTTGCATCCAGTAGTAAGGGAAATAACTGTAGTTCTCATTTGAAAAACAAAGAATCATGCACTAAAACGTAAATTTCGCTACTATTACTAGAAGAAATCATCACAGAAAGCGTAGAAAGTTGGCAATCCTGCTGCATGTTACTGAACGAAAAAATATTAAAGTTGTAACTGTATCAATAAGATTGCACTAGCTTTGATTAAATTTTGTTTACTGCTTCCTTAAATTTTAGTCCGTAAAAGCTGAAGAGCCGTGGTGAATCAGGTATTAGAGCGTTTGCCTTCCAACGAGGTGAACCAACGCCTCCTATAACTGAAAGCCTCCACACGGTTTCTTATAGGTAGTCCGATCAGACCACTGTGAAGGATATCCACTTACCGAACGAGTCACTGAATACAAAATCTAGTTAAAATAAGAAAGTGGTAACAAATATATGACTAAAAATTTGTTTTATTTATGAATATTATCGGTTTACCTTATTCACTTGTCAACCACTACAGATTCAATTCTCAAATATATATGACGAATTTCTCTCAATTTCTTTTATAAAAGGTTTTGGGTTCAGCTCACTTTTTCAATAGTCTGCGCGGACTACTTATGAAAGACCGTGTGGAGGCTTTTTGATGTAGGAGGTGATGGGTGAACCGGGCTCGAATTCATGAAGACATACTTAATTGAGATTCGTTTTCGTTCTTCCGAAAACGCAGCTTTACAATGTAATTATTTCAAATGAATTAGAAATTTAAACAAAAGTAAGATGCATTGTTCATTATCAGACGTCATAACTATAAAGCAATAATAGTAATACCCAAGCTAATGGTTTTCTCTGAACAAAATTACGTGGTGCAATAAAAAATCTGACACAAATTATCTCAACAGAGACACAAAATATCTTAAATATATTTGACATAAAATATCTCATAACTAATGTTCTTTTATTTAAATTATTTTGAGGGCTATGTCAACTGCTCGCTATCACTCGCCAACCTTCAGAGCTGCTTGTGCACTTCTTGACAGATTGCTTCGCTGGCTCATCTAACCTATTCACCAACACGTTATACACAACAACATAATTTATAGCATTTGTTTAGATACCAAAAATGGAAATTCAAACGAAAATGCGTTATTTCTATTTATTTTTCACTTATTTATTCTTTTAATTATTCCTCGACATTAAATAAGTTTTGTAAATGGAAATTCAAATCAAGAAATTTTAAAAGTTAAATTTACTGCTCTATTTTTACCCGGTAACAGTTACGTTTAAATTATCAAATTTAACCTGAAATAAACATAATTTCAAATAAAACATATATACTAAAACTGAAATGGTAAAAATTTTAACTGAAAAAAGATTCTTTGAAAAATGAATAAAAGCATCAAAAGGAGGTTGTTGTTGTTGTTGTAGTTAATTTACGTCGCACTAGAGCTGCACAATGGGCTATTGGCGACGGTCTGGGAAACATCCCTGAGGATGATCCGAAGACATGCCATCACAATTTTGATCCTCTGCAGAGGGGATCAAAAGGAGGAGAGGAGAAAGTCATAATATTTATAAAGACATTGTGTCATATGAGTGAGAAAGTCATGGGAGATGAAGGCAAAGAATGAATCGAATATCTCTCGATATTAGTCTTTATAAATATTAGCAAAGTGCTCCCGAATTAAAATATTCCAGTTTTTATAAAAATAGAATATTTGGTTCTGTACAAAAGGCGGAAAAAAAGCTTACTTCTTGTTACTTTTCGAGTTCGGGTTACATTAAACAAACTCAAACTTTTAAAATTTAGTAGCTCTGAAACTAAATCAAAATTTTAAAAAAAGATCAGAAGTTATTATTATTTTTTTTTTCTATTTTATTTTCAGTCATAATTGTAATATAAAATTACAGTATCAATGAAATTTTTTTCTAAAAATCCGATAAAACGACAATTTCAAAACTAACTTGTCAATTTAAACAATTTGATTAATCAAAGAAATTTAAACAAAGTTTGATGAATTACACATTTACCGCTATAAGATTACGTGGCTACAATAATAATAATTCCTCTGCTCGCTAAACAGAATTACGAAGCACGAAAAAAGAAATTTTAAACTTTGACGTAAAATGAGAGAAAAAAAGTATTAACCGCAATGATAACATTTTTTTAATCTGTTTTGAATCGTACGTAATTTCAGATTGTTTTATCTAATAGTTTTTGAGTTATGACAGTGAGAATATGATGATAATTTTCTGAAACAGCGGTGACAGCAGCAATTCCATTTTTCCTCTCTTTCATTTTTTGAGAAAAAAGAGGAGAAAAATGGAAATGCATACACACTTTATTTGTATGGGAATGCATACTCAAAAAACATACCTAGTTTATTAAAAGTACTTCAACAGGTCAAACAAACAACTTTATTGTTCAAGGCAGTCTTTCACTCATAGAAACTTTTTATGCATTTTTAAAAAATTTACGATATAAGTTTCTTCAATGTGTAATTAAATTGATAATTACTTTTCAATTTCATGTACGCTTACATTACTAACCAAACTGTATTTACCTATTCCCTGTTATACTTTTTGAACTTTTCTTTTTTCATAGAAAAAAAGAACAAAGGGGTATTTGAATATGAACTTTTTAACATGCTGGGGGTTTCGGACATGATTATTAGATTTTGATCATTAAACTTCTAATGAAACTGGCTCATTTGTATTTGGAAGTAAGAGCTCCATGATCAGTGATTGACAAATTAGCTTTTTAATCACGAAAAAGGGATTAGATTTTTTGAAGATAAAAGAATGGAGAAATGGATACTTTAAATAATACCTATGCATAGTTTTTTTATTAAAAAAAAGTCAAATAAATGTGCAATATATAATAATTTTCTTGTGTTTTCTAAATAAAGAGAAATTGCATAATTTAATTGAATTTTAAATAAAAGAAGACGTAAATACTAATATTTTCGTAAATATGCCAAATAGTCAAGCGAAATTTGTTAAATAATAAAAAATTTTCGAGGTCGCAGCGAACTCCAAAAGATTTATTTAAAGTTTTCATTTCTTTTAAAATTTATTTTAATTCTAGAATTAAAACTTCTGAATCACTATTTAAAATTAAAAAATAAATAAATAAAAAGTTTCTTGTTTTTGTGAGTCTTTATTCGATTGAGATCAATATTTTCTACTAATCCGTTTCTCATCCGCATTGCTGCATGCGGAAATATTGTATCTAGTGAAAATATACCTTAAGAATATCCTTAAATATAAAACAGCATTAGAAATAAGCATAAAGACAACTAAACTCCAAACTCAATGTAAATATTTTTTATTTGATGCTTTAACAAGGATTTCTGATTGACAACAAAATAGTTTTGTTTTTTAATGAAGTCTATAAAAAAGTTTATAAACATTGAAATGAAAAAGAGAAGTTATAACGTTCCATTATATAATTTAGATTCTGATTACTTTCATACATGAAAGTAATTGCATTTTCAAAGTGTGTTGGGGTGAATTAGTTAAAGATTAAACATTACTGCATATTATGCAATGAAAAGCTTTAGGACAGTATCAGAATGTCTTTTTTTCGCCGAAAAAAGAATAGAGCAGGTCAGTATGGTAGAACACCGGGGAAAAAAAGTTCCTTTTCTAAATGTTTTAAACTGATTTATAAAAAAAACTGCCCCTTTAATGGTCACGATTTTTTAATCTATCAATGTTTCACTTTGAAATTGAATACTAAGTTGCATATTTTAAAAGATATTTTTTTTTTTATTCTTCTTCGTGAGCTTATTTTAATACTATTTAATTTATTATTTGGCTATCTTAAAAAAATAGCTGGCGAGAAAAGTATGAAGTTTCGTAATTTTGTTTTAAAAAAATTCGATAATCTATCGAAGCAGTAATTTTATTTTTCTTGTAATGCCTTTAAAGGAATAACGTTTAAAATTTATGAATTTTTTTCTAAAAAATTCATATTTCTTGTGTAATTTTTAGGTGCCTAGGTAAGGTAAGATATTCTGTAAGTCTTTTTTGGCCAGTCATCTTTCGAATTATAATAAGTATTCTTCCAGATTAATAAAAGATAAAAAGCAACATTTCGGACAAATTTAATTATTTAAGGTCAATAAAACTAGTTAAATGTAATATTTGTTAATGAAATGAATATTTGTAGACAAAATTAATTTTAAGTAATTTTTTTATGAAATATGTGTTAGCTTTTATTTGAAATTTTGTTATTCTTTATTTCAGACTTTTATAAATCAAATTTTTAAAAAAGAATATTGAGATGATGTTCTTACTTCCAAAATATTATAAATAGTCATTATTGGGTGAATATAATAGTATAACTCTATATAATGACTAGAATAATGCTTCTAATAAAGATTCTCTAAATTATTGTGCTGGTCCAAACTATTCCAATTCTATGTACCCCATTTTCTTAATGGACCAATGTACCCCATTTTCTTAGTGGACCAAATGTACCCCATGTTCTTAGTGGTCCAACATATCCCATGTTCTTAGTGGACCAATGTATCCCATGTCCTGTTTTTCACGAAAGATCACAATAATTTTTCTACTTATCAAATGTATTAAATATCAGCAAGAGTAATTATTAAATTAAAGATCCAACCTTTTAAAATAATTGCAATTTATTGTTCTATTCTTATAAAAAAAAAAAAAAAAAAAAAAAAAAAAAAAATTTGAAAGCAAAGTAATAAAGTTCAAAAAATTTATTAGTGCTAAAATACAACATGATTTAACTGAGCCATATGATTCTTTAATCGGATTTGTAATAATGAAGGTTCAACATTTTAATGAAAAAAATGTACAAGAATATATATTTGCATTGAAATAACTAAGCATCGCCCAACCAACTTAATCCCCCATATAGTATGAAGCTGTGTCAACAGTGCTCAATTGGAATTTAACTTCACTTAATTAATTAGGGATTACTCTGTAATTTTACTTAATTTATTTAATTTTTTATCCTAAGTCTCTTTATCACTTTTTTCTTTTCCAATTTTTATCATTTAGAATATTAGTAAATCTGTGAACAAGTTTTTTTCCTTCTTCTTTAAATGTTTATAAATAAGAAAAATGTTCTGGACAAAAGAAAAAATAGAATTTGGCTTTGCTTTCTAGAATTAATATTTTACTTCTTCAACAAATAATTGATCATATTTTAACGTTGTATTCTTTTCACATAATATCATATTCTCTCTAGTCATTTATGTGATATTTCAATATCTTTTTCTCTTATTAATAATCATAGATTTTCAGAATCTAAAAGTTGAAGTTTTCTTTATTTTAACCTGAAAACAGCAGCCATATTAGAATTTGCCCTACAATTAAAAGTATTTAAAACAATTATTGAATATCAATGTATTTAAGGAAATTTTAAGTAAGTCATTCTGTAGTTAATCAGTAGAATCGATTATATTGTATTTGATAGGCTTGTTTGTATGAAATTTTATTAATAACCTATGATAATTTTACAGATTCTGTCTTACCCAGAACTAGTTCCATATCCGTATATGGACAAGGTCGATCACAATCTATACATAGTTCTAAGAACTCTGATAAGACATCTGATTCTGGATCATTTTCAAGCATTGACCTGGAAGACAGGCCACATCCTCTGGCTTTTGGTAATTTTTACTTTAATTTATCGAGATATTATATCTTTTTCTAAATAATAAAAAATCAAGTACTCAATTAGTTTTATTGTAGACAGTTTTAATTTAATAATATATATGATTATTCAAACTATTGATTTTTCAACTAAATAAATGACTATTTGCAATTATCCTAGTGTTAGGTAATATTATTTCAAAACCACTGTTCTATTCTTTAAAAAATCATACTATATATTGTGGCCTTTCCTTTTTCTACTGAAATATTTATTACTGCATGTCCTGGTGTAAAAGTCAACCCCTTATTTTTGATTTGGAAATTTCTGTATGTTGAGTGTACAAGCTTGACCGTTCAAAATAACCAAATATAAATATTTCTTAAAATTAAAAAACAAAAAAATGAAGCCCACAAATTTTTTTCACATTGTTTTCTTTGGATATTTACATTTACACACATATTATATCTGCATACATTTGCCCGCAAATATAGATATTATGAAGTAGGGGAGTAAAGAATAATTGGCCGCTATTCGATGTTCGGCCCTCTTACCAAATATTTGACTAAATGCTCCACCAAATATTCAGCAAAGTATTTCTTAGAAATGTTTTCGACTAATTTTATGGGGGAATTTGAATAGATTTAATAAAGAAATAATCTAAACTCATATTTTTTACTATGCGTTATTATAAATACTTTTTACATATATTTGTTAAGTTCTAAAACTTGTTAATTTATGTTCTGAAAGACAAGTGAAAAGCAAAACTTGAAGAATTGAAACTAGATTACTTAATAGTGAGCTGTAAGTTTTGTTCTGCTGATTTTTTTAAAATAATTGATAACTTTTTTTTTGTTGTTTGGTTCGTTTTTCTGTTTCAATTACAGCACAGCATATTAACAGAGCCTTTCTTATAGACTTAATTCTTTTGCTATCACTTTTCCCTGTGTGGTAAGATAGCTTTTATCCTAGGAAAGTGTGATTCTGAATGTTAAAGTTACATTTCAGAACTAAGAACAATGTTTTCTTTTCTGTTTCTCTTTTGCTTTTTTTATTAACATTTTTTTATCAGCATTTTTATGATGGGAGCTTTTTTTAAAGAGTTCTAATGAGCATTATTCTTTTATGGTCACTTATTGAACTTTTTAATGTTGAAATTTTTTGTTTGAGAATTGAGAAGGATTTTGGTTTTGGTTTTTATCTAGCTATTTCTTTTTTAAAAACTTTTGTTTTTATAAATGTTTACATTATGAAACCGCAATTAAGAGGGATTCTATTAAATTTTATACTCCACTTTTTCTTTAAAATATGGTGATAGGAAAACTGAGATGTTTAGCTTTAAAATTTTCTTTCAAAAACTAAGATCGTTTTTTATTTTGTCTGTTTTGCTTTCGTATGTAATCCTTTATTTATGGGAATTTTTATAATAGCACTGCATTTTTAAAAGCGTTTCTGATAGACTATATCTTTTTTAACTTTTTATGGATATTTTTTTAGAAAATATTGTATTTAGCAGTTAAAGTTTCGTTTTAAGAATTAAGAGGATATTTTTTTTTATTTCCCTTTTTCTCTTTTTCAACATTACAACTTTAGTTTTTCTTAATGGCGGTTACTTTGTCTTTTATTTGTCATAAATATTTCTAATTATCTTAAATATTTCTATTGTAGTTTTCTTTTCCTTTACCTCGTATCATATCGAGATATTGCTAAGTTTGAATTAATTTTCAATAATGACTAAACTTATTTATATATAAAATATAATGTTTATTAATGTTTTTTATTTAAGAAATGTTACTGTTTGGCTGCATATTCAGTATTGGGCCAAATCACTATTTTTTACATCTCTACTATGAAAAATCCCTTTAAATAAAGATGTATTAATAAATGTGGATAATCCGAATTCTGCGGGCTGGAGTGAAGACAATTTTTGTTGTACTTAACAGATAATAATGCAGTAGAATCCTTCTCAAAGTGGAATCTGAATGATGACTCTGCTATTGTTATTGAATCCGGCACAGATAATGTTCTTGAATTTTGAAATATGTAACTTTATAGAATATTTTATGAAAGTTTTCATTGTGTTATATTTTTTTTTAAATACTCTAGAATGAATTTTCTAGACTTTTTTTTTTATTCTTAATTTTTCTTTTCTGGATGTAATTTAATGGATTGATGGATATATTTAATGAAAAAAACTTATATGTAGAGAAAATATGATGAGAGAAAATGCAAAATTAACCCCATGTAACATATAAAAATAGTTCTAAAATGAGGTAAATTGACACAGAGTAATTCATGTCTATTTAATTGTTTATAAATGCACCAATATTTTTCAATTAATGGATGTCTGACTTTATTATCGATGTAAAAGTCTACTTGTTTTCTTGTATATATGGTAATATTTTTTTTTGTTCTAGCTATGTTTACAATTTTTATAATAAGCTTACCTTTTAACTTATAGCTCTCATGTTCCATTTACTATATCACTAGTGTAAATCTCTTTATTATTTTCCCTTGTATTTCCTGTCTTTATTTCTTACCATAATAGTGAACCTGTGCTCTAATTTTTCCTCAGAATCTAAAGAAATTAAATAATAGTTATCTAATATCTGGAATTTTTGACATTTAAATTTAGAAAGAACTTACTGTTTTTATTGATGTTTAAAGAAAAATAATAATTTACATATCTTACTGTTGAATAGTAAAATATCCATATGTACAATTGCTTTTTATATTGATTTAATCAATTTATTTTTAAGCTGAAGCCACATATGAAGATTCTTTGCCTATGAAAACTAAATCCAGACTTTCTAAGGATTTGGAAGAAGTCTTAAATGATAATGCTGCTCTTGCTTATTTTATTCAATTTATGGATGCAAAGGCAGCAAAACATTTAATCAAGTTTTGGCTTGAAGCAGAAAGTTTCAAAGTTTCTCTGGAAACCAAGAGAAAGACTCATAAACAGCCAGTTCCTCAAATACCCTGTGATCCCAATGTTTGTGCTGCAAATTCATCTGGCAGTGGAAGTAGTGGCTATACATCAGACAAATCTGAAGAAGTCTTCCACTTGTCTAGTCAAACAAAAAACTCCCTAACTTCAACTTCTTACCATAAGCAAAATGGTTTAAGTATAGGTGCGAATTCTGGTGATGCTAATGTAAATAAAAATGTTTCTCTCGGTGTCAGGGAAAATGCATGTGATAACTCAATCAAACATAAGTCAGTGTCAGTTGATTCAGGTTGTGAAGTTAAATGCAAAGAGCATTTTTCTAACTCTGAAATCTCTTGTGTTGACTTCATTGATGACAATAAATCTGATGTAAATAATATTGAAACATTGTGTGAGTCTTGTGTGCAAGTAACAGATGTGATGAATAAAGAACAAAGTTCTGATGTCTTAAAAGAAGGTCTTGTGAAATTAGAAACTAGTAAGCAATTTTATTTTTATCTTTAAACACTGTGATGTGATAGCTCAAAATATTTTTATATTCATTATTATTATTAATGTTGCTATTTCTTAGATACAGTAGGGAACCGATTATCCGGAACGATTGGGACCATCGCTATTCTGGATAACTGAATTTTTCGGTTTTCTGAATCGCTACAAAAACCCTTTTTTTTATTGTCAAATCCAACTAAAAGAATAATAAATTATTTAGAAATAATCTTAAAACGAAGAAAAAATGATAAAGTAATACACTAATGATTATTTCTAAAATGATGGTAAGGTAAACATCTTTTAAAAAGGAAAGAAAAATCCTAAAATCTTATGAGGGAAAAAAAAAATTTTTAAAAATGGAGGGAAAATTTATCAAAATTCGTTCTGATTTTCGGCTAAGAGGTACAGGACTGTATCAAATTTTAAGAAAATAAAGTCGAAACCCGATCAGTCATTCCCGTCTCTTTTAGTTTTCTGTATGTATCACCTTGTTTTAATTTTCCTGTCACCAATGCTGTTCTTTTTATATTAATAACACTTGTTAGGATTTTTTTTTAAAAAAACAATCTGAATCCTGCCTTAATTGTTCAAACAATTTACCAGCACTTGAAGCAAAATTGTCATAATTTCATTTTGAAAAGCAACTTTTTTCTCTTAAAACAGTATAATTGAGGCCTGAAATGCGTTTCTGCATTGTGACGAGATTGATACAGTTGCAATGATTTTAAAAAGTAGTGACCGTGGGTGGGAGGGAAAGTGTAATGTTGAATGGAAAATAAGTTTCAGCAAGATCATTTTTGATTGTTCTAAATGTGACCTAGAAAATGCTTGTTCATTTGGAAAAGGTATAAATGGGAGGGTTTAAAAAAAAAACTCTCGCTTAAACAAAAACTTTATACTAGACTTTCATTTCAGTTTAGGTTGTGATTAAATTCAGTTTAGCGAAAACAGTAATGGAGTTATAATTTTTTAAGGATGAACTGAAGGTAATCAGTACACTTTATTTGATACATATTTAACTTGTGATTTCTTTATAATTGTTAATTATTTATTATATGGCCTTGTGAAATTATTTTTCTATAATTATTAAATTTTTATGGAAATTTTTATTTTCCTGGGTTTGCTGTGCATTTGCATATTTTATGATATTTTGCACTTTTATTTATAACAAGTATTTAAAAATTTATTTATTATTTTAATTAATTTTTTTCACTTTAGGTGTAGAGCAAGATGCTATTTCTATCTTTTCAAAGTTCATTGACTTAGATGCACCTTCTCCTATTGATGTTTCTAATGATCTTAGAGAAGCAATAAAAAGTAAAATATAATTTTTACTTAAATTCCAATAATTTATTATATATTTGACTCTTGTTTTAATTTGAGTTTTAGAAAATTTATTCAATTTTTGATTGGAGAAAATGTTTTATTATACAATATTGAATTAAAATATTTAATTTCATTCTTGTATTATGATTAAAAACGTTAGGATATTTAAATAAGTTGTGTTTGTATTTAGATAGGCAAACAGTTTTAAAGGCAAGAGTCTAGTTAGCTTTGCACAACATATATATTTGATGTGTATATGCTTTCAAATTTAATTATGATATAAAATCTTTTAACTTTCTTTTCTTATCTTGTTTTTGAATTGTTCCTTGACCTTATTAAAAATATGCATTATATATTTTTTTCCTTAACTGACCATTGAAAAACATACAGCCATTGTCTTAAGTGTATTTTACTGATATTTTCTTATTTAAAATTTTTTATTTTTGTAGATAATATATTATCAACAGATATTGATACAGAATGCTTTGTTCCGGCCCAAAGATTTGTTGTGAAAAAAATGGAAAAGGAGTAAGATTTGCTTATTTTTTTATTATAGTTATTTTATTATAATTTTTTTTTTTTTTTTTTTTTTTTTTGTATTTGTGCTATTTATGAAATATAATTGATTGAAAGAAAATTTAAGTTGATTTCAAAATAAGAATTATTATTTTTTTGAAAAAATGTTTTTAAAACTAAAAAGCACCAAAATTTAATATTGATATTGTACTTATTATTTATGTAAATTTTTATTACACTATCTTTTACTAAAAAAACTATATTATTGTTATTTCTTAGTTATTATAAGTATTAGTTATTAGTTGTAAGTATTAGTTAAAAATCATAAAAAATTAAATCTTTAAACAATTATAATTTAATTACTTTATAGGATGTGATGTGTGGAATAAGGCACTCAAAATGCCTGTGACGAATACTTCATTTATTTGTAGTGCCATTTATGGCCAAATATTTCTTGTTCAGCCTAGTTTGTTATTAACAATTATAGATTCTTAATAATGCCTCAAGTAATGTTTTTTTAATTGGTGTAACATTTCACTTTGGATTGTTTATAAAGTTACTTAAATATTTAATTTTTTTTTAAACTTACAGCATTTTCTCATGTCAACACCCTCTAACTTTTTCAACTCTTAGTTGAACACTTTTTCTTATTAATTTCTTTAATTTTAAGCTTAATCATTTGAATAAAAATGTCTAACCATAATCACAATTAAATAATTTTAAAATATGCATAGGAAACCTGATAATTATGTAAAATTTTAAACACTCTTTCTTCACAAATTGTTAATTTGCTACCTTTCTGAATTAAAGAACTAGAATTTTTACTCTTTTAATTCTTGATTATTTTTCTTTATGAAAAGATGTGTACTCTCTATTATCATTTTATAAATACACTAATTTATTATTTGCAGATTTTATCCTATATTTTTACGAAGTAGCTTCCATTGCAAACACCAAATCGATGTTTTGACAAGTGGAAATGTTTATTTAGCTGACGTTCTTTACAATGACTCTGCTCTATTCTTTTTTATGGAGGTAACATCTAATATTAATTTTCTTGTTTTTGTTTAAGGAAAAATAAATAAATAAAAATATGACCATTATTCTTCTATAAATCTCTTGTTCACTATATCTCGTATTCAGTATATTTTTTTCGAAAACCATTCATTACAGAAAACATTCAAATTTACTTCCATTAAGTTTAAAATAAAGAAATAGTTTCTGGTAATGTAATTATATGCAAACTTGGTTTGTTTCGCAATTAAAGTAAACAAATATTGTAGCCTGTTATAAGCATTGGAATTTAATTTTTTCTACCGAGTCTTAAATTAAAATAATTTTCATCTTAGAACAGATTTTTTTTTTTAACTTTCTCATTATTTTTATATATTCTATAACTGATTTTTAGTTCTCGAAAATGTTATTTACAGTTTGTATACTTAGCTCTTCACCTATGCTAATATGCTTATTTACTTAAGAAGGAAACCAAAATTTCACAAATCTGCGAGCAAAGAAGAATAACACATAATATAGGAATAGCATTTAACCTATATTTTTTAGAAAGTTAAGATAATTTATTTAAGTATTAATACAAGAAAATCTTTTAAAGAAACAAATTTGAATATTCCAAAAGATTATCTGCATCATTCAATAATGTTAATAGTGTCGTCATACGGATCTCAACCTGCAATTGAATCTACTTATCCTCATCTGCTTAGTCCCACAAAAAACTTTCTTCATTCCCATCTAAAGACTTTGAAATTCCACATTTGTTGAAAGATTTTACAATAACATTTGAATTTACATTTTGCCATGCATCTGGTATCGTGTATGACGTATATAGGATAATTTCCTGTGTTTCTAAAGAGTTTATTCTTCTTTTATCGACCATTCCCTCTTAGATCACTAATTTTGGAAATTTTCGTAATTTGGTTTATTTTGTAGTCAACTTATGGGCTGTATACCACAAAATTGTTAACTCGTAATTAAAAATAATGACTTAACTTATACATCAGGATATATTGTATTTATTTATTTATTTATTGTTTGCTTTATATAGCTAATTTTGCAAATGGAAATGTCCATCAATTGAATTGTAAATTTCATTTATTTTATCGTTAAGTATAGTTTCTTTTTTTTGTGAACTTTACTATATTTAATTTATTAATTGTTAACATTCTTAAGATGAAGTATAAAAATTTTTATGTTTGCAAATTTGTTTAAAAATTTTTTTTTACTAAATTTTAAAGTTTAAGGGATAGAAATGTGTTATGTGTAATTTTCAGGAAATAGTAAAGATAACGGTGTGCGTGTCTATATTACTCAATGTTTTTTTTCTTCTTGTTAGAGAAAATTTAATAAATCTGTGTAAATCAAAAGGCTGTATTATTTTCATTTAAAAAATCAAATTTTTAAATCTTGAATATGTCTGAAATTAAGAAATGACTAAAAGTGCTGACAAAATTTCACGCTGTCACTTCATTTTCAATTTAATTATTCTTTATTTTAAAAAAAAAAAAAAAAAAAAATAAGATTCTTGCCGAATAAAGTGTAAATTTATTTAATATGATAAATATTCCTTTTTAGTTCATGGAACAAGAAGGGGTGAGACATTTGGTTGATTTTTTATTAATGGCAGATAATTTTCAAAAACATTTACGTTCTCAAAAAGAAGGTTATGATGGCATGCAAGCTCAGGCTGATGCTATGGTTATATATGATAAGTAAGTGTTTTTTTTTTTTTTTTTTTGTTTTTTTTTTAATCAGAACTTTAGACATTAATTTTGTAGTCTTTTAACAGTGAATAAGATATAATAATAATATCTTGGAGAAATGTATTGACTGGACAGACTTTATTTAACTGGGACATTTTTACATTCAACTATTTAGTATTGTTTCCTGATAAGTAGCATCGTAATTTCACAAATTCCCAGATTTCCACTTAAACCACATAATCCATAGAGACATCTTATTGACTACGTAGAAATAATGGTGTTTTTTTTTTTTTTTTTTTACCAAAAAGAATTTTAAAGCTATTTGAGATAGTAGCTTATTATTACATTGCCTTAAACCCTTTTAATGCTGTTTGGTAAAAATACTTTTTCTTTTGTTTGTGTTGTGCAGGATTCGCACTTTAAAAATGTAATTGTTAGGATGCTAATATAGGAATTTATTTTCTTGATTATTTAAATTTAATACTATTATTTTTTAAATGTATGAACTGTTTAAGACTATTTACCAGCCATACTCAGGATAATATTCTGCAGTGTTTTACATGCCATTATTTTTTCCCACTCTTTATTTTCATTGAGTAAGGCAGGGTGCATTTTTGTTGTAAGAAAGTTTTCAGATTAAATTTTGGGAAAAACTAGGACTAATGAGCACAAAGAGTTAATTTTTTAAAGGTTAATAAAATTCCTTTAATAAAATGAATTTGAAAGCCAACTGGGCTGTGTGGGGGTCAGGGCACTAGTCTTGCATCAGAAAGGTTTTGGGTCCGAATCTCGGGCAAGGCATGAATGTTCTTTCATTGTCTGTACTATCTGTCATTACTGTGGGAGCAGCATTGGCCCACTTAATATGATGCCCCTGAAAGAATGGCCAACAAATCTGCCCTTCAGATGCCTGTATAACGAAACGTCATTCTCCAGGTCAAAAAAATATGTATGTAAAAAATATGTATGTAAATTTGGAATTTGTAAATTTATTTGTCATGTTTGTAGTCAAAAGTAAGCAAATATTTTTGTAGTTGCAATCCAAATTTGGCAAACACTTGATTCATCGAATCAAACTTAGCACTATGAATAATTTTTTAATAAACTGACCCTGCATAGATGTTCCATTTCACCTGTGTTGATTATAAGAATTTAAAAAAAAACAAACTTACTTACTCTGATTTGATCTATCCTTGTGCATAAATTATTTCAATGGTGATAAATAAACTTCAATGCCTTTTATTTTAAGATTCTTTATATGCCAAATATTCATTAATTAGTCTAAAGTAATTAATACAAGTGATTAGGTAATAAGTAGTAGTTTTACTTGTTTGTTTAGGATATATATACTGTGTTCTCCCTAAATGTTTTTAAAAGAATGGCCCATCTTGCCTGCCCTTTTTCAGAAGTAAATGTACCCTCCTTGCCCTTTTTTTGTAAAAATATCCCCTTGTTTTTTTAGAAAAAATGTTCTTTTTTTTATTTTAAGATGAGAAATTGCAGTTGCAGAAACTAGAAACTGCAGATTAACATAAGTACTTCGAGTTATTTATAGGCTACATTTATTTAAAATATTATTTCTCCTATTTATTTGAATAGGTTGAACTCAGTTTTGAAGTGCACTAATCTATATAGAATTTTCAAAATAATTCCCCCTCAAAACTATAGGGGCCTTTTTTTTGTTGAAAAAGTGCCCTGCCTTTTTTTTATTTTTTGGTAGATTTGTAGATCTGTATAAGTCTTTTTTAAATGTTAAAATATTTAATTTTGTATTGTTATAAATAACATAAAAACCTTTTTTAAAATTGAGATGGCAGCTCTTAGACAGGATATGGATGTTTTTGACTATAATTAACTCAACTATATTTTTTACTTATATTGTAAGAAAGAAGATAAAACAAGATAGAAAGAATAATTTGTTTTAAAGGGCTGTAATTGGAACCCATTTTAATTCTAATAAATTAGTGTACCCAAGTTTAATTGTTTTTGACTTTGCAGATCAAACAAATTATACCATTTTTATACTATCATGTATTATTATATTATTATGTTTAAGATATTAATTATCAGTTTTAAGCTCGATATCAGTTTTTTAGTAAATATGTTATTGTCTTTGTGATTTTTAGGTATTTTTCATTGCAAGCAACAATACCATTAGGTTTCAGTGACACAATACGCTTTGAGGTGGAAATGAACATTTGTCGAGAAGAGGGTCCAAATCCAGACTGCTTTTTGAAACCTGTAAAAATTCTTACGCAATACCTAGAAAAGGTTAATAATATTTTGCATTTTAAGTTCGTCATAGTTCTTTTCTTATTTAATATGTTTTATGATTTATAAATATTCTTTTTTTCCAGACCTATCTTTTGCAATTCCTTAATAGCCAATTATATTTCAAGTATATATCTGAATGCATTATTATAATTCAAAATGATGGGACTGATAGTTTACCTCCTCGACAAAAGTACACTGGTAAGTAATGAATTTAATTATTCCTCTTATTTTCAATAATGTAAGTATTTGGATTCAATGTATCATTTTATCTCTTTATATTTTATTTATTTATAATATTGATTTTTTTTTTTGTTGTTGTAATTATTGTTATTTAGGGATGAGTTTTTCAACTGTTTGACAGAATTCCGCTCTTTTGTAATTTATAAATTATACCTTTTTTTTTAAAAAAAAAAGTTTCACTTTTTGGAACTTTTAAAAAGAATCTTTTTTTTTTAAGCACTTTTTCTTATCTTTTCCTAGCGTTTCTCAAAATTATATTCACAGAATTTAAAATCACATTGTGATCCATATTTACTTGACTTAAAATTATGCATTGCGATTAATATTCGCATGATTTAAAATTACGCATTGTGATTCGTATTCATGTGATTTAAAAACACACGTGGCAATTCATATTCAAGCAATTTAAAATCTCACATTAAAGTTCAGATTAATGCAATTTAAAAATCACATGTCGAAATTAGTTTTCAGGCAATTTGAAAATCATGCATCAAAATTCGTGTTCACTCAATTTGAAAATCCTTAACCAATGTCTTTATTCAATCAATGTCCTTATTAAATCTATCCTTATTCAATGATATTTCTTTGCTCACAAAATCTAATATTTGACGTTACAAATAAAAAATCAAAGTTGTCTGATGAAAATTGCATGGTATAGATAAAATATAGTTTGAATTTTCATTGAAATTTTCCTGGTGTACCTGGAAAAGTTAGAGAATTTCTTTCATGAAATTGAGTGGGAACCCTGTTGCAACAATTTCTACTATGTTATTTAGTTTTGTTCAATGCTTCGGTTCTATATAGGAATAAGTTTAGTTATTATATAGAAAATTCTTTAATGTGCTTATGTGTCCTCTTCAAAAAGAAAATTTTTTTTTTTTAACTTTGTCCAATAACTTCTCTTAGTTACTTATATAAATAGAATTATATAAAACAAGCTAATTTTCATGCTGTTTTCTTAAAATGTCATCAAACTACCCAGAATTTCAGTATTTCATTCTGTCTATCTTAAAGTCTTGTAATAACACCCTAAATAAAACATTATGAATTTGTGCAGTTAATTAGAGCATTGGTATTACACAATGCATTTTGTATATTTTTACCGAATACTTTAAAAGCACTGAATTCCAATCATATTTAGTTTTGCAAAAATCACAAAACCACACTTCTTAATTTTGGTTTATATAAGTCACTGATATTATGAAAAAAAATCATTTTATTATATTGAAGTTTGTTTTTATTTTTAGTACTTAAAAACATAGCTGTCATTTAAAGTTCTGTAAATAATAATATAAATTTTTGGAGTAAATTAACAAAATTTTTTGAGAGAAATTCCACCATATTACTATCTTTGCACTGGACATAGGATATATGCATACATTTAGGATTTTGCATATTCCAGGCAGTGATAGTGGTAGTGAGCAGAGTCTTCCTATCTCCTCTGTAAATACACTTTTAGCCATGGACAGCAAGCAACTTGGGACCACCAAAGTCATTAAAAACATTGATGATCAAGACATGAGAATAGATACTCAACAATTCAGACCTGATACTCTGTGGCAGAGACCTTTGGCGGGGTGAGTTACTGCTCTGGATTTCAGACTTGAATTAAATATTATTTAAAGTTTCTTAAGCAATGTGTTTTAAGTTCTATTTTTGTTACTAGAAAGGCTAATGCTTCTGGGATTGCAACTTTTATTTGTACTTTCCCTCATTTTTTACTGTAATTCCTCAATCTATCCTGTCCTCAAACATTTACATTGAATCTTTCATTTTAGTTCTTCATTTGTATACTTTTATGGGTTTATCAGCACATTTTGTTACATTAAAAAAAAATTACATTTTATTATTTAACTTAGTTCCTATGCTACAGATATTGTAAATTATGAGATTTTATAGTGATTTTATGTTTTTTATTGTGAGTTTTTTGTATCAATCATTAAATAAAGTTTTATCCTACCTTCAGTTTAAATTCAGAATTTCTTTTATTTTTCTTGTTCAGTATACAAAATAAAAAGCAGGCTAAAAAAATTTTCATAGTAAATAATAAGAAATTATTTTTTTGTGTGAGATTATATTTGGAGAAACTTGTTGTATAATTGATGAAAAAAGCTTTTTTCGTATAAATAGCTCCAAAGATATGGGGAGATATGTAAAAAGTGAAAATTTCAGTAAAAATGAGATTAAATTTTTAACCATTCCCCTTACTAAACTATTCGAGCAATATTTTCTAAATTGTGAATACCTCCCATTATTGGAGTATCAAAAATCCTTCTTTCTTGAAAAAAGATATATGTTTACAAAAAATCATGTTTTTGTATGTTTCATAACTTAAAATATTGTCTGCACAACTTATTTTGGATATTTAAGGTTAAGCTCTCACATCATTATTATTGCTTGTTAGTATGTGAAAATCTGATTAATAATTCAAAAGTTATATAGGTGTTCTATTTTTAATTTTGCTTACTATACTTATGTATAAATTGCCTTTTTAAAAGTTCAAATCTTGTTTAAATTTTCAAACTTGCATTTTAAATGTCGTGGAAATTATATTGTATTATTACAATTAAATAATAATTTTAAAATTTTTTTCTCAGAAAACTTCAAATGGCGCATGTTGATCATTTAGGAAGAGTTACAACTGAATTTGAACCTGAACCAGATAGGAAAAAAGGTATAACTATTGATTTTATTATTGTATCAAATATTTTAACATGTTAAAATAATCATTTTTTTAGTTCTTGAATTTTTTTATAATTTAGTTGTTGTTCTGTTATGGATGTCTTGGTATATCTGGAGTTCTTTGAATATAATAGATAATACTCTTTAATGGAAAGAAGCTGTTGTAACCCTAATTTTAATTGAAATCTCCTTAGACTCTCTTAGTTTCTTTTCAGGTTGTCAATTTAAAAACTAAGTACTACATTTTTCATTATATAATTTTTTATTGTTATGTAACATTTGGTGTACTTTATTGGTACAACATATGAAACAACAGTATGAAAAACAAAAGTACTCTTGGAAAAAAGACACACTATCAGTTATTTAACATTCAGGCAGAGCTGCACGAACGTGATAAAAATGGCAGTAAAAACGAACAGACATAAAAGAAACTCATTCATATAAACAAACTCTTAAAATGGCAATGATAAAAGATAATGTTGCAGAAAGTAAAAGAAATGCAGCACAATATGAGTGATTGGAGTATATGTACTGGCTTAATAATTGACAGATCAGGAATTTCCAACACCCTTCAATGTACTTAAGATAAAGATGAACTGCAGACGATTTACAAGTGAAATAAAATAAATGTAATTGAATAGTGTCTAATGTTGCAACTGAGGGTTACCACACGAGATAAATAGAGATAATCTCCAAATAAAACAAACAATTCGGCAAGGTAAAGATAATCTCCAAATAAAACAAACAATTCAGCAAGGTACATTAGTGAATCAGCGTATTTGAGGCTGCCGATCTTTAGATCATTACAAACTATACATAATTGTCTAAGAGTATTAGCAATGAAAATACTAAGTTTTAAACATTTTATCATTGCTGAATAAAAATAATTTTCTTTGATAAAAGAATTTTTTTTTTTCAATATCTGAATGATATAACTTACTTCTGAAATCCTATCATTCACAAAACAGATAAAATATAAATTACACCTAAGGTAAAATGCATTTATGAACTCTGTGTGCAATTTAAATTCCTATTGTCACAAAAAATTGCAAAATACCACATTATATTTTCTATTTAAGTTGTTTTTAATTTCATAAAGCATTTTTTAACAACATGAAATCCCATATGTTTTTATGGCATTCCTATTACTTGTTTTTTTTTTTTTTTTATAAGTATTATAATTCTTTTTTCTCCCATTAATATAGTACTATACCTGTTAAAAATTAGTTTGATTTAGTGATAGACAACTCGTGATCTTTTTATTTTGTGTGATGGCAAAGTTAACAGTTAACTGAATATTTGGTTAAAACCTAAATATTTGCATCAACTTAGTTTAAAATTTAAACAAATACCCATTCTGAAATGTGGAAGATGAACTTGGTTTTTAGCAGAACTGGTTAAACCTATTTCCTGTTCTTAAAGATTAACAAAAGATTTACTTAAAAACAAAACATTTAAGATACTCCGTCCATTACATGCTCTGTGTTCAATACTTAGATAATCTCCCTTCTTAAATATAGTAGCTCTCTAAGTGCTGCAGTGAATTAAATTTTCTTCATGCTTTGGTAACCAAAAAAAATTTTTGGCTTATTATTCCATCAAAAGCCTTATTTTGCTATCAAACAGTAATACATTATCTTTAAACTAAACATTAAAAACAAATCTGTTTTTAAATACAATGTTGTTATTGTGTAACTATTTTTTTAATTTGAATCATTTATTTACTAACCTAATTTTATTTTTAGAATCTAAAATTTCCAAAGCTGTTAAGAAACTAGTCAATTGGGAAGAAGATAAGGTTTGTTTAAATAACTATAATTTAATGATATTCTAGTATATGTTTTTGTTAATTGAAAAAATGCATGTTGATTTATTTGAAAAGAATATGGTAATATTTGGTATTTATTTAATATTTTTATTTACTTTTATCTTATTAAGGCTTCCACTATTTTCTCCCATTAAACAAACATTGTTTTATTATTTTTATTATTAAAAACTTCTATTATCTTTTATTAACTGGTTAAAATGTTATTTTTTCATTGAGTTTTATTTTTGAAATTGAAATTGCAAAATGATGTTAAAAAGTATATTAAAATTATTAGTTTTAATCATTTAAATATAAATTATTGATTTTATATTATTAATATAATTTTATTATTTATTTTACAATTATTTTCTCATTATTGATTCATGAAAGTACATTTTTTCCCTCTTTCATCTTATTTTATTTGTTTATTAAGATAAATATATATTTTTGCTACTACTGTAATTTTGATACTTAATTATACAAGATAAGGATGTAAATAAATGCTAAAAAGTGCATTTTAAGTTATAAAAAATATGTTTTTCATTATATAAGTTTTGTTTAGGTTATTTTTTTTTATTTATTTATTTAAAATTGCATGTTTTTATTTAATTATTAATTGAAATTATAATTAATTATCAAACATGCTGTAAAGCCTCAATTATCCACAAGGGCAATATCTGCGAGTTCAACGAAGAGATTGATAATTATATTGCATAAGATTGATCATCCATTTATTTATTTATTTTTTGAAAATGTAACTAAACACTTATATGCTTTTATGTATGACCACTTTTATGAAGTATATGAATTAATGTTTTCTTTACCATAAGAGATTTGGATGTAGAGCAATGATTTACTTTGTGTTCCTGGTGTTTTTAGTTCTTAAAATTACAATTTTGTGATTAAGTTATTATCTTTAATTAAAAAAGAAAAAAAAAATAAGTATCTCATTGCTTTATTTTATAGATTATAATTTTTGTTTCCCTTCATAGTGTTTTTAGCTTTTAAAATTTTTTTATTAAAATCTTTTTTCAACAGTTCATGTATAAATTATTTTTTCACAATAATTCATATGAACTAAACCTCGAATTGTTGTGAAACTAAGTCTGTCATTTTCTTCCCTCGTGTAATCTTATTACAATTGAATTTCTGTTACTTAAAATAATCTTTATCCATCCTGAAAATATTTATTAGGTTGTTAATTTCCTTTTACTTAAAGTTCAAAAGATTTTAAAGAGAACGTGTAAAACTTAATAAGTAATATTTTAATATTATTTTTTAAAAAAAGTATTGAAAATGAATTTTTACTTTGTGAAGAATCTAGTTTTAGTTATTTTTTAAAATATTTTATTTAATAGAACCAAGAAGATATGGCCTGGAAAGTTGCTGAAATGATAGTAAAAGATATTTGTAGCGTAACAATGCCTACTGAATTCAATAATTGTCCAACTCAAGATGATCCTTCCTAAAATTACCGTTTGCTGTAAGTTCATTATTTATTTAAAACTTGTTTCATTATTGAAATTATTTTTAACTACTCCTGTAGAGAAATTTTTTTTAGGATTTTATTTTAAATATTTTTTTATATAGTTGAGTAGAAGAGGTTAAAAGCTGAAACTTGCTCATGACAAAAAAACATGACATTAGAATCATTACAAGCATTGTTATGTAAATATAAAATTATGACTTTACTAATTATCATACAATAAGTGCAAACTCTCTCAGTGCTTTAAGGAGAATCCCTAATTGCAATGCCATCTTTGTAAACCTTTAAAATATAAAAAAATTTATATTTTTATTAAAAACATGGAAACCTCTCATAAAATCAATAGCATTTAGCTTAACATGATTTTATTGTATATCTTCCCCTTAAGAGTATAAATGTCATATAAGATGGGTGGGAAATGTTTATTTAATTGTTTTTAATATTCAATATTTAAAAAAAAAAATTTTTAATAGTTAAAGCTAGGAATACTATTTTTAGTTTATAAATCTATAAAACTTTTAAAATGTTAATGTGTAAAATCCAATGAAGGGCACAGTTTTGTGTGACTGACATTGTTCACCCAGGATCATGAGTATCAGGCCTTAAGGTTTTGTTTTGTTTCACTCCTGCGGAGGGTCTTGTTTTGAGTTTTAGATATTATATAAGTATATATCTCTAAAGAGCAAGCACCGGTTTATTTGCTTAAAAATATTGTTAAATTTGCTTAATACTGTTATTTAAACCTAATATTAGTTTTCAGATTCTTTGTTGTGCTTAATTTCTTACCAAGTGCTATGTGTGATTTAGCCATCTATGGTTCATGTGCAGAAAATGTTTTCTCTATGTCTCTAACTAATGATCACATATGAAATTAAGTTAAACTACAGTAATTAAGGCAAAAACTTTTTGGTGAAGAATTTGTTTAATAAACAACAACCTCATCAAATGAAACAAGAACTGTGCTAACAAATTTGAATTTTTATTGAAGTAATTACATGTTTATTATTAATTAACTTTGACTCTGTTCTTCTGGCTCACATCAAAATGAAAGGGTTAAGTTTTACTCTCCTACCTTTGATATTTCCTGGCTGCAGTGGTTAAAAGTAATATGTCAAAAAAAATTAATTTCTTATGTTCATAATCACCCTTATTTCTCAATCTATTACATCAGCTGGCAGTAACAGACTATTTGTAATGTGTTTAGAGATAATTTATTTTGAACTAATGGTCAGCTCACATATTTGCATATTAAGAATTAACCAAAAAATAAAAAATTACTACATATATAGTGCTCACACTTAGATATTATTTTCTTGAATAAGAAAAGTAGGCATTTTTATGACTGTTTTCTTCAAAATTATGTAACCATTAAGGGGTTAATGCTAATATTGTATTTTTATGTAATTTTTAAAAATCCTAATTGAATTTTTTTCAGTAGGGTTTTCTCAGAGTTATAAAAACTCTGTTGTGCATTGATGATTCTTTAAAATATGTAGTTATTTAATACCAGTTTTTTTTTTTTTTTTTTTTTTAAATATTCTAATTGCTAATTTTGATCGTTTCAGGCCCACTTTTATGGTACAATGTGTACATAAAAAACAGTTTATGATGAAAAACGGGGTAATAAATAAAATTGTGATGTGATATGGACTAAAACCTTTTTGCCAAGTCCAGTTTATTTTAGATGCTGTTATAAACTTTGTCTACTTGAGTTCAAGTCACAAATTCATCTCATTTGTATTCGGGGAAAGAAAGAAACTCATTTTTACGTTTCATTTAGTTAATATAGCTCATAGTTATTTTAATGTTGATCATAGTTGCCAATTTTTAGTGTACAATGATAAATATTTATTATATTCTTTTTCATATTTATATATTTCAAGGATATAGTTGCAAACATTAAAGCAAAGTTTATATTAGTTCACAATAGCTTGTTTTATATCTATATAATCTTGTTTATTTTTATAATGAATCATATTTGTTATCATATGTTTCTAATTGTCTTTTTTTCCTTGCATTCCATCCGATACTATTTTATGGTTTTATTTTATTAGTAACGTTTTCTATTTATTAATCTCAAGCTATATACTCTTAGGATAGGCTTTCAAAAATATTAGCTTTTTATAATAGTGAGGAAAGAGTTCTTTGTGGGTTCAATAAAAAAAAAATTATACTCTGTGTAAGAAACATAATTATTTTTTTTATATTGCTCTTCTTAAAGGACCAAAGTGGTTTTCTTATTAGGGTTTTACTGGGTACCTCTCTCATCCTATCTGGAGGGCAATTATGGGAAATAATTACTTCCTCAAGTATAATTGTTTTATTCTAATTCTTAAAATTTAAGTGTAATTCAGGAGCAGAAAATATTTTCAGGTTTAAAAAATATAATATATATATATATTTATATATATATATATATATATATATATATATATATATATATATATATATATATATATACATATATATATATATACACATATATATATATACATATATATATATATATATACATTATAATATAACATATCTCTTTTAAATCATCATGTAGTAATGATTTTAGAGGGAAAAAAGTGTTTTTCATCCCAACCTAGGAAGTTTTAGTTATTCAAAAGGTTAATTTAAATTTGGTTGCTAATTTTTTACAAAATTGTTTTATATTTTCTACTAATATGATAGCAATACCTTCATTACTTACATACCTGCCAAGTCTCCAGTTTTTTAGCGAAGACTCCTGTATTTTACGACTATCACCTGTTTACCTGTTTTTCTCAAATTTCTCTGTAGTTGTTAAAGAAATTTTTTCAAAAAAATTGGAGATAAAATGTCCGCTGATGGCTAAAATACTTCTCTTATTCCTCAACAGATGGGTCAATTGCCAGTACTGATGTTGAGAGTTAATAGTTTAAGTAATTATAAATAATAGTTTTTAAAAAAAGTCATCTTTAGATTAAGATTTATGTGCATATTTTTTACTTCACACTAAACGTAAGTGCTTATATTATCTCCAATTTTGAATTTCTCTTTTTGACTTACATGATTATGCTTGATGTATTAACAACTCATAGCCAAAAAATGACGCTAGTAAAATCTCCATTATTTTATTTCTCAAATGTTGGCAGGTATGTTCTTATATTTAGTTTGAATTGTATTTTTAAAGTAAATGTATAAAAAAATTCTATGTTTAATCATAAAGTGTAAAATTACACAATAGGGTTATAACACTAAATCTCTACTATTTTAGTTATATATCTAGATACAGTTACCTTAAAACTGAAATATGTTAATTTGTGTTTTATATACATTACTAATAATATAGATGCTGAAGTCTTTAAAAGCAAAGGAACATGTGTAAGAGTCAATATGATTTATTTCTTACCTCTAAATAATTTTTTCATTCATTTCGTGATTTTTTTTATCCAAACTGGAATTGGCATGAAATCTGGTATTTTCTCATATGAACCAATTTTTTTCAATTCTATTTATTCTTGATAATAATTACATAAATGCTCAGTGATCTGAAAAAAATGTTCTCTTTCGTTTTATTTTAATGTAAGTGTGTCAAAGTGTAATGAGCTGTTGAAATAATTTATTGTATTTTACTTTGTTTAAATTTATATTTATTTCAACTTTTCCAAATGCAAGAAAATGTGTCTTTCAAATATTTTTTAATAACCTGTTTGTTTTGAATTTTAAAAATCATTCTCAAGTATGTGGGAATAGTTTCCTTTGCAATATTCTTGAAATAAATTAGGAATGGTGGATGCCTGATTTATATACTTTTCAGCGTGTGATATATTTTTTATGAAAATTTTTCTGCAGCTTGAATTTAGTCAAGCCTAGAAAATTTCAAATTGTTTGCTCGGCACCTTCAAATATTCAAGAAAAGTGTGATTACCTCTAAACTACACTTATTGATTGATCACCTATAATAAAAGGTTAAAGGGCAGGTTTTCTCTGGGAGTGCAGAGCTCATCACGTTTCGTAATGGTTAATGTAATTGTAATATTTTGAGTTTTTGCGCTTACAATTTTGTTTTAGAAAAGCCCTTGTCTCTTTTTTTTCTTTTTTTTTCCAGCTGAAAATTATATGCTGTACTTTATATATCACTTTTAACAATTAAAAGTAGCAGTTTGCTTATATTTTAAATATTTGAGCAAGGCATGAATCTTTTTTATTTATGTTTTCCGTTTTTAGAGAATATAAATAATTAGGATTTTTGTTATATTTCAATTTTTTTTTTCTCTGACTCTTTTGACTTTTAATTATCCAAGTAGTCTGCATTAAAAGTTGAACCTTTTTTAATACTTTAGCAATAAATTCCATTCTTCTGTGACAATTTTAGATTTAAATATATATTACACATAAACTGTTATGTTTCAGCTACTGTTACATTTCATTTAATTCATTCCATATCACATTAAATAATCATCATTATCATTGTCTACTGCAATAACTAATATAATTTTAAGTTGTATATTTAATCTTATAATTTAACCAAGTCAGTGTCACTGAATTGATATGTTTGTTAGTTATACCTCTTTTTGACATCAACATCAATTTGTTTTTAACCAGTTGGTAATTGTTAATAAATTAATAAATGTTTTATCTCCATGCCTCATTCTTACCTTTAAAAAAATCAGGCTTTCCTAGTAGACCTGTCAAAAATATCTGATTTATTGCAGCAATTAAGTCTTAATTGGTCATAAGTTATTGATTAAGCATTTGCAGTCTTCTTTTTATAATAAATTAATTTAAAAAATTACTTTTCATAACTTATCGAAACTTATTATTTTTACAAATGATTTTAATATTTGTTTGGTTATTTTTTCTTTAAATACTTTATGATGGCATTTCACAAAATATAGACATTAAAAAAACTGAGTAAATAGATAGATTATTTAAGTGACATTTTCGTGAATGCGCTTTAAAGTTCTCATGTTAAGAATAGGAAATGAAGACTATGCTTTGCTTTTATTTCATGTTTTTAAGCAACCAGTTGGGGAATGTATAAATTTACATCACTCATTTAAACAGATTTTTTCATGGCATTATAATTTGTTGCCAAATGGTCAAAGATAACCTTTGACTGTTTATAGCCAGAGATACTTCAATCATTCTTCTGTTCCGATAATGCTCAGAGGTTGTATCCTTCTTCAAGATCTGAACTGTTCAGAGCTAAAAGATTTTGCAAGTTGAATTAATATTAATCGGACAAAGATAAGAACCTAGCCCAATTAGTCTCATTTTTTTGTCTTCCTCTTATTCTTTTATATTGCACTTATCCTTTTTATCCACTCAACTCTTCATTTATTCTACATGATAATGTTTGAGATTCTAGGATATTAAATATTATCCTTTGAAAAGAAAAATTAAACATCTTTTCATTGAAAATCATGTATATTTTCTTAAAAAATGTTTAGCAAACATTTTAAGACTAACTTTAATTTTAAGATTTTTTTTAAAAAAAAATTTAAAATATAATCAAATTTACATAGTATCTTTCCCATTGTATAACATATCTGTTTAATAAATTGTCTTTTATTTGACCAGCTAGTCTTTGCAGCCTAGGGCTATAAAATCAAAATTCCTTTTGCTCTTGTATTATTCATGGATTTTTTTTTAGGAAAAATTAGATATATAATTAGACTTAGAGTTATTTAAATTATAATTTTAAAAAATTGTATGTATTTTTTTAGTTTCATTTTGTTAAAATGTTTAAACAATAAAAGTACGACAAAAAAATTTACTCATAATTACAAAAAATATTTGAAGTCTTGCTCTAAATACTGAATCAGTTTCTTTAAAAAAAGAAGAAAAAATTTTAATGTGCAAAACATGATAGTCTTAGATAAATCTATCTTGTATTATTTTAAGTATACTAGTAATTTGATATTTTCTGTTACTTTTAGTTCACCCTGCATAAATCTAAAAGTAGCAATTTTAAACATCTATGTTAATTTAGAAAATGTATATTTTTCCAAGTAAGAATTGTGTCTCATTTTATTTTTGCACTTGATGTTAAACTTTACTTTGTAGTATTTTCAATTTCATCAATATCATTTGTGTTTTTTTTTTCTAATGAAATTCTATATTAATATTAAAAAAATTTTAATTTTATAATTATTGTAATTTAAAATTTACATGGAAAATGCTTTTAAAAAATCCCAAAACCATTTAAAATGTAAAGCTTTTTTTTTTCTTTTCTCTTTTTAATTTTTAAAGCTAAGGAGAGAAATGATGCCTTCTACTTTAAATCAGGCCCTTATTGGTTAGTTTTTGGCCTGATATTAGTAGTGAAGCATCGGTGTGGCCCCCGGGCTGCAAATTTTGTTGATCCTTAATTTTTATGTGCTATTTATATAAAATTTGTCATTTAATTCAGAAATATTATCTGGTTTTTTATTTTACTTATAATTTCATGGAGTTTTTTTTTTTTTTTTTTTTCCTAATTTAAGAATATTATTCTTTCTTTATGAATTTTTAATTGAGTTGCTTTTGACATTGATGCAGTCTAATATGTTCATAATGTAAAATTTAATTTACTTAAATTGTATTCGCAAAAATTAAAATTTAGTATTATCTTCTGGGGTAACAATTAAAAAGCAGCTGTTAAAATTATTGCATTCATTAAGTAGTTTTTATTCTCATTAATTCTTCATTCATTATTTCTGAAGAGCTATTACATCTGTTAAATAACTTCATCTTATTCAGTATTGGACATAATTATTAACTATATGGGTACTATGTAAATAAATTCACTTGTGCTTCCATTGCTTTTTTGTTATTTCATTATGGTTAAATTTCTTGATTCTAAAGAAAAATGTCTTTCAATTCCTTGTTATTTTGTTATACTGGTATATTGCTATATATGTACTTGTTGCATTATTAGGTGCTTTTTTTGTTTAATTATTGTCCTTCCTATTATCAAAAATGTGATTTTATTTTTACTTTTTGTAATAAGTGTTTGCTATTGTTCTGTTAAATTGAGTACTTTTATTTTTCAATATAACTGTTACCTATCATACTATATCTGTGATTCAAAATATTTAGAAACAGCTTGTAAATTATATAAAAAAAAAAATTATTCAAGAATGTGCTATTAATAAGAATAAACTGTATGGAGTTGTCATAATGATCAAACTAATTCAAAATAAGTTTTAAAATGTGTTTTGTTGACAACACATTGAATTTATTATTTTTTCTCACTTTTAATTTTTATTGAATTTTATTATCTAGAAAATACAAAGTATTTCAAGTCATGCAGTATTTGAAGGAATTATTTTAATAATAATCCAACTCTGTTAAAAAAAAAAAAGCTATGTTCTCATCTCTCTCTTTCATATCCTATTTTAAAATTAGTATTATCCTATTTTAAAGTAGTACTATCCTATTATTAGTACTATCCTATTTTAAAATTAGTACACCAGTTTATTTCTTCTTCTAAACTGAGGGTGCCACCAAGACAAATTATGGAAAAGAATACACTTATTTGTCAGACTTTAAGGCTCAATATCTCAAAATAAGCAAAAATGGTAAAGCTCCACTTTAATAAATATAGTCCTTATATTTTATCTGATAATTTGAGACATACTTTTGGTTATGCTGTAGTGAGAGGCTTTTGGTTAATAAAATTTTTAAAAAAAGCATTAATTTATACTCATATCAATCACAATTATTTTAATTAGGTATTACAAAACTGTAATTCTAAGATATTTTTTAAACTTAAATTTCAATGTGAGATCTTCTGAGCTTTAAGATGTTTCTGGGGAAAGCATCTGACTTCACTAAGTATGCATTAGATTTTTCTATCTATTTTACATTTCAAATATGAAGTTAGCATACATTTTATCCCAATATCAGTAAGTATTAAGAGTTTTTTTTTTTTATGGATTGTTATTTTGGTCAAAAAATAATTATACATACAATGCAAGTTATGCAAAGTTTAATTTTTATAATATGTATTTGACACTTTTTGGTATATTGGGTTAAAAAATAATATTTTCTAAAACTCTCTTCCCTTTTTTTTCTCCCGACAAATGTGGCAAAGTCTCTATAGCATATTAAAGTAATGAAATATTTTGTTTATAGCAACATTATATTTGACCTTTTTTTAGTAGTACATATAAAAATATTAAGTTGTAAGAAATAATCTTTTTTTATTCAGATATGAAGACATTTATGTATTCATTCCATAAATTCATTATTTTTTAAATTTAGTGAAATGCCTTAAAATACATATTTAGCCATTTGATATTGATTTTGTTTGCAAATTTAGAATCATTTAAATATTTAGTGCAAAGATAAAAATTAATTTCCAATATTAGCTAAAACATTTTTGAGATCAAGTGAAAACTTGTATTAAGTACAAGAAAACATTTGAAAAAATATTTTTGGGGCTGAAGTTATCATTTTATGGAAATTACGTCTATATGATTCATATTATTCATTCTTTTTTGGTTATGAGTTCTCATTTTTGTGACTTTTCTTGTTTAAATGGAAATGAGATGCTCAGTTTTTTACTTTAAAATAATGTTACAAATATTTTAAAATTCATTGTACAATTCAGCATCATACATTTCTTGTTGGATTTCTGTGTTGTATTGATTATGTACAGAGAGTTGTGATTTTGTAAATAAAGTGTGTTATGCCTTTGAAAAAATGCACAGTTTCAAGCCTATTTTATTGTTCTTTATATTCAATATTTGTGTCCAAATTGTTGTTATTATATCTCCTAAATTATTATTTTTGTTTTACTGAAATTTAAACACATCTTATTATCACATTAAGAGGATTTATAAACTCATTTCACTTGGAATGATTTCTACTAATCTAAAGGCAGTTTTTTTTTTATCACTTTATTATGCAATTTGTGGAGCCGTAATCAAAAATTGAACTCAGGGAAAGAAGGCTAGCTTCCATAAACATAATGTAAACCGGTCCTTAATATAAAGGCAGAAACAACATTAAGGGTTTGCTTTTTAATTTATGCAGGGTTCCCGTGCACCTGGAAAGTCATGGATTTCGGTATTGAGCAAAATTTGTCATGAAATGTCATGATTTTAATTATTTTTTAAAAAATCATGGATTTAGGTTGCCGAAAAATCTAATTTTTAAAATGGAATTTACCCCTCCCCCCAATTTCACAGTGTTCCGAATATCTGAATTTGTAACAAAATCCCCACTAGCAGTCATATTTGAATATAAAATGTTTTTATTGTATTCTTTAAAAATTATGATGTTCTTTCAAAAAATGAAAGAAAAAACCTAATTTCCAGAGCGTATTATCTTTTAAACTTCTGTGATTTCAGAATTTTTGTTATTATTATTTTTTTTATTAATTTAAAATTCTAGCTGAAGCAAGCCAGTCATTGGCGAATTTTTTATTCTGAAATGAGAATAAAAAAAATCAGGAGTATTAAGTATCTTTAGAATGTAATTAATTCTGCAGAAAAAATAAAATTTTGTATTTTTTCCAGCTATTTTAGTGCTTCAACTATTTCTTTACTCTGTTTTTTAAATTTAAAATCTATAAATATGAAGATGCAGAGTATAACAGTTTTGGTTATATCTATCATTTCAATTAATGTTATTATAATGCTTTCTTCAATTTATTGTTGTGTTATTGTCGGAGAAAATAGTGACTTCGTTAAGTCATGAAAAATTCTTGGAATTAGTCATGAAATTGAAAATCTAAAATGTAGCAGATGTCCTGTTTATGGTTGGTCTGTTGCTACATTTTATCACTTTTTATAAACAATACTGTACTATTAATTAAAATATTTCGGTGAGAATTAATTTATATCATTCATGTTAGTTATATCTGCTAGCTCATTTTGAGATAGAACAAAAAAATAAAATGGAGATTAGCTGGAGTCAGCATATGTAACCAACAACCGCTTCAGATTATGTACCTCTTGGCTAAGCAAATATGTACCACCATCCTTTCAGATATGAGTTTTTCACCTCTTTAATCTTATATAGAATTAGTTTTATCGTAGACAATAATTGTTGAGCTGTTTTGTAGAGGTTAATAATTTTAGTCTTTTTTCCCCCCATACTGTCCTGGCCTCTATAGAAAAATTTACACAAATGCTATTTGTTTCAATATTAGAAATGAAAACAGCATCGAGAAAAAAAAATCTTTCGTGTTGTTGTAGTTTACTTTTAAAAAACTCTATCGAAGTTCAGTTGTGGAACATTCTACAACCTCTCTCGTGATTATATTAGTTGACTCGTAAAACTCTTACTCGCTATCGCAACGATCGAATACGCCACCTGCGGAGAAGACCAGTTCCATGTCTTGACCATACCTCCTTCCCTCTTCTCAGTTATAGAGGAATTATGATATTTTCCCTTTTCTTAATATTTTTCGCATTTAAGTGTCAAAAGTAATTTTTTAAAATTTTCAGGACACTTTCCTTTAGAACTACAGTACCCTTCCAAATTATTAGGGACACTTAAAATTTCTAAAAAAGTGTCATAACTTTTTCAAAAATGAATCAATTTTCATAAAAATTTCAGGATATCATGTTCAGGTCTTCTACTTTCACCTAAAAATTACTAATTTAATTTATCTCACTTTTTTTGCAAAAATGTGCACATTTGAACAAAGCAATTTTTTTTTTAAAAAAAATATCAAGTTTGACTAGTTGCTACTTTGTAACAAAATTTTTTGCATAAAAATTATTATTTACACATTAAAGTACAAGTCATTAACTATATAACGCGCTAAAATAAATGACTTACGATTTTTTTTGACTGAGATATGAGATTTTGAAATTTTTTTGTCATTTATAGTGAAAACGAAATTATTGTGAATTCGAAAATTATTTAGTATAGATATTATTGCAAAAGCAAAAGCTTGTATTGAAAGTATGCAGCGAAGAATAAACGCAGTTATACAAGTAAAAGGACATGTGACAAAATATTAAGATTTTCTTTAATATGCTTGTTTTTGTAAAAAATTTTTGAATTTTATAATAAAATTAAATTTCTTGAAAAAATTGTTTTAAAATTGTTATTGCAAATTTACAAATAATGTTCCTGTTTCTAATAATGTTTTAAATAAAAAACTTAATTAATCCGAATAAGAAAGTTGCAAAAAAATAATACTAAATACTAAATAATTTTCGAATTCACAATAATTTCGTTTTCACTATAAATGACAAAAAATTTTCAAAATCTCATATCTCGGTCAAAAAAAAAATAAATCGTAAAGTCATTCACTTTAGCGCGTTTTAAAGTTAATGACTTGTACTTTAATGTGCAAATAATAATTTTTATGCTAAAAATTTTGTTACAAAGTAGCAACTTGTCAAATTTGACATTTTTTTTTAAAAAAAAATTGCTTTGTTCAAATGTGCAAATTTTTGCAAAAAATTGAGATAAATTAAATTAGTAATTTTTAGGTGAAAGTAGAAGACCTGAACATGATATCCTGAAATTTTTATGAAAATTGATTCATTTTTGGAAAAGTTATGAGAGTTTGAAAAATGACAATTTTTTAGAAATTTTAAGTGTCCCTAATAATTTGGAAGGGTACTGTATGTTTAATGTAGTCTTAGTCATCCCCTCTGCAGAGTATCAATTTTGTGATAGCATGCCTTCGAATTATCCCCAGGGATGTTTCCCAAACCGTCGCCAATAGCCCATTGTACAGCTCTAGTGAGACGTAAATGAACTAAAACTACAACAATGTAGTTTTCAGTTCCATATAGTTTCCTAACTTAATCCATTTATCCAAGTATTTTAATCTATTTGAAAATCAAGACATAAACTAACGTACTTCCTTCTTCTATGACTCTCTGCAAGCTAATGGTGAAAGCAGGTGAAGTGTTGCCATAGGTAGAGAGTTCTGCTCTACACCACCTGTAGCTCATTTCGAACGCCACTTCTAAACAATAGTTATTTCAATAATATATAACAATACTACTTTGTGGCAAATAACAAAAGGATTCAGGATATATATATATATGGATGGTGTTTTCAATATAAATGAAAACAATATCGAGTTCAATACCTGCTCTAGATCCGGTAAGAAAGTTTGCAACTGCTTACTACAGCTTATTCTACGAGGCGATATTTTTAAACGGATAATTTTGTTTTCAATAAAAGAAGTAAATTAGATAATTTCTGAGCTCAAATCTGCCGTATTTCATAAGATGTTATTAAGTTATTCTGGTGAGTTTCAAGTGAAAATTTGTTTTAGTTATCTATAGATATATTGTTTAAAAAAAAGTGACATGGTTTCCAGATTTTGAAAACCTCGCTTTTTTGGCAGTCCTGATTTGGCCTCTTTCCATTTGTTTATTGCTGTTTGTTCTTGTTACAAGCTGTGCGCTATCTTACGCTAGTGTTATAGCCCCTTTAGCATTGTAAACACAAGTAATAAGTAATTAAATATAACGTTTGCAAGAATCTCAAAACACAATGATCACGTTGTGAGCCTAATGGCTTTAAAATACATCGGAAACAGTAACCCGGAAGTATAGGCGGTATGGAGCTTGCAGCGTTCCCTGATGTAGAAAACACATTCCACACACACACATATATATATATATATATGTTTGTATGTATACACACAAATTAAAGAAAATAGACTTATCTACTTCAACAAACGAGCTATGATTCTAAAATCAAAGTAAAATTAAAACATTTAAAATTTTCAAAAGCTCAATGAAAGGACCTAGTACAAATCTTATGAAAAATAATTATCTGTTAAATTGGTTAAAAATTCAAAATGCCGTAGTTAAAAAAAATTCGGATCAAAAGTTTTCATGGACGCAATGTCGAAAATTGTTTCCGGAAATACGCAGCCTCTAACATAAATAGTAATTTGGCAGTTGTAACATTGTATTGGTCCTCGACCTCCTTGAAATCGTTCGATTTTGATCGGGATCTGCTGTATGTTGTTGACTTGGAATACTCTATGGTTATTCGTCGTTGATGTTAAGATTATGAGAAAAAGTGGGATAGGAGCCGACAGGACTCTCCCATTCTCTTTTTAAACTGCACTATTTTAAAGGTTTCAATATTGTTTTTCTTTAATTCTGTATTGATGGCATCTGTATCAAAGTCCACAGGCAGGTCCCGGACCAAAACCTTAAAAAATCTGGCTTGCGGTGTTATTTCTGGTTTGCTGGGCGGATCCCGTGCTTTGTCGGTATCCTCCTTAGGTTTTGTTGTCGGCAAGATAGTGGCGTCATCTGTTGAGTTATGTTGGCTGTAGTCCATTCCACCTTAAGTTGGCACTGGAGAAAAGGGTAAGCAGACCGGATTACAGCCGTTGTCATGGAAACTTGGTAACTCTTTAAGTCGGTTGGGGGATGAGGTAGCAAAAAAGGGAGAGAAAGTGGCCAGTGTTGGCGTTAAAGAAAACAGAATGCGATTTTATTTTTAAACCAAGAATCTTACTAAAATTTTCAACAGAATACAGAAAAGAACACGATTTTTTTAGAGCATTTCTAATAATTATTATTTTAAGATACTAGTTGTAAGCTGATTTTTCTTATTATGGTTTTTAAAAAGTAGATTTTCTTATGATTTTTAAAAAACAGATTTTCTTATTATGATTTTTTAAATAAACGAAACTAATTTAACAACAGAAAAAATATATATATTTAAAAAGATTTTTTTTTCCAATATCCAAGTAAAAAAAAAGAAATGCATAGATGCGCATAAATACTTTGTTTTAAATATTTATTTTTATATGCTACTTATTTTTTGTAGATTAATGTACATTTAATGTTAATTTATCCCACGTTGGCGTTTTGTGGGGAAAGGAAAAGTCAACATAAGCAGGAAATTATTGATCATGAAAAATATCATACCTATGTTTTTTAATATTTACTGCACTTTTTTTTATAAATAAAAAATTCAATTTTTTTTTTTCAGTAAAGGTTTTTTTTTTTTTTTTTTTTTTTTTTTTACTATAAAAGTAATTTTTTTTCTGAAATATATCTGCTTGCTGAAATAAATTTAAGCAAACTAAAGATTAGTAACTTACAAAAGAAAAAAAAGCTATCGATTAATAAGTAACAAAATAATACAAACTAACAAAAAAACATGCTAACATTTAGTTGTTTTTTTTTCCAATGGCAGGCACTGAAGCAACAAAAAAATTAGCAAGTAATTAGCAACAAAAAAAAGAAGAAGAAAATCTAACAAGGAATCACAACAAAAAATTAACAATTGATGCACAAAAAAATTAATAATTATAAAAAACGAGCTAACGATAAATAACTAGTAAAAAACAACAAATTGTAGATTAACATTGTAAAAACAATTGATTAACAGTTAATAACTAATGAAAACAAAACAAAAGAACAATTAAGCGATGCGAGTGAAAGAAAGCGAAATAAGAAATGGCTAACCAGTGTAAAAACATAGCCAACGCGGCAATTTCCTTGCTAATCTAATTGAAAAAACTAATTCAGCGCCAAACTAAAACACCTCCTTCTTCTTTGTACATTCGCTTTACTGAGAAGGTATTTATAAGTTAAGTACATTTAAGCATGAAAAACTTTTAATACATGTTTCAAGATAAACTTTTCTTATTATGCAACATTTATTTATATTTGTACGCGCATTCAAACTGCAATTAATTCCAAAATAGCGAAGAACTACTTTTCAAAGGCGGAGTATTACATTCCCTACCCTTCCCTGCAGTGCCAACTTAAGGTGAAACGTAGTATAAAAGAAGGACAGCTGTTTGTAGACATGAGTGTAGAAATATCTTCAATTATTTTGACTGCATTTTGCTTTTTCTTCTTCTTTTTTCTTTTCTTTGCTGGTGGTTCTGTATTATTATTAATATTGGTATCCGTGTCAGTTTTTGTATTCGGTGTTGTATTCAGGTTTTCATCTTTATTTTCCATGGTTTTGTCTTCAGTGCTTGGATTAGTTTCAGTCATTATTGATTCAACTTGAATGGATTTTTTTATTCATCTCCTTGTTTTCTTCTGCTTGAAAGTTTTTCCTCTTCCATCTGACGTGATAAGCTAAATTTGTCAGTTTTAGGAAATATGAGTATTCAATAGTATCCAGGGTAACTTGATCTTATTTGAATGAGCAGTTTGCTAAATAATTTATCTAAACGAATCAGCTCCTCTGTATGAAACTGAGGGTAAAACTCTACAATATCCTCAATGCGTTCAAGTTCAACTGATGGAAAATATCTTTTTGGAATCCCACAGGCAGCAATGATTTCTTCTAATGACGTGGATTCTTGGCAATGCGACGGTGAATTACGACCAGAGAGTGAGCCCTTTCCACCACGAGCTGTTTCATGATACGGCATGACTTGAAAAAACAAAATGGCGGGCTCAAAGTCTAGACATCAAAAATTAAATGATCATTCAAAAATCAGCATTGAGGCCTAGCAGCGGTTAAATATCGAAAATGTCTTACCCAAATGGTCAGCATCAAATGGTGGGACAGCAATTCCACGGCTTCATCGGACTTCGCCTCTTTTCACATTGACATCAGCTTGATCAACGCCATCACTAGAGCATTGCCTGACCCAGCATGGCATGTGAGCCTTAGCATCCGAAAAAGTGGTGAATTATATAAGCCTACGAATTCTTTAGAAATAGCAGTGGATAAAAATATACTAATTTGAATTTATTAAACCAAGAATCACAATTAATAAACTACAATTTGAAAATATTTATTCTCTTTCGGGAATAAGTTGGTATCTCTGTCTATATAAATAAAACTATTTCTGTGTGTTCTATATTTCATTAATTTCTTCAAACCTTTTTTAGTAATAATATAAAAAAATTAATAATTTACTCGAATTATGTGTTTCCAATAATTTTGGCCCCACCAGTGACCCCCGTGGCGCGACGAACAAACTCAATGCTCACTGCTGTACATTTTCATTACTTCTTATGAGATGGTGCCCTTGGGCGACTGGAATAATGTCTATAGTTGGGTAGATAACAAATCAATACCTCTGGGGGTACTGATCCAGGAGTTTCCTTGTCTTCTGGATTGGTTCAAAATTACCAGGCTACGGAGTTGAACATTAGTAGTCGTAAAACCCATGAAATTGGGTCGGCTGTTCAACGACGGTTATAAAATATAAAATAGTTGGGTAGAGTCATCACCTCCTACATAAAAAAGCCTCCACACGGTCTTTTATAATTAGTCCGTTCAGACTATTTAAAAAGTGAACTAGTTGTGCGCACGAACCCAAAACCTTTTATAAAAGTAACTGAGAGAAATTCATCATATATATTTGAGAATTGAATCTGTAGTAGTTGACAAGTGAATAAGGTAAACCGATAATATTCATAAATAAAACAAATTTTTAGTCATATATTTGCTACCACTTTCTTACTTCAACTAGATTTTGTATTAAGTGACTCGTTCGGAAAGTGTATATCCTTCACAGTGGTCTGATCGGACTACCGTGTGGAGGCTTTCAGTTATAAGAGGCGTTGGTAGAGTGGCGAGCGAAAACACATTTGCGAAAGTCACTAATCAGTATATATACTAAGAGTGATAAATCCTAAAATATAGTGGGGTCAGCATAAGTGGCAGAATAAAGCTAGGGGTAGCATGCTCGCGAGTCGAGGATCACCCTTGTGGTCATTTCCTCTCTTTGCGATCATCCATATAGATATATAGAGGGGGCCACTCAGGGCCGGATTAATCTATAAACACACTAGGCACGTGCCTAGGGTCCACGAAATTCAGGGGCCTACGAAAAACTTGGGAGAAAAAAATTTGTTGACAAAAATAATTTTTACAACTAACTCGACAGGTCAAAATAAGTCAAACAAGTCATAATGGTATTATCGATATCAACTGCAATATCGGCAGTATGTCGGTATTGCAGATAAAGTTCGATAAACAAATTTGTAAATTAAAATCCATATTAATAAAAATGTAAAAAAAAATATGCAAGAAAATTTTAGCATATATTTTGAAAAGAGGGGAGGAGTGGGGGAAGGAGGGGAGGGCCCAAAATCCGGCTCTGAGGTCACTATTTATTAAACTTCGATAATATGCAATCTGAAAGCAGGAATGCAGTTATGGGGTTGCGGTTTTTCATGTACACAGACAAAAAGCATAGAAAGTTGGCAGCCCTTTTAAAGACTGTTTTGAGAGAAAAAAAAAATGATTATAAGAGGTTTCCGAAAATATTTTTATTAACCCTTTCCAGAACTACAAATTTTGATTGATAGTTTTAGTCAGGACTAACATTAGCAAGGCAAATTCGATCTTAATCTGTTCTAAAGATGCCAACTTGCTCCGCTTTGCAAAAGATCATTTTGTAGTGGTAGCAAAATTTAAGTTATTTTTGATTTAGTATTTTTCATTCTAAGCAATTTTTCCAACACTACGTATCAAAGACTGTAAATATGATATAAAATGAAACTTTATTGCCCTTAAATCTACTTCACTGTCCCCCCAAAATAAGTAATGATATCAAACTTTAGGATACTCAATTCTCATTGGTCGACGACGCATAGCCAAGTCGTTTTTAATTTTTTCTCCGGCCGATTTAATTTCCCGGCGTTTTTACTGTATTTACATTAACCCTTCTCTTATTGGTCGATACTCCGTCGAATCAGCTGCTGTGCATAGTTTTTTTAATATTCGTATTGCTTTGCAATTATTTTTATGACTCGTATTATCATCTGTATATATAGCTATTATGTTTTATTATTTGCCGACTGGCCTGTGTAGGGGCAGGGAACTGTCCTTTCATCAGAAAGGTTCTGGCTTCGAATCCCGGGCAAGCATCGATGTTTCTTTCTCTCTATCTGTGTTCTATGCCCTTTCTCCTTTGTGTGTGAATGTGACCCGCCCTATAAACGGGTTGTGGTAGTGTGACGTGGGCGACGCTGCTCCATCGCCGTGGCTTCGCCACAGGTGCCCACTGGGTAACGAAAAGAGAGTTAGCAGTTCTGGCACTTTCTGTGGCCGATGGACAATAGTTCCAAATACCCGCCATTAAAGAAAAAATGTTTTATTATTTAATACCACCCAGTTTACTGATTACGATTTTATTCTTAGCAACTTTCGGTTCTGTACATAGTACTTATTCGGATTTTTATTATTCGGATTTAATTTTTCTTTTTTACCAATTGTGTTTGTTATTTTTGTACATAATTATTTAATCCTTTTTGCATACCAGTATCTTAAGACTATCCCGTTTGTTACGTAAGCAAACAATTTAGGATGAAGAGGCAAGTGCCGAAAGGCAGGGACCTCGTTAAATACAACTACACTAAAGCATCCCCTTAACTACTCGCGGCCACTCCTTTAAAAAGTAGGCGTAATTATCCTTATTCTACAAGTTTTATTATTTAATTCGCTACCACTTTATTAAAACTTTTACGGAAAGTGGAGCAGTTGGTATCCCTGCTGTTCATTCTTACTGAAGCGATATACCTAAACTCCTTTTTATTCCAAGAATGGTAGTTGCTTAATATTTTAAAGTAATTAGTTTTAAATTTTTAGTAGTTTGTAGCATTTGTCGAATTTGTGTTACCTGTCTGACTACACGAGAGAGGAGTAAAAGAAGCCTGGCAACTAAAATTTTTACAACATGTTTATTTTTTATAACAGATCCGTATGATTAATGCAATATAGAGAAAATTATTATTAATATGACTTTTAGCATAGAGATTCATGGATATTTCATTTCGTCCGGAAACAAGCAGTAAAAAAAATATATTACCAGATTTTTCTTCTTGCCATTGTATGAACAGCCATGCAAATGGCAAAAAGAAGAATGAGAAGACTTCGAAGAATGAGATTTGCTGAAGTTTTGATACCATGCTTTCGTCTGAATGCACGATTCTTTAAATATTTGTAGTAAAAGGAAAATAATAGCGGAAACTGCGGAAACTAAAACATGGTGCATCGGAGTACCTGGCCAGAAAGGCCACCTCCGTAAATTATATGATTACAAACTGAATCAAAGGCATTGATATTAAAATTATTTGGGTTAGTAAACTTAATGATAGGTAGATAAATAGTATTGTGGTAAAAGAAGATAAAACAGGGATAACACAGACAAATAAAGTCATTAATGCTTTAATAAAAAATAAAAAAAATAAAAAAAAAATATCTATAATAAGAATAATAATAAATATAAAAAAAAAAAAAAAAAAAAAAAAAAAAAATTTATAAATAAAAATACATTATTTATTATTATTTATAATTATTGACAAATAAGCAGTTAGTGATTAGCATTGTTAGTAATTGTATTAATAAATAGAATCAGAATGAGCCGCAGTAATTCCGCGAAGTAATTCTTGGGCCTACCCAAGAAGGTGGGAAAGGGTAATGATGAGGAGCCTGTCAGGGGGATAGAAAAATCAATAATACGAATCAGACTATGTCTTGAAGATTTTTATAGTAATGGAGAATGGCCTTAGGCCGTCTCCTGCACTTAGGGTCATCTGGGTCGTAGTTAGAGGAAGACCATATAAGGGGGTTGGAGTGTCCAGTGCTCTTAAGAAAATATTTAAGAGATCTATTTTTGTATAAGTCGAGAAGGCTAGGCGTACAGGTGTCATTACGGATATTTTTGTTCCTGAAATACCAGGGTGAATTTGTGACATTGCGGAGGGTTTTGTTATAAGCACCCTGTAAGAGCTTAAGATTTGTCTTTGCAGCCCCCCCGAAGGCGGGTGCTGCATATGTTAAAAGGGGAGTGAGAAGCATTTTAAAAATTAGAATCCTGTTATTAGTGCTGAGGGGAGAGTTCTTTTTTAGAATAGGATAAAGTGCACATTTTGCAGCTATGAATTTACTCTTAATGTTTTTAAAATGATATTTGAAAGTCAGGGTTTTATCCATAATGACACCTAAGTACGTGGCCTTCGTTTCCCATTTGAAAGAGAAGTTGTTATCAATGATAACATCCTTCTTGTAGGTCCTTTTTCTGGTGAATAGCAGCGCCTGAGTTTTGTCGATATTGAGGGCAAGTTTCCAATTTTGGAAGTAGTCAATGATGGTGAGGAGATGGTAAATAATATTCCTGTTGATATCGCTGATATACTTGCTTTGTGTGGCAATGGCTGTATCGTCAGCGTACAGTGCAGTCAGAATACCAGCATTTCTAGGGATATCATTAATAAAAATTAAAAATAGGAGGGGTCCTAATTTGCTCCCCTGGGGAACACCGCTACTAATGGGTCTTAAGGTTGAGAAGAAGGTGTTGCAGTTGACCATGAACTTTCTGTGTGTTAGGTAGGATCGTATAATTAGAATAAGTGGTCTAGGGAAATTGTATTTAATTAATTTATAGATAAGTGCATCGATCCATACCTTGTCGAAGGCTTTAGCCAAATCGAGAAAGACAGCACCTGTGTGTTTGTTGTGTAACCATCCTTCGTGTATATATTCAATGAGCCTGATGAGTTGGTGTTGTGTGGAATGTTTAGGGCGAAAGCCAAATTGCTCATCGATAATAATGTGGTTATCATCGCAGAAGTCTCTCATTCTGCACAAGATGATGTCCTCAGCAATTTTGCTCAGTGAGGAGAGTAAACTGATTGGTCGATAGCTGTCTGGTTTTGTTGGGTCTTTTCCTGGCTTTAAGATAGGTTTAATGACTGCTATCTTCCAATCAATGGGGAAGTATGATAAGTGTAGAGCTGAGTCAATAATGCATGTCAAATAGTGAATGTAGTTAAGGGGGAGTGCTTTGATAAGTCTATTATTAATTTTATCTTTACCGGGTCCCTTATTATTCTTAAGTTTTTTAATGGAGTTAATTACATCACTAAGAGGGACCGGTGTGTGGGTGTCAGGGTCAGAGCTGCAAGAAAGAAAATTATTAATACCATCTCTAACCTCTAGGTTAGTTGTATCATTTCCGACAAGGTCGTTGGTAAACTGCAATTCAAGACTGTCAGAAATGATGTTGGCTTTCATATTGTCGTCAAAGATGACAGAATTATTATGTTTCAGGGGTGGGATGCTTGAAGATTTAGCCTTAAATTTGTTGACTGCTTTCCAAATTGAGTTATCTTGGACAGATAGGTCTTTGATATACTCGGTGTAGGATGATTGCTTGTGTGCTCGAAATTCTCTCCTAATTTTAGCGTTGATCTGATTCATTCGAGCTTTGTCATTTGGGTCACGGGACTGTTGCCACAGTCTTCTGATATTGTTTCTATCTCTGATAAGGTATCTTATATGAGGGGGTGCATTGCAATAATTGTTAGCTTCCACAAAAAATGAAGCCTCTTCTTTAGCCTTGTTAATAGAGTTAGTGAAGCTGTTAACCAATTGATCTAATTGGGTTGGGGTGTCGACAGGAGAGCTAACAAGGGGGGAATTAACTAAAATACAATTAAATTTATTCCAGTTGATTTTATTTATTTTATTATTAAGATTATTGGGGACATTAATATTGATGCTAAACTTAACAGGTAAATGATCAGAACAGAGTTCATTTAAGGTGCTAGTATTGATGAGGTAATTTAAGTTTCTAGAAAGGGCGAAATCGATCGTATTAGCTGATAAGTTCGAGATCCTGGTATTGGTGGAGGGATAGTGTACATTTAATTTAGCTAAGTTGATGAAATTGAATAGAGAGGTACCCAGGCGGTTGCTATCATTGTTGTTCCATGTGCTGTGTTTAGCGTTGAAGTCACCAGCCAAAAAAATAATCAAACCGTAGGAAATTAGATTTTCGAGGTCGCTGATAAAGGCAGCCGGGGCGTTGGGGGGGACATAGACGCTAGAAATGACAACAGATTGGGAGGGGGAGAAAAAAAGCTCAAGGGTCGTTGCTTCTAAATAATTAAAGTTAAGGTAATCAAGAAGTTTATGATTAATATTCCTTTTAATGATAATGGCAGTACCACCACATGCTTGTGTATGCCATCGATGTGACTTGGTGTGATAAATTAGATAATTAGGTATTTTAAAAAAGTGAGCAGTGACAAGTTTGGTTTCCTGTATTAGTAATATGTCAGGGGAGTATTGGTTGATAAAATGTTTAAGTTCGTTAATTTTACTACGGAGGCCATTGGCATTCCATGATACAACAAGAAGATTTTTAAATTTACTGAAAAAGGAGTTGTTCATTTATTATTCTTTGAAGGGACTGATTTTGAGAAAAGAACTTTGATTAGATCTACTGTGCTATCAGCGTTTTCTAATTTATCAACCAGATCAATGATATTACCGAATTTATTCTCTAAAATTTCGATAAATCGAGCAACTTTTTGAAAAGTGTTTTCTACACGTTTATCGGCGTTTAGGGAATCTATGTCATCGGGGGGTAAGTCAACATCTCTGCTGGCCACTTGGGCATAGGTCGGTTGACCCAGAGGACGGGTGTACCTCTGTTGGGTGTAGTTAAATTGATTGTAATTATTTCTGTAATTTGGTCTATTGTCATTTCTGTTGTTTATAAATCTGTTCATTCTGGACTGAGGGGCTTTAATACATTTTCTATAACTGGCTGTGTGCTCACCACCGCAAAGCACACAAGTGGCAGGGATGTCACGTGATTTGGTACAATCCTTTGACTGGTGATCCCCAGCGCATTTAACACACCGGGGTGCACAGCGGCAGTTGGACGCTCCATGCCCCCATGATTGGCAATTAAAACACTGTAAAGGATTTTTCCTGGGTTTAAAGCTCTCAACCTTGACCTCAACGTATTGAAATTCACTAAGCTCATAAATAGTTCTGTAATCACTCATTTGACTGAGGTAAATAAGAAATATAGGTAAAGGATTTTTGTCTCTAGTTCTTTTAAGTTGCTTAACATCAATTACGCTGTAGCCAAGGTCCAGGAGATCTTGTTTCACTTCCTCAACAGGGGTGCGGGGGTGAATTCCTTTAATAACAACCTTAGCTGGTTTCTCATTTTTATTGGGGAGTACCCAGTAATCTATTTTAACTTGGTCTAAAATTTTTGTAATATGTCTGTGAACCTCTGAATTTTTAGGGAAGACAAGAATAGTCTCATTACTGGCGAATTTCAATCTATATAGTTTTTTATCAATTTCAGTGCTTAGGGTACACACAAGATTCCTAGGCTCCATGTTTTTAACGTTAATAGGGGGAGTGCTATCGTTATTATCATCCATAACATCGTTATAAAAATCAATATCGGGGTCAAAATATTCATTTGATTTAGTTCTCCTGACTTTTATACTATTATCAATAACACTATCTTCGTCAGTATCACTATATTCGCGTGTTCTCTTGTTACTGCAAGAGGGGAGTGTCTCCATTCTATCATCATGGGAGTTATGTTCGTCATTATTATAACTAACACTAGATAGTGCCTCCATTCTATCATCATGGGAGGTCTTATTAGAAAAATTATCATTAATATCACAAGATAAAACATTTTTTAAAACAACATCAGATACATCATTATTTACGGAAGAGGAAGGAGAGGTAGGAAGTTTAGTTTTAGTAACTTTACGTTTCTTAGGCCAATGATTCAGCAAATAATCATACAAATTGCACTTACCTTCTAAGCTTGGTAAAGTATCAGTAAGGCTTTTGAGCAGATATTTAGATTGCTCAATCATAAAATTGTCATTATTACGCGATACGGACTGAAGATGTCCGCGTTGTTTCGAAATGCTTTTTATCCTCTCGTCTTTTAACGCTTTTACGACACTAGCACATTTAGTGAATTCCAATTTATTGAGGCTATTTGCCTCATTGAGGATATCTTCATCACGGCTCAATTTAGAGGGGATGGCTTCCCAAACAAATCGTGGTTTGTTTATACATAAATGCTCTGGAGAGTTATCCCTTTTAAGCACAGGAGTTTTCACAGTATCACAAATTGGTTCACTCATTTTGCAGACAAGAAAAAGTTATCCACGTGCTCCAATGGAGTCAAGTAATCTCCTACGGGGACCTCACTCCGACCTTGAAAAGGAAAATAATAGCACTAAACTAATATTTTATATTATATAAAATATTTAAACTTAAAGGTGGTTGTGAAAATTCTTTCATTATATATTTTTTTTATTCAATAGTATCAATACAAGCCCATTTAGAGTATTCGACAACTCTGAAGTCATACAAATTATCGATTTTCACAATGTCTTCTAAAGCAAATACTTCTATATTTTTAAAAAAAACGTGTCGTATCATTTTTGCATCCGGAAACAAGCAGTAAAACAATTTTATCACCCGACTATTCTCTTTCTTTGCCATTGTATGAACAGCCATGCAAGTATGTGAATTTCGATTTGTGAGACTTGCAGATGTTTTGATACCATGCTTTCGTCTGAATGCATGTTGCTTAAAGTTTTTGCAAGACACAACAAAAATATACGATTGTCAAATTAAAAACAATATTTTTTATAATATAAAATATTTAAATTAAAAGGTGGTAACAAAAATTATTTTTTTTTTATTTTTATTTTTTTATTCAATAGTATCATTATAAGCCTGTATAGTGTATTCGAGAATTCGACAACTCTGAAGTTATACAAATTATCGATTTTCACAATAAGCAAAAATTTCTATACTATTAAAAAAAAAAAACGTGTCGTATCATTTTTGTATCACAAAATATAAATACCTTGTGTTATTCCCTTCGCAAAACCAAGATTTTGATCTGAATAAAAAAAATAAATAACTTCGGTTACATTTTCCTCTAATGTTTCCTTTTTCAAACATTTTTTAACAGAAAGAACTAAAAGAACTGATTCTTCTAATTAAATATTGGAGACACCTTTGCCCAAAATCATAAATTCATAAGACACACAGTAAAAGATGTTGCCAAGTCACCATCATAAAGTAGGCACTGTCGCAATCTCTATTTACTATGCTCACCTCAACAATTGCAAAAATAGAGAAATAAATAATGAAAAAAATTGTTATAAGGAATGTTTTTCTCGGGTGTCCTCTCAGCTGTTAAAAATTATCAACGTTTTCATAGAGGTCGCCACTGGTTATAATATGTTGAGGAACAACATTTTTCTCTCTTGATATTAATGATCGCATCCTGCATTGTATCATCTCTTACTAAAGATTTGCTAACTCGAGACATAATCTGTTTCCGGATTATTTTCGCGATAATCTAGTTACGGAAATTCAGGTTATTGCGAAAAAGCATGGTGCATGTGGTGTAAGTTTATTATTTTTCTACATTATTTCGCTCCATTTATATTATTTATGTTTGCATTATTTATGTTCATGTGCCTTCGGAAAATGGAAAAGAATGATAGTGATGAATAATAACACATTTTTTAAGCTTTTTGTGGTAGATTTTCCCCCTTGCTTTTAAATAATTTTAAGTTTTATAATTAATCTTTCGAGCATAGACTAATTGGGGTTGTTGTCAATTATTTTTTTCAATGATAGTGAATTAACGCTGCATTTTTTTTAAACTAATAGAAATTTTTGAAATTTTTTTTTTTTTTTTTAGAAGTTGAACTTTTGTCTATATGACCTTATATGTATCTATTTAAGTTACTTGTGCTAAGTGGTGCTTAAAAATCTCAATTTACACTTATTAGAATAAAAATACATCATCCTTGCTACCGCTAGGAAAAAAATTATCTGCAACTACGGAAAATCTGTAGTATTTGATGTCTCTGTTCATGTAACTGATGGAGCTTTAACCATTAACTTTAGGGTAGTGCATTGTGGCCATAGTTCGAAAAAATTTAAAAGTGATGGCGAATGTCTTACATAACGTTTTAGTAAATCTTTTCTTTATATTTATAATCTTTTAGGTCGATTACATGTATTCAGTTGGTTAGTTATAACACAAATATTTAATTTACTAATATTTTTGATAGATAGTAAGTATAGAATAGTTAAATATTTTGTTTCTCTGTTCTATTGCTAACAGTTTATAAATTTTTCTGAAAAATGACTATCATGCAATGTTCGCAGCATCCGGTAAAAAATAAAAAAAGTGGTATCAAATTTACTCTAAAACAGACCTGTCAACTTTTACTCCTTCGGAGGAATTATTTGACAAGTGGTAGTGAAAAATGAACTGTTATGTAATTGTAAATAAAATTAACTTTTTTCAATTGCTATTGCTTACACTCATTTTCGTTTCTATAACTTGCTGTTATATATTAGATTGACTTTTCATCATTTATTGGTTGTCAAAATTTTATTAAATTGAATATATAAATCCAAGAATTAAAACAATTCCTTGCGAAATAAAAATGAAGTTAAATATAAAAATGATAAAAAGGAGATTAAGTATAGAAATGAAGTATTATGAACTATCCGTAGTTCTTGACAACTGTGTATAAATTTACAAACAAAAGTTTGAATTTAGTTTAATGCTAATAAATACTTAATTTTTGATTCATTTCGACTTAAAACTAAGCGTTGCAGTTTTGGAGCTAAACATTATTACTTAAAATTTTTAATATTCCGTGGTTGTTAAGATATCTTGTTTCATTCAGTTGTAGTTGTTGTAGTTTACTCACGTCACACTAGAGCTGCTCAATAGGCTATAGGCAACAATCAGGGAAACATCCCTGAGGATGATCCGAAGACATATCATCATAATTTTGATCCTCTATAGAGGCGATGGCACCCCCGCTTCGGTCGCCCGACGACATGCGCGCGAAGTCGCGCACTTTACAGTAGAACAATTAGACGAAGACCAATACCGTATATCCAAGGTACCTTCGCAGTCTGATCCACGTAGTTGCCCACCCGCAAGCTGACCGCAGCCAGTGATACTTGACTTCTGTGATCAATTGGGAAACGTGTCTTAATTATCAGTTCACTGCGGGACCGTTTCATTCAGAAATAGGAAAAAAATAGCATCTTCTCCAGTACTAATTTATCTTTTATAGAATGTTTTAACCATTGCAGTGGTGCCCCATGTTCAAAAACACTGTTTTCAAAAATATAATGACTAATAACTCACTATTTCTTTCCTAAAGTTTATCTTGAAAAAAAAGAACTAAGCATTTATGCTCAACATAATTTATGAATAGCCTAATATAATAATAAATAATAACAATAAATAATAATAGTAAACCGATATATTGCGTTAAATTAGGCATATGCAACATTTAAAACTCGAGTTGCAGCTAACACTAGGAAACATCTAATTAGAATGAATTTGAACTCCTTATTCATCAAGATACTTTTTACATCACTACAAACTGTTTTGTTTTGGCAACAGTAGTCATTTCCTATTTAAAACTAAAAAAAAAAAAGTTCTTGCACTAGTGTTAATACTCTTCGATGCAGTATAGCCAATCTGGTAATGGTAATATTATAAACCCCTAGAAATAAAAAACTAATTGTTTTGAAATGTTTAGCTACCACTATTCTTTAAACAACAAAAATCAGAGTTCCAACGACCAGGAAAAAATAAATGAGTGGGGTCTCCCTGGCCGAGTGGTATCGCTCGCCAAACGCTCTGTTAAGCGTGGAGGTGGCGGGTTCGAATCCCGCCGTTACCCTGGATGTATTCTTTGTGATGTCCTTCTCTATTGTGCTATCTGTTCTTCTACTTGACAAAGGTTTATAAGCCTTAATTGAGCACACAAGCCTGCAAATGTATGTTGTACCAATAAAACCAATAAATAAATAAGTAAAAATAAATGAGTAATGGCTAAGATTTTTCAATGCTTTCAACTTATTATTTATCTTTCATTGGAGAATTACGAAATTATTCCTGAGTTATATATTGCACTCATGTATATTTCATTCAAATTTAATATTTATTAATAGCTAAAAACACTTTGATATATCTTACTTTTGCTACCACTTTAAAAAAATTTCCAGACCGGAGAAACCCAGAAAATTTAAAGTATGTCATATTACACAGCTACCAACTACTACGGTTTGTCCGTAATATTTCCTTTTTATATTTAAAGTGGTAATAAATCGTTTTAATTCTTGGGTTTATTACTTTAATATGATTTTTTCCTACCCCTTAATTGCAGATAAATTTATTTTAAACATAAAAACAAGTTTTAAAATGTATTAAAGACAGAGCTGTATTGTCCGTCAAACGTTGCGCAATGAGTGAAGGCAGCGGTTTCGAAATCCCGCTGTTACCCTGCATGTATCTTTGTGCTGTCCTTCTCTGTATTGTGCTATCTGATTACCTATTTCTCAAAAGCTTATTAACCTGCAAATGTACGTAATTCCAACAAACGAAATTGAGTGTAAGTCAAAGAAATTGTAAGTTAATTTATATACAATTTCGTTTCAATAAGTCTTCCCCTACCGCTTGGGAAATAATTCATCAGAATGAGTAAAAGTTGACTGGTCTGAAATTATATTAAATAAAATTTATTGAACTAGAACAATAACAAAGTCTTTAAAAAAAAAAAAAAAATAGAATCGGAAGCGAGAAGATCTGAAAGTGAAAAAAAGAACAAAAAATCCCAAGGAATTGTGTTTATTTCTTCTTTCATCCAATCTGCAAATTGCATTCTTTCTTTTCATCCAATCTTTAAAATTGAAAGCCGGCTTTCTATATATGCATATATTTCTATATGTGCATATGTATACCACTTACCGCTGGGCATACTCTTCAACATTTGAGATTTGTAATTAACAATTTCTTTTTCAACATAGACAGACATTTTTGAAACAAATATCATTTTATGAAATTTTCATAAGAATTATAAAACATCAATTGCCATCTGCAGGGTTGCCACAAGCGACTAAAAATGAAAAATGTGGTGACTAATTAAATTCAAATCTTTATAAGAAGAGAAAAAAAAAATTAGCAGCTTCCAGGAATGCCATCTGTTCCGTTTTCTGTAAAAGTTATAAGAATTTTGTCGAATAAGGATAATTACGCCTACTTGTTTAACACGTTGAGCGCCGTGTCAGCCATCGGTGGCTGACACTGGACTTTCCATTTAGGCCGCGTCAGCCACCGGTGGCTGACACTGAAATTACATCTGAAAGCCTTTATCCACACTGTTTTTTGGAGATAGTCCGATCAGACCACTATAAAAGTAAACCAATTTACAAAAAGGCCATTTAGTACAAATCTAGTAAAAATAAGAAAGTGGTAGCAAATATATGTCAAAAAATTTGTTTAATTTATGAATATGATTGGTTTGTTTTACTTACTTGTCTACCACTACAGATTAAGTTCTCAAATATATATGATAAATTTCTCTCAGGTACTTTTATAAAAGGTTTTGGGCTCACTTTTTAAATAGTTTGCGCGGACTACCTATAAGAAACCGCGTGGAGGTTTCTGATGTAGGAGGTGATGCGTCAACCACCGGTGGCTGACACTGAAATTACATTTAGGCTGTGTCAACCACCGGTGGCTGACACTGACCTTTCTCATAGGCCGCGAAAAACAGCTGACTGACCATCACCTCCTACATCAAAAAGCCTTCACACGGTCTTTTATAAGTAGTTGTGCGCACGAGCCCAAAACCTTTTATTAAAGTAATTGAGAGAAGTTTGTCATATATATTTGAGAATTTAACCTGTAGTGGTTGACAAGTGAATAAGGCAAACCATTAATATTTATAAATAAAATAAATTTTTAGTCATATATTTGCTACCACTTTGGTATTTTAACCAGATTTTGTATTAAATGACTCGTTCGGAAAGTGGATATCCTTCACAGTGGTCTGATCAGACTACCTATAAAAAACCGTGTGGAGGCTTTCAGTTATAGGAGGCGTTGGGCTGACTGCGCATAGCATGATATAGAACTATAAAATTTACACTCTTTTATGGAATTGCAGAAAATTTATTCAAAATTTACTTAATTATTGTGATCCTTGGTTTAATAAATTCAATTTACTAGGTTTTTATCCACCACTATTTCTAAACAATGCGTAGGCTTATATAATTCACCGCTTTTGTCAGATATGTCATGCTAAACCTTTTAAAAACTAGCAAAATCTGTCTAATATTTGCAAATTTAGTTTGTGTGTTAGTTTTAGTTACGCTCAACGTGTTAAAATGTCCCCACGAGGTAACTGCAGTAAACTTACAATTAGTACGATATTTTGATATGTAGCTGTGGAAAAATTGCTTAAAATGAAAAATAATGAGCTAAAAATAACTCGAATTTTGTAACCGCTAGAAAATATTATTTTACAATGCAGAGCAAGTTGGCATATTTGTTTTCAGTTTACTATTGATAGTGGTCACGACTTTATAAGAATCTCACCCCTTCATCTGTCGATGACATAAGTACTTCTAAGTATGCATATTTTTCAAAATTTAGCTACCACTTTATTACAGTATCCGCTTGGTGCTTTGGCAACGCCTCCTTTAACCGAAAGCCTCCACACGGTTTTTTATAGGTAGTCCGATCAGACCACTGTGAAGGATATCCACTTTCCGAACGAGTCGCTTAAAACAAAATCTAGTTAAAATAAGAAAGTGGTAGCAAATATATGACTAAATATTTGTTTTATTTATGAATATTATTGGTTTGCCTTATTCACTTGTCGATCACTACAGATTCAATTCTCAAATATTTATGATAAATTGCTCTCAATCACTTATATAAAAGGTTTTGAGTTCATGCGAACAACTGGTTCACTTTTTAAACTGTCTGCGTGGACTACTTATAACAGACCGTGTGGAGGCTTTTTGATGTAGGAGGTGATGGCTTTGGACGTGCTGTATTAGGTCTGAAAAGGTTAAACCAAATGTATAAAATTGTATATTTTGTTTTAAATGTTTAAGTCTTTTGCAAAATTTCCTTTGTTGACTATCATATATTTATTCTTTTTATTAAGTATTTTATATTTTTACGCAAGTTAATACTAAGTACTTTAAAACTTTTGAAACGGGTAGTGGTTCTTTCCAAAATTTTTGTGGCATAATGAAATTTTATTTGTTCTTTTCCAAATGAAAATAAATGCTGGAAAATGTATATAGTTTTTAATTAAAAATTGGAAAATTGTATTACTTTCAGCTTTAAGACTACGATTTAAAAGACGGCGCATTAAAATCACCTAACTAAATATAAACTGTAGATAGGTCAAACATACTTACAAAATAAGAGCAGTTACATTAAACCTTACAATCTTAACATTTGTGTTCAAATAAAAAAATTATACTATCCGCACAAATTTTTTCGTTCAGACGGAAGCATTTATTTTATACATTCAAAAAATAATAGGCTAACCATACCTTTCTTGCTTTTAACGGAAAAGCCTTTGTTAAATGTAATAGTAAAATGTGCTAAAATTGTACTTGCCAGTGTTTTATTTTTATTTATTTTATTTTCAAAGCATGTAAAAATTGTGAGACGAACTATGCGAATAATTTCAATTTCGAATACGTTGTGTACTTTTTAATAAATATTTTCATAACATGTCAAAAATAACTTTAAATTTATTTTTCAATATGATGTAATATTTATTGGTATAAAGGGATATGCATATGCATTGAAACAAATGAAGCATTTATTTTTATACTAAAAGATTTCTGTCTGATAACTTTCGGAATGTTCATTCTCCTGTTACTTTCAGATGAATTAATTTGATACCCGAGAAAAAGCTATGTACGCAATTATAAATGGTTTCCAAATCTAATACAATAAAATTAAATATTGAAATATTTATTCAGTGTAAATTGAACAGGGAAAAAATAACTAGTGCGTGACGAGACAAAATTTGGTAAAATAAAGTTAATATTGTTAATTTTTGAAACTGCATCATTTTTATCTTATTTAAGCATACAGTATACAAATTTAAGGCACGCTTTACATATTAAAAAATCAGTTGAATAAGATAAACTTAACTTTATATTAAACTTAAACTTAACTTATTAATTGACTAAGATATCCTTACTTTAAAAGAGAATAAAAAATTGTTTTTTTTAATGTATAAAAATTAATTAACTTAATATTTTATTTTTAAAACATTAAAAAATGATATAATTGAATAAATAAAAAATTATGTGATTACATCCGATAAATAAATAAAAAAATGCATATTTATGTAAAAAATCAAACACTATAATATAATTGAAAATTAAATTAAACAGTGGGCATACAAGGAATCTATCTCAAAAGCAATAAATGTTAAGTATAAATATATTTTTAAAAACCTTGTAGCTGCATGTATACGCGGGTCTGTATACAACTACGCTTGTTGCAAAATATTTTACAGATTGGTAGGCAGTTAAAAAAAAAAAGCGTGGCTTTCAGAATTTTTGGTAATTTTGCCAACATATTAAAAGCTTCTTCGCGGGAGAGCTGGAGCAAATTGACATTTTGAATCATTTACCCCCCCAACCCCCATGTAGTGGAGCGGAAAATATTATAACTCTAAACCAAATTTACAAAACAAAGAATCATTCATTAAAACATAAACTTAGCTACCACTAGAAGAAATTTCTCCAAAAAGCGTGGAAAGCGTTGGCTACCCTGTCTAGATTAGAGAACCGCCAAACAAGGGATAAAAAGTAAGAGTTTCAAAATTCAAAGTTTAGGGTAACCCTAATAAGTAATTCAATTACTATTTCAGTAGTCTATAAATATTTATAAACGTAAAGAAACTCGTGTCGTTTTTTACTAGAATAAGCAAAGCAAAAAAATGCGGAATGACCGCCTAAAGACAAGACATATTGCAATGCTATGTTAAACTTTTAGCTGATTATGGCGCTGGTTCATAAGGGGTAAAGCAGTACATATTTAAACAATTCATATTTATGCATATTAATTGCAATAGCAATACATTTATGAAAATTACTTTTTTTTGGTACTTCACAGCCGAGCAAATGTAATTTTACAATCAAACACATTCAAGAAAGCAAGTCATGATGATACTGATATGTAGTATAGAAATACTGTTATGTAAATTAACTATTTTTATAAACTAAACTAAACTGAGTAAAATATCAAGGAGCCTATGGCCGCTCGCGGCCTTTTACCCATTCATCATGTACCTGATCAATGTAATAATTCGATGAGGTGGAGGGATAATTATTTTAATTAATACTTATTAAAGACTGCCAATTTCCAGAAAAAGTATTAAAAAAATGGTAAAAAATATCGATGAAACAAAATGTTTTAAATACGATCAATCTACTAAAACAACTTGCAATTTAAATATCTGACTTTCAACTAAATACCTAAAACTGATGTGAAAATTTAAGCACTGAAACATATTTTTGCCTAGCGTCGTTACACTGGGATGTTTTTTTTTCTCCTTTTTTTCTGAAACAGAAAAAAGTGGTACTACACGTGTTTCATTATTAGTATTTATTTTGCAAAAGTAAGGTAGTTCTATCTGCCGCAAATAAATATTTATATTAGGTAGAAAATTAAAGAAGAAATTGGGAGAAGTGAAAATTAGGTAGAAAGTGGTAAGTAACAGAACAAAACATCTACTTTCTTTCGTTTCTTCACATATAACTTTTCGGGGTCAGGTATTAACGAGTTAATATGACCTCATAAGACGGCTGCTACAACTTTTAAAACTTTTCCAGGCTGTGGCTAATCTTTTATCACGTTGTTCTTTCACGTTTTTAGCTAATTCAAAAATACCAACTTTCTATGTTTTTAGAAAAAAATTTCTTCGAAAGGCAGTTAAGTTTATATTTTAATCTATTACTCTACGTTTTGAAAATTTGATTTAACCCCTTAATTTGTGCGCTCGAGTTAATTCGAGAACGCTAAACAGGCCAAACTGTGCACACTCGAGATAATTCTAGCGACGTTGTATTTTATGCTGCTATAATTTTTCACACTCGAATATAATCGAGAATTGAAAATAACAATGTGAAAGCTAAGAAAAAAATCGTTTTATTAATATTTATCATTTACATATGATTGTAAGCTATAACACTTATTTATTCAAGAATAAAATATACAGAGATGGATGCCAACTTGCTCCGAACAGCAAAAGTATATTTTAAAGTGGTAGTTTATAAATTGTGTTTCTTGGATTAATAAATTCAATTTAGTAGAGTTTTATCCACCACTATTTTTAAATAATTCGTAGGATTATAAAATTCGCCTTTTTTAATTACTTAAGTCATGCTATGCCTTTAAAAAAATAAGCAAAAATAGTCAAATATTTGCAAAAATTACTTTGCAGTTATTTACTGTTTTTTTAAAAATTATTTTGGCGTGTCCGGAGCAGTTGGCATCTCTGAATATAGCCTGTAATCACGGAACAAAAGCGCAGTATATCAAAATTGTCCATTAAAAGAAAAGACAATGTTCCAAAGTGTGTTATTACATGAAAAGAAAAGCTTTTTTTTTTAACGGATTGTTTTCTTCAAAAAATCTGTTCAGTAAGAGGTTAAAATAATTTTTAAAAACACAACATGCAAATGATTTACACGTTGATAAAAAATATAAAAAAAAGCCCGCCAAATGCTGCGCGGAGCGTTAAGGTAGCTGGGTTTATATCCGCCGTTGAACAACAGACCCAATTTTATGGGTTTACGACCGCTAATGTTCAACTCCGTAGCCTTGTAATTTTGAATCAATCCAGAAAACAACGAAACTTCAGGATCAGTACCCCCAGAGGTATGATTTGCTATGGGAACATAGAGGACTTTATAGCACGACAGATTTAACGTGCATCAGTCACCATTTCCTACACGGGGTGTCTTCTGTCGACATGGACCGAACCCACGACCTCTTGGGCATGGACAAAGTGTCATGGCCAGTGACTGATAAAATTCTAAATTGTATACAACATATTTATTACAGTTTACTAATGAAAGTGAATGCAACGAGTGTGTTTGCTTGAAATATGAGTAATTTCAAATGTGAGTCTTAGTGGTAGTTGTGATTGAATAATTAAAGGAATAAAAAAATGAGTTTCTACCACTTATTATATTTTTAGTCACCAGTAGCTTCCCTGGGTAGCGGGGTCGAATCCTGCCATACCTCTGAATGTATCCTTCTCTGCATTGCGTTATCTGTCTTTTAACTTGACAAAGATTTGAAAGACTTTATTGAGCACACAAGCCTGCAAATGTATGTTGAACCAATAAACCAGTTCACATGTGGTGAGGCATCACCTCCTACATCAAAAAGCCTCCACACGGTCTGTTATAAGTAGTCCGCGCAGACTATTTAAAAAGTGAATCAGTTGTGCGCATGAACCCAAAACCTTTTATATAAGTGATTGAGAGAAATTTATCATATATATTTGAGAATTGAATCTGTAGTGGTTGACAAGTGAATAAGGCAAACCAATAATATTCATAAATAAAACAAATTGTTAGTCATATATTTGCTACCACTTTCTTATTTCAACTAGATTTTGTATTAGATGACTCATTCGGAAAGTGGATATCCTTCACAGTGGTCTGATCGGACTACCTATAAAAAACCGTTTTCAGTTAAAAGAGGCGTTGGGTGAGGCTTTTTTTGAAATGTTGGTAAAATTACCAAAATTTTTTTAAATCTTTAGTTGTTAATGGTCTACCGCTGTAATAAACAATTCTACCAACTTCTACGCTTATTGAAAAATGTTTTATTGAGTGGTAGCCAGTTAAAAAAAATTAGATATTTCTTTCTTGGTATTTTTACCAACATAAACTTAGCTTCTCTAGGAAAAAAAATTCCATAAAGCGTAGAAATTTGGCAACCCTCTACTAAATATTTCGCAAAAACCATAGTATTTGGCTCCTGCTAATTAAGCGCTATATCTCTCATTCACCTTTTTTCTAAAAGATAAAGACTGGTAGTTAAATTATTTCAGTATTAAAATTCACTTCTGTAAAACAAAAACATTCGCATCGCATTAACCAAAGTATATTAACATAATTATAGTCTGTTCTGAAATAAAACATTTACAATATCTCTATATTAAACATTTACAATATCTCTATATCTCTATTACAATATCTCTATACGCCAAAAATTATCAACTTAGGTTAAGTGCTAATATCTAACCACTTTTTTCATTACGGTACATTTTGCTTTTGTTGTGTCCTCGCAAATCCAACGTAGAAAGAGATGCAATTCGTTTTTTTTTTTTTTTTTTTTTTTTTTTATCATTAAAGGGGAAAACAAATTGAAGAATCGAAAATTGAAATCGTAATTCACTGTTTTCAGTACGAAATAATTTTTTCTTTTCAGAATTTTCGTTTATCGTTAAAATAACAAAGCTACTTTTCTTACCATTTCATTAACTTCATATTTGAGACAACAACTGTAAGACTTTTTAAACATTGATTTCCTATTTTAATTTTCCCATAATACAGCGGAAATCACTGAGTGAAAAAATTCTTTTAAAATATAAGACAAAAGTAAAGGATACTTTAATAATTTGAAATATCGCTATATCATGGCCTTAATTTCAACTTGACCTTAGTGAACAGATGCATAAAAAATGAAACTATTGTAGTAACGGAAAATTCATCTTCTTTTAGAAATGCAATTAAAAGAAGATTGGAGAATTTCAAATATTGCATTGAAATTTAATAGAATTTTTAAAAAATTAAATTTATTTCAAGGTTCTTATACTATTTTTTTAAAAAACTCGATGCTCTCTCGAAACTCCATATATGAGAGAGTAACTTTTTAAACAATGGCTTTATATTGTAATTTTTACATAACACGACATGAAGTACAGGTTGAAAAAATTCCTTTAAAGTAGAATAAGACGAAATTACATTATTTCGAAATCAGCACCGTTTTTTCTATAAAGAGATAGCTTGAAAGTGCCCTGCAATTCCGAGTTATCTCTTAATCGGAATGTATTGTTCCTTTTTTTTTTTTTTGCTATTTCAGAATAATAAGGAATGTGTGTCATTATATTTTTGAGCCTGATACAGCAGACAGAATTTATTTTCCTTTTTTTTGCAATTTAAATGAAAATTAAAATATTAAGTTATTCTTCACATAAAATATTAATTTTATATTAAACCGCTATATTTGACATGCTGATATAAAAATTTTGCGTTTAATTATAATATATCGAAAACTCCATGTAACCCATAAATTTAGTTACTTAAATTCAATGTTTCCCGAATATTATGAGAAGTGAACAACGAGGAATTTCAGCGGTAAGCATTTACTCTGCTGAGCTCAACAATTCAGTTTTCGAATTTATTACCCAATTTCATTCGAAAACAGTTGCACGCGAAAGCGTTTCGAATGCCAATGGCATTCTTTAAGATTGATTAATCATACGAAACATTCAATCAAGCGAATCAGTATCTTTTAGTTGAATGAATATGAATAAATACAGCTTGAAAACATCGTGTTTTAATATTTCTTTTCGAATAATGGGGAATTTCTCGTCATTATTTACATATCTTGTAGTTTTAGATTATTTTCAAGTTTAAACACTCTTTACGACATCACAGTTATATTTTATGTATGTTTCAAATTTTTATCCATGAAAAATTTTTGCATGTGATAAATTACGGGAATATCTACGTGCTTGAAGAAGAAACTTAAAATAAGTTATTTACATCCTGTAAAAGTTAATTTTTAGACGTTTGTTCTAGACCTGAAAATTTTAATTTTCAGATAGAAGTCACCGGCCGTAAGGCTCTTATCACTTAATAGCCACTTTTTCTTCAAACGGTATGAGTTTTGATCGATATCGATAAGTCCTTTTCATTCTATAGCAACTTTTAAAAAACTTTTTTTTTTTGCTTGGATTGTCATGATTTTTTTTTAAAATTCACATTAGAAATAATTTATGACAGTAAAAAGTTTATTCAACAATAAAAATAAAATATGTGACAAAATTTAATGAAACATACTAACTTTGAAGAACTGCATTTAAAAATATTTGGGAAGACAAAACACATTTCATTTTACACATTACAACTTTGAAATAAGCGAAAAAAAAAAAAAAAAAAAAAAAAACTTTTAAAAAAACCCTTCCTCATTAATCGTTCTGTCACAAATTGTTGGATTCTGCAGAATCAAAATTTCAGAACTATGTCGGCTGTTCAACGCTGGTTATAAAATATCTTTTGGCTGAACCCCATGTTATTAAATAAAATTAATAGCTCTAAATATACTAACAGAAAACTTCAAATCATTATAATCATATTTAACGCGACGAGTGAAGTTTTTATATATAATATAATATAATATAATATAATATAATATAATATAATATAATATAATATAATATAATATAGTATAGTATAGTATGGTATAGTATAGTATTCTATATTATAGTATAGTATAGTATAGTATAGTATAATATAATATAATATAATATAATATAATATAATATAATATAATATAATATAATATAATATAATATAATATAATATAATATAATATAATATAATATAATATAATATAATATAATATAATATAATATAATATAATATAATATAATATAATATAGTATAGTATAGTATAGTATAGTATAGTATACTATATTATAGTATAGTATAGTATAGTATAATAATATTCTACCACTCTGTTAAATATTTTTCAAAAGGCCTACGCCTTTTGAAAAATGGCAGCTGTATTTTCATGCAGCTGTATTTTTGTCGGGGAATTTTCTTCCTCTCAAAAAAATATTTTAAATTTGCAACAACAACAAAAAAATGTGCTGTTTTATGAAAGAATCGGCGATATGATTCATGCATTGTGTTATTATTAAAAAATATGGAAAAACATGTTAAAATTTTTATTTATGTTCTTTCAGACTTTTATAATACAGCTTTAACCATTTCTAGAAGTATTCTTTTCAATTTACGATATAAATTTTTACATAGCTGACAAAGCTTAAATAAAACATACTTTCCTTAGAAAAAAAAAAGAAAACATCATTGTTTTGTAAACTTATCCCATGCTGTGATTCTACAGTTACCGCAGGGGGGAAGATTTTGACGAACAATAATAACAAAAAGAAGAGAAAAAATTTCAAACAAATGAGTGTTTTTTTTTTTTATTTTTATTTTTTATTTTTTCGCTAACAAACTTATTCGGCGTTCAAAAGCATTTCAAATTGATGTAATTTTTTTTACGGGCAATAAATAATTATTGAGTATTGAGTATTATTAATTATTGAGTAATGTTTTGAGATTTTCAGAAATTTTAGAAACAGTGCTTTTTTCCCCCTTTCTTTTAATGAATATTTCGAATGACTTCGCAAGATTCGTATTCTTTGGTTAAAATAAAATAAAAAGATTTAATAATTGAGTTAGTTCTTCGTAATATATATATATACATACTAATAACAATGTAAAATAACATATAAAAATTTTAAAATCTTAAAAATAATTTAAAATCTAAAAATAAAATGTAATTGTGTGTCTTCATCAGGGGACACACTGTCTGCAAACACACAGTATATATATATATATATCTGTATATATATATATATACAGAGAGAGAGAGAAAGAATTTTCACAATTTGAAGTTGCTGAGAAATAATTTTTTTCAGTGATAGTGAACCAAAAAAGAAGTTTTTAAAACGAATAAAATTTTTTATCAGAAATTAACATTTTAAGGCAGAATTTTGTACAAATTTAGGTTAAAATAAGTGAAAAATGTTGTGTTTAGCATTTTAATAATTATTTTACTTAGCGTTTTTTTCTCAGTTTTTCAAATTTGGTTTTCTTAAATTTTTTTGGCAACAAACATTTTTTAAGTCTTTTTTTAAACTTTATTTTGTTACCTTTATCGTCTAAAATTGTTCATTTTTAAGGAAAAATAGTTCAAAAATATTTTTCTTTTCAAGTCACTAACCTTATATCTATATTACAGCAGCTGTCAGTGGCAAATAAATACTACATAAAAACAGAGCACATGTCTAAACTAGCATTGCGTGAAAAATAAATGTTATAAAATAAATTTATGACTCATACGTCTACAATATCGGGATAAATTTTATTTTCATTCTTGGAAATTTTAGTCGAAAATACTAAGTTAAATTTGGACAATTATTTGCAAACAGAGCAGAATGTGTTTTATATCCAGCTTAATGCTAAATTTCAAAAATTGAAATAAATTATTCAATCAGTTGTTTTCATAGATTTTTTCATTTTAATTCTTTATCAAGGTATTGAAGGTATTAAATGAATTTTTATCCTCCATTTCAATATTCATGCAAATAAGTTTTTATATACATAAGAGTAGAAATTAACTACAGAGATGCCAACTTGCTCCGGTCAGCAAATATATATTTTAAAGTGGTAGTTTATCATTTGTGATTCTTGATTTTATAAATTTAGTTTAGTAGATTTTTATCCATCACTTTTTCTAAATAATTCGTAGGCTTATATAATTCACCTCTTAAAGATAATTAGCTATGCCATACCTTTTAAAAGCAAGCAAAAATACCCAAATATTTGCATAATTTACTTTGCATTTATTTACCGTTTATTTAATAATTTTGGCGTGTCCGGAGCAGCTGGCATCTCTGTAACTAGCTTTAAAACTATTTTTTAAATTAAAAATTAAAGTGGTAGTTATTGAAATAAATTACGTACGTTTTGATCAAATTGAATTTTCAAACTTGCAAATAGTGATTGAACTATAGTTAAAAAATTGGTTGTATAACTATAAAAAACTATAATTCACGAAGTTCCAAACTGTTGTAAAATAGTAGTAACTTTAAATATGCGCGACGAAGTTACAACGTGATTGATACTGTACTTTTTTTCCTTTTTTTTTCTTAAAAAATTCTACAAATCTTTCTAAAAGCTGGGAAATTTTTGTAAGTTTTTCATACATACATGCACGTGTTTTAATTAATTTTAGTTATCTCGAGAAATCAATATTGCTTCGTAATCAGGACTATAATATAATTTTAAATTTTTGTATTTAATTATTTGAAAAGGCATTGTTGACACATACGATAATAGGAATGATTTTAAGTTACCGATTACACTTACCGGCATCTTTCTAAAATAATTTATAACATTTTCATCACAAGTTTGCCAGATTACAAAATGTGAAAATAGAAGCGTAAATAGAGGATAGTGGGATCATTTTATGGCAGGTTCTTGCAAGAGTACTGAAGCGCGTTTGATTTGTTAGTTGCTCGGATTGGTGGGAAACTGGATATGCGCAAGGTTATAATATCATACTGGAAATTTCCTATTTTATATTAAATTATGTTGAATTTTAATTATAAAATTTTAATTTTGAGGATTTTAGGGAAATTTTTACCATTTATTGAAAAAAAAATTCTTTATCAAATATTAAAAAAATTTTGGCCACGGATTTTCCTAAATAGGATTTGCACAAGGTAAAAATATAAATTTAGTAAACAGCGAAATTTTTAATAAATTTATTAATAATTATAACATACAATTAACTCAATGGTTTTATATAAATATTAATTTCATAAGATGGAATATCCATCTGTTATTTATCAAATTTTGGAAAAGTTCTTCAATTTTCTTTTCTTTTTTTTTTTTTTTTGATTAATAAATATTATTACAAATTCTTATAATTCTATTCATTTGATTAAAAATGGTATTTAAGTAAAAAGTAAATGTTTTTAGAAACATTAAAATTCCATGTAATTAATTTATTTATATTAAATTTAAAAGCGTTTTTTTATAGTATAAGTCAACAGCGCAGACATTTTCTTCTTTTTATACTTCATCCAAAAAACTAAAATTAATACTATCTTCATAATTAACAAAGCAAGATTAATTCCTCGTGGTAAATATTATTTAACAAAATTGCATAATTTTTAAAATTAAAGATAATTAAATCATCAATAAATCTAAAAACTAATTTAATTAAGAGTATAACTTTTTCATAATAGTGTAAAAATAAGTTAGTTAAAAGTGATGAAAAAAGTAGATCCTTGTAATATTTCATATTTTTAAATGAAATTTATTTTCAGTTGTAAAGGTAATTGTTAAAAAACACAAATATTAGTTAGAAATGCCCAATAATCAAAATTGCAATTAAAGATATTTTTATAATCATAGTAATTACTCAAAAGAAAATCTTTTAGTTTTGAAAGAAAATGCTATTGAAGCGATCTTGAAAATCAAAAGTCGCAAATAGATTAATTTTTTTTTCTTCATAAATTCTTAAATAGGTTGATTATAAGTGATAATCCAAGAAAAATCTTATTTAATAATATGGTTAAAAAAAACTTATTTAAGTAGTTACAGAAAATTGTGCCAGGTATAGATAAGTATTAGAACCATAAGTGATTGTTCTAAATTTAATAAAAAATTTTAAGAAATTTTAGAATGATAATAAACTATGGAAATTATATATTATTAATTTTAATTTTTAACCTCTTATAGAAATGTAAAAAAAAAATTTTAATATTATTATTTAAATTACTAAGCTTAAAATTTTTACAATAAAAATAGAACATAAATTATTTACAGAAGATTGCATATTCTTATCTTTGTCTATGGGGTATACATGAAATGCTTTTGTAGTTGCTTAATTGCTGGATCAATTTTAGAAAAATTTGCTGAATTGTTACTGTTATTGTTGTTGTTCCTTATCCTCTAATTGTCTGACAGAGTCAGACAAGAACCAATAGGGTTATTTCAATATTCTTTATTATTAAAATAAAAGTTTTTAATGCAATAATAAACAGCGCATTTCCATTTATTAACATACATTATGGAAAAGAGAATATATTTGATATCTTTAAACAAATATTATTGAAATCTTTAAAAAAGTATATTTTAATTGATATATGGTAGGAAATGGTTCCAAATTTTGTACCTTTTAACTTTAAATGTCTTGGTTCTAAGATTTCTGTAATATTTAATCTACCAGTAATAATATGTATGTGATGTTTTTCAACAAATCAATGTTGATCAACAAATTCAAAATAATTCTCTTCTTCACAGTGACATTCATAATTAGCTATATTTATTTTCTCTAAATTTTTGCTAACATCATTATAATTAAAAATAGTTCTACTAAGAGTTTGAATTTTAATATATTTACATTGTTTAATATATTGTTAATACGCGTCAACTATTACGTTTTTTATAAGGCATTTTATATAACTTTCATCATCACAGTAAAACAAAATGGCTTTTTATATATGCTTCTGAATCATTTGCAAGTAGTGGCTTGGAAAATAAGTTAAAAGACATATAATAATACATTAATACATAAACTCACTTACCTCTAAAACAATTTTTTCTAAAAAACTTTTTTTTTAAAAATTTTTCTAATGATTATGACTACTACTGTATGCATGGGTGAAAGCCCTTATATAGCGAGACGGAAAAGAGAAAAACCTGGTACGTAAGACATTTCATTCCAGCATTTTTTACGAAAAAAAATAAAATGTCTGTAACTACCAAGATTTATTTTAAAATTTTAGCATATATATAAAACTGCTTCTTTTCGCAAATAAAGTAGATATTGCTGAATAATTTAAAAAAAAGAATAAGTAAACTCCTCCCCATAACTAACTATAACTGAAAAAGTCTCGCTTTCACCCCTGACTATATGTAATTAAATATATATTAAAATGTCGAGAGAAAAAAATTAGGAATCAAGTTTTTTTAAAAAATACCTAAGAATTCTTGGTAAGTGGAATAATAGAAGAATAGTGGTCTAAATACTTTCAATAATTGTTTAGCTTTTAGATTGGAAGTGATAATTGAAATCACAATTTGCTTAAACAACATCGCATTAATTATTGAGCCCTAAATACTTCAGTTGAAACTATTTCTGATAAAGAAATAGTCAATGGATAGAAATAGGCATTGAATATGATATCCCCTTGGAATATCGTGATAATCAAATTTTTTTTTAAATAAACTCATTACATTAAGAATTTATTAAGAAATCCATTTTGCGAACATTTAAAATATGAAAATCAAATCTAAATAAATATTTCAAAATTTTGTAGTTTCACTGTGTCACACAGTTTAGCCCTATATAACTTATGTAACTCTTTCCGAATTACACCTGTCATAGAATTACTTAGTTCCAGCATTCTCAGACCGCCTGTTTAAATGGTAGAAACATTACAATTTATTACGTAAACATTTTACATTAATTAAACACTATTGAGATACACTTTAAAAACGCTAATAAAATATACAAAATTGCTCTAAACGAGTTTTTTTTATTCTCTTTTTTCTTGAGACTCTCTGAAAATAATTGCTCGATATCACAGAACAATTTTTAAAAAACTGTTAGAACGACATATTTAGACAATCCTACGCATGTCAACCTTGAAAGACAGCTGTAACAAGAACTAAAAAATAAACTTTGATTGGAATCCAAACCCCGGTTCTATAAGAACATATTTCTTCTCACAGGTGCGGCTACAATTTTTTGCTATAAAAAAAACACCATTTCTATGCATCATGATGTGCTTATGAATGTAATTAGTTCATAAGATAAAACCGCTCAATATTAATTATTTTAACCCTAAATGAACCTTAAGACATATTTATAAAAGATTGCAATTGAGTACCACTATTGTTTCACAACAGAATATTATAAATATTTATATTTGAGTTATTCAATAATGAAAAATATATATTTAAAAAGTGTTTTGTTCTGATAAGGTTAAATCAAGCTGTTTTAACCAAATACTTAGAGAGGTCATTAAATTTAATAAAAAAATTTTAGTTACATAATGATTCGAGCTCGTTGGTGTCAAGCTCGGATAGGAACAAATTGGATTCAAGCTCGATGAAAGTTGTTTTAGCCGTTAAATTTTGTTATCCCCTTTCGAAACTTTTTGTTTAAAGTGAGGTAACAATTTGTCTAATGTATTACTATTTGTTCTACATGTCCGCCGTTTTCTGGAACAATTATTATCTAAACACCATAAAGCTGAAGACTTATCGGCTTAACAACATAGACTTATCTAAACACCATAAAGCTTAACAGTTTCACTTTCTTTAATCGGAATAAACGATATTTTACTAGCTCCTGATTTTAGTATTTTAGGTGAAAAGGTAAAATGACCAACAGGGGCTCAAACGTCTTGAGCAACTAGATATAACTATGAAAAACGATTTACGGTCGCAGTCGCTAATGGGCTTGCTGTCAAATATTTTCAGTCCAAATATTTTGTCCCAAAAAGGGCGACTAATTTTTAACCCATTAATGAATGAACAGTAAAAGTGTTCTATGTATGAAAAAAAAATATATATATATATATATATATATAATATATATATATATATATATATATATATATATATATATATATATATATATATCTTTGAGCGACGAGTGGTAATAGGGGATAGAGGTTCAAGACATCACCTCCTCAACTCACGTGGTTTTTTATTAGTAGTCTGCGCCGACTATTTAAAAAGTGGACAAGTTGTGCGCGTGAATCCAAATTCTTTTTTAAGAATACTCATATGTGGTGATTATCTTGGCATCAACCCCGAGAGGGGCTCTAACTAATTCACCTGAGTGGGAATGAATAATAAATAGCCGAAGCGCAATTGAATGGTGAAGGTTGGGGTTCAGTAACATTTACTGAGAGAAAATTAAAATAAAGTAGCGAGATTAAACAAACAAATTTAAGAGAGAGAAGAGGTTTTTGTGGTAGACAGCCTCGCCTCCCCTGGAGGTATTACCCCCGAGCTTCTCAGGTGCACAGTAGCCACATAGCCTGAGAGAAATAGGAAAATTACATGATAATAAATGCGCAAAAATATATACAAGTATTTACAAAATTTACGGGACAATATTGTTTAAGAATAATTAAGAGAAATTTATCATATATATTTGAGAATTAAATCTGTAGTGGTTGACTGGTAAATAAGACAAAACAATCATATTTAAGAAGAAAAAAAAAATTATACATTTACCACTATCTTACTTTTACTAGATTTACTATTAAATGCTTTTTTCGTAAACCTGTTTACCTTCATAGTGGTCTGATCGGACTACCTGCAAAAAACCGTGTGGAGGCTTTCAGTTATAGAAAGCGTTGGGTAAGATCGAGTAGCTAAAGAGATTGTTTAACCCAGAAATTTAGATTTAATTAAGATATTCATTGTTACGTAAATTCAAAACGAAAATAATAAAAACGTATGTTATTTGTTATCCGTAAAAAAAAAAAATTTCAGGTTTTAAATTTTTTATCTGTTTTAATTTTAAATAATAACAGCGATAGGGAATCATATCTAAATTAAATATTATTTGATAAAAGTATTTTTGTGTTGACTTTGAGAGAAACTGAGTATTTAGGAGAATAGTTTTCAAGCCTTTATTTATTATTTCAAGAAACATACAAATACGAGTAGCGCTTTATAATAATAATAAAAGAATAAATAGTACAGATTTTTTGTATACAATCGTTTATAAATTGAATGACATTTCGAAACAATCATGGATGCCAAACTATCATTAAATGCCAAAAATGGCTGATATTAAAATTAACGTTGAGTTAACAAAATAACGCTGATTAATTTAATCATTACTAAACCAAACGTCTTCTTTTTACTCTTTAGTCATCTTTTTTCACACTTCTCCTTAAACTTGTGAGTACCATAAAAAGCAAAGGAAATTACAAAGTCATGAGAATGACATCATTTACTATGAAGCACTTCCGTTTTCAATTCATCTTTGTCAGAAAAATGCCGCCTATACGAAAAACGATACTAATCCGATTGTTTCATATTCAGATACACTTGACAAAAAGTTTTACATCATCTGGCCTATTAATAGACCACTTCAAATATTTGGTATCTGAAGTAAACGTACAAAATTAGTAAATCGGTTAAAAAACACTTTTTCGACATTTCGTTGTTTTTCTTGTCTGATATAGAAAAAAAAATGAGCTACTCGTATAAACCAATTCAAATTTGTCATGAAGTTATTTTCGAATATTGATTTTTAATTTAAAACATTTCATAAAGTTTAATCTGATTTGTCTAATTTATTTTGTTTTATTAATTTATTTTTGAGAAATATATCTTACATTTAATTTGATGCTTATATTTAAGTTCGATTTTTTTCCCCCAAATATTTCTTTATTTACAGTTTTTATTTTTAAGAGCTACATTAACTTTACTTAACTGCATTAATTTATTTAGTTTTACTAATTTGGACATCTATAGAAACCCTATACTTAAGAACGATTTCGCATCTAATTACAAATATCCAATAAGGATAGGGTATACTTTAGGTTAAAACTGGGCTGAAAGTCCATGTATATCAAGACTGAAAAGAGTAAAAACTAGTAACAAATAAATTTCATTATTAGTTTTTTTTTTTCGGTAATAATAAAATATCCGTAACTAATAATTTTTTTTCAACAGATACAATACATAATTAGAATTTTTTCTTCCCTGAGAAAAAACTAATGGCAGTCATTTTTGGCAGTCACTGTCATTTTTTAATTATTAAACAACTGGAAGAAGTCATTAAATATAGCATGGCTTCAATGATGAACCTTTCCTAAGAAGTGTGTGTTTAATTTTACTTTATAATGATGAAAATAATTATTAATTTTTAGATGACAGGTCATGTCTTCAATCATCACCTCCTACATCAAAAAGCCTCCACACGGTCTGTTATAAGTAGTCCGCGCAGACTGTTTAAAAAGTGAGTGCGCATGAACCCAAAATCTTTTACATAAGTGATTGAGAGCAATTTATCATATATATTTGAGAATTGAATCTGTAGTGGTTGGCAAGTGAATAAGGCAAACTAATAATATTCATAAATAAAACAAACTTTTAGTCATATATTTGCTACCACTTTCTTATTTCAACTAGATTTTGTATTAGATGACGCGTTCGGAAAGTGGATATCCTTTACAGTGGTCTGATCGGACTACCTGCAAAAAAACAGTGTGGAGGCTTTCAGTTAAAGGAGGCGTTGCTTCAATGAGCTGGAACGGTACTCTTAAGGGGAAAATTAAACTTTTGAAGTTTCTGTCTTTACTTTTAAATAAAAAGTGGTGGTATAATTTTCCATTTTTAATAAATTTTTGGCTAGGCAAAAAAAAAAAAGCTTTTGAATGTTATTTCTATAGCTGAATGACGAAATAATACAAACATTTCTACACTAACTCTAAGTAAAAAAAAATTTTTTTTTCCTTTTAGAAGCAAATGTTTTGGAAGATTTTACATGGCAAAACTGCTGAAACAAGGAAAAATTATGCTTGAAGCTTTTCGAAATTGGGTCATTTTTATCCATGCGAAATTCAAATCGATCAAAATAAGGAAAGGAATTGGAATTTTAATATAGGAGTGTGATATTTGTTTAAGAATGCTTTTAGCGGTACTGAGCGGAATTTCCAGGGTTGCATCTTAGGTTTTTAATAGCATTGTTCAAATTATTTTTATTGGGGCAAAGGCAATAGGAAAAAAAAGTATCTACATTCGAATGTATGACGATATTTTAAGATATTTCAGCATCTTAACCACTAGAAATAACATTACACAATTTTAAAAGGTGATTCAACCTCATAAAAAAAATTTCAGATCCGTTCCATCAAATCAGAAGCAAAATTTATGAATTACATAATCGTTTTCAATATTAGGTTAATGAACCACATATCTTAAAATTTTAAGAAGTGATTGTTTATTCCGTAAACAAAATTCGTCATTCGAAGGAAATAAACACTTAGGAAGTACCTGTGAAGAACTCTTAGTAATGAATTACTCTTAAGTGTGCTATTTTTTGCACTTGGTTACACTTTTTTTTTATCTCGCTTCCGTTACGTGAAACCCTTCAATAGATTGGATGTTATTACCGTTACCTAAGCAACCGACCCAGGTGATAAGACAATGCTAAATAATTCATCGAACTTTAAATGGTGCCGATCACATCGGTGCCAAGATCAGTTTTCTAAAAAAAAAAGTCGGAAGCTATTAGACTTTTTTTTAAACTATTGTAGATATTTATGATTATAGAGTTTCAAACGATTGTAATGTCCGCAAAAATGTCTTCCAAGGCCTATAATTATACTTTGGTGATGGGGTAAGTCAAATAAAAGAATAAGTTTGTTTTTACATCTATAAAAACATAATTACACTGCTGACATGGTACTTCAATGAAGTGGAAAGCTCTCATATTGATTCTTAAAAGCGATTTGAAGTTTTATAGAATTTTTTTTTGTTTAAGTAGTAGTGATAAAAAAATTGATTTAGTGGAAAAAATATAGTTAGTTAGAATATTGTTCAAATTTGAGTATTGCTTTAAATTTATGAATAAGCGATATAATGACAAAACAAATTTGTTGTTACACGCAGTTTTACGTCACGAGTTTTTCATGTTAATATAAAGCCTGTCACAACGTAAGAAACACAAGTTTTACTTATCCTGATCTAAAGTTAGATATTCTGCAAATTAAGATTTTAAGCATCTCTTAATTAAGATTTTAAGTATCTTATTCTTAAGCAGCTTATTTTAAAAAGAGAATTCATTATTTTAAGTATCTTATTTTTAAAGAGAGAAGTATAAAATTAGAAATAAAATATTGAGTCTATAAATACTCCATATGTAAGAAAAAACATGCTTGTTTTGCTGCAAACTTAAAGCCTGCTAGGTTCTTTGAGAGAAATAAATAATTTTGAGATTGAGTGAAAAATTTATAAATTGTAAGCGATGCTCGGAATACAAGTGACAACCTAAAAAAGTTTTCAGAAATCAATATGTTCACTAGCTATCATCTAATTGTTGACCAAATAAGTATGGAATGATAACATTTGAGAACAAAATTTTTGAAGCATTTATACAAGTACTTGATCTAACCTAATTCGGGTGTGGAGATTTCAAGTCTCAAATTTTGTTCCGAAAACTACACAAAATTTCCGAAACATTATTTTCGGTCTAATTTATTTATTTATTTATTTATTTATTGTCAAAATGTGCAAATTTATAAAGAACATATTGGTTTACATATGTATATACATATACACTTGTCTGCTTTTTTGAAAATAACACTTAAGGCAAAAATTCTATGACCTTAACGCGTCGCATTATAAGCTGAAATATATTATCACAATCTTCCGTGCAGTGTTATGCAGTGCATGCTTAAATTTAACTCAAGTGAACTTCAAAAAATCCTAGTTAAGAATATAACACTATATAGCATAAAAACTTCAGCTTTAAGAGCAATGGAGATTGTAGATTTAAAATCCTCTCAGATGGCAGATTGGTTCAAAAATATTTAACAGAAAAAAAAACTTTTTTCCCAATGTAATTAAATATTTGCTCGATTTAATCAAATTTTAGAATGAGGAATTATTCTAAGAAGCTCGTTATAGCTAGAAACATAACGATGTTATAAAATTAATTATCATAAACTCAAAAAAAATATTAATATACCAATAGGAAATCTAGGAAAAATATACAATTACAATTATTATTTCTTAAATTCCCTTACCGCTTTATAATTTACTTAATCATAATTTTGAAGAAGCGCTTGCGATAAAAGATTACTATCAGCTCCGCACCCGGCTTGAACCGATCACAGTGCTGACATAAAGTATCCTGAATGGCAGACAGATCATGGGTTAGATTCCCTTTGCCGTCAGGCTGACCGTAGGAGGTTTTCCTATCCATGTAACGCAAATGCATGTTAGTTTCTTCAAAAAGTCTTCCGCGAAACCAAATTTCTCCCAATTATTGATCCCTCGTCTTCTGGATTGCTTTCAAAATTCCATTACTACGAAGTACCACATTGGGTCGAAGGTTTAAATCCTTGGGGACGGGTGATTCAGAAAAGCATTCGTACAAAAACAGAATCAGGATGTAAATAAATAAAAAACGGAAACTTAAATGTAGGCGTTGCTAATTGGACAGACTTACTTTGCTTGTATTTTAATTATTGTTAGTTTAATCATATATATAATCAATGTAGTTCAAAGTATAACTAAATAATTTTATTTTGAACTAAAGTAATGGTAAATTAAATAAATCAAGCAATTATAACCCTGCCCACAAATAAACTGCTAAAGAACTCTGCTTTGGGTACCAGTTTTATCTTTTTACCCTGATTGATACGGTTTTATGCTGGCACATATTTGTGACATTCGGCGCTTAAGACAAGACAGTTATAAAATATAAGATGAGGAGAGTAAGTCATTATTTTTTTTTTTTATAGTTTATGGAATTACAGTACATTTTTTGTCTTTTTTTATAGTGGTGTAGAAAAAAAAAGTTTTTTTTTTCCTGTGCTAAATTTTGGTCGGGGCAAATTTGCAAATTTCTCATAAGTAAAAAGGACCCCACTTCTGAAAGCTTGTAGTATGATATTTCGAATTGTATACGCAGTTTTACCATGTAAAATCCTTTAAAACTATTGCTATTAAAATAAAGATTGTTTACATGAGTTAATATAGAAATGTTTTCAAACTTTTGTCCTACTCTTATATCCTAATTAGTTCCAACAAAAAGCTTTCAAAGAGGGTTAATTTGTTCAAATGCCTGATCCAGAATTTCCCCTGTCTTCTGGATAAGGTTCAATAAAACAAGGCTGCGGAATTAAACATTAACAGCTGCAAACCCAAAAGCGTCTGCTGCTCTACACAATTATAATATAAATATGAAATAAAATTACCAGCTCTCATAATAACGAATGTCATAGAATTTTTTCTTCGTGATTTTTAATTTCATCAAAGCACTGCTAAAGTTTCAGGACTTTTACCATTCCTGCAGTAGGTCATTCATATACCTGAAATTCAGAGTGGAATACTAGAAATTTTGAGCAAACAACTCTAGTCAGAACTGTATTTGCGGATAGAATATCACAGCACTATAATTAACGCTGCTCTGACATATATTATGCATATCAGAAGAAAACCCATTGAAATATCATTCGATGCGTGAAGTGTGATTAATAAACTTAAGTATTTTTTTAAAATCTGTTGCCATAAGTGGCTGAGTCATCACGTCCTTTCACATTATAACTTATTTCAATTGATCAAAACATACACGCATTCTGTAATCATCTCGATTAGTGATAAAGCTGATTTTTTTTTTTCTTGATGTAGCTCTCATAACCCTTATATCATTCATTCTTTATCATCCTCTTTCTTTTATGTACTCTAATACTTCCTGAGAATCCGAAGGGATGACTAAACTTTAAGAGATGACTCAAATATAACAGCTGCTAACTTTTTTCGGTTCTATTCTTTGTGGTACATAAACTATCGGGCAAGCATTGGTAAAATAAATATTTTGTTTGAAATTTATACAAAGGAAAATAGTGATGTTTATTTTTTAGAAGCTGGAAATACTTTATTTAAACAGTTTCTAATTTGAAAATTAAATTCCGTTTGAAACATGAATGAAAAAAAAAATGATTCAAACACCAGAAAGCATTAAAAAATTTTTTTAAAATATTGTTTCTTATATTTTCAAAAATATTTTAATAATGTCAGTATTAAAGTACATTGAATTTAAAAATTAATAGAAATTATTATGTATTCATTTTTATTTTTAATAAGTTATAAAATTCGATTTCTGCAAAAACAATTTTATACTTGCTTTGATACGCCACTTAGTTACGTTAAGTCGTATTGAGCCTTTTAAAAAAACTGGCAAAAATAACCAAAAATTTGAACATTTCAGTTTGTTTTTCTAACGTTTCTTAAAATATATTGTCGATCCTGGAGCAGTTGGCATCTCTGCTAATGATTGATAATAATTAATGTGTTAAGAATACTTTATTAACTATTAGACAGCTTTATGCGATTAGTGGTGGAAGAGTTCTTACGAAATGGGGCGTGGCTTAGGAGCGTGGGAATCCTAATTTTTAAAACAAATTTGGTACTGATATAAAGAGGGATCGTTTAGAAATGAATGTTGTTAATTGATAATGTAGAGCCTTGGTTGCTCAGGGGAAAGATCACTCGCCTCCGAAAGTGGAGACCCGGCTTCGAACCTCAGCGATGATACGAATTCCGCACCAGGCTCACACCTACCACAGTTTTGACGTAAAATATCCCCAGTGGTTGACGGATCCCCTTGCCGTGGAGCTAATCGTTTGAGGTTTTCGTGGTTTTCTTCTCCATGTAAGACGAATGCTATTTAGTTCCATCAAAAATTCCTCCACGAAGGTTATTTTCTCCCAATGCTTGATCTTGGAGTTCCCTTGTATTCTGGGTTGGGTTCAAAACTACTTGGCTGATGAGTCGATTGTTGCAAATTCAAAATTTGATCATCTGTTCAACGCCGGTTATAAAATGAAATAAAATTGATAGTATAGCACCTCTAAATCTCTAAAAAAATGTTCAAACAAATTTATAAAATCAGTATACTAATAATCAGTTCAAAACTATTCAAAGGTTGTAACTAATTTGGAAAAGAGGGAGTATATATAAGTGTGAGTGTATAAAAGTGCGAGATAATCTTAAGATGATAGGCTTCAGCATAATTAAAAAAAATGTTTTTTTTTGTTATTTTAATTTAGTTTTCAATTTCTCAATACCACTGCGGAAAATCATCCACGAAAAAATTTAAAATAGGCATCTTCTATGTCTGTGTATTTTTTCAGCAATCTTACACTTGAGCTTAGAAAATCGAAACATAATAATGTATTTTTATTTTTATTTTATAAGAACATTTTAAGGTTAAATTTGATCTCTTTTTTTTAAAGTAGTACCAAACAATGGGAGAGTGATGTCACTTTTTAGTAATTTATGAGCCATTTCTTCGAACTATCATACAAAGAATTAAATTCTGCCAGTCTAAAATATCCAATGCCGGATACATTCATCCATTTATTTTGCACCGCAAAAATGTGTCAAATCTCGTGATAGATCAACGAAATGTGTTTTCAGTTGCCGATGGGATACATGTGTTACATCGTTACAATTGAATGAAATGTCTTCCCTAATACGGAGTACATATGACGTCAAACAGTAAGTGGCTTATTTAGATCGTTTTCATTTATGAAATTCATCGAAATTAAAATTATATAAAAATTTTAATACTGCTTCTAGTAGTTTAGGAGTTTGAAGAGATGAAAATCCTTTGATACTTAATGACAGCTTTTGTTACGGTTTTGATTTATTTCAAACGAAATTATTTAAAATTGAATTCAATCTTGCATTGTTATAAGATGAAAATTAAATTTGAAATCCCAGCGAATATTTCTCAGTGTTCTAAATTGACCTTCAACTATAGTTCAGCAACAGTTAAAAAAGGATACAGATGCTCTTTTATACTTAATGGTGCATTCCGAAACGGTATGACAATTTACCTAAAATTTTATGGCAAGGAAATACTTAAAATTTTGAATCATGTATGCTATTTCTAAAATGCAGAAATCAGTTATTCTTCAGATTATCTAAACAATGTGCAGATTAAAACAATAGTGTGATCTGTTAAAGTGCAGAAAACTGTTTCGTTTCTCAAATTGCCACGATAATCTACCCATTAACTTAGTAACTTAACTAAAGTAAAATTACGATCTTTTCTAAATGAGAAGCAACATTTCTTTCCGCTTATACAAGAATAATGTTATTTATTTATTTTCAGCTAACTAAAGAATCAAATTAATACAATTAAAATTATAGTTGCCGCATAGAATCAATCAAGCACTCAATTAACTAACTATCGTTAAAGTGAATATAAGATATTTGCTGGAACAGCAGCAACATTTCTGTACGCTTAAAATATGAATAATGTTAATAAGAATAATGTTATTTATTTATTTTCAGCTATCTAAAGAATCAGATTAATACTATCAAATTAATAGTTGATACATAGACTCAATCACTCAATTAACTAACTATCGTTAAAGTGAATATAAGATATTTGCTGGAACAGCAGCAACATTTCTGTACGCTTAAAATATGAATAATGTTAATAAGAATAATGTCATTTATTCATTTTCAGCTATCTAAAGAATCAGATTAATACTATCAAATTAATAGTTGGTACATAGACTCAATCAATCAATTAACTAACTATCGTTAAAGTGAATATAAGATATTTGCTGGAACAGCAGCAATATTTCTGTACGCTTAAAATAGGAATAATGTTAATAAGAATAATGTTATTTATTTATTTTTAGCTATCTAAAGAATCAGATTAATACTATCAAATTGATAGTTAGTACATAGACTCAATCAATCAATTAACTATCGTTAAAGTGAATATAAGATATTTGTTGGAACAGCAGCAACATTTCTGTACGCTTAAAATATGAATAATGTTAATAAGAATAATGTTATTTATTTATTTTCAGCTATCTAAAGAATCAGATTAATACTATCAAATTAATAGTTGGAAAATAGACTCAATCAATCAATTAACTATCGTTAAAGTCAATATAAGATCTTTGCTGGAACAGCAGAAACGATTCTTTACGCTTAAACTATATAAAATTATTGATTTATTTTTAGCTATCTAAAGAATCAGATTAATACAATCAAAATGGCTGATATACATAATCAATCAATCAATCAATTAACTAACTATCGTTAAAACGAATATATGATCTTTGCTGTAACGGCAGCAACATTTCTGTTAACTTAAAATAGAATAATGTTATTTATTTAATTTTAGCAATCGAAGGAATAAAATTAATACAATCAAAATAATAGTTGATACATAAAATCAATCAATCAACTAACTTAGAAAAACACTAAAGGCCTGTTTACACAGTCCAATTTCTTGTATCCGAGAAATTGGAGGGATTTCTCTGTCAGAGAAATTGGATGATTCGTTGACACTATCCAAGTTCTTGAATGTCACTGATTTGTCGAAAGAAAAACTTGCGCATGCGCATTGTTCAAATTCAACATTATAAAATAATACTTACATAAGTTTAAAATTACTAAAGAAATTCAAATAAAACCATAATAACACAAAAATACCGCAACAGATAAATTTATTTGGACTAAAATATATGAAAACAGAGAACAAAATGACATAATTTGCTGCCTGCTTGCTGACGTCACAAGACCTAAGACGCTAATTGGTTAAGGGAGAAAAAACTTGGATGGAAAGTAGAACATGCTCTACTATCGTCCAAGAAGTTGGACCAAGTTCTTGGATGATTGTTTACACGATCCACGCTCAAAGCAAAACAAGTTTCCATCAATATCAATCAATCCCTGTCCAAGAAATTGGATCGTCTAAACAGGCCTTAAGAATCAGACAGTTTAAAATATAATTACAATAAAATGAGAAACATGATAAATAAATTAATGAGAATTAAAAGAGAACATTATTGCAAGGGAATAAGAGAAACAAGCTTTTGAATTTTAATCGCACAGAAGCCATTTATCGCACAGAAGCTATCTACTTATGTCTCAGTAAAAGGTTGAAAACTCTTGATTCTACGCTTTGACGGAGCAAATCAGTTCAAATGCAAATTAACTAGGTAATTGCACATTTACGGTCTTCGAGCTTTAGCAGTCACATTCGATAAAAAATGTAATCTGATTAGAAACTTCAACGATATTCCCAGAAATACTAAATGGTACTTAGTAATATTTTATATGTCTGTCATATATCGTTGGCAAATTTGTGTTTTAGTTTCAACGCTATTTGAAATGGTAAGGGAACAATTTTCATTCTGGTACACAAAATTGAGAAATTTTTGAAAATGAATTTTTATATTTTTCTAATGACAAAGTTTATTATATATGTAACTTTGTCAACTGAAAATTAATATTAATTAAATATATATTTTTCAACAAATATTTCCGAAGAAAATTACATTAAAAGTAACGTTTTCCTAATAAATCTTTTTTACTGAGCTCGATGAATATTTTTGCACTATTTTAATGATAAACATTCAGATAGTTTTGCACTCATATAAATTTAAAAAAATTCTAAGTTAAAAATGTTTTAAATGAATTAGCATTTTATAGTTATCTCTCTATAGTAACGAAATTCTTTGCACTACAATCGTAACTAAAATAGACATTCTTTGTAATATAGTTGTGTCCTCGGAAATTTACTCACGAAGTTATTTTGATAAAGAAAATGCAGGTTTTAATTAAACATTGGGAATTTTTTATTAATTTATAAAGTATACCGTATTAGGTTATGTATGTAATAGCGTGTAGGTAAAAGATTATATAGTTTTTTTTATAAGTATAGACTGTTTTTTAGAAATTTTAAAAGATCATTTTTTATAAACACGGCTGAGTTTCGTTAATGCAGTGTTCACTTTCCTTCTTAAAAGCTTGATAGGTTATTGGTCTTTTAACATATATTTAAACATAAAAAAAGAAAGAAAGACGCCTTGCTTTTAGTTCCATGATTTGGGCAGCCAATTCTAATAACCAAAATATTAAACTACGCGATAATGCCTAGAAATTAAATAATAATGAACTTAAATGACTCAACAATGCTTAAAATATTTCCCATCATAGAAAATGTTCTAATTCATTTCAAATGAGCTCTTAGATATTTGGTTTATTCCATTCGTTGAAAACATTTAATCATGCGTGACAAATCATGCGTGAATTTTGAAACACTTATTATTTACTGATAGTTTTCTTTGCAATCAATCTTTGCTTTCAATTTCTTTGCATAGAACAAAGTGTAACGTTTTCTAGATAGAAACTTCTAATAGTTTTTTTCAATATTGATGCAATTTATGTTGACGTATCAAAACCTCGTGTCTCATCAACTCAAAGGAAAATAAAAAAATAGATGAACCATTTAGACAAATAAATCTATCAAAACTGAGTTCTTTTCTTGTCAATTTTTACAAAGTTTTTGATACATAATCTCTTTGTATATCTACTCAAACTTGTGAACAGTTTGGCACCAATATAATCATATGAATCAGATAATTACACTTTTTGGGAAACTATTTTCTGCATCTAAGTTTTATATTTTAATCTATCATTCTTTGTTTTGTAAAATTGGTTTAAAGTTGTTATCCTCATCAGTGCATGTAAATGATTCAAAATCCCATATGAAACGCGACTTTGTTCCCGCCTTTTCATGGTAGAACTTTTGAAAAGTTGGCAAAATTACCAAAAAATTTTAAAAATTACCATAAATTTTTATCTGTCTACACTCTGGAAAATATTTAGCAAAACGCGTTACAGTTGGCTGCTTTGCTAATCATAATAATTTTAAATTGAACCAAAATTTTAAAGTTTTGTTTCAAAAGAGCTTGTATTTTACAATTATTTATCTGTAATGTATGAAAATCGACAATTCACAACAATCGCAGCTAAAATACACATTCTTCAAATATATTTGCTGACAGTTCCAAATTTCAATGTCTTCACATAAAACAAAGTTATGTTTTTACGATCGAAACTTCTAATAGCTTTCAACAATATCGGTGCAATTAATTGTTGATATATTAAAAACTTCTATCTCATCAAAGAAGAAGAAAAAACGGAAAATAGATGATCCACTTAAACAAAGCATGCTGTCAAAACTGGAAAGCTCCAACAAATGAGTTCTTTCATGTCACTTCCTTAATAAGTTTCTGATCTATAATTAGGATGTCTTATTGTACATCAAGTGAAATTTATCGATTAAAAAATAATAGATTACTATATTGACATTTGAGGAATAAAAGAATTATGAAGATAAGTTTTTCAAATGACAATTTTCGCCAAACTATTACAAATTTTGGTGACAATAAAAGACGCTTTATTTGTACAAGTATAATACTTAGGCGATGTTTTGAGTTATTAAGGCTTAGGAAAACCAGGGCGAAACATTCAAAAGCCATGTTAATTCATCCTCTTGAAGAAGCTGATAAGAATAAAACGGGTGGAAATGAGAAAGCACAAAAGAGTTTCTTTAAAATAAAGTAAGAAATAATTTAGATATTTGGTAGAAAATTGTGTGTTTTAATATTTGAATTAAAATTATTTTTACTTGCATGATATTAAAAATAAATCAAAGACAGATAGGTATATAAGTCTTGATATTTGATTTGGAAGTGCTAATAGAAGCATTTTAAACATTTTAAAAACATTTCCTAGTTTATATGATATTTCAATACTAATTTCCTACCTGCCAACTTTAAATTTTTTTTCGGAAGGGGGGGGGGGAGGATTTTCTCTAGTGGTAGTGAAATTAAAATGGATTTACAGTTATAAGCAAAAACGTATTATTTATTTTGTATGAGCTTAAACACGATGTCAGAATATTATCCAGGGGTGAAAGCGAGACGGAAAAAAGGAAAGGCTGGTTGTTAAACCTTTTCAGTTATAGCTAGCTTTTGGGAGGAGTTTACTTATTCTTTTTTTTTTTTTTTAAATTATTCAACAATATAAAAGAAATCTTAATAGTAACAGATATTTTATTTTTTTCGAGAAAAATGCTGGACTGAAATGTCTTACGTACCAGTTTTTTCTCTTTTCCGTCTTGCTATATAAAGGCTTTCAGCCATGATATTATCTTGCTAAGCTCGGGGGTAATACCTCCAGAAAAGGCGAGGCAGTATGCCACAAAAAGCTCTTCTCTCTCTTAAATTTGTTTATTAAATCTCTCTATTTAATTTTCTCTCAGTAAATGTTACTGAACCTTCACCTTTCAGTTGCGCTTCGGCGATTTATTATTTAATCTCACTCAGATGAATTAGTTAGAGCCCCTAGCGGGGCTGATGCTAAGATAACCACCACATATGAGTATGAATATATTATCTTGCATTTATATGTTTAATTTACTTTTATATTATGATGGCCAAAATTATCTTAAATTAATTTATAAATCCAAAATAAATTTTAACTTTAAATTTAAAAATAAAATTTTACGCAAAAAGCATAAGTATAGGCAGTTATTCTCTATAGTTGTTGTAGCATCAGTGTTCTATTTCTGAAACATGTCTCTTTTTTTCAAAATGGCAATTCAAATCTTTAACTATTAGCACTAACTATTGGAGAACCTGAATATTACTATTTACTAGAATGTAATATTACGTATCTTGTGTTATATATCTGTTTTAAAATCAAGCATTTGCTATGTTTTTTAACTAAATTAGTTGTTAATTGAACAAAATGCCAATCCAATTTATATGTAAACCTGCAACCATCTTTTTCCTAAAGGTACCATAACTTAAATAAGAGTTTGGCACGTGAATGGTTAAATCATGTGGAGAGCCTGTCCTTCCGGGGTGACAGATCTGCTGGTATATTTTATTTAATGTGAAATCATCAGACCACAATTTTTCAACACCAAAATGGTAATTCGTATTAGAAAATAAACAATATGTTTAACTCATTTCCTGTTGAGGGGATGCAAATGCAACAGTTTAAAAGTGACGAGAAAATTACCTTTATATGTATATAAAAAAAACGGCAGGATATTAATGTGGAAATAAAAATAATTAATTTCTATTAATAACTACCACCTTTAGTTCAAAAAATAATATAATAAAAATTCCATATCGCCCTAGAGTAGCGTTTAATTTATATAACGTAATGCATAACAAAAAAATCATTTCTACCCCAGTTACAACTGCCCATCTTGATGCCTTGGAATCTTGTTATTAATTTGAATGCTGATTCCCTTGTTAACGACATTAGTATCTCTCCACAATGCGTTGAAATACATTTTATCCTGATTTGCATCTCGTCTACCGTGATTTTTCTTGTTCTGTTTTTTCTTTCTCGGTTTCTGTGGTTTTTCTAGTTTTGTTTCTCACCTTCATATTTCGTTGGCAACTTTACATTTTTTACTTCATATCTTCTTTGTTTCTTTACATTCATGTCTAGCGAGTCTTGAAAATGTCAGTCTATTTTTGAAACTCTTGAAACATGTCGACTCTTATTTCATATTTGTTTATTTCTGAAGCGAAAGAAGTTTTTAATCAGGTAAAACCATATAACTAGTATTTACTCTTTTTTACATGCTAACACTGTTCTCATAATCTGTGCATCTCATAATCTAATCATCTCATAATCTCTCATCAGTCAGAAAAACTTTTATGTCAGAAAATCTTCAATTAACCCTTTAAAGGGCTACTTATTTCCAGTAAAGGTAAATTAAAGTATTTTTGGAATATAAATTGTTTTAAGAAAGTAATTGATATAAGAAAAAAAAAACTCATTTAGTTTATAAAAATGCCATTTTTTTGGAGGTAAATATATTTAACACGACCTATTAGGAACTTATTGACTTTTATTTTTCTTTATTTATAAAATAAATTTTATAAATGCTACAAACTTCAAAAGGAATTATGTATTTTATAACTTTTATACGTTTTTGTAAACTAACAAATGGCTACCAATTTTATTCAAACGCACTTCAAGAAATCTGAAGTTAATATCAAGTTATTTAACGAAAAGTGTTTTATATAAATGATATAAATTATTACGATTTAATAATAATAATCACCTTTTTATTTTAAAATATATGCTTCCATATGATTACAAAGTATAGTAATATTAATTTCTATAGATGTCACTATTGAGGAAGAGTTGCATTAATGCTTCTTATCGTGCCTTTTTGGCGAATATCTTAATTCTTCATAATATCTCGAATAATAATGTCAACACAAAGTAATATTTAAGTAAGTAAGTTATGTGATAAGCCAAACGAGCAAAAATTGAATGTTAAAGTTTAACGTTGACTACTAGGGGATATTCTAAAATAACAATAGATGTCATCAAACTATTTACTGAGATGTTTTCTTTTCTTTTTTCTTTCAGAAACCCGTTCGGTGCACAAAAATGGAGCTTAGGAGAAAAAGAAAGCCAGAAACTCAGGTAAGAAACGAATTGATAAAAGTGTTTTCTTTACTAAAATATGCTAGTTAAAAAAAAAAATGTTTATTAGTGCTTCAAATGCAATATCAGGATAATATCTAAGAAGAAAATTGAGAGAAAATTTTTACTTTAAAATTAGAGGACTGAGCTACTCAGTGTTAAAAGTTCAAGTAATTATTTTGATAAATTTCATAAATGTAAGAGAGAAAAGAGGGGCTAGTGGGGACGAATGTAATATTTCTTTTATTACCCATTGGCAAAATGGGTGTTAAAACATCATTTTATGTTGATGACGTTGGGTTTGATGACGTGTGCACCTTATTTGGACGTCATCACACTTTTCAACTGTGTTCAAGAGTGATAGTACACAGTGCGCATGCGTTGCTTTGGCGACCGCTGCTATATGATAATTGTTTTAGAACCCTTTTTTCACTTTTAATTTTGTTATGCATTAAGTTGGTGAGTTTATTTTTGAGATATGGGATCAGAGAGATCTCATAAATACTTCTTGAGTTGTGAATAAAAGAGAATTTCATCATTTCAACGATAGTTTTGTTTTTATTGTTTTAATTAGGAATCAGACATTCTAACCTACAGTTCAAACAAGATTGTTTCCAATACTAATTCAGGTGTATATCACAAATAAAGAGGGTCCCAAACTGATTGACACAGTCCCAAAGGTTAGAGTTGAAGCAAGAAAGAAAAAAACGATGCCAAGGCCTGAACTTACCGAGGCTGAAAAAGCTAAAGCTTAAGAACGTGACTGGAAAAAATTAGACAACACCCATTTTGTCATTAGACTAAGTTGAATTATCGCAATTTTTTTTTAATGTTTAAATTTTCGCTTTAAATGTTGGTAGATGGGTAAATATCCGTTTAATTTTTATGCGTGGAACATGTTAAATTGTTTAAAAGCAAATTTAAAAACAATTTTTTATGGTTGAGAAATAACATCTTAATTTATTTTTATTAGCGACATTAGACTGCTTTAATACATTGTTTTAAAAAATGAGAGGTACATTGTTATGAATGAATAAGCTTATCGTTTTTTCATTTGCCTTGTTTTAACTAATGGATCATGAGTTAAAACGAACAAATGACGTCACAGGGCAATTTCGGATATATAGTGGCAAGGATGACGCCTCTTCGTTTTTAGCAGATGATTTTATAAGTGGTAAAGAATTAAAAACTTGTAGAAATTTTAAAAAATTTACCAATGCTTTTGAAGCTTCAGCCATCACCTCCTACATCAAAAAGCCTCCACACGGTCTTTTATAAGTAGTCCGCGCAGACTATTTAAAAAGTGAACCAGTTGTGCGCATGAACCCAAAACCTTTTATAAAAGTAATTGTGAGAAATTCATCATATATATTTGAGAATTGAACCTGTAGTGGTTGACAAGTGAATAAGGCAAACCAATAATATTCATAAATAAAACAAATTTTTAGTCATATATTTGCTACCACTTTCTTATTTTAACTAGATTTTGTATAAAATGACTCGTTCGGAAAGTGACATCCTTCCCAATGGTCTGATCGGACTACTTATAAAAAACCGTGTGGAGGCTTTCAGTTATAGGAGGCGTTGGTTCAGCACGAAATAACGTAACCGAAGTGGAGTTTTATTTGAATTTATGAATTACTTACTTTCATTGGTGGACAAATTTACTTTTCATCCCTTTGACGCAGCAATTTAATTAAATATATTTTTCTTACTATTTCATTATTTTGCATTAAAATAGGTCAAAATAAGTGGAAAATATAATATTAAGTATTTTAATAATTTATGGTTATGAAGAACAGCCAGCATAAAACGCCAGTGACTTTACTTGCATTAAAGGGAAAATGTTTGAAACACGGTTCACTTCCTAACAATAATTATTTAGGTATTTACCACATACCCTTAAATGCAAATTTGTCTGCATTAGGAAAACCAAAAAAGCTTTAAATTTTAGATTAAAAGATCACCAACTTCCATGCTGCACATTGTTAGATTTGTCGATAAATTTGACTTTGATAACGCTGAAATTCTTTCCACACATGGTGCAACAGCTCAGCTTGATCTCTTGACTCTTATTTCATTCATGTAAATCAGTGTTTCCCAAACTTATGTCGTCTGTGTACCCTTTCTAAATTTTTCGTAACGCTGTGTACCACTAAAAAAATGAATGTAATTTTTACTACTAAAAAATTGCTCGAAAGTTAAAAATCACAACTGGCAGTAGACACTCCTAATTATTAACTGTTGACTCTGCAAAAAAAATAGCCAATATAAAAATACGTAATAGTAAATTTTCATGGCTAGCTTGGTTTTAAATAAAATTTTGGGAATTTGTTGCAAGATATTTCGCATAAGAACGCGCACCAACGCTAAACTGTTCCTGTAGCCCTGGCGGTACGCGTACCACACTTTGGGAAACACTGATGTAAATGCCAATTCTCTAGATCTGCAGTTACCAGTTAATCTACTATATTAAAAAACTATAACTGCAGTTCTAGATCTGCAGTTATAGTTTTTTAAACAAGCAATCACTATACTTATATCCAAACAATAAATCACTATTTATTTCATATTTTAGTTGTTTTTTTTAAAACTATTTAGGTAAAATAACAATAAAAAAAGAATTTGAAAAGATACCAAAAACAAATTCAGAATTACATACAGATTCAGTTCTTCTCGTTAAATATGATTAAAATGGTGTCCAGTTTTTCTGGTTATTATAGTAGCAGCTACTAATTTTATTTATCAACAAGGGGTTCCACAAAAAGATGTTTTATAAACGTCATTGAAAAGCCGACCCAATTTTGGGTTTACGACTACTAATATTCAATTCAGTAGCCTTGTAATTTTGAACCCAATCCAGAAGACTGGGGAACTCCAGGCTCAAGTATTGGAGAAATTCGCCTTCGTGGAGGACTTTTTGATTGAACTAACCCACATTTGCGTTACATGGAGAGAAACCTCCTACGACAAGCATAACGGCAGGGAAGTCTAACCCATGATCCGTCTACCACTGAGGATATTTTACATCACTGTGGTCGGTGCCAGCCGGGTGCGGAATTTGATCGCCAGTCATCGTGGGATTCGAACCCGGTTCACCTCATTGGAAGACGGACGCTCTATCTCCCGCGCCACCACAGCTCTGCCGAAGGACGTTCTATCAGTTAAGGCAGAGATGGCAACTTGCTCCGGACAGCAAATATATATTTTAAAGTGGTAGTTTATCAATGGTGATTCTTGATTTAATAAATCAAATTTAGTAGATTTTTAACTACCACTACTTCTAAACAATTTGTAGGCATATATAATTCACCACTTTATAGTACTTATGTACCCAGCTTCTGTCAAATAAAGTAAAGTAAAGTAAGTACTTATGTGTCGGAGTCTCCCTGGCTAAGCGGTATCGTCCGCCATACGCATTGTTAAGCGTGGAGGTGGCGGGGTCGAATCCCGCCGTAACCCTGGATGTATTCTTTGTGATGTTCCACTCTGTATTGTGCTATCTGTCCTTCTATTTGACAAAGGTTTATAAGCCTTAATTGAGCACACAAGCCTGCAAATGTATGTTGTACCAATAAACCAGTACTTCTGTCATGTTATACCTTTTAAAAAGCAAGCAAAAATAGTCAAATATTTGTAAAATCTGCTTTGTAATTATCAACCGTTTTTTTAAAAATTATTTTGGATGGTCCGGAGCAGTTGACATCTCTGGTTAAGGTTCAGTAGCCGTAAAATATTGGGAACCTCTGCTCAAGCTAATGAGAACACTGAAAGCCTCCACACGGTTTTTTATAGGTAGTCCGATCAGACTACTGTGAAGGATATACACTTTCCGAACGAGTCATTTAATACAAAATCTAGTTAAAATAAGAAAGTGGTACCAAATATATGACTAAAAATTTGTTTTATTTATGAATATAATTGGTTTGCCTCATTCATTTGTCAACCACTACAGATTCAATTCTCAAATATATATGATAAATTTCTCTCAATTACTTTTATAAAAGGTTTTGGGTTCATGCGCACAACTGGTTCACTTTTTAAATAGTCTGCGCGGACTACTTATAAAAGACCGTGTGGAGGATTTTTAATGTAGGAGGTGATGGATCAGTTCCATCCAAAACTCTATACATTCTGTATAGAAATATAACTTTACCTGATTTGCTTCCTTCGGCCTACGTCTCTCCCTCGGTTATAACCGCTTTATCTTTTGCTTTATTTAAAAGAACTGGGCACCTGGGCCGCGCAGCGGCCCCTATCCCATACATCATGAAATAAACATTGGGTTAAAAAACATTTTGAAATTTTGCAACAATGTGGTGGCAAAAACAGAAAAAAACAAAAATAAAATTTATAAATTTACAGTTGATGATTTGGAGTTTGCAGATTGAGTGTTTACATATTTGAAGATTCTATTGTGGTGTTTTGTAATGCAGTATAATTTTTATTGGATTTATTAAAGATTTATTAGAGTTCTATTTGAAAGTTCTGGTTTTATTTAGATGTTGCTACTGTCGGTTTTCAGGATTCTGGATGAACTAGGTGGAGGAAGTTGATGAGGGCCGCTTTATCTGTTTTGTTTTTGACATTTATTGTGATTTCTTTCAGTTTTTTTCGTTGGTAGCATTGAGTTTTCTTTTTTTTTTCCTTCATTTATTTATCTTTTATTTGCTTTTTTTTTTTTTTCTTCCCGAGACGTAAAAACAGTTAGTTTAACGCGATACTTTAATTTCGTATGAATATTTTATCATAAGATTGCAGAGTAAAAGTATTTTCAATAATAATTTAATTTGCAAATACTGAGAGATTTTCAGATTTGTATTAATTTAGTTCATCAGTTAAAACTATTTTTCTTCACTAGGAGGCGTCATCCTCGATTCATTACAGATTGTCACATTCCAAGAATTTCTCGAAAATATCAACGAACTTTTCAAAGATTTATCAAGTAATTGATCGAAATACTTATATTCATTCTAAGCATTAGAGCTGTGCTGTCATACTGATTTCAGTTTAAAGCTTTATTGCCTCTTTAGTCAATAATCATTTAGATTTAAGATACCGTTAACAGTCGTTAGTCTATAAATAGTTTTAGCATTCCAGTGATTCAGCTTTTCCCTTCCCTTAAATAACGAAAAATAACTATCTTGTTTAAAAGTTACGTTAAGCCATTAAATTCAGTCTCGACACTATAAATGGAGCATAGTAGGCTAAAAAAAAAGCGACTGAAAAAATTAGATTAGTTAACTGATGGTTATTAATAATATCGTCAATTAGGGTGAAGATAGAAACCTGTTAAACGTAGCTCTCTATTAATGGTTTTAGATTTTTGTTTCTTCAAGCAAAAGAGTTGCAATTTTAAATTTATAGCACCATTAATTTAGTCAAGAGAATTGACATAAATTACAAGCGCCTGTTAAAAATTCTTTGTCTTAATTTATTTTAATGGTCATTTATTAAACAGCATAAATTGCATATACATAGAATCGAGCACTTCAAAAATGGTGTTTTGGTATGGGAATTAAAATCCATGCGTTTGCTTAAAACATTTTTTTTCTTGGATTTTAAACGCTTGCTGTCAGAAACTACTATATTACATTTTTTTATCATATTTATTATAATTTTTCTGCGGCAGTCCGTAGGATTTCTTTCATAATCTAATTTTTAGATTTTTTTTTTGTCCGTTTTAATGTATATTTTAAAATTTAAATTTTAAAATAGCTACTATATTGCTTTTGAAATTTGAAAGAAAAAGCCTTAGTAGCAACAAAACCTCTTGTTGTTATAGTTCATTTACGTCGCACTAGAGCTGCACAATGGGCTATTGGCGACGGTCTGGGAAACATCCCTGGAGCCCTACCATGAGCTCCATGGAATGAGATTCCATCTGGGAATGACGTCACGTTCGAACGGGAATTATTTTTCCCCACCACGAACGCCTTGGAAAGAGTTTCTTGGTTGGAATTGGAATAGGTTTCATTCCAACCGGTCTCCGGCACCTAGAATCGTCGTTCCAAGAGGGAATCAAGGGATTTGTTTATGATTTTAAACATGGCGCTCAATAATCTAATCGCTCGCGTTCAAGAGGAAATTAATCGAATTCCAAAGCGAGAAATTGAGAGATTTTCCGATCTTCATATGAGTGATAAACGTTTTATTTCTCTGTATCGCGTTCAAAGTTTTTTAGAGCTTTTTGAAAAAACATCATTCTTGGAGGGAATCATGAATTTTTGGGGACTAAATACGATATTTCGCCGATGAATGTCTTAATTTTTTTCTATTTCATAAGAGAAGATAACAAAATTTCTAAACGATGAACGTGTCCGAGCCATTTTCAAGACGATAATTAAAAGAGAAATGTTTTGTTTCATTAGCATGTGTGAACGAAAAGATACTTTTAGAGTTAACTAAGAAATTACGGCAAATTAAATATAATTATGCTCTCATTATATGATAGTTGTTACTATTTTTATGTTATATTACCTAGGATATATTACTTGACCAATACCTTTTTTTGAAGTTCCAATCATTTTTTTTTTTTTTAATTTTCTTTCGATGAACTTTTAATTCAACAGTACTTAACATCATTCCGAACGATAGTTTTTTTATACTATATACAGATAGCAGCAAATTTAAAGGAATTTGATACAAGCATGATGTATTATAAAGTAAACAATTTATTTATAATAAAAAATGTGAAAAAGAATAATGGGAAAAGTAAATAGAATTAAAATTGCTTCGAAAAATATTTATGAAATATATACTTATTTCTTCTTTTACTCATTTTAAAATTTTTTATTCTCATTCTTCCATTAAAATATAAACTATAAAAGCTGTGGAAGTAGTTCCTTGAACTATAATTTTTAAGTATTTCAAACGTGAAATGATTTTACAAATAAAATAAAAAATGTTTACACAAATCTATAAATTAATTTCTTGTGAACATATTTATTTAACTATCAGTAAAAACATTCACTTTAATAATGTAACAAATAAACCAAAGTAATAAGCAAAGTAGTAACTTTAGTAATTCATATTGTTACAAATTAAATTGAAAACTAATGAACTTTTCTGAAATTAAGTTAATTTCTAAGAGACCGATTGGTAATCGTTAATTTTTTGTCTGATAAAATTTGATTTCCTTCTGGCAATTAGTTTTTATTTAAAAACTTGTATAATTAGTAATCTATCTACATGCAGTACTCAGGCACGAAATTTTGAATCTTAATTCATTAAAATATGATCATTATTTTAAGAGTTGAACTCTTTAAAAAATATTTATAACAAATAGTGAAACGTATTAAAGGATATATCAGAAATATTTTTTATGAAAAAATGGTCTTATTCTATGAATTATACATGTTAAATATGACAGTTTTTAATTAATGAAATTATATGTGTAATAAATTAAAGAATATTTCAAAGTGTTCGCAGTTCATGTTTTTTTAGTCTAATGAAAACAAAAAAACATTATAAAAAGAAAACAATAAATCGTCAAAAATATTATCTAAATAGCAGAAGCTCGTTTCGTTTTACTCATGCGAATGCTGCCAAACTTACAAAGAAATTCTTAAAGAAATTGTGTGATTGGCTAAATTTTAGCCACGCCCTGAGAGAGAGTTATCATGGAATGTCTGATTCCAAGGGAGTGTTCATGGTACGGAATTGAACGTTCATGGAACCAAACTTTCCCAGTTTCCCCTTCCAGCCGGGAATCTTCATTCCATTCCCGGTAGCTCATGGTAGGGCCCCTGAGGATGATCCGAAGACATGCCATCACAATTTTGATCCTCTGCAGAGGGGATAACGCAACCTCTTAAGACTATCTATCGCTAAAGACTATCTTCTTTCTAGGCGGACTCTCGCTTGCCAGCATACTTAGGACCAAAGATGCCAACTTGCTCTGATTTATGAGAAACTTTTTCATAGTGAAAGCAAAATTTATGTTCTAATGTATAATTCTGTATGCAGTTAATTTTATTAAAAGCTCATTTACATACTATTACGTATAAATAATTAAAAAATTTACGTCAAACGCCACTTTGTATTAGTTATTTTCCTCCCGGTAAGCCTTTCACTGTAGTAACGAAGTTAATTACATTTTCACATCTGATAATTTGAAATTCTCAGCTACTTTGTAAAATATTTTGCATAAAGCAGAGCAATTGGCACACTTGTTGGGGCAAAACACTTAATGACTACGTTCAATAAATTCAAATTGTGTTATTTTCTTTTAACTGCCTTAATCAACCAACAAGTTTTATACTTTTTTTCATACCGTAGCAAAATATTAGTCAATTTATATCCATGAGAAAATAATATTTCACCTTAGGCTTTTTCTCCCAAGAACGAAGTTGATAGACTTCATTTTCCTCGGTAACATTTGCCTAATATCCGAAAGTTACCTAATATGCAACATTCCTATTTTATTTTATAGCCATCATTGAACAGCCGACCCAATTTTTGAGTCTACGACTACCAATAGACTCAGATACCCATTAAACTCCGTAGCCTTGTAATTTTGAACTTAATTCAGAAGACATGGGAACTTCTGGATTAAGAATTAGGAAACCTTTGCCTTCGTGGGGACTTTTTGAAGGAACTAAGCAGCATTTGGGTTACATGGAGAGAAAAACCACGAAAACTTCCCTAGGTTAGCCTGACGGCAACGGGACTATATCCCATGAACGGTCTAACACTGATGATATTTTTCATCAGCACTGTAGTCGGTGCGAGCTGGGTGTGAAATTCTTATCACTCAGCCATCGCTAGGATTTGAATGCGGATCACCTTATCGGGAGGCGAGCACTCTATCCTCTGAGCACCACGGCTCTTACCTATCCATTGTGATGAAAAAATTTAAATTCATTAAAAGAATTTTGAAACAATTATCGTTCATAATAGTTTTATAATGCATTGAATAATTTCAAAGGCACACTACCGATCCTAACGGCATCGAAATTAAATTTGCTATTCCAAGTCTGCTAATGTTGTTTAATATCTAATCATTATATGACTTAGCACATCCTACGTTCAAAATAAATGACATATCCTTTTTTTTTTTCGCAAGAAAACATTCAATCATTTAGTAAAAACAAAGTTCTTCACAATATTAAAATTAGAGAGCTTTTACGTTTCGTTTGTTTGCCTACAAATTTATAAAAATGCATTATATAGGTTCAGCTACATATTATATAGGTTCTAAGGATACAATATATTATATAGAACCTAAAAATGTTAACTGCAAAACTCGCAATTACATTGAATTGGGGTCTTGCATTTCAAGATCTTGAATTCCCTTTCATGTGACCTATGACGTCAACGCCAGCTTATAGTTATAAGAAAAATGTCGAGTTAAAGTTGATCTAAGTTCCTCCAGATTTGTTAGAATGTTAATTAACGTGAAATTAATTAAATAGTGCCGTATCGCCCCTCGAATTATAGTTCTTTCTCGTCTACTCTTTTTCTTAGCTTAGATTTATTATTTGTTTGTATATTTTATTGTTACCGTAGTAAATTTTTATTTTCTGTACCTGGCAACTTCGATGCATAATTAGTTTGTTTATGTTCTACATGGCTTAATGCCTGTCTTTGTCTTTGTCAAGTAAGAAATGTATAGTAAAATCTTAGTGAAAGAATCTTCGTGTAAGGATATAGAATGTGTCACTAAAAAAAATTGATACTTGACAGGTTTGGCTTACTCGAAATAGAATGGATAGAACAGTTGCTAACGTAAACAAAGGTCACGTTTCAACAACCAATCAAGACCAAGATACCCACACTACGTCACTTGCATGTATCCCATTTTAGGTCTCTCAGGGTTTTATATATTTTGATTTTACTGTTCAAATAGAGCATGATATTTTTAAATTAAAAGCTATATTTTAAAATTAAAAGCTATATTTTAGTTTTTTTCACGCCAAGTTTCACAGTGGCGTTCCAAAAAAGAAAATATATTAAACGCCGATGCAATTACTTTAATGAAATTAAAATTTTAAAGGTTAGCATTAGTATTCCATAAAGAATGATATTTTGAAGAAAAAAAAGAGAAAGTCAGAGTTACCGTTTTAATTATTAGTTTTAAATTTTATATATTATAGAACTCTCACTGTTTTGTTATGGAGTTTATAATCTTTTATATTTTCCAAATAATTTCATAGCATTTTCTGAAATCATATTAATAAATATAAAAAAATGTTGTAGCCTTGAATCTAAATTATTTTAGTAAGTACAGTAGTTAAGAATACGATTTTTAGTTTTCTGCATGTTTTCGGATAATTTCTTGATAACTTTTTGAGATTATAACATTACATCTGAGCCGACGGGGTCATGGAACTGGCCCTGCATCAGAAAGGTCCTGGATTCGAATCCCGGGCAAGGCATGGATGTTTATTCTCTGTACTATCTGTTCTTACTGTGGGGAGCAATGTTTAACCACCTAATATGGTGCCCCTGAAAAAGTGGACAACAAACCTGCTTGTATGACGAAAGGTCATTCATTCCCAAGGCTGGCATTGGAAGGAAAAATACATTAAACATCTAAAATTTTATAATTATTTTACTTTTTGAAGAACTACTTTTCACTTATTTCTATAAGTTAATTAATATATGTCAATTTAATCGTCATAAAATTTACATAAAATATAATCTTCTGTCTCAAATAAATCTCTACATTTTGGTCGAAAGTTTTGTCCCAAATTTGTTGCTACATTTTAAGTAAGTGGAATCGTAAATAACTTCCCGTAGAATAGATCAACACCAATGCAATTATACTACGTGGTTTAATAAAATATAGTTTCACGCGGTTACTAGTGGAAGAGTTCATACAAAATAAGACATGGATTAAGAGTCTGCGAACCCTAAAATTTTAATACTAATTAGGTACTGATTTAAGGAGGAAATGCTTTTTAAGTATATGTTGTTAATTGATAGCATATCATTCTGAAATCTCTGGAAATATTCATACGAAATCATAAAATGATCAGTGTCAATAATCAATACAAAAGTATTCAAATGTTGCAACTAAGTTGGGACGGAGCAACGCCTCCTATAACTGAAAGCCTCCACACGGTTTTTAAGGTAGTCCGATCAGACCACTATGAAGGATATTCGCTTTCCGAACGAGTCATAATTTCAACCTTCAACTTTTAACTTATCAAGCAAAGTGCTTGACCTTTTATTTTATAGCTACCCTAATGTTGCTAAATTCAAAATGTTTTTACCTCAATGTATTTATTTTCATGATGTATGGGATAGGGGCAACACCTCCTATAACTGAAAGCCACCACACGGTTTTTTATAGATAGTCCGATCAGACCACTGTGAAGGATATCCACTGTCCGAACGAGTCATTTAATACAAAATCTAGTTAAAATAGGAAACTGGTAGGAAAAATATGACTAAAAATTTGTTTTATTTATGAATATTATTGGTTTGCCTTATTCACTTGTCAATAACTACAGATTCAACTCTCAAATATATATGATAAATTTCTCTCAAGTACTTTTATAAAAGGTTTTGGGTTCATGCGCACAACTGGTTCACTTTTTAAATAGTCTGCGCGGACTACTTATAAAAGACCGTGTGGAGGCTTTTTGATGTAGGAGGTGATAGACGGAGGGAGTATCATAGATTGCCCACAAATAAAAATATCGCAAACATTTTATTTCTGTTCAAAACTTCTATTTAACTACTGAATTCCGGTCATTTAGAACAGATTGTTTGCGTTTATTGTTTATTGGTACAACATACATTTGCAAGCTTGTGTGCTCAATTAAGACTTATAAACCTTTGTCAAGTAGAAGGATAGATAGCACAACACAGAGAAGAACATCACGCAGAATGCACCCAGAGTTACGGCAGCGGGATTCGAACCCGCCACCTCCACGCTTAACAGAGCGTTTGACGGGAGACACAGCTCGGCCAGGGAGACCCCTGTTTGCGTTGAGACCAGTTATGAAATAAATTAAGATTGTTGCTAACGATTGTTAATTGAGTAGTTGTTGAAATACAGTTCGAATCATAGCACCACTTAAGAGTATTATTATATAATTTATCAATAGAGAGCTATTACTTAAATTTTACTTAAAATGAAAACAAATGTTAGTAATGTTATTCCTTATTCCATATCATACTTTAGTGACTTACCTATATACTGATCTACCATACCTACTTTAAACTAAAAATCTCTATTTTTATAAATTATGCACTATTCACAGGGGAGTCAGACAAAATTTGATATTTCTTAGAATATCGATTTCTATTAATATTGAGCTGCAAAAAAGAATAAATAAAAAATTTTTTTTAACAAAAATGAGAGAGAAAGATACATTAACTGCTAGTTATTGTAATTGCCATCGATTTTTATTAACGACTAGAGTCCACACTCCAGTTGAACATTTGGTAAAATCATGAAGATTTCAAATGACTTTTCAATTAAAATATTATTTTTCTGTCTTGAATCTAATTTATTTTATTGAAGTTAAAAAGTAAATTTGTTAATATGGAAACTGAGAGAGAAATAAAAATTGCTTCAGAACAAAAAGTTGTTGTAAGAAGCAATCGCATTAATAAACATTTCATTAGTAACACCTTTTATTCATTTTTTTTTTTTTTGTGCTTCTTGTTTCATAAAATTTTTTATAATAACTCTGTCTTTATATTAGCAGCAAATGTTTAGAAAGATTTTTCATGACAAAACTCTTGACACGATTTGAAGATCTTGTTCCAAACTTTTTAGAAATGCTTTCATATTTACCCATGCAAAATTTGGATTAATCGAAATGAGGAAAAGAAGTTAATAAGGTCGTTTTAATACCAGCGATTTTGAAAAGCCCTCTGTAGGATTGCAACATTTATGTTAGATTGTTTTTTGAATTACAGTGGTATTGAAAAGCGAAAGAAGATTTTAACATCCACCGCTCCGTTGTCTAGTAATTTTGAATCCAATCCAGAAGACAAGGGACCTCCTAATCAAGAATGGGGACAAACTAGCCTTCGTGGAAGACTTTTTCATGGAATTAATCCGCATTTGCGTTACATTAAGAGGAAAACCATAAAAACCACCAACGGTTTGCCCAACTGCAAAGGGACTCTATCCCATGATCTGACTGCCAATGAGGATATTTTAAGTCAGCACTATGGTTGATGGTGGAAGCAGACTTCGTATCAACCAGCCCCTCGCTGGCATTCGAACCTGAGACACCTCACTAGGAGGCGAACGTTGTATCCCCTGACCTACCACAGCTCGGGTCGTAATTCAACTATTTGCCATACCATGCTTCCCATCTATCAGATATCATGCAACTTTTGAAATTAAACATTCATATACTCGCAAACATAAGATTGAGTTGTTTTTTTTTCCAAAGAGAAATGTAAGCTTAAACTTACAAATCAAATGTAGGTCTAAACGTATCAACTTAATTAAAGCATAGGTTTCAAAGCTCGAAACTCAGACTTATAACTGAAAGAAATTTTCATAATGTAAATTTTTTTCTAATCCTTCAGATATTCACTCATAATGTATTTGAAATAATTTAAATTATTTCTTCAAACAAAATGCTTTTGTAATGAGAGGTGAAAAACAGCTTTTAAGGCTAAAATTTCAAACTAGCTAATTGTCAAGGTTTTATGAATTATTTTAACGTATAAAAATAGACATCTTTTTTTAGTATATTAGAACAGTCACCACATTTTAAATTTTTCCTGATTCTCTAAAAAGGTATGAAGGATACCAGAACTTCAGTTTGATTCTCTTTCGGTATTAGAGCTTCAGTTTGATTAAAATCGCGCCGTAAATTTAGTACTTATAAAATTCAATTAAAAATTTATATTAATGTAGTGGTTTCTCGGGGTGTGACTAAGAATTAATACTCTTCGAATAGTAGTTTTTTTTTTTTTTTTTTTTTTAATTTTTTTATGCATGCCATAGCGTAGTTGTAGTCAAAACTTGCCAAATATTTTGATTCAGGTACCTATACTGAAATCTTTCTTGTATTTATACAAATTTTTAAAAAAATACGCTTCTGTCAGTCACCTATTTCACCTTTGTGTATATGTCTTACATTATGTGATTTAAATTTCAGACGAAGCCTCACAATCAAAGTAAAAGTGTCCGTTGCTGTTGCTCTTGTACTCGCAACACTAATCATCGCCGTCGTCGTTGTTTGTTTTATTTTACCATCCAATGGAACCACTGAAGATGAAAAACATTGGCTGCCTGAATTTATATCGAGTTCTAAATTGGGAAAATATGACACAGCGGCTGTTTCCACAGATGCAGCACCGTGTGCAGTTATTGGAAAGTAAGACTCACCTATTTGCTGCTATATTTTATTGACATATCACTCATCTGTTGTTTCAATTACTCTGACTTTTTATTCTATAAATTCAAGGAAACAAATTAATTTCTACAAATAATTTGCTTTTTTGAATTCTATGAATTTAATAACTTATTATTCGATATCAAATTTTGTCTTAATTAATATTTTTAATTACAGTCCGTAATTTCTTTCGAGAATTCGCCCACTATTATTTAAAAAAAAAAAAACAAATTGAATCGGAAGTCTTGCATCCCTCCTTTGACGTCACAACAGGACGTCGTAGAAGCGCAGATTAGTGTAAATCAATTCATTCGTATCAGCCAGAGGAAGTTATAAATGCCTCTTGTTGTACTGTTATCTGCTGATAATAGAGAGAACCACTGTCAAAAGTAAGGTGAATAGTTATTTGCCTTGTAAATCTCATCTCAAAATCCAAAGGTACATCTGAACTTTCAGCGTTAACAATGTCCGATTCTCTCTATATTAAAAAATCGCAAGGGCCATATTAGGTGTTTAAGATAAAGTTACATTTTGTATTGCAACGCAAAAACTATAAGACTTCGAAATTTGAAATTATTAAGGTGTGTAGTGAAGGAATGAAGGAATTACGATAAAATAAAATAAAGTATATGCTCGATAATCACTTCAAGAATAATTAACAGTATTTTGACAAAATTTGTTTATAAACTTAACAGATAGTTTTGTTTTCAAACTTCCAACTTGTTTGAAAGTTATTACAATTTTAAGAGCTACTTTGCAAATTTTTTTTTTGCTTTACGTTACATTTTATTTGCTGTTCAAAATATATAAGACATAAAACTTGTAATTAAGAAGGTGTGTGGTAAAATGTACAAGAAGTTCGATAGAATTAAAAAAAATACGATTCGACTATTGTTTCGAGAATTATTAACTCATCTGTTGTTTCAATTACTCTGACTTTTTATTCTATAAATTCAAGGAAACAAACAAATAAACTTGAAGGAGAAAATTGAATAAGGGCTTCTCTACAGGCTGTAGTACTGCAACTGCAGAGTTGAAATTTAGTATGTTGGAAAGAGCCATATTTGTTTATGATCTTAAAACTTTTTTTAAAAAAATTCTTATTTGTTCAAAAGTTGTTGCGAGTTTAAGTTCTTTTTTGCAAATTCCTTATTACTTATTTTGCTCTGCATTACACTAGAAGTAAAAATAACCATCTCGGCTGATCTACTACAAATGCAAGTACAGAGTTAAAATTTTATATGCTGAAAGGAGCATTTTTTATAAACTGAGCGAGAGTTTTAATTGAAATTCCTATTTGTTCGAAAGTTATTGCGAATTTAAGTGTTTTTTTTTTCCTAACATTTTTTCCTCTTCAAATAATACTTATTTATCCATTGTTGTAGAAAAATTTCTCTCACGTGTATTTTCATTTTCTAAACTTAAGCTTGACTTCATTAAGTAATAAAAAAATAATAAAAAATTCAAAAGTGATATATGTGAATAAAAAAATAAGAGAGAAATTAGATGTTGCCAAAGATAAATCTTGTCATTTATATCGAAATTTTTAAAAATATAAAGACTGAAGAAAAAAAGGAAAACAGTTTCCAATGTTGAACTATTATGCAGGTCACACACTGAGGAGGCAAGCTTAAGTACCAACTGCTCCTCTTCCTGCAAACATTTCAATAAATCGGTAGCGATTTGAATAGTAAAACTTGTAGAATAAAGCTAGTTACACCTACTCTTTGAAAGAGTAACCATGAATTATTAAATTTCATTTCATATGATACCTCAAATGTTTGATATTTAGCAATGGAAAAATTGCTAAATGGAAAAATATTAGGCTAAAAATAACTTAAACTCCGTTACTGCTAGAAATTGTTATTTGACAAAGCGAAGCAAGTTGGCATCACAGCAGGAAGGCTATCAAGCGCAGTGTGAAGCGTGGAGGTGGCGGGTTCGAATCCCGTCGTAACCCTGGATGTATTCTTAATGATGTCCTTCTTCTTGACAAAAGTTTATAAACCTAAATTGAGCAGACAAGCCTGCAAATATATGTAATTTCAATTAAGTAATTTAAATGTAAAATTGATCAGCATCCAAATACCAATATTTAAAAAAGCAAACTACCTCGGACTTAACAGGAAGCTTACCTGGAACGACCATATCAAAAATATAATACACAAAGCAAATACAGCAACAACAGTAATACAACCACTCATCTATAACCAGTATGTCTCATTAAAACTAAGAAAACTACTATATACACCAATGATCAGACCAATTCTCACATATGCCTCACCTGCCTGAACAACCATACCAGAACATCTCGGTACAAAACTCAGCCAATGCCAGAACAAGATACTCAGAAAAATCACCCGTGCCAGATGGTTCATCAGAAATACGAATATCCACAAAGATCTCAAGATCCCGCTGTTATCAGAATATATTTACAAATTAAATGCAGATTTCTTACTATAAGGCCATAAAATGCAGTGAACTTCAACCTGATATTCAATTTTGAAAATTACGAAAAAGATATAAAATTAAGACCAATAGCTGCTCACTTTACATCCGACGCCTCATATCACATTTATCAAAATAAATAATTAATCACACATCCATCCATAAGCATCAAATTCAACAACAATAATGACTACTTGATCAAGCGTTTCCCCACGTTGACCATCAATCTACATTTAAAGCCAAACATAGTTTAAAGCAAGTTGCTTCTTACAATTTCCATTATTATTATTTACTCAAGCAAAGTGCTTGAATCCCGATAACATCCACCACATAGACTGCTGACCTTAAAATCCTACCACAATTATCAAAATAAACATGATGGATGGGATAGAGGCCGCTGCGAGGCTTTGGTGCTTTATTTAGAAAAACTGGGACCCTGGGCCACGCAGCGGCCCATATCATCACCTCCTACATCAAAAAGCCTCCACACGGTCTTTTATAAGTAGTCCGCGCAGACTATTTAAAAAGTGAACCAGTTGTGCGCATGAACCCAAAACCTTTTATAAAAGTAATTGAGAGAAATTTATCATATATATTTGAGAGTTGAATCTGTAGTTATTGACAAGTGAATAAGGCAAACCAATAATATTCATAAATAAAACAAATTTTTATTCATATTTTTCCTACCAGTTTCCTATTTTAACTAGATTTTGTATTAAATGACTCGTTCGGACAGTGGATATCCTTCACAGTGGTCTGATCGGACTATCTATAAAAAACCGTGTGGTGGCTTTCAGTTATAGGAGGTGTTGCCCCTATCCCATACATCATGAAAATAAATACATTGAGGTAAAAACATTTTGAATTTAGCAACATTGGGGTAGCTATAAAATAAAAGGTCAAGCACTTTGCTTGATAAGTTAAAAGTTGAAGGTTGAAATTATGATAACAATAAAAATATTTTAAAGCTATTTATCAATCTATTGAAAAATAGTTTATACGAGGGTTGCTATTTATATTTCTGGCCTTGGCAACAGTAAGTGTTGCTAGGCGACCGCAGACGATTTTAATTGAAAGTTTGATATTTTTAAACATAAATTCAGCAGACGATTTACCATTATAGCTTCATTTGTGTTGTTGACAGTAAATTGAAAAGTTCTTCTCTTTCAAAAAATGGAATTGAATCGTGAACATTTTCGTGCCATTATTTTTCATAACTTTCGACTTGGATTGCCAAGACAAGAGTGCTTCGATGAACTTAATTCTTTATTCAGCGATAAAGCGCCATCCTACACCACTGTAAAAAATTGGTATAACGAATTTAATCGTGGTCGCTGTTCGATCCAGGACGAATCCCGTGCAGGTCGTCCAAAATCCGTTGTTGTGCCAGAAAAGATCGATGCTGTGCGTGAACTGATAAAGCAAGATCGTCATGTGACATACCGTGAGATAGAGGCGTCTTTGGACATTAGTATGACTAGCATCAATAAAATATTGCATGAACATTTGAGCGTAAAAAAAATTTGTTCGCGTTGGATCCCGCATAATCTGACAAACGCTCAAAAAAAGGCTCGTGTCGATTGGTGCAAGGAAATGTTGAAAAAATATGTGCAAGGTACATCAAAGGCTGTGTATAACATCTATACAGGTGACGAATCATGGATCTATGCATATGAGCCGGAAACAAAACAGCAATCAACTGTATAGGTCTTCCAAGACGAGTCAAAACCAACAAAAGTTGTTCTTCGGCATTAACGGTCATGTGGCAACAGTGGCGTTAGAGCAACGCAGGACGGTCAATTCTGAATGGTACACGACCATTTGTTTGCCAGAAGTCATCGGAGAAATTTGAAAAAGCAGAAGAACAGGCGAATCATTCTTCATCATGACAATGCGAGCTCTCACACATCGACTCAAACAAAGGCATTTCTGACGGAGCGAAAGATCGAATTGATGGGTCATCCACCGTACAGCCCTGATTTGGCACCCAATGACTTCTTCTTATTCCCACACATCAAAAATAAATTACGTGGACAACGATTTTCGACCCCCGAAGAAGCGGTCGATGCATTCAAAACGCATGTTTTGGAGTTACCTCAATCGGACTGGAAAAAGTGCTTTGAAAATTGGTTCAAACGCATGCAAAAGTGTATTGATCATCATGGAGAATATTTTGAAAAACAATAAAACCAATTTCGATCCTACATATTTGTTTTTTCATTATTAGGCCAGAAATATAAATAGCAACCCTCGTATAGTTTAAAAAATAAATATTAAAAGTTTTTGAGAGTTCAGAATTTATAAGTTTGTTGATATTGTTTTCATCTTGCTCTGAACTATGTTTGACTGTTGGTTTTCACAATCATCACTGATACACTGATCGATTTTCTGCGATTATAAACTGGATGCTTAGGATGGTCTTTCCACTCGATCTTTCCACTCGAACGAATTCAATGAGGCAAACATACTTTCACGGAATGCATTGCGAAATATAACAATCTGTATAGTTATCAAAAAATTCCATAAATTTCATGGATATTAATAGGAATAAAATCCATAAATATTATTATACCATTATTTTACTCGATCATGTGTGCCAACTTCTCCCTGCTTCTGTGGGATAGTTTATTTAAACATTTAAAACGGCATTATTGAATAACAATTATTTTAAACGCCATGAAACAATTTAAACAAGTATATCAGAATGGTGATAATACTCAAAATATACCTGATACTTTCATGATTAAGTCAAAAGTTTTCAATACATGCATTTAGTTTGTTTTTATATTAGATATAAGCAAAAGGAATGAAAACATTGATTAAATAAGGTCCTGATTTGAATGGTGGTCCAACTGCAGATATGCTCTTTTGAAGTACGAAGTGCTATGAGTGTACTGATTTTTCAATCTTGTCTGATTTTTAAAGCTCTTTTTTTATAATAGTTGGTAGATAGATTAATAGTGCATGAAATGATTGACTTGGTAAAGTATAAAATATACTAGCTCTCAAACTTTTAAAGAAAAAAAAAAAAAGAAAACAATCTCCATTAGGAACGTAAGAAATTAACTCAGTCACAAAAACTTGTAATGAAAAATACTTAAGTAAAAGAAAAATGGGTGTACGCGTTTGTTAGTACCAAATGGTTATTTTTTTTATTGATTGCTTTTTCTCTTAATATGAACTGAGCGATAATTTCAGATTCGAATATAAATATTTATATTGTTAATATGTATTGCGGTAGATAGAATTATATATTTTTGCAAAACCAATCCTAATAGTGAAACAATTATTCGGCAGTTCCTTTTTTTTTTCTTTAAAAAAATGAACTATCTTTTTAATTGGCCACTGGTCACAAATGCATTATTTACTGTCATAAATTTGTAAGAAATCGCGAAATCGTTATTTTTAGAAATTAGCAGCTATTTTGAAAAATATATTTTCTTCATATGCTAATTTATGTTTGTTTTTTTTTTGTTTTTTTTTTCAACAGGGATCTTCTAGCTAGGAATGGTTCTGCGATTGATGCTGCCATTGGTGTTCTCCTTTGCATGGGTGTCATTAATCCACAAAGCATGGGATTGGGTGGTGGTTTCTTCATGCTTTTTTATAACAAGTATGATACGTTGCATTCTTAATCTAGACCTTGCATATTTGTATTCGATACAAAATCATTTTAATTAATTTATTAAAACTTAAAAGACCCATTACGAGATTTCTCCTATTTTCTTTAGTAAAAGAAATCTCGTGGAGAGTCATTTAATTTTTTATTTATAAATTATATATATATATATATATATATATATATATATATATATATATATATATATATATATATATATATATATATAAAATATATATATATATATATATATATATAAAATATATATATATATATATATATATAAAATATATATATATATATATATAAAATATATATATATATATATATATATATATATATATATATATATATATATAGATAGATAGATAGATAGATATAGGAAAAATAGTACATTAAAACATAAATATAAATTTTTACAAAAAGCGTTGAAAGTTGAAACTCCTGTTAATCACTACTTTTTGCATTCTTAGTCTCCCGTGGCAACACTGTATTAGGCAAGTAGGCAGGTGTTGTTGTTGGCCATTATGGCATAGGGGGTTAGATTGTTCTTGTTTTCCAGTGGCGCCATCTATGGCCAATAATTCAACTTCTGCCACACCCATACGTGACATCCGTTTATAGGGGGAACCCATTCATACATCCACAGATTGCAATTTTGACCTGAACCAGAGAAAGATCACTCTCTCATTCAGTACACCTGGAGGTATTGATTTGTTATAGGAACATGGAGGACTATGTGACCCGAAAAGTTTAACGTGCACCAGTAACCATTTACTACACGTGAGTCTTCAGCCGGCTGGATTCGAACTACCGTTCTCAAAAACGTGAGTCTAGCTCCCTGCCAAACAGGCTGTACGGGCCAGTAGGCTGGTGTGATCTTATTATTTGTACACTTGATTTATTAATATCTGGTGGAAGATCATATATTTTTCGCTCTGGTTAAAACATTTTTCCTCATAAATGCTATCGTTACCACTTATTTAACCTATCACAATAATTAATACCTTGCTTGTAAGATTACAAAACATTTTAATAAAATAAAATAGAAGCTTGCCTGGTAAATAGTTGTAGCTTCTTCTTAAAGATTACATCTATCCTAAACTTAACTATAGAAGATGCAGCATCAACAGGTCAGCTAATCCCAACCTTCTTTTTTAATTTCAACGATAATGCCCACTAAACAAGGCTGAAAGTCGATATATATCAAGACGGAAAAGAGTAAAAACTGGTAACAAATGAATTTTATTTTTAGTTTCTTTTAGGGAATAATATACTATCCATGACTACTAATTTTTTTTAACGAATACGATCAATATAATGAATTACTTCCTCTCTGTAAAAATTAAAATAAGAGTGAATTGTTTATTGTTAAAGTTAATTTTACCTCTTTAAAAAATGATCTAAATTTGAAATAGTTCTGCTAGCAGTTTTTTCTCTTTTCCGTCTCGCTTTCAGGCCAGGCACTAAATTTTTAAACTAAATAAATATTTTCGACAACATACACAAACATATTCCTCTTTACTCCGAATTAGAGCATAGGGCTTCTATCGTAGCTTTTCATCTCACTCTATTTGTGACCAGATATTTTCCCTCCCTCCATGTCTTTCCTATTGTTTTCAATTCGTTTACAATCGTGCTGCACCAACGCCTCCTTTAACTGAAAGCTTCCACACGGTTTTTCATAGGTAGTCCAATCAGACCATTGTGAAGGATATCCACTTTCCGAACGAGTCATCTCATACAAAATCTAGTTGAAATAAGAAAGTGGTAGCAAATATATGACTAAAAATTTGTTTTATTTATGAATATTATTGGTTCGCCTTATTCACTTGTCAACCACTACAGATTCAGTTCTCAAATATATATGAATAATTGCTCTCAATCACTTATATAAAAAGGTTTTGGGTTCATGCGCACAACTGGTTCACTTTTTAAACAGACTGCGCGGACTATTTATAGTAGACCGTGTGGAGGCTTTTTGATGTAGGAGGTGATGACTGCACCAAGTATTTTTAAGCCCTCCTCTTTTTCTATTGCCCTGAGGGTTCAAACGAAAAACTTGTTTCACTTTTAAATTTTTCAGGTTTACGTAAAACATGACCAATCCATTTACGTTTTCTAATTTTCAGATCAATCAGTTTCTGTTTTGCTTTTCTAAGCATTTCTGCATTGCGAATTTTATGGAACCACTTCCATGAAATTTTAGACAAGCTGGTTCTCACACTTACGTTGAACAGAAATTTTTTTTTTTATATATTTTAGTAAAGCTGAAATTTCTCAAAAAGAATTATCAGTTTATAAGTAAATCTTAAACAAAGAAACTGCGATTTACACTAAGATTTTCGTAAGTCCTAAACAAATTTTGTAAGAATTTATTACGCAGTCACGATAAAGATAAAAATTATGAGCGTGCCATTTAATTGCATAATATACGAATGCAATAAATATCATATCTTTTTATGAAAGTCAGTCAAATCTACGCACTCAAATTATGTCATGAACAGTAAATTTATTAGTAGAAGATATTGTTATACGTCATAAAAGACAAAATGTTATCGCGAGTTCCTTTTCTTCTGTGAAGTTAATAATTTTATTTTATATAAAACTGTAACTAATTATTTACATTTTGGAATATATTGTAAATTATAAGATCTATCATCCACCATCATTCCGTAGGTCACATTATTGGGAAGCCTTAACTTCCATGGCTTTCTGGTAAACAGCAAACCCGATACAGGGCTGCCAACAACTGCGCTTTTTGTAAAATATCTTATAGAGTAGTAGGAAATTTGAAACTTATGATTTTTGAGCTTTTGGAAAATTTGCTAACAATTTAAAAGCTTCATCTCGAGGGAGCTGAAAGAAAGTGGCACTTCATATAAGCTTTTAACTTATTGTGTTGAAAATAACTTGAAATCAAATTTTCAAAGCATAGAAGACTTTACAGTGATCTACAACTAGAAGAAAATTTTCCCTCCAAATATGTCAAGAAATCTTTTGTTTATTAAAGATCATATTTTGCAGTTTTTTTTTTTTTTTTTTTTTTTGTCCAATTAGAATTAATGAAACAATAAGTCGACAATTAACTTTTTATGATGTATAGAGGCAAATTAAAAATATACAGAAAATTATAAGTAATAATACTACAGATTGAATGAATTAAAAAAAAACACAGTTTAAAGCTGTCTCAATTCTACTATAAAAAAATTTAAGAGTTTGTACCAAATTAGTATTTTTTGCACGTTTATAGTTATTGGATAACTGAGAATTATACCCTGGCATTTTAACCATGTTTTCTGTATCGCTGACATTTTGTTATAAACACTTTAAAAAAAAACAGCTAACTTTTAATCATTTGACGAAAATGAGACACGGGTGTCCCTTTTATATGTTTTTTCCGACGCTCTAATTGCAAACAAAATTAAATATTGTTATTTTTTTAAATACGAAAAACAGTCTAAAATTTACTAAAAAATCTGTTAAATCGTCGGTATTATATTATTGCTAAAATATAAGATAAAACAAAGTAGTTAGAAAACAAAAATATTCATTTCGATTTTAAGACTTATCAGTAGTTGATTTTATAAATTAAAGAAATTTCAATGATGAATTATTGTTTCCTTAGATCATCTGAAATGAGTGGATCACAATTATAACAAAAATTCATACATGTATTCTACTCAATTGTGATACACATGGTGTATAAATAATTAGAATACAAAAAAAGTTCTTACGTACATTTTTCAAAATAAATAAATAAAAATAATCCTGATAACTTTGTTATTTCCTATTTGTTATTTATATTGATTTTTTTCTTTGTGTTTTATTAAATAAAAAAGGCAATTAAGTATTTTCTTTACAGGGCTCAAGACACTACTCATTTCATAGATGCCCGTGAAGTTGCGCCTCGTAAAGCAACTGAAAATATGTTTGAAGGAAATGCTACAGCAGCTAAAATTGGTAAAGCTACATTAATTATTGTCTTCACTACTGTAAAAAAATTCCATTTTATTTTAATGCAAACACATACTGTGTTAACCCTTTGCACTCAAAGGTTTTCTAACTGTTAAAATAACATGGGAAACTCTAAAAGTTTACAAGACATGACACAGAATTTCATCAAAGTCAATCGTTGACAAAAAAAATTCACAAACGAATATTCACACTCTTTGAGGTTCTATTAATTTTTTTTTTTTTAAAAAAAAAAAAAAAAAAAAAAAAAAAAAAAAAAAAAAAAAAAAAAAAAAAAAAAAATTTATATTTTCTAGTGGTAATAAAGTTTGAGTTATTTTTAATTTGGTTATTTCATTTTAATTTGGTTTCCTCAGCTACACATCAAAAGATCAGATTATCATAGGTAATGCAAATTTATTGCAAAAAAAAAAGAGGTTTGCTGACTTTTTCTATTTTTCCACGAGATTTTATATTTAAAGTGGTAGAAAAAGGTTCGTTAATCTATATACAGGTACTTATTTATTTTATAAATTTAATTTAAAATAATTTTGACCATCACTTCATAAAAATCAATTAAGTACATATATTAAATAATTATTATATTTTATGGTGGGCTTACGCTCCAGTATAATTTAAAAATATTCCTGCCTGTAATTGTGATAAACATTTCTGCCACTTGAGTAAAACATCCTCGGAGAGAATAAAGCTGGCAGGTATGCAATTATCTCATACTGACAGTTTTTAAAGAATAGACATAATTATCCTTATTCACAATTTAATTCGCTACCAATTTGCTAAAACTTTTGCAGAAATCGGATCAGCTGGCATCCCTAAATGTAAAACGTTCAAACTTTTGAAAAAAGTGTTTTAAAAATTAGCTGGGATAAAAGTTTCATAAAAATTATTGGATTTGTAATAAAGATCAGAAAGTTCTCTTGAGTGCAAAGAGTTAATTTTATAATCGCAAAGGTAAATTTAAAAATAGGGTAATTTAAGATTGAAATTTAACTTTCAATGTTAAGAGAAAATTTCATTTTAAAAAAAAGCACTGTGTGAATTTTTTTACTTGTTTCGATAAATTAAAAAAATGCATAGTTATCAATCCGGTAGCTTTATATTTAACATGGTAATGAAAGAACTGTTTAAATAAGTTGATTCAAAAGAAGCCAGTAGGTAAGCCATTTAAAGCCAATAATCCTACAAGCATTTTTGGAAATGAGGAAGATTAGTAACGCATTTATTTCATTCTTGAAATTTATCTCAAAGAACCATGGATTCATATATTGTATATATGCACGTAATTCCGAAATTGCTATAATGGGATGCCTGCAAGTGACGTAGTTTGGGTACCTCGATTCTGATTGGTTGTTGAAACATTCCAGTTACTTACGTTAGAAATCGTTTATCCATTCTATTTCGAGTAAGCCAAGCCCGTTAAGTATCAATTCTCTTGAGTGGCACATTCTTTATTCTTTAACAAAGATTTTTTCACATAGATTTCAATTCCTTCACTATATATTTCTTACTTAACACAAAGCCATATAGAACATAAACAAATTAATTATGCATTAAGTTGCCAGGTACACAAAACAAAAATATATCACGGTTACAATAAAATGCATAAATGAATAATAAATCAAAAGTTAAGTAAAAGATGTAGATGACAAAGAACTATATTTTAACAAATTCGGTGTGCGATGCGGCGTTGTGTTTAATTAAATTTTCTTTAATTAACATTCTAACTTTTGTGTATATACTCAGCTCGACTTCAACCAACGCCTCCTATAACTGAAAGCCTCCTCACGGTTTTTTGTAGGTAGTCCAATCAGACCACCATGAAGGTATAGCAATTAGTTAAAGAACCATTTAATATGAAATCTATTAAAAATTAGAAAGTGGTAGCAAATATATGTCTAAAAGTTTGTTTAATTTATGAATATAATTGGTTTGTTTTATTTACTTGTCAACCACTACAGATTAAATTCTCATATATATATAATAAATTTCTCTCAAGTACTTTTAAAATAGAATTTGGGTTCAAGCGCACAAGTGGTTCGCTTTTTAAATAATCTGCGCAGACTACTTATAAGAAACCGTGTGGAGGCTTTCTGATGTAGGAGGTGATGCTTCAACACGCCATCTTGTTTATAAACGATTATCTGTTTTATCTGTCACGAATTTTAGATTGTAGTTTTTTTTAATATTTTGTCGCATCCGGATCAGCTGGCATCTCTGCTTTATGGCCTTAGATTCCTTTTTTCACAGTAAGTTCATCATATATGTTCTTTTTTGCCCACTCTAATAAAGGTATAAATGATTTCTGAAAATGCAATAGAAATCATATAGTTTTTTTCATTATTGCAGGCCCTCTGTCTATAGCTGTACCTGGTGAGTTAGCTGGATATGTTTCTGTACATGACGAATTCGGAAAGCTTCCGTGGGAAGATCTTTTTCCTCCTACAATAAAAATGTGTGAAGAAGGTATTACAGTCAACCATCATTTAGCCAGAGCATTACGTAAATACAGAGAAAAAATACTAGCCCGTGAGCATATAAGGTTCATATATTTTACTCTGCTTACATTTTTAAGTAATTTTTTTAAATTTAAAATTTTATAAATGCATTAGTTTTTAAATTCTATCATTCACGCAGTTCCCATTCAAAAATCCTATGTTTCCTCGATGTGTAAAGTTGTAGTTAATTAACAATTGTGATTATGCTTGTGAGCTGCATTCAGATTTAAAAAAAGTAGTCAATTAAAGAGACAGCACAATTTAGTTAGACAGATAGAAAATTTGGTGATTGATACCGCTCGGCTTGGAAGATCCATAGTCACTGTCTCAGGGATGCTCAGGCATCACCTCCTTCATCAAAAAGCCTCCACACGTTTGTTATAAGTAGTCCGCGCAGACTGTTTAAAAAGTGAACCAGTTGTGCGCATGAACCCAAAACCTTTTATATAAGTGATTGAGAGAAATTTTTCATATATATTTGAGAATTGAATCTGTAGTGGTTGACAAGTGAATAAGGCAAACCAATAATATTCATAAATAAAACAAATTTTTACTCATATATTTGCTACCACTTTCTTATTTCAACTAGATTTTGTATTAGATGACTCGTTCGGAAAGTGGATATCTTACACAATGGTCTGATCGGACTGCCTTTAAAAAACCGTGTGGAGGCTTTCAGTTAAAGGAGGCGTTGGCTCAGGCAACTATAAATGCAAAAAGTAGTAGAAAGTTAATTTATTTATTAAATCCCTAATTAATTAAACGTAACTACCACTATTACTTTTAATTTTTCAATATTTTAAACAAACGCTGTATTCAGATTTCCCTTTCTCTCATAATTGTATGCCTGCTAGCCTTTATGCATTCGACGTAAAATTTTATTTCTATATATAAAGTGGTAGCAAAATGCAATGCATTCCTTACATTTATAATCTCTTAGCTTTGATCACCACTGTTTTCAAAAAAATTAAGCATATACATTAGTATGTAATACTAAAAGCTTTTTAGAAATGCAGTGTATGTTTCTGCCTAAAATTGTAATTTAAATTCCATTTTACTGGGGAAGATCATCCTCGAAAGGATTAAAAGTTGACAGGTATGTAACTGCGCTTCGCAATTATTTTTACATCTCCCAATCAGGTGGATGAGTGAATGCCATGGGGGTCACCGGTGACCACCGAAACCAAGCTTATTAGAAACACATAATTCGAATAAATTTTTAATATGTTTATATTATTATCGTTACTAAAATGGTTTGAAGAAATGAATGCAATATAGAACACGCTAAAATATTTTTATTTATATATACAGAGATGCCAACTTGCTCCGGACAGCGAATAAATATTTTCAAGTGGTAGTTTATTAATTGTGATTCTTGGTTTAATAAATTCAATTTAGTAAATTTTTATCCACACACTATTTCTAAACAATTCGTAGGCATATATAATTCACCACTTTTTTTTAAATAAGTCGTGCTAAACCTTTTAAAAATCTAGAAAATTTGCAAATTTAGTTTGTAGTTATTTACCGTTATGGCCAGACAACGCCTCCTATAACTTAAAGCCTCCACACGGTTTTTATAGGTAGTCCGATCAGACCACTTTGAAGGATATACACTTTCCGAACGAGTCAGTAAATACAAAATCTAGTTAAAATAAGAAAGTGGTAGCAAATATATGACTAAAAATTTGTTTTATTTATGAATATTATCGGTTTGCCTTATTCACTTGTCAACCACTACAGATTCAATTCTCAAATATATATGATAAATTTCTCTCAATTACTTTTATAAAAGGTTTTGGGATCATGAACACAACTAGTTCACTTTTTAAATAATCTGCGCGGACTACTTATAAAAGACCGTGTGGAGGCTTTTTTATGTAGGAGGTGATGGGCCAGACCGGCAAGCATTGTAAAATTAGGGTGACATTAAACCTATTAAATGGGCTGTGTGCTCAAAAAATCAAATCATATGCGTATAGGTACTCCAATTACCCAGCGATATTGTATAGACTAATGACTTTACTTACTTTATTTAACAAAAGCTGGGCACCTGGGCCGCGCAGAAGACCCATATCCCATTCATCATGAAATTACAGAAAAGTTAAATAAATATATAAACAGTTTGTATACAGAGTCTCTGGGGTGACTGATATTGTAGAGCAAGCACCTTGCTTGTTTAACTGAAAATAAAAGTGAAACTAAATTTAAGCAACTTGCTGTAGTAAAGATGGCTGTGAATTTATTGTCAACATGAGGTATCAGGTTCGGATTTCAAGGCTGGTATTGTTGTTGAGATTGTAATCTATTGATGTTTTGAATTATTGCTACAAACTATTGATATAAGAGTTGGAGATTTTTATTTATGTTGGTAGTTTTGGTATGAGGCGTCAGAGGTGAAGTGTGCAGCTATAGGTCTAAGGTTTTTGTCTTTTTTAAAGTTTTCAAATTTAAATAGACTAATGACTGCTACTATCTCTGTCATTGTGTAAGTTTACACTATTCAAATGTAGTGGTATTCAAAAACAAATAGAATTAAATTTGTTCAAACAAGAATCAAGTTGAAATTTTGCCACCATTTTAAACATTTTTGCGTGTGAATGGAGTTTGGGTACCGTTTAGATGTATGCTGTTCAGCGAGAATGAGACACATTTAGGGCATGCTTAAAAATTTTAAAACTTCCTTTTTAATTGCTATGTACTTTCAGACCCGAAAGCGAGACGGAAAAGAGAAAATACTGATAGGAGAACTATTTCAAAATTACGTGATATTCGGGAGGAGTTAATCTATTCTGAACAATAAACAATTCACTGTAATTAATTTTTTCTTGGCGAAGAAGCAATTCAATATAAAAATTGCATCCGTTAAAAACAACTGGTAGTTATAGATTTTTATTTTTCCCGAAAAAAAATTAAAGAATGAAATTTATTTGTTACCAGTTTTTACTCTTTTCCGTCTTGATATATATGGGCTTTCAGCCCTGTATACATTTTTCATGTCGAATTTATACTGCTATTACTTACAAATTATCTAAATTGAGTAACTTTTTTTTAATTACTTTATATAATCTCTTGGTATGTATAAAAAAACAACGTGTAAACATAAGCATACCTGCTAACTCTTCCGCATTTGGCGGAAGATTTTATTTCTACATTTTAAGTGGTAATAAAATGTATGCATTCTATATATTCCTTGCATTTATAAATTTAATTTATAATCTTTTTGACCACCACTATTTTTAAAAAAGTTAAGCATATACATTAATATGTAATACCATTGTGGTAGTCCACATAAGCTCCCTCAAAATACAGCGTATGTTTCTGCGTAAAATTGTAATTTAAATTCCATTTTACTACCACTGGGGAAAATCATCCTCGAAAGCATTAGAAGTTTGCAGGTATGCATAAGCTATCATGCATTTTTAAATCAACTTGCGTATGTGTATTAGTAATAACTGTGAAAGTAATGAATGCTGTAAACATACAAGAGTGCTAACAATGTGTTAAAATATTAACACAGTTTTAATATTAACATAAAAATTAAAAATTATGAGAATAGCATTTCAAAATATTGTTAACACTTTGTAAATATGGGTTTTTGAAATCTGTATTTTGTTCCAGGAATGTGTTTGCTAATCCTGAAACTGGAGATGTATACAAAGAAGGAGACGTATACAAAAGATTAGATTTAGCAAAAACTCTAAGAATTATTTCTGAAGAAAAACGGAGTGCTCTTTATGGACAGAGCAACATAACGGATACCTTCTTATCAGACTTGGAAAAAGCAGGTCAGATAGTATATTTGAAAAAAAGTTTTTAAATTTATCTTGATAATGAAAAACTAATAATTTGTAAGTTTTATTATTCTATTAATATTTAAATTAACGTATGCTATTTTTATTAATAGAAAATTTACAAAGTGATTTCAAAAAAACTTCTACTTGTAATAACGTTTAAACGCTAAGCTATCATTATTCTTAGAACGTTTGATATCATCTTTGTACATACAACATATGCGTTATAATATAATAAGCTTTACAATTTTAATTGTAAATGTTTTAAAAAATTTATTGTTAAATTTGTGCAATATCTACATACTGTCCAACATTTGAGACTTTCGCGAATTGTTTTTTTTTTTTTTTTTTTTTTCAGTTGTAACGAACTAAAGCAATTATTTTAAGCAGATAGATTTCTAAAAAATATCGTTTAAGAGTATGATCAATTACACTCTGGTACAATTTTTTTTTGCATTTATGAGAGTAGTTGATTTTATTTAACTCGCGTCTATAGATTTCAAATCTTAAATTAGCTTGGTTCAGTAAGCTACAGATTTATTTCAACATGATTAGTTTAATTTATTTTTAGTCTGAATGTATAAGTTTATAAGGAATCTACGTTTATATGCATGCATATACACTTGTCGGCTCCTTTAAAAATAACACTAAGGACAAAAACCTATATTAACCCACTAACGGTTCTGCACGTAAAAAGTCGTATTTTAACCTTGCTGTCTTCTCCGCATAGCGAAACCGGTTTTCCATGTTATTAGAGAGGAAGTGATATAATGGGGAGAAACCTGCTCCCAGTTTTGCCCATTTGCTAAATTGCCAGTGGGTTAAATTAATGCATTATAAACTTAACTATATTATCACCTTGATCCTACCACTCCCTACGTAGCAAAGAAGTGGATATACTTGGTATTCACTAGAGTGAGCATTGAAAAATCCTGTTAAGGAATATATTATTAAAATGCATAAAAACTGTAGAGAGAAACCGATTGCAGGTTTAAAATTAGCGAAGCAAAAATATTTGTATGAAGCTCAAAAATTCCAAAAATATTTGTATGAGGTTCAAAAATTCCAAAAATATTTGTATGAGGTTCAAAAATTCCAAACATATTTGTATGAGGTTCAAAAATTCCAAAAATATTTGTATGAGGTTCAAAAATTCCAAAAATATTTGTATGAGGTTCAAAAATTCCAAAAATATTTGTATGAGGTTTGTTGCATGAGGTTCAAAAATCTCATGCAACAGAGATAAAACGTGTTCCGCAGTCTTGTCTAAGTGACCATTTGTGTAACTGTTTCAATTATTTACATGTTTTAGTAGACAAAATTCTTTTATTCTAATCTATTAAAATATTAGTGAATTACTTTTTTTTTACCTATAAGAATCATAGTTTTTGAAACTACGGCATATAGGTATGCATCCACATTGGAATATGATAAAAATACTCTTTAAATTATTAATTTTAGAATATTTAATTGCAATTATTTTCAAATACAAAATATTTCCATTTACAATTCTTTTTTATATCATTCGAAATTATCAGCGTTGTTGTGCATTTCTTTACGAATAATCGCCCAGATAATAAGTTTTAACAATTCAAACTAAGAAGTAAAATCAGAGACAATTAGTAAAAGCATCTTGTTTCTTTTAATTAATATTTAAATAACATATATTTCTGCTGTTTCCATTTAACATTTATCTTTTAACTATTTATTTAGGCAGCATCATCACAAGAAAGGACTTGGAATCTTATATACCGGAACTTAGAGAACCAACAAAAATAAATCTGCGTGGCAATCTAACACTTTATTCCCCTTCTTTACCCGGGAGTGGAGCTTTATTGTCACTCATGTTGAATGTGTTGGATGGCTATGATGAATTCGTTCCTAATATAACATATTCTAGAAATGAAACAATATTAGCTCTTCACAGAATCATCGAAACTTTCAAGTTTGCTTATGCCAGTCGAATGCATCTGGAAGATAGCGATTCCCCAGAAACGAAAGAGGTAATGGATAAGTTTTACTGTACTCTTACCATCATCATATGATTTACCATATTTTCCTTTAACACGTTGAATGCCACGCTAATTTTACGTGGCTTGCCCGCCTGGCTAAGCGGTAAATAACTACAAACTATATTTGCAAATATTAGACAGATTTTGCTAGATTTTTAAGAGGTTTAACATGACCCTTGGGCGACTAATGTACTGTTTTTGTAGCAAGAAATACAAGTGAAATAAAAGAAGCTCTGGTCGGTGAAGGTTTAAACTTATGATCGAGTGATGACATGCCTGAATGGTAGAATGGCAGAAATCACATAAATCTCATGGGCTGCCGCGAAGCGGCATTAACCAATTCATCTGTAGTAATAAATTGATGATGAGGAGTAGTGAGGAGGAAAGGAGATGGGAAGAAGAGAGGGTGCTCAGCACCAAAAAATCGAAAGGGGGTTCGTGTGACATAGACAATCAAGAAATGTTGAGTGGCATGGGGTATAATTAAATGACAATATAATCATAAACAATATAAAATAAAATAATCATGAAGATTATGATGATCGATATTATTAAGTAAGGTCTGGGTTAAATATAATATATATATATATATATATATATATATATATATATATATATATATATATATATATATATATATATATATATATATATACAACGCACGATAATTAACCCAAATTGAATAAAAATTAAGATAAAAATAAAATAGATATATACAATAGGAAAATAATCAATGAGAGAAAATTATGTCGTGAGCTCTGTTGCAGTGGTGACCCAGGCATCCTGGTTGAATAACCGCTCTTCTTCTGGGTTGCTCACCACACTCGTCTTAGTCATACTACATATTCCTTGGGGACGACCCCTTGGGGTTGCTCTCCCTCATCGGCTCATGTATATGTTATGTAATACTGTGTGTGTGAAGTGTAATTTTGATAGAAAAACCAAAGTTCGGCTGGGACTGAGTGTATTTCGTGTGCTAGGGCAACACCATATCCGTAAGGAAAAAGGCAGTGATTTGGCTAAATTTAGTGTTGTCATCAATTAATTCTATATTTAGGAGTGAGTTAAAATTGCTGGTGGTGCAGGTTTTTGCTTCATCGTAGAAATTTTTATTTAAATTTTTTATATAGACGTTAATGTCATCAATTTTTAGATCCCTTTTTATACTATTATTGCTAATGCATTTAGGGGCTCCGACTAGTCTTCTAATAATCTTCCCTTCTGCCATAGAGAGTTTATATTTTAAATGATCACTTAGGGTGTTAATGGCGGGGCAGGCATAGATTAGAATTGGCCTAGTTGCCATTAGAGAGACAGTGCGCTTGATGGTCTGTTTTTTACTTGATAAAAAGTATATAATGGTTCAAAAATGATTCATTCAAAACCAAATATAGAAAAAGCTTTCACTTTACTTTTTAAGAAGTCCAGAAATAAAGTGTTTTAATACTAGTTTCTTTTTTTTTTTTTTCCAGAGTACAATTAGCCATGAATAGAAATAATTCTAGCTTACAATTGTAAAATCAACTGTTATGTCGTTACCACTACTAAGAACCTTAACAAGAAAGTTCAGACATAAAAAAATACTCTCTCTGAATAAATAATCATCCCCTTTTTTTCTACCAGATTGGATTTTCGACCATCAAATCATTGAGGGGAGCTAGAAAATATAAAATTTAAAAAGAACTGTATCCTTTAAAACTTTCATTTGATCACGTTTATTCAAATTTTATATTTTGTCATTTGAAATTGCACGGTATGAGGTGGTATTACAATTTTTATACCTTACAAATCATAACTTGAAACAGTATTAAATAAAAAAAGAAAAATAATAAGTAGTTAGTAAGAATTATTTTCCCATAGAATTATCCTTAAAAAGACGAATTTTATAAATGTGTTCAAAAAATTTTTAATTTCTTTTTTAAAAACCTGCCGGCCACACTTTCCATATTGCTGCTACTCCCTATATTTTAATGGGCCAAAATTCGAATGCGTCGTAAAGAAAAAATATATGTGTTTATTCAGAGAAAACACGTTGTGTTAGTTTCCAAAACTTATTTACACTCATGTCCATAAATTAAGGATAATAAAGTTCAGGCACAGAAAGAGACAGAAGCCAAACAAATTTGACTTATTTGTAAAGTCTATGTATTAAACAAAAGGTAAAGAGCAAAAAAGATGCTAAATGTTCGACATAATTAATAAAAATTGCGATTTTTACTGCCTGGAGCAAATTTCAAAAAAGAACCTATTTACAAAAAACAGTATAACATGGTTAGTATGATGGTTAATACAGAGTACGTCTCTCGGACGATGCAATACAGGCCGTACAACGCCTAGGCATGCTGAGTATCAAATTATCAATCTGATCTTGGGGAATATTACACCACTCATCAAGCAATGCCCTCCGAAAGTCCGGTAGACAGGTGGGAGGGGGTTGACGGGCTGCAATTCGTCGGCCAAGCATATCCCACACATGCTCTATTGGATTCGAGTCCGGTAAGTATGCTTGCCAATCCATACGGGTGATATCCTCCGATTGAAGGCATTTGTCTACAATGTTTGCACGGTGAGGACGGGCGTTGTCGTCCATAAACAGAAATTCAGCACCCATGGCGCCCCGAAACAAACGTACATGTTGTTCCAGAATGACATCCCTATAGATGTGGCCTGTCATCGTTACACTCTGAACATGCAGGTCAGTTCTGGAACCAAAAATAATTCCTCCCCAAACGAGCCTTCCTGCACCACCGTAACGGTGCCGTTCAATGGTGTTCTCTTGGTGGTAACGGGTACCTGGCGCTCTCCATATGAAAGTCCGGCGAGAATCAGACTGCAAACTAAACCTGGACTCGTCGGAAAACATCACACAAGACCACTGTTGCGGTGTCCACATGCATGCTCTCTACTCCCGGCTAATCACAGGCGACAGTGAGTTGCGGTAAGTGGAACACACCTGACAGGCCTACGAGCATATAGACCAATGTGCCCTAAGCGTCTGTAGACGGTCTGCCTTGAAACTGTCGTACCGGTAGCTGAAGAGAGCTGACGAGACAGGTCTGATGCTGTGCTCTGTCTGTTTCTTTTGGCAGTAACTGCCAAATACCGGTCTTCATTCGGCGTTGTAACTCGGGGGCGACCTGTGCTGTAACGTCTACTCACATTACCATCATCTTGGAATCGTTGCCAAAGCCTGGAGATGACACTCTGGGCGATTTCAAGTTCCTCGGATACTTCCAGCTGGGAACTTCCACATTCCAGTCATCCGATAATTCTGCCACGTAAAAAATCATCCAAATGCTTCTTTTGTGCCATAACTCTGCGGTTATTGCACTGAAAAGCTTTTAAAGCGCTTGTGAACAATTTTACTTCTTTGCCACCATTCCTTATATACCCCTCTCTTATACTCTCGTCATTGCAACGTACTACCAGCGTCATCTAGTGGTTTCCTGTAATTTGCATATTCTTCTTCAGGATAATTCTACAGGTGAAATTTTAATTTTAGAGTTTGATTTCCGTGTGATTCTGAATTATCCTTAATTTATGGACATGAGTGTAATTATTAGCACGAATTAGTTAACATATTTCGGGTAACCCTTTTGAATTAGTGAACTGATTGTTCCTGTATTGTTGAACTTAGGTCCTATAGTAATATTATCATTAAAACAAAAGTTATTCTAGATGGTATCTTTTATTTATTTATTTACTTATTTGCTCAATTTACAGTGCGCAAAATAAAAATTTTACATCGTAAATAACATTTAAACTAAATAATCAAAAACTTTTACTTGCTAAAATTATATTATCATGGTTTGAACATCCAACTTAAATTGTGCTTGTAATTAGCGCAGAACATAACTTAATGAGTCAGGCAAATCACTCTTACAAAAAAAGGCTATTTTAAAGAACAAAGCAAAATTTTGAAAAACAAACTCTAAAATTTAATTTTGCAAAATAAAATGGTGGCTGTACAATCCGTCATTTATTAAATCTTTCTTTTAGAAAGATGGATCTTCGTCTATCTTATACCCTTTTAAATATTTGTATTGTAATTAATTAGAACAGCCTTCGACGCAGAAGTATCGGCAATAAGCGTTGCTCTATCACAACTTCAGAACCACCTTTAGAAATTCAATAACGTAGTCATCCTCTCTGATTCCAAAGCCGCACTCCAAGCTATAGCTTCCTCCGAAGCCCCCGCATCTGCTGACATTTTACATTGTCGTCAAGCCCTTCACAGGCTTGACCAACACAACAAAAATGTCGCCATGCAATAGGTACCAGCGCACTGTGGACTGCAAGGTAACGAAACAGCAGATTTCTTGGCCAAAAAGCCGCCAAGATTCTGCAAATATCTCTTAAGCCAGTTCCTTTCTACACCGCAAAAAGATTAATAAAAATCTTTCTCCGAACAACATTTGAGGCAAAACTCCAAGAAGCAAACAAAGATAAGGACTGGCTGGAAGGAATTAAAGATATTCCGTCATGGCCAAGAGAAAAATCTGTGGCCCTTTTTCGCCTTGCCACTGGCCATGACTGTTTATCAAAACGCCTGTGCAGAATCAAAATCTTTTCAAGCCCCTTTTGTCCATTATGTAACCTACAAGAAAAAATGGACGCTAACCATCTGAGACGTTGCCCTGCACTTCCTCCTGGGTCCTTGTGGGAACGTTATTGGCGGGCGAGATACATTATTAGAGACCTATAGACTTTCCTTTTGTAGCTGTTGTTTCCGTTTTTTGTTCTTCCTTTGTATTGTTCTCAGCTACAAATTTGTCCTTCATGTCTGCCATTTGAAATAAAAAATTGTAATTGATTGAATTAATTTGTCTCAAATAACTCATCTTATTGTTCTAAATAAAGATTTTTTGCGTCTAGCTGATAAAAATGTTAATGAGTAAAGATTATGCCGATGAAGTAAGAGGAAAAATAGATGATTTCCAAACTCATGAACCTGATTATTACGGAGTGAACATAACTGTACAAGATGATCATGGAACGGCACATTTATCCCTGATTGCACCAAATGGCGATGCAGTATCAGTAACTTCAACTGTAAACCAATAGTAAGCCATTTATGCTTATTTATCCCACCTATTCCCAAAACTTTACTTGCTAACACCAAAATTATAGCTTTAGTTTCGTTTCGCTAACCCTTGAATTTTTTAATAACTAGACTATTTTTAAAAAAGCTTGTATATATAAAATGTATTATCTTTATATATGGAGTATCTAAAGTGAGAGACGATTAAGAAAATCAATATAAGAAAAATGGAACGAGAAATAAAAATTTTAAATAGTATAGTAAATTGAAGAAAGAAATTTACTGTCACTTAAGAAACCAGATATTTATTCCCAAATTTTAAAATTAGTCATAAAAGTCATCAATAGAAGGTGCTATTTTTAAAACTATATAACAATGTCTACAAAATAACCTTTCTTAGCTGCAAGAAAATTAAGTCAAAATTAACAACCCTACAAAATTAACAGAAAATATTTCAGTTGGAATAGTCGAACATGTTGGAGAAAACATTGCTTCAAAGTTTTTCAAAATTGCCTTCCTTATCTTCTTTTTTATAGACATTTTTATCTTATCTATTCCTACTTTTTTCAGGTATTTGTTTGATATTTTATGGCACACATTTTGTTTATCAACAGAAAACATTGTCTTAAGTTTTTATATTTCGTAGTGCCATCTCTTGGAGAACTTTGTTACTAATTTCAAAACTCAGTATGAATAAATTATCTGGTTTCTAACGCAGAATGCAACAAATTACGCATTTCTATCTACTTCTGTTTTTTTTTTCTTTTTTTGTAAATGATTATTTAAATCGTCGGCAATTTTTGGTCTTCAGATGAAATGATTGATTTTAATATAGCACCAGGACGATTTCATAATCAGTACTTATCCAAATTTTTAATAATTTTATACTGGCATATCTTTTGATACTCAAATTGATTTTTATTGATTATTAAAATAATTAGAAAAACTATCTCTGATCGTTTTTAACAAGGAAGTAGAATCAAGCAAATATTTTTTTTATTACTCTCAACGTTTCTTTCAAATCTCCAAAATTTATTTCCAAATACTAATAATATTAACGAAATGAAATCATTTTCTATTGCAGCTTTGGCAGTCTTATCATGAGTCCGAACACTGGAATTCTTTTGAATGACGAAATGGATGACTTCTCATCGCCAAACATTACGAACTACTTCGGTGTACCACCGACAGGAAAAAATCAAATTAAACCAGGTAAACGTCCCATGTCATCAATGACGCCAGTAATTATCGTCGATGGAGACAAAAATGTGAGATTGGCAGTTGGTGGCAATGGAGGAACTCAAATAACAACTAGTGTGGCACAAGTAATAATACTTTATTATTTCGTTAACAATTAAAGTTTTTTTATTATTTGTAAGGTAATGTAAACAAAAAGAAATATTTAAAAAAAACTTTTTGCAAGATTATGCTTAACCGCTTCTCTTCCCTTTTAAAAATAATTAGAAAAATCACGTTTAAAACAAATGGAACTGAAGCTTTAAAGTGTAATATATATATATACTTTATATATTTATCATCGTAAAACAATGTTGATTGATAATGATTTTGAACGCCCTTACATACGAATAATTTTAAAAAATGTCACAACCGGTAACCAACATTTATTAAAATGGTCCCATGTAGACCATCCCCTCTGAATGTCAATGTCTACAAGGTGATTGAAAACCCCTCTGGCGCCCAGATAAATGTTTATGATGATTCTTTAAAAATATTAAGGGTTTGTTTACAATTTATTACATTATTTACAATTGTAAATTTAATGACATGAATCGCTAGGAATAATGTAAATCAGAAAGCTAGATTTAGAATTATCAGGGAAGAGAATGAGGCGGAAGAGAGAATAAAGCAGGAAATAAGACCAGCTTGGTTACAACTTGTTGTTGGGTGGAGTAATTCTATTGAATTTTTAAACTATTTTACAACTTCTGCTTAAACTTAGCAAGCTAGTTAAATATATTTTATAACAATAAAAAAATATTGATAGTTACAAATATTTTATTTTTTTGAAAAAAAATGCTAGAATGAAAATGTCTTTCGTACCAGTTTTTGCTTTTTTCCGTCTTCATATATATAGATTTTCAACCCTGAGGATTATAAAGAATACAGGTGTTATAGTCAAATCTAGATCTGTTACAAACGTCGTTAATATATAACAGATAAAAATACATAAATTCGAAACTTGGTGCTCTAACTGGAAGATCAAAATTAATGCACAAAATTCAGATTTACTCATTGTTAAAAAAAAAAACAGACGACTTACAATTAATAATACCTTAAATTTTCTTGGAAATGATATTCCTATTGTTGATAAGGCCACATATCTGGGCCTTACAATAAATTTAAACCTGAACTGGAATGATCATGTTAATAAAGAAATTGCCAAAGCCACTGGAAGATATAATAAATTAGAATGTCTACTGGGTAGCACTACTCTAAAATATGTCTTAACAAAACAATACCAAACCTGGTTAATAACAAAAAAAAAACGCTACATCTATCTCAATTTCATCAAACCAATAACTACCGATGCATTCCCTGCCTGGTACAATTTTAGTAAAGTACATGTTAAAAAACGTTAATATATTCCAAAATAAATAACTTAGAAAGGTGAACGATGTCCTCTATTTTATTCGAAATTAAGACATACAGGGATTTTAAATTTAAGGGACCTCACAGTGACATTAATGTCATTTAATACACAATTTTGAAAAAAAGTTCAAAAATGCCCAGGTGCTAATTATAACAATATTTTTAAAGCCGAAATGCTAATAGAAGAGGCTAAAATCAGGCCCCTAGCACACTTTTTTACTAGCGATGCTATCTTTTCTGACAAATTTAATTAATTCTTTACTATTTTTAATCAACTATTGGTACACATAAATTTAATTTATAACACTGCAAGCGATTGGCGCTGCAGTCGACATTCTAATTTCTTTTAATTCCAATAATTTTTTTGGCGCTGTGATCGCAACCCATGGCAACCATTAAAAAAAAATTTTTTTTTTTTCGTCTAACTTGAAATATCACTTTAATCATGTATGAAAAAGTCTTAAAATAATCCAAAGAGCTTTTAAAAAATGAATGCATTTTATTTATTTATTTATTTATATTTTGATTTGTAATGACTCTCATTCTACGTTCCACAGGTTATTCTCAGGTACCTGTGGTTGAATGAAACAATAAAAGAAGCTATTGATGCCCCTCGATTCCACCATCAACTTCTGCCAAATTATATTGAACATGAAGAAAACTTCCCACAAGTAAGTACCAAACACTCATTTGAAATTGTATAATTTGATTAGATTGTGCTTACAGCAAAGGAGGCCTACTCTCATTTTAGTATATACAAATTTTGAATGGGTAAAAACTACACCGTTTCTAAAAGCATTAATCATAATCTTTCGTCGTTGTTATTTCTAATGCCATTTTCCTATACCAGCAAGCCCACTTGGTGAAACCAAGCGAATTTAAGACAGAGGTAGCGATTCTTGTTTTTCAGAGGAGCCCTCTATGGCCAAGACATACACGTCACAGCTCATTTATAGGGTGGGCCCATTCATACTTCCACCCATTCATCCACATATCGTGATTTTGACCTGAACCAGAGAACGATTAATCTCCATTACAGTATCCCCCAGATATATGATTTGTTATGGGAACATGGAGGAGTTTGTTACCCGACATATTTAACATGCAATACCCCTTGGACTTGGGCCCAACGCCCTACCAACCAGGCTATCCCAGCCTCTCGTAGTCTTTTAAAATGAGGGAACTATTTTGTAAAGTGAAATTTTCAACATTTACAACTGAAAAAGATTGCTCCAAAGTGTTCACGTTATTTCCCCCGAATTCTGTATAAATTCCCTCATTCGTCAAGTCTTCCTTAAAACCACAGAGTAGAAAACATTTTCAAGATTTTTATTAGAATGTCTTGCTTATACATACGCATACGAGTTTATGTAGGTTTCGTACGATGCTTTAACAGAGATTCCAACTTGTTCCGGACTGCGGAAAAATAATTCATACCTGCCAATTTGTTTAATTGATTTTGACCATGTGCATATTTAAACAAATTATACTAATACATACCTGCCAACTTTTACGCATTTGTCGTAAAATTTTATTTCTATATTTAAAGTGGTGGTAAAATGTATGCTTTCTATATATTCCCTACATTTTTAAACTTAATTTATAATCTTTTTGACCACCACTATTTTAAAAAAAATAATAAATATATAAATAAATATGTAATACTTTGTAATAATGGCTTGCTATTGACGGGGTTTAATTGAAAGGTAAGTATTCTTCCGACTAATTTGTGCTAGTTAGTTGAAAATTGCTAAGGAAGTTTTGTTCTTTATGTATATATTGTGGAATATAGTTTAGAGTCGGTTGATTCTGGGTGGGACCAGAGATTCATGGCCTCACCTACTGATTTATCGCAAAATGGTCCTGCTCGATCAGCAAACTACGATTTCACGTCTCGTCTCCGAAAGTCCTATGGACGCGGTAGTTATTATTGAAGATAGAAATGCCGATCTTAACACTGCTGTGAAAGATGAATGTGCCCCCTCCAAAAATATTTTGGAATTAACTTATCCTAACACCGGCAAAACAAATAAAAAGAAAAAGCGGAAAAATCGCCTCAAAAATACAGTTCAATCGACAGATGAAGATTGTACGGATCTAGAATCCGACGCCCCCACCGACAATTTAATCCATAATGAAGATTCAGATTTGAACATTATTAATGATATCGCTATACCTTTTGAAAGTATGTTAATCGAAACCACCACGGAAAAAATTGATACTTTCGCCCAAGATAATAAAAATCAATTTCCTTCTATCCCATTTTTTGATCAAAATGTCTTACGTGATAACAATATGGACACCAACTTTCCTGATACTTTAAACCAAAATTACAGAGGAAATAATATCTCTTTTTCAAAAACGAAAAGGTTTAAGACAACACCACCATCCCCAACTAAGATAAATCATACTATCAACGACCCTAACCCAGAAGACGATTTCACTCTTCAAAAGAAAATATCCAAAATACCCCCCATCGTAATCAAGGACAAAAATTTTAACTGGAAGAATTTCAATAAACAACTTCAAGATAAGGATATAAAAGATTATAACACAAAAAATAACGGTGATTACTTCACCATAAAAACCAAGAAGACAGAAGACAGATGTCACATAATAACAATTTTAAAAGAAGCAAATATTGCCCATCACACATACAGCCTACCAGATGAACGTACCTTTAGAGTCGTCGTCAAAAAAATACCAAAAGAATATAGTGCAGAAGATGTACAATACGAATTAGCAAAAATAAACTCTTCTGTTATTAACGTTACTCAAATGTTTAGACGAAACCATGGTAACAAAATTCCTATGCCCACTTTTGTCGCAACCTTAAACAAGGAAATCCCCAGTTGTAAAGACATTTACGATGTTAAATTCCTGTTTAATATGTGCATCAATATAGAAGAATACAGAAAATCCGACCGCCCCTCACAATGCCACCGATGTCAGGATTTCTTCCACGGCCAACGACTGTGCAACCACCCTTACCGCTGTGTAAAATGTGCAGGGAACCATGCTACCAATGAATGTAGAAAAACAAATGACGAACCACCAAAATGCTGTAACTGTGGTGGAGATCACCCAGCTAACTATAGTAAATGCCCTAAATACGAAAGTATTGTTGAAAAAATGTACAATAGAACAAATAATAGAAGATCCTTCAGTAACAGAAAAAATAGAAACAATTTCAATAGTAATACCACCCGCTCAAGATTTAGCTATGCTAATGCTGTCCAAAGCAATAGCACCCAACAACCAATAAATCTAAACTCAGCATTATTACTACATCAAGCTGTGGAACCCAGCAACAGCCTTGCAAAGTGTATATCCATATTCCAACAGCAACTCCTAAATAATTCGCAAGCTATCCCAAACCAAGGAACCTCTAGCAGCGATCATGTGTAGAAAATTCTCCTTCACCCCATTAACCATAGCTCTATGGAACGCAAACAACATCCTAACAAAATTCGCCGAATTTCTCGATTTCATTGCAAATTTCAACCCTGACATAATAGCAGTTACTGAGAGCCACACAAAGCCCAGCCATAGACTGAAAATACCGAACTACAACACCTTTAAATGTGACCGGATCATTCGCACAGGCGGCGGGTGCGCGATATTTATCCATAAGAAGTACAAAGCATCAATATACAACCTGAGCACTGAATATAATAGAGAAGAAACTTCCATTTTACTACAAATAAACAGCAATAATATTAAAATTTCCTGTATCTACAACCCACCGTGTAATGAATTCTCAACAGATTTTATGAAAAAACTATTCCCTCCCAATCTTCCAACAATTGCTCTTGGTGACTTTAACGCTAAAAACGACTTATGGGGCTGTAGAAAAGTTAACAAACTCGGAAGACAACTGCACCAACTCGTTAAAGAATTTGGACTCACAGTCTACGCTCCTGAAAAACCCACCTATCTCCATCATAGTGGAATGCACCATCCTGATATTTTAGATTTCATGATTACAAATATAAGCTCACCTTTCGCTATTGAAACCCTAGATGAACTAAGCAGCGATCATTTCCTAGTCTGGATCACTACTACCCTCGAAATGCAAGACAACAACCAATTTAGAAGAAAAACTGACTGGACTCTATACCACAACATCCTTCATCTTACCGATTCTAACGAAGAATCAGCCCTCATTTCTAATGATGATATAAACTCCTCCATTAATAATATCTCTAAAGCCATTACCTATGCATATAATGAAGCCACAGAACTCAAACCCATCAACCTCAACAACTACAAACTACCTCATAACATCAAAAAACTTATTAAGGATAAAAATAATCTGAGAAAAAGATTCCAGAGAAACTTCAATCCGGAACTTAAACGTCAACTTAATAAATTAAACAAAATTATAAAAGAGAAATGTAATCAACATAGAAACAGCCTATGGAACGAGAAGCTCGAAAGTCTGAACAATAGCGATAATTCCATTTGGAAAATGACAAAGTCTCTTAAGAGATCACCTCTGAACAAAATGCCCTTAAAAGGGTCAAACGGCCCAGTCTATACCTCGGATGATAAAGTTAGCATTTTCGCCAGCACTATGGAAACCCAATTCAGCAACAATACTGAAAATGCCTGCCCCATAAACGATAAAATTATAAATGACTACTACAATAATATTATAAACCAAAGCAATCATATTGAGAACAACATCGAACCGACATCAGAAGACGAGGTCACCTGCATCATTAAAACCCTCGCAAACAAGAAAGCTCCTGGGCACGACAATATTACGAACATCATGATAAAAAAATCTCCCTCGAAATAAAATATTCCAAATTGTTAATATTTATAATGCCTCCATTAAAAACCTATATTTTCCCGAGGAATGGAAAAAATCAGACATTATTCTATTCGCTAAGCGCGGTAAAACAGCCTCTAATCCTGAAAACTACAGGCCTATTAGTCTACTCCCTATGTTATCAAAATTCTTTGAAAAAATTATTCAACGAAGACTTAATGATTATATTCACCTACTCCCAAACCAACAATATGGCTTTAGGAAGCACTTATCAACTACCAAGCAACTTGTAAATATCCTAGAATACATCAGTAATGCTAAATTAAAACACGAAACTGCCCTTATTCTTATGCTCGACGTTGCCAAGGCCTTCGACCGAGTATGGCATAGGGGACTTATCGTAAAACTGCATAAAATGAATATTTCATTAGACCTTATTACTTTAATTAATTCTTTCCTTACTGATAGAAAGTTCAAAATTAAAATCGATAGCTCGTTCTCTGATTATAAAAATATTCAAGCCGGTGTGCCCCAAGGTAGTATCCTCGGGCCACTACTATACATCCTATACACAGCTGACTTCCCCATCAATAACGATAATCCAAACGAATTCACAGCATTATATGCCGACGATGCAGCAATTATCACGAAATCTATTAGCCATTTACAAGCCTTTAAATGCATGCAAAAGAAGATACACAATATCGAGAAATGGTGCTCACAATGGAAGATAAAACTACACCCGGACAAGTGCCAAATGATTATTTTCAATAGTAAAAAGAAAGGTCGAACTATTCCCGATATTGTCCTCTACAACCAGATCATTAAATCCACAAAGAGTGCAAAATATCTAGGAGTCACTATCACCTCTAATTTAAGTTGGAAACAACACATAAATAACATCATTAAAAAAACGAATGGTGCCTATTGGGCCCTCAACTCCATACTAAACTCGAAGTCATCTTTAGACTTAAAATGCAAGCGAACTGTCTATCAAATGGCAATCAGGCCTATTCTAACCTATGCCTGCCCCGCCATTAGCACCCTTAGTGATCATTTAAGAAATAAACTCTCTTTGGCAGAAGGGAAGATTATTAGAGGATTCGTCAGCGCCCCTAAATGCATTAGCAATAATAGTTTAAAAAGGGATCTAAAAATTGATGACATCAATGTCTATATAAAAAATTTAAATAAAAAATTCTACGATGAAGCAAAAACCTGCACCACCAGCAATTTTAACTCACTCCTAGATGTAGAATTAATTGATGACAACACTAAATTTAGCCCAATCACTGCCTTTTTCCTTAGGGATATGGTGTTGTAAATATATATATGTGTGTGTATATATATATGCATATGTATATATTGTATTTAACCCAGACCTTCCTTAATAATATCGATCATCATAATCTTCATGATTATTTTATTTTATATTGTTTATGATTACATTCATTTAATTATACCCCATGCCACTCAACATTTCATGATTGTCTATGTCACACGAACCCCCTCTCGACTTGTTGGTGCTGAGCACCCCCTCTTCCTCCCATCTCCATTCCTCCTCACTACTCCTCATCATCGAGTTTTTACTACAGATGAATCGGTTAATTATGATGAATCGACAGCGCACCGAGATTTATGTGATTTCTACCATTCTACCTATGTAATAATCAGGGGTGTTGTCTCTCTCCTATTGTGCTATCTTCTTTTTGACGAAGGTTCATAAGCCTATTTTGAGCACACGAGCCTCAAAATTTATGTAATTGCAATAACCAATATGTAGTAATCAGCATAAGTTTTTTTTTTCAAAATACAGCGTAAGTTGCTGCCTAAAATTGCAATTTATATTACATTTTACTACCACTGGAGAAAATCATCCTCAAAAGGTTTAAAAGTTGGCAGGAATGAAATATTTTCGAGTGATAGTCTTTTAATGTATGATTCTTGGTTTAATAAATTTGATTTTTTACTAACCTCTGCTTCTAAATAATTCAAATGTTTATATGAAACGCCACTTAATTTCAATTAAACCTTGTTGGACACTTTACAAGGCTCTCTACACTTTTTGCCAAAAAAAAATTCTAGTGTTACCTAAGTTTATGTTTCAATGCATTATTTTTGATCCATTTAAACTTATTTTCCGAAGTACTCATAAATGATTAAAAAGTTTACAAACGCCACTTAGTTACAGCTCTTTCGAGTTGAAGCTTTTAAAATGTTGGCGATATTAAAAAAAGGTTCTGAAAGCTTTAAATTTTAATTGTCTCTATAAAACATTAAGCAATGTGATGAACGAAATTCTTTTAATTCTTATTGAATGGAATATTAAAACGCTGCTTTTACAACCAATAAAAATATTTTCCAATTTTGCAGTAGTTGGGGGGTATGAAATTATATCAGGATTACTCAAAATTATGCAAAAAGGGAAGTAATCATGTCATAATTTGTTTGTTACTTGATATTTTGAGATTGAACCTTAAAATTGCTTGCTTAAAAATTGCTGGGGTGAAAACGATACGGATAAGAGGGGAGAAAAACCATGACAGTTGTAGCTAGCTTTTCGGAGGATATATATATATATATATATATATATATATATGTGTGTATATATATATATGGTGGGGGGGAATAAGTTTAATTGAATGAAAAATAATACATTAAAACATAAACTTAGCTACCACTAGTATACTTTTTTTTTAACGAAGCGTAGAAAGTTTGCAGCCTTGTTTTATATTTTGCATTATATATCTTTAATTATAATAACCACTTTCAAATTTTTTAATAGCTCCCAAAATAAAAAATCACGATGGTTTTCACATTTATATTGATGGACCAATATAAATGTGATGGTTACCATATTGAATTTCCATCAGAAATTAATACGTCCCATCATCAAATGATATGGGTGTTGTTAGTTCACCAATATCAAAAAATCATTTGATGATCGACCATCATAGTACTAAAACAAAATTTTCCATCATGAAATGATGGAAGTTGTTGGCCCAAGAATTTCAAACATAACTGTTTTTTGACCATCATAGTACTGAAGCAACATTTTCTATCATGAGATGATGAAATTTGTTGGTTAAACAATTTCTGACATAACATGTTGGTTGACCATCATAGTACTAAAGCAACATTTTCTATCATCAGATGATGAAATTTGTTGGTTAAACAATTTCTGACATAACATGTTGGTTGACCGTTATATAGTAAAATATCTTCCAACATGAAACGATGTATTATTGTTAGGCCATCAAAATCTATTACCACATAATTGAAATTGTTGAATGATGGTTACCATCAAATAGCTTTGGGCCATCAGGAAGCGAACATGAACCATTCAAATATCTTGATGGTCCGATCAAGAATTTTGTTTTGGGCTATTAATTAATTAACCATATTTAAATTATGGTTCAATATTTTTCTTAAACTATGCATTAAAAAAAAACTTTAGTCAACTAAATCGTCTTTTTATTTCTAGGATATTTTGGACGACCTGAAAAGGAAAGGACACGAATTGAAAAAACTAGGAGAAAATATGCTAGGCATTATAATGGCTGCTGCTCGAGATGAAAGTGGTCAAATATCTGCCAATTCCGATTATAGAAAAGGTGGAGAAGTGGATGGATTTTAAACTATGCTCTCATTTTGCATTCACAAGATATAGGCGAATTTCCGTCCATTTTGTACAGTTTCTGCAGCTATGTATATAAATTTTCATGATGGTATGTTGTCATGATTTGTGTTATGTGCGTAATTATCAATGAAGTGATATTGTTATTAGGATGTGTATGGTTGTACTTATGTGTGTGTTTAAATGAAGGAAAAAAACATATAGTTATGTTTTGTTTTAAAAATGAATAAATATTCAAACAAACAAACTGAGGAGTTTATTATTTGTTTTAAATTGGTTGTTTAAGTACACGTATGTCATTAACTCATTTTCCGTCAATTCTCATACTCGGTTACATGGATGTCAACTACTAGGCTTTGGGCAAACAATCTTGTACTGTGGTAGAAAATCAATCATTAAATACTGTAGAATTTCAGATAATTCAGCATATACATTTTACGCCTCATTGAATAATAGCTAATTGGACATTGGATCTTGTTTTGTTTGCTCGTTACCAGTCCGAAAGCTCTCTTAGATTTATCTAATACGGTAACAATAGAAGGTGATAAAAACGTGGTTTGGCATAATCGAATATAGGAGAATAAACACAAAACATAACATTTAAATTTAAAGGAACCAAAAGTTATGTGCAGAAGCACAGACTTAGAATATCAATTGAATAACATATGAGGAAAATAACATTGGTATATACTATTTGCGAATTATATACAGGTTATTTAAATACTATTTGCCAAAGAATTTGCAGAGGATTTGATCAAAGAATTTCCAGAATTCCATCCGACAACAGGAAAGCTGCCAGGACTATGGAGGAAGTCATGTAGGAACTCTAGTTTAAAAATATCATTAAAATTTGCTGTGTCAGATTTTTGTGCCTTACTATAAAAATTCGCATTCAGATTATATAGCAAGGAACTTTCTGAAAAGACAATTAGTGACAGGTCGTCTCTGACCATCACCCCCTACATCAAAAAGGCTCCATACGGTCTTTTATAAGTAGTCCACGCTGACTATTTAAAAAGTGAACCAGTTGTGCGTATGAACCCAAAATCTTTTATAAAAGTAATTGAGAGAAATTTATCATATATATTTGAGAATTGACTCTGTAGTGGTTGACAAGTGAATGAGGCAAACCAATAATATTCATAAATAAAACAAATTTTTAGTCATATATTTGCTACCACTTTCATATTTTAACTAGATTTTGTATTAAATGAGTCGTTCGAAAAATGATATCCTTTACAGATATATTATTAAACTCATATGGTAGTAAAATTGTACAACTGGATAAAATAGTTGCTTATAAGTGTCAAAACACAAATATTTCAACATTTCTGTTTTTTAAAGTATATTTTTATTTCATAAATATTTTTATTTCTATATTTTAGAAGAAAATCAAAATGAAAAAGTATATATAATTTTTTTCTGAATTGTCATAAAGGGTACAGCTCTTTGTGTGATAAAAATAAAACAACTTTTTTAATCCCATGATCTTCAAAATTTATAAGCAGTTTGACTATAAAAAAAAAATCCTTATTGGCGGAACGAGTGGAAGTATTATATTCTATCTAGAATTAGTAAAATATATAACTTTCTTCTGTTGCATTTTTAATACAGTGAATATATTAAAACCAGCCGACAAGCATCCAATGAAGTTAATTAACTAAATAATTTTCTAAATTATTTTTAGAATTTATTGAAATAGTGTGTACGTTCACTACGTTAATTCAATAATAATGGAAACAGATATCTAACATCAATATTTTGATAAAACCACTGATAATCTTTTTTGTTACAAAAATTAGATAGACTTAAGAAAAATGTGATAAATATCAGTTCACTGATAATAAAGGGGGAAATCACGGCTTAAGCATTACCTTTACACACTTAAACTCGGTCAACAAAAAACTTATTTGAATTTATTGTCATTCCACTTTTATCAGCCATCTGAAGATCAAAGGATATTTCTTAGAGTAAAATAAATTACGGATATGAACCATAGGTAAGTGAATAAACAATTAAATTATTGGTACCAGTAAACATTCAAAAGCATAATTTTGCTTTTTATTTCGATTTATTTTGATTTTTTTTTTTTTTTTTTTTTTTTTTCGATTTTTATTCGAGTATTTTATTTCGATTTTTTTTTTTTTTCGGTTTTTATGCAGGGGTAAGACAAAATATGGAAACTCTTTCTATACTAACTGTAAATAAGCAGTTTTTCATTTAGCAGCAAATGTTTTGAACTATATTACAAGGCAAAACTGTTGCCACAAAATGAATGATTATGCTTAAAGCTTTGAAAAATCAGGTGATTTTTATCCATGCAAAATTCGAAGCGTAGGAAGTTAAAAGCTGATTGTCTATTTCAATACCATTATAATGAACAAAGCATTCTGATACAAATATTGCAATCCGATAGAATGTTAACTTCCTTTCCTCTTTTTGGTCTATCCAAAATTTTGCATGGGTAAATATGACGTCATTTTTAAATAGGTTCAAGCACAATCTTTCAATTCGTTCCAATATTTTTCTCGTGAAAAATCTTCAAAAACATTTGCTACTAAAACAAAGATTGGTTAAATAGAGAAAATATAGAGGTGTTTTCATTTTTTTGTCCAAGCTCCCGAGTGTATTTTGTACTAAAACATAATAAGATATTTATGCACAGAAACTTCAAAAAAAAATTTTTTAATAATGAGTTAGGGCGCCTGACACGTGGTCTAATTTCGCTATAAAAACGACCTTTTTTAAAAACTGATACTTTAATTTTAAAAAATTATTTTTTAATTTTATTTACTTTATTTATGAATAACAAAGGTATATAATAATAGACTATAATAATAGATTACGCTCTAGACAATACATTAATTCTTAAAACATTTACAGATTTTATCACAAAGCATTCGGCAAACAAGGTCAAAAATATATTTTTTTTAAATTATTATTACAGTATTTTATATATTGTAGATTTTTAAAATTTCGCTGTAAAATATAAAATAATAAAAATTTCAACAGGTGTGCAAACTGCATACCTTAGTTGTAGAGAACATCTAAGGTATAGATTGCACACCTGTTTAAATTTAGATTTATGAAGAGAACATTTGTTCGGAATTTTTAAGTAAATCGGACTAATAGAATTAAATATACTATATTTTATTTAAAAATGAAGGATATGGATATAACAATATATATATATATATATATATATATATATATATATATATATACATACACTAAGTACTGCCCGAATGTTTAGCCTTACATTAATATCGTGATTGTTATATCCATATCCTTTAAAATAAAATCCTTAAATATCCTTTTTAAATAAAATATAATATATGAATGAGGCTTGGAGAAATAAAAATATTTTTATTTCAATTAAATATATATATATATATATATATATATATATATATATATAGATATATATATATATATATATATATATATATATATATATATATAGATATATATATATATATATATATAGGGGGGCTTACATTAAAAGGAAAACGTTTAACAGTTACTGTCACTGATGTGTATAGTTTAGCTTTAAAACAATTTGTAATTATAAAAAAAATTCGACTTATAATTAACTAGTCACACGAGTGTAGCATTTCTTTCAAGTGCCTGAGCTCAAAGTGATCACTGAAATCATAAAAATAAAGATAATTGATAGAAAAGCCAGATTTAATTACTACTTTAGCACATTAAATTATTTTATGACACACAGGAAGCTTTAGTCACAAAATAAATATTTTTCACGAATTTTTTCGATTTGATGTAAATTATCTCGTAAATCTTTTTTTAAAAACTGTCATTCAGGGATATTTGACACATTTTAAAATATGAAGAACTTAGTGAATGAAGTAGACGAATGTTATTTTCAGGGGTATTTACAAATCAGGGAAATTAACATAAATTGGTCGCATTTACATGAATGTGTTTAATGTAGCAGAATTGCTTTTGTTTTCACTTTAACATAACAAAATTCATATCAGCTTTGAATATATTTGGATGGTTTTAATTTTTATTTAGTTAGTAGTAAATAAAATAAGGCAGAGAATTATTAAACCCTCCTTCTAGTAAATCTGTAAGAAAATAGTTCGATTCGGCTTCTTTTTCTTCTTACCCTATTAATAGCCACTCTGAAAATGTCTCGATCTCGTTCATCCACTCAGCTCTTTAATTAAAATATCTGCCAACACAGGGTTCTCTCGGGCATTGAAAATTTTAAAAAGTGGTAACGAAAATAAAACAATTGCCGATATTTTAATTTTTGTGTAACCACCACTAAAAATTGCTTTCCAAAGAAAGTGTGTATGCATGAAATTTCCTTATTCCCCTCCACTTTACGATAAAGTCGTATATTAAAGTAAGAAATATCTTCTAGCAATAACATAAAATTACTACCACTTCAAAAACTTTTCAAGACCCGCGGGAACCCTGTACAATTAATTAATTGTTTGTTGTAAAACTTAAGGTTTCATTTGCATTCTAAGTTACAATTATATTGTATTGCTATCTAATACAAATGCATGTTGGGACTTCGCTTGAGACGGAAATTGTTAAGTCCTTTCTTCCTTCCTTTATTTATTAAAAAAAGGGCACCTGGGCCGCATGGCGGCCCTTATCATGAAAATATGTACAAATATAGTTATAGACATTTTGTGTTTAGCAACATTGTGGAAGCTAATACAAGAGTCAATTAAACATCTATAGTTTTAAAAAAGTGCTAACAATTTGAATTTAGTCAGTATGTATAAACATGACTTGAGAAATATACATTAATTTTCATAGATATATAAATAGTACAATTGATATTTGAGCATTGAATAAAATTGAACATGTTGATAAATAAGTATAAACATAAATCGTAATATATAAGCATGAATTGAAATATAAGTATTTACAGAAATATTAGTATTTACAGAAATTTTGGTGAGCTTCAGTGGCGCCATCTTGAGGTTAATGTAAACAACTGTAATTTGATTGAACTGAATTAATTTTTAAACATGTTTAATTAAGCAGTGTATTAAAGGTCTAAGAATTAGAGTTCAGTGTTATAATGAAAAGCCCGGAATTAGGCAATAATATGTCAGTCTGCTGTGAAAAGTTCAGTGAATTTAACTTGAGAGTCTTGAAAATAAAAATAGAATTCACTGGGATTGAGATGTTTCCCCGATGATCCCTCTCAGAAAGCGGAAAACTTCTTCATTTTTGAGCAATTCCTGTAATTCTTAAATTAATGACACTAATCGGTGAGCAAGTTTAATAGTCGAATTTGATGTTGCTCGGGGGCTCCTTCTGCTGAGGCGGGTCTCGCACCCAGTATAATTGGCTGTGTGGCTTTTGTAACAATTACAGCATTTTGGAAGTGCTGTTCTGTCTTTGTTGCATTCATGAGACCTGTGATTTTCAGCACATTTTACGCACCTTGCAGGTGCATTGCAGTGGCTTTGCGTATGTCCATAATTTTGGCAGTTGTAACATTGTGAAGGTCCTCGACCTCCTCGAAATCGTTCAATTTTGATCGGGATCTGCTGTATGTTGTTGACTTTGAATATTCTATGGTGATTCGCCGTTGATGTTGGGATTATGAGAAAAAGAAGTTGTTAGGTGGGGACACTTATAATTGACTGGTATAATTATTTTTAAAAGGTTACAAATATACTTTAAATTGTATAAAAGAACGAAACCGATTGCTGATTTGAAATCAGCAACCCGAAAAAATCGAAGATCAATTTAAAATTCGCATATAACAGAAAAGAAATTTCACTGGTAATATTTCTTGAATAAAATTATTAGAAATATGACAAGATTAAGAAAAATTTTAATATTTAGATCAACTTGCAGTAAACCGAACAAATATATTTCTCACTTTTTACTTTTGATTTTCTCAAAATCCGGGATATTAGGAAATCAAAAACAACTAAATTCAATGAATTCGCCATGATTCTTATGTACCTAAACGAACTCATTAAAATTTGAATCCTAATTCATTTTTTATAAACAACATTCATTCATCTTAATCTCTGCTGACAATGATTGAAATTGATTGACAATAATTGACAATGACTGACAATAATTGAAAACAAATAATTGTGTCCGTTATCAAAATAAGTTTAATACGAATTCAAAACACTGAAATACCGCACTATCACTACCAATGCTATTGTGATTCGTAGTATGAATAAAAATAACATTTCACTCAAAACGTCAGTCAACTGCTGTCACCAGCTTTCTATAAAATCGGTAGAAAATTCATATCAAATAACAATTCATTCACTTCACTTAAAAAATGGAACTGGATACCTGAGCTAAAAATGGCTTTTGCCCCCTTTATCGTATCCGTAAAAGTCAGCGAGGTAGATAAATTACATAAAAAAGATAAAAATTTCAAATGCAATTGAATATCGTTGTTCCTTCTGCTTTGTCCTTAACGTTTGATGTAATAATAGATAAATTTAATTTATAAATTTAATGTCACTTGAAGACCAAGATCACACGGATTAAATCTTAGTCATCGCCATCTACATCATGAAGTCTCCACACGGTTTCTATAAGCAGTCTTCGCAGACTATTAAAAAAGTCTACCAGTTTTGCGCATAAGACGAATATTTCTATGGATGAATAGCCGTGTAAAGCTAAGTGCAGATGGCGCTGGAGGTCAAAATTCGGTGTAAGACTTCCTGGTTACTATTTCCGACTGATTTTTTAGCCAAAACTCGAAAAAGAATTGCGCCATCCAATTTTATAATGCTTGTAGTCTTTTCAATAAAACGCGTTTTTTCAATTTAGCTTTCAACAAATAACAAAGGAATTCGAAAGACTCCGCGAGCTTGCTACTTATGATGCCTACCCCAAAAAAAAATAACAAACAGCTCCATTTTACACAAATATAGCAAAGTGAGCGATAACACTCAAACCATGGCAAAACTTACACTTTATTTATGCTGTGATATTAATTTTGTTAAATTTGTTTTAGGCCCACAGCTTGTTAGAATTTATAAATTACAGAAAAGTGTTATGAATGGTAAAATTAAGCGCGAATTTAAACACAAATCGCAATAAAAAAAACTTTCTGGAATATTAAGCCTGTTCACACATTGCCTCTAAATCATAACATAAGTGGTGAGATACACCAGAAATTTCCTAAATTTCTTCCGGTTGTTAGGATGCTTGTTATTGTTGACATTCAGTCAACTATCCATCATAATAATAACCAAAGAAGTTTATCTTATTTTAATATTCATGTATTTGACAAATTAATATATAGGGGTTAGCAAGGAAGTAAGACAAACCAATTATATTCATTAATAAAAGAATTTTTAAAACGTTTATTTAATACAATTTTCTTGTTTTTACTGGATTTTCTATAAAATCGCAATTGTGAACTGGTTTTCTTGCATAATGGTCTGATCAGATGACTTTTAAGAAACCGTGTAGAGGCTTTCATTTAAGGAAGCAATGTCTCAATACTATATAGTATTATACATTGTAGTATTATACGATTCTGCTCAATCATGAGACTCGAAAGGCTGATTACATTTCTAATACATTTGAGTAAAAATACGACGTGAACAATCAAATATGTTTATAAGGGGTACTCTTTTATAACCAGGTTCTTGATCACATGTAAGAAGTAAATGAAATAATTGAAAATTGATATCGATAGCAGGATAATTATATGAAGATATAAAAAGTTACTTTTTTTATATATACCTATTTGTATTATCTTTAATTTTTGCCTATTTAGATGTATGTTTCGTTTCTTCTGCAAAATCTGCTAAACAACAAATGATGTAATGATAAACAATACTGAAAAACACGACGAGCTTTACTATGTATTTTATGTTACACAAGCAAAGCAAATGCTTTTACGATTATTTTGAGACAAATTTTAGTTTTACTACGACAATAACTTTTGGCGTCCTATAAAAATTTATTTGGCTGAATGTAACTTTTTATAGGAGTTAAAATAAAATTTCAAAGGAGGATTAATTATTTTTTGTATGTTACGTTATTTTGTTGTATTGTTAGACATGATTGAACCAAATCAAATCAACGGCAGGCAGCTTGAGGATAGCGGTACACTCATTGCCTTAAAAAACAGACACAAGTAAGTGGCAACTATTAAAAACTGTACATAATTCTTAAATAATTATTTAAACTAAATAGAGTTCCAAATTAAAAATACATATAAAAAGGTTTCTATGATTAAGTAAAACTGCTGAACATTTAATTTAAACGTATCTATAA